>CM075781.1:52613724-53238724 GCA_037974665.1 Ehretia macrophylla
GATGCACGCTTTCGTGAATTGTTGCTCAGTTTTATGAACAATTATGTGGCTTCTTCTGGAAAATTTTCAAGAAGTGAACTATTACAAGCTGAATCGAACAAACTTTGATTATGCTCATTTAACCCTTGATAGAAATTCTGAGCTAATTGCCAATCTAGAATACTGTGGTGTGGACATTCATAAGTTAAGGTTTCAAATCTGTCCCAACTCTCATGAAGTGCCTCTCCAGGTAACTGAGAAAAATTATTTAATTGATTCCTACATTCATTGGTTTTTGAAGAAGAGTAAAATCTTTCAAGAAATTCTCTTTGCAATTGTCCCCAAGAAGTGATAGAACCAGAACGTAATCTGTAAAGCCAATTTTGTGCTTGACCCATTAAAGAGTAGAGTAAGGAAACAATCTCAACTTAACAACCTCTTCCGAGGCAATTCTAGTCTTGATCGAACTGCATGTATGAACAAAAGTATTAATGTGATCATACGGGTTTTCATTAGAAAGACCGT
The DNA here is from genome assembly GCA_037974665.1 of Ehretia macrophylla. NCBI lineage: Eukaryota > Viridiplantae > Streptophyta > Magnoliopsida > Boraginales > Ehretiaceae > Ehretia > Ehretia macrophylla. The sequence goes on from CM075781.1 coordinate 52,614,229, forward strand.
GGAACAAGGGAATCATTGAAATCATGTGAGACTTTATTTTAAAACCATCATCAGTTTCAGGTAAGGCAATAGCTCGTGGAGGAACATAATCTTGTGGTGTGGAAAAATCTTTTATGCTGCTCCTCACATTTCCTACTTCTCTACCTTCAATTTGATCCTGATTTTGGTTTTGATTCAGATTTTGATCAGCCATGATTAGAAATTTATGTGCTTTGTTTCTGAATTTAAAAGTTTTCTCAATTTTTGTATCAAAAATAAAGATGGGTGGCTTTAAAGATCTCCGACCATGCATACAAAATTAAAACATGAAAAAGAAACAAAAAAAAAATGAAATAAAGTCTATACAAAAACAAGAATAAAATAAGAACTAAAATCTAAAATATATATACATAATAATACTTATATACATAAATAAAAAACTTACCTTATTTGATGAACACCGATCCCCGGCAACGGCGCCAAATTTTGATCACGTCGTTTTGCACTAAAAAATAGTAAGGTTAACTGATTGAAAATATTGCTTACCTTGAATTACCTCTAGCTGTGGCGAGTAGAGGGTCGATCCACAGAGATTGAGTTATCAAATTAATTTAAGTTCTTAATTTAGAATTGTTCGACTATTTCCCGTCACGGATGAGTTTGATTAAGTCCAAAAGTCCAAAAGTCCAAAAATACGGAAGTATGAAAAATTAAGTCCAAGAAATGTCCACAAAATGTCCAAAGATACGGTAGTAACAAGATTTAAAAGTGAATTAAACAAAGGTACAAAATTAAAGAATCACAGCACTCAATACTAAAATTCCAAAGGGTTAATGATTCAGGGTGGTTATAGCTCGGTATACGCAAGTACAAAGTTATTGATTCAGATTAAAAGTTAAGTCCTTCAGAAATAGGGCTACAAGCTCCTACTACTAAAATGAACCTTTAATTACGTAAGTGATAAGATTAATTAATTAACAAGACTGGATGTGTTGGTACAACCTAACGATATCCAATCTCTCAATTAATTTTTTACTTATGTAACCTGGATGTGTCGGTACAACTAGACTAGAATCCATCCGAGGTAGTCTCGTATTGCCACTGGTTTACATAATTGGGCGTATATATACTTTCAATTAAATATAATATAACTACAAGTATACGTATAATTTACCAAAGAATACTTAAAAACAAAAATATGAGACTTTAATAAATCTAAATCAAAATATATGTACAAGAATAACCTCACACATACCACCCCGAATCTCGGGTCTAGTGTGTCATGATAAACATTAAAGTACAAGAAATCGTAACGTAAACCGAAATAAAAGAATAGTTATCGTGTTGTACAGATTTCGGTAGACCGTTATGATGTCGGTATGTTAATAGCTCATTAGATCCTTCCCTCGGGATTAAAACTTTGCACAAAACTAAGAATAATAATTAAAAAACACTCAAAACTCACTTCACAAATACTAGAGTAGCACAATCTATGCTAATAAGAGAAAAATGGTACAAGAAAAATGAAATGAGGAAGGTGTTTTTATAGGACAATTTTGGCACTATTCACGGGTACTATTCACGCAGTGATGTCATCATTATGTCAGCATGACATCAGTGCCTAGGTCATCATTGTGTTAGCGTGATGTCATCAAAATTTACTATTCACGCGCGCGCTGACTTTACTATTCATGCGTTGACTTTACTATTCATGCATTGACTTTACTATTCATGCATTGACTTTTACCATTCATGCTTAATCGGTCACTGTTCACATGTTGACTTTTATTATTCATACGTTGACCGTTGACTTTACTATTCATGTAGTGACCGAAAATTGACCAAGGTTTTTCAGCGTACTGAATCCGTTTCCACACTCCATTTGGCCAAATTCAATCTCGATTTGCTCATGTCAAGGTCGTTCTACCTTCCTCCTTCAGTTTTGTGCTGAATTTCTCGTTCAAGTGTTGGCTTTTGTAGCCATTTTTGCTACTTCTTCTTCAGAACCTAGATTGTACTAAATTTATGTAAAATATACAATTAAGCTTGAAATAATAATGCTATATACATGATTCAATGGGTTTAAATTACTAAAAATATGGATTTATCAATAACGAGCTATTAATCTGCAATCATGTAGCTTGTAATTCACGTCACATTCAATGATCTATTCTACTAATAATCATTTACATGATTGCTAATCGCATCATATGTTGTTATAGCTTAAGGTTCACTATCATTTATCATTAATATCAATATCTATCAAAGATAACAATCCATGTGATAGTCCATAATAGATTATTTTAGTCTCGGTCAAATAATTTAATGGACTACGAATAATCTTTTAGATATTCTTCATATAAAAGGAATACACCAAGATATTCTAAACAACTTTTAGAATATATTTCCTTTATGAAGACATCAGGGGACACATTCATATAATTGAAAGCGGAGAATATGAATATCATAGAATACCATTGATTAAAAAACAAGTTTACATTAAAAAGCCCAAGATAAGTCATCAAACTACATATCATTATGGCATGTCACTAACAATCTCTTCAAGCTCAAAGAACTTATTGACCAAAGACAATAAACTCCTAATACAACAGTCAAATCCAAAGAAAATAGAACCACCAGTTATAATGTTGTTTTAATCTTATTCCATAAAAAAAACAACCTGTTGGCATACCAGATTTACAAAAGGAAATAAACCAGTTGAAACAAGAAATCGAGGAATTAAGAAAAGATCATAACCAATTACAACAAAAAGTTTTACTTCTACATTTAAGTCAAACTGACCCCCCAAGAAGAACACAAACAAGATGAACAAATCACCTATCAAGCACAAATTGTTGTTGGAAAATTAAAGATTGACCAACCAGAAACCAACACTCATATAGAAGAAGAAGAATTTGTCAATCTTCTTACCAAAATTTCCTTTTAGAAATGGTATGTTCAATTAACAATAGTTGTTGATGACTTTAGATTTGACACCATAGCCTTCCGTGATTTAGGAGCTAATATGAACTGTATTCAAGATGGACTTATTTCTGCCAGATATTTTGAGAAAACAAAAGAAAGGCTTTCTACAGCCGATGCTACTAGACTTCAAATTCAATATAAAATTCCTAATGCCCATGTTTGCAATAAAGGAATATGTTTTCCAACCAGTTTTGTTTTAATAAAATAATTAAATTCAAAAGTGATTTTAAGAAATCCATTTTTACAAATGTTTTTCCCCATGCAAGTTACAGAAGCAGGTATTGAAACACAAGTTTTAGGAAAACCAATTTTGTTTGAATTCTTTTATCCTTCTATGAAGAGAGATATCAATTCAATTCAAAGAAAAGAAAACCAGATCAATTTTCTTAAACAAGATATTCAGAGTTTAAGAATTGATTACCAGACTACCATTATTGAACTAGCACATCTCAAACAGAATCCAAATATGACACCAATTGAGTTTGTAAAACTCTATCTTCATCCACAATGCAATTATATCCCAGATAATACATTTAAGACCCAGAGTTATTATGAGGCAATCCTCATAGCAACAAAATCCATTGAGTTCCAACCAGACAACGACCAGAAAGAACTATCCAAATATAGTTTCATTAAGGCCAAATTATAACATGTAATTTCCCTTGATGAATGGGCACAACCCCCACATTACTCCAGACAATTACTAGTTGAACGTCCTTACAAGGAATTCACATATTATGATTACTTTATGACATGGTATATGTGTTTCTATTGTTAGAATGAAACACTTTCTTTGTCATGGTTTTTTATGTTCAAACCATCTTTCCCAGTCAAGGTCCCAAATTGGTTCTACCAATGGTGGAGTACATATGGATTGATCCCAGATATTTTACTAGACCTAGTTCTAAAAAGCTACTAGATGTTCCAGGAGAAGTGGCAACCATATCAAGAGCTTGCCACAATTCTTCAATTTTATGCCTTTTATAGATATTTTTTCATTACTTGGATTTTTATGTTTGAGTATGCATACAATCATACTTCCAATAGAAGTAAAGATCACCAGGTGATACCAGCGTTCGGAAGAACATGTAAAGTCAAATGGTGGGACAAATGGACAACAATACTTGTTCTACTATTGCAGTTCAACAATGGTTTCAAAAGAATGCATCCCAGTCAAAGACAATTCCACCAACACAACAGGAGTTTCTCACCATCAAGGCACAGCTTCTTGCTAGACTCGCTACTGCCTAGACAAGTGATGAGATTCTTGCCATAACTACTCAGCTTCATCGTCTTGCCTCAAACAAAAGTTTTGAGTCCCAAGAACATGATGAGCCCAGTGAACCAGATGACAATGAGGATAATTGTTATGGCATCTCCACTCAGACTTAAATAAAATTGTATTTTCGAGAGGGGATTAAAGAATTATGTTACCCCGATCTATCACCAGTGTTTCATTTGAGTACGTGTGTGTGTGTGTACAATATGCATGTGTGAGTTGTGTACAATGCGTGTGTACGTGTGTACAATATGCGTGTGTGAGTTGTGTACAATGCGTATGTGTATATGCGTGTGTGAGTTGAATGTGTGTGTGAGTACAATGAATTGTGTACTATAAACCAACATCATGACAAGATTACAAAAGCTATTTTTCCTTTTCATAATCATCCGACACCATCAAACACAACATGACAAGAACAATATGAAGCATCTCCTGCTTTTCAGAAATGAAAAAATGACAAGAATAGTAAAAGTATAAATCATTTCCTGCTTTTGACTAATGGCACTCGAAGACAATCACAAAAAGAGAAAAGAAAGACAAGATCTACCAGATGCGGAAAAGAACGACAAGACTTCGGACTCCAACCAGAATTTTGAAGTCCGCGGCGTTTAAGAAGACAATTCCAATTCAGTTTAAAGGGTTGAAAATTTTAAGTTAGAATTTCACCATTGTATCATCACTTTCAGATCTTCTATTTCTCTATACTACCATCACTGTACTACCATTCCGTCACTATACAACCATCGTCTATCAATAATATACCAGTAAGAGATTTTATCTCTATATCTTTCTGTTTACTTCTTTTATTTATATCATTCGTTGTTTTACATTTCTACTTTCTGTTCATTATCCTGCTTATTCAATTTCACCATAGTTGTTTGCTTTTACTGTATCTTCCTGGGCTGGTTCTGGTATCTATATATATATGTTCTAAAAATAGTAATTAAATTGCATATGCTTCTATAATAAATCATATATATTATACAATGTAGAATAAAGAGAGAGAGAGAGAGAGAAAGAAAGAAAAAATGATCTATATATTAAATTACAGAAGCATATATGTAGGTATAAACACACACACATATATATACATATATATTTTGTATAATATTTTTTTATAAATAATATTTTTGTCAAAACCCTATACCTTAAACAAATATTATTTTCTCTTTCCTCACTTAATTAAGTTAACTATGGCCAAACTATAATATGTGAGCCCATTAGTGTTAATGTCCAAAGTTAACATTTACCATATGTATAAATATTTAACCTTTGAATGTTTAATCTTTCTCTCACTTATTCAAATAACTTCCAAAGTTATTCTAACCATAAGTGATACTTATTAATGTTGACTTCTAAAACTAACCTTTACCTTCCGCCATGGGCAAAAATAGACAAAAGCAAGATGCAAGACAACCGTGTCTAGTATGATCTCTCTATCTTACTCCTCATAGTCTTAAACCATATAGCTTATGTGCAACCCTATGGGTTTTAGTACCAATCCAATAGTAGTTGGGACAAATACCACAAAACCTAATACCACTAGAACTCTTATAGTTGTTAATTATACCAATCGAGATTCATGAAGGTGCATGCTACCTAGATATAGCTAAGAGTTAAAAAAAAATTATAATGCAATGGAAACATAAGAGCATGCCCATCTAGGATCAAACCACATAATTTTAAGAAGAATATTGCATAAATGAAACTATCATGTGAATTGTAATTGTGTAAAGATCAAAATTCAGCAAATAGTAAAATTTGTTACTTGGATTTGTTAGCTTAGAAACTTAACAAAAAATACAAGATTCAACCTCAAACTTGCTTTAGGAAGATATACAAGCTTTGTAGACGAAAAATACCTCTTGATCTTCTCCTCTTATGCCCTTCTTCTTTCTTGAAGATAATGAAGAATTGTGAGATTCTTCTTCTTGTATTTCCTCTAGCTTCGTGTGGAATAGAGCAGAAAGAGAGAGTTTTATTTTTTCTCTTGTTCTTTCACATGTAAGTGTGTTTGTATGTGATAGATGAGAGCTCCTTTTATAGATAAGAAAATGTTAAGAAGATGAAACCCAGTTGGATTACGAGATAGTGCCACAAACTAGTAAGGAATGTATCTGGATACTTCTATGAATCTTGGATTGTAAGTAATCCATCATAATCCAACTAATACACCTTCTAGAAGCTCCTCACCGCATCCCTGCTTTTGTCTATGCTTCACACGCCTATATCACTCTTTTTTATATTATTTTGCTAAATTAATTATTTCTTAGTTTTCAAATTGAGCTCAACAATTCCATATAGAAAATTTCAATATAGAATAGGAAGTCATTTCCTAAACAGGATTCCTAGTTGCACTTGGATACTAAATTTAGCAAGTCTCTAAATGCATAAGCAATAGCTATATTAACAAAATCTTAAAGGAAGTAGGCTAGAAGAGGTACCAAAAGACATAAACATCTTATCCACTAAAAATACCAAAATGTCTCTACTAATCCCATACCACATTTAGGCTTTCCAACCTTGACTTATTCCATTAAAAAGTCATGGCTGCACTCTAAAATGAATATTGTCGTTCATAAAAGCTCGTTGCACTATGTTCAACCTATGTCTTTGACCTACTAAGTAGATTGACCAAAATACCCCTCTATGTAACATTCATAAACAAGAAATACTTTATTGTACTATCTCTTCCTTGATTTGTATCTTCTTCTTGAGATATCTAAATTCTTTAAGAAACCATCCTTCATATACGGAACACTTGATCTAGGGAGCGAACCTCAAGCTAGATATCCAATATACCCCTTGGGTATACCACTAAGCTTAGATTTAGATGATCTACTAGATAATTACAAGGGAGCGATTACTCAATAACACGACGATATGGATTCTATATTGTATACGCACGTTCCAATTAATCACACCCATATGATCAACATAAAGAGCTATTGACCCATAGCTGAGGTCTCACCTATAGTGCATCAAAGCACATGAATCTGATTTTGTCAATTCATCTATATATGCTCAAGATTAAGAGTATTGATCACTTAGTAGCATAAGGTATATTTGATCTCTATCTTTGATAGTACCTATTAAGAGATAATACCTAAGCGGTATGTTCAATACGTGATATACACACTAGTGAGGCTTAGTCTAGAAACCTACCAATGACCAAGGCAGACACCCTTCTTAGGAGACTATCTCACTAAAGCCTAAACCATGATGAAGTGCCTAGCTCTATCATTCGGTTATGAACTGAATCTAGAACTAAGTGTCTATGAATTAGACCTTCTATGCTCGATCATCGTGCACCTAAGTCATCCACTATAGATCAAGGTTCTCTATACAAGCAAATACACATAAATAAGATAGAGAGAATATGAATGAATGCTTTTATTAATACTAATAATAACAATATGTATCTATTATATTTGAAATGTCACATGTTAGTAAGATTTAGGTCATACTAATCCCAACAATTGATGCCTAGAAACAATCCTTAATGACCATATTGTTGGGATTTGTATGCCCTAAAGGCCACTAGCACTAAGATATCTCAATGAAGGAATATTGTTACAATTAATAATCAGTGCATTATACATGAGCATTTTTATACTCACATTATATTCTTTATATATACATGCTAAGACTTCTTGATTTGAGTGAATGGCATAGGTGTATGGTGATCCGCACGGAAGGTATATGCTATGAGGCTTGAATCTAAACTAAAGGTTCATAACCGAATAGTAAAGTTTGACACTTCACCATGGAAGGTTATAATGAGAAAGTGTCATTTTTGGAAGGGTGACCTATCTTGGTCATTAGAAGGCTTTCCAGACTTGTCTCATTAGTGCATGTGTGTGCATTGAACTAGACCATGGTAGATGTGATCTTTATAAAAGTATTATCGCATATATGAGATCATAAACATCTCAAGCTACTAAGAGACCAATGCTCTAGTTCTTGAGCATATGTGGATGACCAATGAACTCAAGGACATGTGTTTTGATTCACTATGGGTGAGATCTTATATGGGTCAATAGCTCGGTGTTTTGGATACATGGACTTGACTAGTTCCCACATACATATGTATTAATATGTTCTGTGCTATCTTAATTGGTTGGTCATAACCCCTTTGTGACATCCTATTAATCATCTGTACCTAAGTACTTAGTAATATAGTCAATCGGGACTATATTTAGATATTGAACTTGTGGGTCGCTCTTTGGATCAAGAGAATAATATCTAGATGATAATTACTGGAGGATTAGGGGCACAAAGAATAGAGGTAATCAAGAAAGGTTGATAGTACAAGGTTAAGACCTAATATTGATTATGGGTTCTACATAGAAGGGCATTTCGGTCTTCTACACTTAGTAAGGCAAAGACAGAGAACCTCCTATGGATATCTATCAATTGTCATGGAGTGCAATTCTAGCTCTTTAGTAGAATGAGCTAAAGTTAAAATGGTCAAAATACAGCTAGTGTCTAGCAAGGGTATTTTGGACATTTTGAAGCCACGACAATTATGTCTTTGGGTCCTTTTCCTAGCCACTTTCCTATTTAGTGCATTTCTTTTATCTTTGCTTTGATAATCATGTATTTTGAGTGTTAATAAGTGTGGTTTCCTAATTGAGAAGTTCTAGTAGTATTTAGAAGTTAAGACAACAGGACAAAGAACATTCTTTCAGGACAAGAATGTTTGTTCTAGCATAAAATGTCTTAACTGGCATGAGCCAAGCATGTGCTTAGCACATGATGGCATGTGGAATGCATGGATAGGCATGTGGTCTGAAGAGATAAGATAGGATTTGATTTTGATTTGGAAAAATTAGAAGATAATGTCAATTATCTTCAAATTAAATCAAGAATAAATCCTAGATATGAGTTCTAGTGCATATTGAACTCTTTATCTTGCTAATCTCTACAAAAATGCCTATTGCACTCAGAATACACTTATGATGCAGACTACTACACACCACACAACACATACATGAATATACACGACTAAGGCTAGAAAGGGAAAAAAAAAGGCAGAGGAAAATCCCACAATTTTCAAGCACTAATCGCTAGGGGGTGGAATAAGGGAGAAGATTCGAAGGTTTAATCCATCAATCGAGTTCTCCATGACTTTGGATGATTTTTCTAGCCTACATATAATGCCATACCAGTTTCTGTGCTGAGATTTTAAGTTGACACTTGAAGGTAATCTTTTGACGAAACTATTCTAGTGCTAGATTTCCATTTTCGGTATGTTACTTTGCATGATTTTGTAAATGCTTCCGCGCATGGGTTATGGCTATTGTTTGTATGCTTATTGACTGCATATTTACTATATTTCGAATAGTTACTAGCCTAGGAATCCATAACCATTACAGATAGCTCGAATGCTTTGGTCGAACAATCATTTGCAAGAACCCTTTAGTGATAAGTTATTGTGTTGTCCATTCTTTCCATTAAATGATCTGGACAAGACTTTAGGGTACGGTCAAACCAAGTCAAACCTTAATAGGTCATCTATATAATTCTATAAATTCTATGTTAACCTTTCTTATGTGATCTAATCAGACTACCAAGGCCATGGATTTCATGGTCAATATCTCTATGAGTTGATATGGGGCATTCTCTTCTTCATCTAGAGTAGTAGATTCTTGTGTTGACACTCCTTAGTCTTGTATGTACTTGATTATACTTTATCCCTATTCAAGCAGGTCTTAACTTTATCTCTTTTGTAGGCCAAAATACAATGAGTTACTAACAAACTACTGAAGTGCCCTTAAGTCAAGGGAGTATTTTACTCAATTTTTACCTGAGAACCTTCACATTGACTTAGGCGAATGAAGCCCCCATTGAGTGTTCTTGGTGAAACGTGTTCAGAGTACGTATCACCATATGCACCTATGCATTAGTCTAAGTGTTTTCCACTAGTGATTAATGAGACTGATTACACCTCCAAGATAGAGCTCAATGCATATAGGTCTTGATAGATTTATCAATGCCTAGTCTTAATAAATCAAATAACCTAGAACCTTTTTAGGAATGTCTCAAGTATGGACTCTCATTTACCTATTTCTTATGGTTTGACCCTTACCAACAATTCTATGAGCTTTATCATTTACTCATAACTCTTATGAATATATCAATAGTATATATAAATGATAAAAAAATGTCAAGTGATACTTTTATCGAATTGAAACTTCGTATACAAAGACGGTTGAATACAAGATATCCTTTATCATTTTTCACTGAATGATTGGCCTAACAGGCATATTCCCAATAATCTCCAACTTGCAGTCATAGACAATTCTTTTGGTATCTAATACATTTCCTAAATCTATGACAATCAAAATCTTTTGACCCCAAGGCTTTAGTGAAGAGATCTGCTAAGTTTTCCTTACCATCTAGCTTTTCAATTTGTACATCTTTTCTTTCAATGATTTCCTAGATTAAGTAAAAGTGATGCATAATATGCTTAGTTCTTTGATGAGAGCTATGTTCCTTGACTAGAGCAAACACTCTTGCGTTCTCACAATATAATATCACTAGTACCCTATTGGTTGGAACCATACCAAGTTCAGAGATAAACTTTTCTAACCAAACAACCTTCTTTATCGCATCACATGTAGTGATATATTCTATTTTGATCATCAAATCAGCAATAATACTCTACTTGGAACTCTTCCAACTCACGGTCCTACTATTAAAGGTGTAATTCCTGATATTGATTTGTCATCACAGTTGAATTTGAAGATAGAAATCATAAAGCATTCAAGCTTCAATTCTGTATTTGCATCAATGAGGAACTAGCCATGAGTATTTCTCAAATATTTAATAATTGACCTTTTAGTGAGCCTCATTTAGGACATCTCGATATTTGCTTTTTACCCCAAGTGTATAAGTAATATCTACCCTCATACATGTCATGGCATACATGATAGATCCGATCGCTGAGGGATACAGAATTCCTTCATACACATTCAAAATTTCACTGTGGATAGTTACTCTTACTCATAATGATCCTAATCTTAATAGTTTAATACCCTTGTTTGGATCTATCCATGCGATACTCTTCATAATTGTACCAATGTACGTGGATTAGGACAAGCCTAGCATCCTCATCGACCTATCTTTATAGATCTTTATACCTAGTATATGGGATGTTTCTTCCAAATCCTTCATAGAGAACTATTTTAAAAAGCCAAATCTTCAAATTCTACAGTGCTCCTACATCATTCCAAATTAGTATGTTATTGACATTAAGCACCAAGAAAATGACTTTGCTCCCACTAACCTTTTTGTACATGCAACACTTCTATTCATTTTGGACAAAACTAAACTTTTTTAACTTTTCTATCGAAACAAATATTCCAACTGCGAGACACTTGCTTAAGCTAATAAACGGACCTTTGTGAGTTGCATAACCAAGACCTTGCATTCCTTAATGTGAAACCTTAGAGTTGTATCATATATACATCCTCATCAAGCTCCCTATTGGAGAAAATGATTTTCAATCCACTTGTCATACATAATCATGGTACACTACTACAGCAAGTATGATTCTAATAGACATGAGTATTGCCACCGGTAACAAAGTCCCATCATAGCCAATACCATGTTTTTGGTGAAAGCCTTTGGCAAGTAGACGCGCCTTGTATGTTTCTACCTTGCCATTTGTCTTTGTCTTTCTCATGAACACCCACTTACATCCCATGAAATTAATCTCTTGGGGTGGATCAACCAATGTCCAACATTGTTGACTTTCATAAAGTTCATCTAAGATTTCACTACTCTAAGCCACTTCTCATAATTTGGTTACTACACTACATCTGAGAATATAGTTGGGGCATTGTCATCATGACTTACTTGTACAACTTTGTCTTCCTATACTAGGAACCTATAGTACCTTTCTAGTTCGTGAGCGATTTTGTTATATATCCTCAGTGGTGGTTGCACAGGTTTGTCAGTGTTGTCTATAGGCTCCTCCATTTGACTGATTTGTTGTGGATCTTTGATCTCATCAAGGTCCACATTTCTCTCATTATGTCCTTCTTATAAGTACTCTTTATACAATAAATGGGCATGTATCCATGGATACTTTTTAATTAGAAAGATGGTAACAATAACATCTAGAAGTCTCCTTAGGATATCCCACAAATTTACACTTATTAGACCTAACTTCTAACTTCTTCGGTTCTAGTTTCCTCATATAATCACAACATCTCCATATCCTAAAATTACTAGACTGAGTTTGCAACCTTTTCCATATCTTATAGAGTGTGATAGAAACTAATTTAGAAGGAACCCTATTCAAGACAAACAACTATTTCTAAAGCATATTCTTAGAATGATAATGAAAGATTAGTAAAATCTATCATGGACCTCACCATGTCCAACAATGTCTTATTTCTTTTTTCAAACGCATTATTATGTTGTGGTATACCAAGAGTAGTCCACTGTGAGAGAATCCTATTCTCTCCAAGATAATCGGAAAACTCTTCACTTAGGTATTCTTTACCTCAATTAGATCAAAATATCTTAACACTTTTACCAGTTTGTTTCTGTATTTCTTTTTAAAAGTCCTTGAATGCTTCAAAAGCTTCTGACTTGTGTTTCAACAGAATCACATACGTATTCCTAGGATGATCATCTCTGAAGACTATCAAGTAAGTAAAACCCACGATCTAACATGTACCAAAAAAGGTTTATATACATCTGTATGTAGCAGTTCTAACAAAACCAAAAGCTCGTACCCCTTTGCAATTCAATTCTCTACTTCAATTCCTTACTCAAGAGATAGAATTTATAATTCCAAGCATTTTTTTTAGAATCGTACGATTCTCGGTTCGAATCAAGCAAAAAATGATTCAAATCAGTTAATGATTCATTAATTAGGGTGAATCGGTAAGCGAATCAGAGTGAATTGGAGTCAATTGTGCAATTCAGCGAATCATTCACGATTCAGATCAAACAAAAAAAAAGTCCAAAAATAAAAAAATCCACTTCAATTTTTTTCAAGCAATATACAATTAGCCCATTATTAAAAAACATGAACAAACAAAATGAAAAAGAAAAGCCCATTTAGATTTAACATCAATTTTAAACTATAATTACAAATCAAAACATTCAAAACTCAAAAGTTAAAAGCCCTAAAAAAAGAGAAAAAGAGAAAGAAAGAGAGAGAAAGATAGAACGCTATTCATATTCATCGTGACTGAAGTCTAAAACTCGATCAAAAGGCTTCGCCAATCAAAAGTAGATTGCAAGTGAGTTGCTGCTAAACTTCTTTTTTTTTATGGTCTTGGTCTTTGTTTACTTTTTGTGCTAATGCTTTTTAGTTTTTATGATCTTGGTCTTTAGTGGTTGATACTTTTTATGTCTTTATTAAGTGGGATGCTTTTTATATCTTTATTGAGTGTCTTTATTGTCTTACTATTTGTCTTTATTGAGTGGCTGATGTTTTTCATAGTCTTGGTCTTTAGTTTTTGCTTTTTATGGTCTTGACGGCATAAACTTGGCATTATTAAATTATAGAGTTTATTGGTGATAACACTTTACTTGGCGACTATTACTTTTATTTTATTTTATGTTATTTTGTCTTAACACTTAGAACTTTGGCATTTACCATTAAAATACGGTTTACAAAAAACAAAAAGGACATGACATAACGTGGAATCATTGTTCGAGAGTTAGCGACTAAAATAGAATGCAATTAAAATGTAATTATTGTGGAAAAGAGTTTTGGGTGGTATTATAAGGATGAAAAACCATTTAGTTTATACTCATAATGATGTTGGTCATTGTACACAAGTTAGTGAAGAGGTTAAATTGCTCTTTTTAGACATGTTAAAGGAAAAACAAGTTCAACAAAGCAATATTGATTTAGAATGCTTTGATGAGGGTATTGGTTCATAAAAGAAAAGAAACATTGGATCTTTTATGATAAAAGATAAGAGTGGGAATCAACAAACATTAAATCAATGGTGAAAAAGAGAGAGACTGTGATTCGAGATATATATAGATTTGTATATAGTTGTGCTTTATCATTTAATTTGTGAAGAACCTTTATTTACTCAAATGCTTAAATCAATTGGAGAATATGGTAAGGATTTAAAACCCCAACCTATTATGAAGCAAGGGTTTTGTACTTGAAAAAAGAAGTTGAACATGTGCATCAAGATTTAGAAGAGTTTAGGAAAGAATGGAAAAAAATAGGTTGCACATTGATGTATGATGGTTGGACTGATGGGAAGCTTCATTCTATAACTAATTTTCTAGTTAATAGTCCAAGAGGCACAATTTTTATTAAATCACTTGATACCTCTCAATAATTAAAAGTTCTTTAAAAATGTATGAATTGCTAAATGGATTAGTGGAGGAAATTGGAGAAGAAAATGTTGTCCAAGTGATAACGGATAGTGCCTTGAGTTATATAGGTGTCGGTCAGCTTTTGATGGATGAAAGGAAGAAGTTGTTTTGGTCTTCATGTGCAGCAAATTTTATAGATATTATGCTTTCAGACATAGGTGATATGGGAGTATTTAAGGATACCATTGACAAAGCAAAGAAAGTGACTACATTTATTTATCGACATGTTTAGATATTTGACTTATTTAGGAAGTATAACAAATAAAGAGATTTAACAAGGCCTAGGGTCACTAGATTTGCTATAACGCCCGAGCCCAGAGGGACCTTTAATTTATTACATTAGCGTAATTGCCTTAATTGCCCTTTTATTTGTCTTTATTTGCTTAAATTCTATATTTAATTTGTGCCCGGAGTAATTTTTAAACGATTTTATTTCCCGAATTTGATATTTTTCCTTTAAAATACTTCTTATATAATGTATTCGTTCATTGAAAGAAAGTGCATTGCATGGCCCGAGCGCGAGTTAGGAAATGTTTAGTATCCTCGAGTGAATAGTAGTAGTTTAATTGTTTTGGCCCATTAGCTTTCTAATTAGTTTTTTACCTAGTTATTTAGTCAACTACACTTAAATAGCCCATTTATCTATCTATATTACATACATATACATACATATTAGCTTATAACATAAAAAAACAAAAGAAGAAGAAAAAAAAGAAAGAAAACCCGATGGGCTCCTAAGGGAAAAATGCTAGGGTTGGTAGATTTCATGCTCTTCCAAAGCAATTGCAAGGTGTATTAGCCTAATCCTAGTGTCTAAAAGCCTAATCAAGGTGAGGGAGGCATGTATATTTGCATATTTGTTTGGTTTTTAACTATGGTAGATTTGTGATAATGTTATATAATGTTGTTTTGATGTTTTTAATGCTTCCTAAACTAGCTAATAATGGTGTAGAGTAGACTTTTATATGTTGTATGATTGTGTAGTATGATTTATATGTGTAGTTGAAAAGTTGAAGAAGATAAATAGTAACCATTCTAGGGTTTTGTTTAAACTTGATTATGAGATTGATTCTATGCTATCTATAGGTGCTTTAGGTTCTAATGAACATAGGTAAATGGTTGGGCTTGATTGGTTTAACCAAAACTTGAAGAAATTTGTTTAATTAGTTAAAATTCAAAAGGGGCTTTGCACGAAAAGAGAATCTGGGTGCAATTGAACATTATAGATAATCTTTATTAGGTGTGGTAGCGCTTAATATGCTTTTATGACACCAAATTTTTGGATTTGGTACTTGTAATTCAAATGCATGTCGGGGCCTTCGGGGCTTTTGTGCTAAACCTAGTTAAAAATGGGTTTTCCCAGTGTCAAATGGTACCATAATGTGCCTGAGATTGAGTAGTAAAATCGGATTTTAAGTTTTGTAGCTCATTTGGTTGAAATAGCTTGTAGAAGTTAGAGTAATGAATAGTATTTTTGTAGTTTTCATCTTTTGTGCTATTGTTGCCTACTTAGCTATTGTTCTTGTTGTTATTATTGGTTATAAATGATTGATATATCAAACGTTGCTACTTGATTGGGTAGGAAAGCTAATTATTTTAATGCATTATATTAGAAACGATTAATTGTTATATCATAGTTACCTTGTGTTCTTATGCATTGTAAGATGTTTAACTTGATTACATGAAAACTTGAATGTTGTTAGAATAGTCAAATTATTAAAATGTTATGCTAACTTTAATTGCTAAGTGTTATACTTATATGAACTTGCTAAGTATCATGTTTATATATACATGCACTGGGTTAAGCGGATTGTATTAGGTAGTGGTAAGTGAAAGGAAGTGGTGCTCTGGAGGTGATATTGAGATGTTTTTGGTTTTTTTAATGTGAGGGATGCATCTACTTGACATTCTAATTGATTTATTGTTTTGTATTATAATGGATATTGTGTGGTTAATGTGTATTTGAGCTATTTCGTTGAGTTATATCATGTTTAAAGTTATATTGATTATAATGGCTTATGTGCGAGGACAACCTCTATTGTTGTCCTCATTGTGTGCTTATCGGTTTATGTACTTATCGACTTGTGTGTTTATAATTTTTATTGGTTTATTATATTATCGTATCGTATCGATGGTTGTGCAAGCTTATCGTTTGCATGGATGTGATGAGCCTCTCTGGGCGGCATAGGGCTTGCCAGAGTTGGATGCTCTAGCTCCGTAGCTATTCCCACATTTGCCTGATCCGGAGATTGCCAAGAGGTGCTGGGTCGTAGGTATTGGGTACATCCGGAGTACCCATTGGTGATTAGGATATCGGCATATCGAGATTGAGTTCGTGGTTCGTGATTCGAGGTTCGTGGTTTGAGATTCGGGAATTGGAGTGATAAGGGCTATCGAATCGTATCATTTTGAATAACTCTCGCTTGGGCCCTAAGTCCTTGGAGGGTTACCGATAATTATATTATTTACTTAAATGTTATTTAATTGGTGTTGTTATTTGATTCTCTTGTGATGATGTGGTTTGTATGTGATTGCATTGTTCATTTCCTATTGTTTATATGTAACTTATTACTTAGCTAAAATTTGTTACAAGTTTTTAATTGTTTATTTGATATAATAAGTATAAGTTAGTTCTTTAATGTATTGATTAATTTGGTTATCTTGAGTGAGAGTTTTTTGTTATTAAATTCGCTAATTTATTTGCATTGCACAAAAATGATTTCAAAACTCCTCAGTTATCTGTTTCCCCTCCCTCACTGAGCAACCGTGTTGCTCACTCCCTTTTTCTAAACATTTCAGGTTCGGTGCCTTCAAAGTCTGAGTTAAAGAAAGCTCAAGATTTTCCTCGATCGGATATTCTAGTTTTAGTTGTTTGTTTCTATGTATACTTGTGATAGCTATGTTTATTTGGAGGCCTGTGTGTCTTGTATATGTTGGTTTATAGGAAATATAATGTAAAGTTAGAGTTTCATATGATTTGATAGGCGTAGTTAGTTTGTAATAACTCTAATGATTTACTTTATAGTCTAATTAGCTTGCATGCTTGCATGTTTGGATGAAGTTAAGTGAATGATGTAGGATGACTTAAAATATAAGAAACACAAGTAGAAAAGATTAGAGTGGTATGATAATTGGAATTAAAATCACAGGTTTTCAATAGCTAACAGAAAATGCATGCTTGAATGTTTTATTTTGTCAAAATAGAAAGACTCGGATGGCCTTAGAGAATTGGGAAAGCTTATGTTTAATGAAGTTGTGGTTATATAGAAGTGTTGCGTGTTCTATTGTAGTTATTTCTTCTGAGTGCAAGTATGAGATTAGTCCTAGAAACAGGAAAAACTCCGTCCATTTTTTTCTCATTTTTTGTGACTTCGGGTTTTGGATCGGGGCTCCGGTCTCGTGAGGGATTGGGGTGTTACATTTGTTACATTTTTTTGACTTTGAAGAGCATCTATGATCAGAAATTTCCACTTAGAAGTATGTTTGCATCGAATAAATGGGAAACAAATACTTATTCAAGTAGCTCAATGGGAAAAATGTCACAAGAAATAATTTTGGAAGATGCTCGATTTTGGAAGTCAATCAAATATTACATTCAATGTGTGTTCTTTAGTTAAAGTGTTGAGGCTTGTGAATGGTGGCTCAAAACCGGCAATGAGATATATTTATGAAGCATTGGATAGAGCAAAAGAAGAGATTGCTACAAACTTTAACAATGTTAAGAATAGATACAAGCGTATTTGGAAAATTATTGATGAAAGGTGGGAGTTGTAACTCTATAGTCCACTACATGCGGCAGGCTACTATCTCAATCCAAGGTACATTCTGGATTCATTTATATTTTTATGTACCACTAAACTTTATAGCTTTATAATATGCATCCTTATAAATGTTATAGGTTTCATTATCATGCAAAGTTCAATCCGGATAGGGAAGTGAAGACTGGCTTATACAAAACCATTGAAAGAATGTACCCCGATGTAGAATCAAAAGTGAAAATAGATTAACAATTGGAAAAGTTCAAGAAGGCGAAAGGAATGTTTGGTATGAGCTTGGCGGTCTTAACAAAAGATAAGAAACAACCCAGTACATAAATTTCAGCTTGCAATTGCTATAGAAGAACATGTCTCTTAACACCTCTCCTTTTATAGTTAATATTAACTTAATCTTACTATTTTTTATAGCTTTATGGTAGGAGAGCTATAGAGAGGACTTCCCAGAGCTTCAAAAGCTAGTTACACAAGTATTAAGCTTAACTTGTAGTGCTACAGGATGTGAAACAAATTCGAGTACCTTTGATCTTGTGCACTCAAAGAGAAGGAATTGTTTAGAGCAACAAAGATTGAATTCTCTTGTCTTTGTGAAATATACTATTCAACTCCAAATGAGACATTTAAAAAGACAAGAGGAAGGTGACACTTATAATCCTATTTGCTTATTGGATATGGAGTCTGATGATGAATGGATAACAGAGAAATAAGATCATACTTTCCCCAAAGATCATTTGTGGATGGACATTCAAGAATGCTTTCAAGATGAAGAAATAGTTAGTGGTAGAAAAAGAAAGAGCAGTATATTTTTTATTTGGCGGATAATACTTCATACTTTATAATGAAAATATTAGTATTGTTTGCTAAAAATAATTCTTTTGTCTTATGACTCTTATCTTGTGAATATCATAGGGCCAAGAGTTTTAAATTCGGACAAGAAAGAAAAGGGAAAGGGAAAGGGAAAAGGGAAAGGAAAAGAAAACATTGTTCTAGAAGATGAGGAAGATGAATTAATTCAAGATGATACTTATGATGATGAAGAAGAGAACTTAAATGAAGATGTCATGGTGGATGATGCTGACGACGATCATGATGATGAGGACGACCTAGACCTAGATCTTGGAGATTATGGATATTAATGGACAAAAACATTTATTTCACTTGTGTTTTGTATATAAAACTTTAATGACTTCACTTTTTCTTTGTATCTAAAACTTTAATGACTTGAAAGAAATTTGATACAAAGAAATTTTACATTGAGTCCATTAACATATACTTGTCTTTACAAATAAGTTACAATTAATTTTCTTATAAATTAAACTACTAAAGGCTAAATAATAAATATTGTCTTCTAATGTCCAATTGTTTTGGCTGCTAGGAACAAGTGAACAACCTAGAAAAGTAACAAAAAAATATATCAAATAAACAATTTCAATTCAAAAATGCTAATGGAAACATAATATATCAATTATCATCTAGTTTTAAATTTGTGACCAAATCGATACGATTTACAATTCACAAAAATGATATTTCAATTCATGATTCACGAACTATGATTTCATGCACCAAATTAGTTGCTCATTTGTTAAGGACTAAACTGCTCTCCAAATTTTCATTTCTTTATTATTGCCCTTATTCTTTCTCTCTTATACCCTATGTAGTTAGTTGTTCCTATTATTTCTGTGAGATTTTTCATGACGAATTTTTTTACTTATTTCTTAATCCAAGCTTCTTTTGCATTTTCAAATTAAAAGCCTTGATCATAAGTTATTTATTCGTCCAACTTTATTTTCAGATAGTTTTAACATACTTAGTCATTTAAAATCACAAATTATTTATTCGTATTATCTATTCATCAATTCTAATTAATTTATTTTAATTTTCAATTTGCGTAGTGCTATTGATAAAACACATATTTGCGTAGTTGTTGGGTGTATTATTAATATATTATTTCAACAACTTTCTACTTAATTCTTGTTAGTTCTTGAGTAATTTTTGGAGCGATTTGACGGGTTTTGTGTTTGCTTTGCGATGTAGGAGATCTCTATAAGAAAGTTTGAGTTTCGAGGAAAAATTGAAGAAAAAAATCGTCAAGGGCTAGCTTGTATTCAACTTGTGAAGCAATTGATAAGAAATCAAAAACGGCGCAGTCATAGCGCAGCTGCACAACATCGCAAGAAATTAAAGGGTATTTTTGTAAATGGTGCGAAAAGAAGCAAACCATATCGATAAAAGGAAGAAAAGAAAAGTGAAAAAGCGATTTTTTAGGGCGGTTGGTTTTGAGAGAAAAACAAACGTTCTAGAGGCCAAAATAGAGGGGATTCGTGAGTTGAAGACGAAGGAACGATTCGGAGACGTACTTCTGCCCAAATTCTTCTACAAATCCTAGTTTTCTCTATCTCTCTTATCATGATTTACATTACAATTGGGATTTTTTTTAATTTCTTTATGATATTCTAAGTTATTTTTGTAGGGTTACGATGTAGCCAGATTATGAATATTTAAATACTTTTGATTTTCATTGGTTGATGAACTATTTCATCTATGCGTTGAGTATTTCATTCTAAGTTTAATGCTTGTAATTGCTTGGCCAACAATTGCATGATTTGTGGTTTGGTTTGAGACTGAGAAGTGATAACTAAATTAGACCATGTGTGAAATACCATTAAATTGTCATATGCTAGAGATAGTTATGAGATCTAGTGCAACACATAAATTTCTAGGGCTTAATGAGTTCCCTAAGTTCACAGCTATCACAGAGATATAGGTAGCTCCCTCAGCGAAATATGTTATTGATGCTTGAGAAAGTTCAATAACCATATTAGCGAAATTACTGGCAACATAGGGAATATACGTCAATTGATTTAAATCAATAGTTTCAAGTAGGATTAATCTTGGTGAAATCGGAATCCCTAGAGCCTTTTAATTATTGAAATACCATCTTTTGTTAATTTCGTAATTGTTTTAGTTGCTATTTTTATAAGTTCTATAATTTATGTAGTGTTTAGTAACAAATTCTCAATTCGAGATTGTCCAAATAAAGTTAGAGCTAGATTAATTTCGGTAGTTAATAATCACAGTGCTCGTAAAAACGATCTTTACTCATTACTTTATTACTTATTACGACACGTGCACTTGCGTTAGAATTCACACAATAAGTTTTTGGCGTCGTTGTCGGGGACTGTGTCAATTATTAATATCGATACCAAATTGTTTTAATTTTACTTTGGATTTTATTTTATCTTGTTAGTAGTTTTCTTATTTTGTGCTCCTTGCATTTCAGGAACATATTTTCCTAGGTGTATGCGAAACTTGGGAGGTACCAATTTGTTGCCTTTTGATCCTGAGATAGAGCGTACTTGTCAAAAGAATAGAAATGGGCAAAGATTTATTATCGACCATCTATAGGAAAACATGGCTGAAATAGTGCAAGTACAAGGTGAAAATAACCATGAAAATCTACCTAGAACATTGCGAGAGTATGTGTTGCCACCCACGGGTATCCATCCTTTGATTAGAAGGCCAGCAATTCAAGCGAATAATTTTGAGTTGAAGTCAGTAACACTGCAGTTGATTTAGAATATACTATTCCATGGACTGCCATCTGAAGATCCTAATTAGCACATTGTGAATTTTCTAGAAGTCTGCGGTATAGTTAAGTACAATGGAGTCACTGATGAAGCCTTCTGCCTTCGCTTGTTTCCTTTCTCCTTGAGGGATCAAGCTAAGGAGTGGTTGAATTCGCTGCCTTCAGATTCATCACCAAATGGGATGACTTGGTACACAAATTTTTGTC
Source organism: Ehretia macrophylla (assembly GCA_037974665.1). NCBI lineage: Eukaryota > Viridiplantae > Streptophyta > Magnoliopsida > Boraginales > Ehretiaceae > Ehretia > Ehretia macrophylla. Next base: position 52,636,406 of record CM075781.1, read on the forward strand.
TAGATTCTTTCCACCTGGCAAGGCAGCAAAGCTGCGCATTGAGATCAAAATTTCACTCAGCATAAAAGAGAAACTCTTAGTGAAGCATGGGAAAGGTATAAGGCATTGCGAAAGTGTCCTAATCATGGAATACCCAGATGGATGCAGGTTCATAATTTTTACAATGGGTTGATAAGCGCAATAAGGACTTTAATTGATGCATTAGTAGGACAAGCTTTGATGAATAAGATAGCAGATAAAACTTATGAGTTGCTTAAAAATATTGTCTTGAATAATCTTCAGTGGGCGAGCGAGAGAACTACACCAAGGAAGACAGTTGGAGTCCACGATCTTGACGCTATGACAGTTTTGACAACAAAAATTAACAGTTTAGCTAAGTAGTTGCAGAACAACCAAGCGACGACTCATGCTATTCAGGCTACAATGGTATGCGAATTCTGTTATGATCTTCATTATAGCTGAGAATGCCAAGTTGGTAACCCGCTTGCACAGGCTTCGTTGGAGCAAGCACATTATGTGGGAAATTTTACTAGGCAACAACACAATCAATACTTTAACAGATTTAATCCAGCATTGCATTATCATCCTAATTTGTCTTGGAGAAATACTTAGAATATGTTGCAGCCTGAGTAGAATCACCCTCCACCAGAGAATAACCCCCCAACATAATCAAATGCCGAGTTATGTGAATTTTATGAAGGAAATCCTTTCAAATAAGAAGAAGCTTGAAGATTACGAGACAGTTACACTTACTGAGGAGTGCAGCTCCATCCTACAAAAGAAGCTACCACAAAAGCTTAAGGATCCAAGGAGTTTTACTATTACATGTGAAATTGAAATGTTGTTTTTAAGCGAGCTTTATGTGATTTGGGTGTCAGTATTAATTTGATGCCTTTATCTACTTTCAGGAAACTTGGATTGGGAGAGGTGAGGCCCACAACTATAACATTGCAATTAGCTAATAACGTTCACGAAAGCACCTCAAAGGAGTCATTGAAGATGTGCTAGTCAAAGTCGATAAATTCATCTTCCCTGCGGGTTTCATAGTGTTAGATATAGAGGAAGACAAGGATATCCCTATTATACTTGGAAGACCATTTCTAGCAACTAGAAGAACGCTAATAGATGTTCAAAAGGATGAGCTACGTCTGTGGGTACAAGATAAAGAAATAACCTTTAATGTTTTCAAAGCTTTCAAGTACCCAAAGGCAACGAACATACGGATCAATTGGATCCCTTGAGGCTAACTTGTTGCAAGGTCATTCTTTTGTTCCGTGGGATTAGAGCACAAGGAATATTGGGCGATTAAACAACTATACATGGATGTGTAAGCTGTGGGTGAGAAAAGACTGTTGAAAGGGGATAAGCTAGAAGAATTCTGTAACAGAGTGTATGAGAATGCAAGAAGTTACAAAGAGATGACGAAAGAGTGGCATGACAAACCCGTTTCAGGAAAAGATTTTTCTCATAGCAATGAGTACTTCTTTATAGCCCACAAATTCTTGGAAAACACAAGTCAATATGGTCTGGACCATTTTTTATGACTAAGGTGTTTCCCTACGGTGCCGTCGAAGTTACCTATCCAGAGAAGGGGAAATTCAAGGTTAACGGACAACGGTAGAATACCTATTAGGATGATGATTTTGATAAGCACAAGACCCTTGTCCACCTCAACTCGTCATGAAATATTGCTCCGTCGGGCTGTCAACGTTAAAACAAGCATTTTTCAAAAGGCAACCCAAATTTTCTTACTTTTCTTGATTAATAGTTGTGTTTGTTTTTAGTTAATTTTCAAGTTATAGTTGTTGTAGTTAATTTGTAAATTTTTCTTGTCATATTAGGTTCAAGAACAAGTTTGGGAGAAGACAAGCCCAAGAGGAGCTCTACCAAGTCAATCCAGGGAGAATATGTACAAATAATGGTGTTTGGATTAAGGGGGATGCGCGCGTGGAAGAGAAAAGTGGAGAAAATTAGAGCTGTGAGGTAGCACTATTGCACTGACGGTGTTTTAAGTTACGTTGGTGAGAAAACGATGTTGCACTGAAATGCAGCACAATTGCGCTGACGAGGATTTCAAGTTACGTTCGTGAAGGTTGAAAACAACGCACGCATAGCGTAGCTGTGTTGGCGTCCTTGATTTTGACATTCAAAAAAAAAAAAATCGAAAATCAAAAGAAAATCATTCTCCTTCTCTCAACCGTGACCATCAACACCCAAACGCACTCCTCTCTTTCTCCCTAAGCCCTAAGCCCCATTAACACACAACACGTACTCAAATCATACAAACACAATCTCCCTTAAGCTCTCACGATCTCAAGATCTTCTTCTCTTGTACAACTCTCTCGACTCTCTGTCTATCTCTCATATCTCTCTCTACCGTCACTCCCTTCCTACTCCACTATAACGCACGACACAAAAATAAACAAACAAACAACCTCACCACACTCATCATTATTCATGTCGACGACGGTGCTATGACAAACTGGTAGCGGCAAGTCGAAGGCTGCAGGCAGTGACTGAGGTAACCCATACCACCTACGTAAGTTCATTCTTGTTTTTGTGTTGTGGACAGAATCTTGAAAAAATAAAAGACTTTTGAAAAATCACGCAAAGTGGGGGTAGTTGGGTCCGACGGGGTATATTTGTGGTTGTTAAGGTGTTTTGTTAATCCTATGCATATGGGTGATATCTATTTTTGATTGGAGTAAGTTGTGAAGATTGGTTGCCTACCAAGTGTTTGATTAAAACTGTTAACGAGATAAATCGATTCATAGCTTTAATGTTGTGGTAAAGGCTGATTTTTATTTCAAACCCACGTCGTGGTTAGGTGATTTGTGGCTGCCTTGTAAAACTCGCAAGTGAGGGTTATAAAATTGAGTGCCTGCAAGATGTTTGCTTAAATGTTTATGTGATATTGGTTAGAGTACAAGGTGATTGGGGTTAAAACAGTGTTTTTTGGGTGGTGTCAACTGGAGTAAGTTGTTTAACATATCGACATATCAATGACATCTACTGGAACAAGTTGTTTTGCATAATTGGAATTGAAACATTTGAGGAGCCTTCGAACAATGAACGACATAGATATTCAGTTAAGTCCTGTACTTTCTTTTCTTTACTTTTGCCATTGATGACAATGTCTCGTTTAAAGTTTGGGGGTAGTTATTTGGTGTCTACCTAATTAACTTGTTCTATTTAGAGTCTATTTACTGTTATTTTCTAGATGTTTTGATTTCCTTTTGTATTGAATAAAAAAAATGGAAAAAAAAATTTGAAAGTGATACTGAAAGAATAAGAAGTTAGGCCGATGATAAGTAGCATAAAAATGACATGATAGTAGTAAGGATAATTGACTGCAACATAGTTTCGTTTTACGAAAAATCCCCGTTTATTGCGCACTTAGCCTCGCTTAGTTGTGTTGTTGCTTAGAGAAGATTTATGTGAGTTTAAGTGAACAGAAAAATGATCATAGGACTTTAGAATTTGCTTGATTGTCACTCGAGGCAAAATCCTAGGTTACGTAGCATTAGAGAAATGATTTAGGCCATCTTTGAACAGCTTGAGCCTTTCTAGCCAACCCGTTAATGATTGAATATCCCTAGTCCAATCCTTTGAGCCTAAATTAGCCTTTTCTTTCTTGTGCAGCCTGTACAAGCTTCCTTAACTTGTCAAGTTTGATTTTTCCCAAACAATGACCTTCCTACTTATAACATGTAATTATTCTAGGATGATTATGTGGAGCTATGCTTTGTATTGAAAGATGAGATGTGTTATGACTAATGGATATGGTGTGTTGTTCTTGAGAAAAATGAAATATTGAAAAAAAAGAACAAAAAGAAAAAAAATCAATGAAAAAACAGAATGAAAAGAAAGAAGAGCCACACTCCTTGTAGTTAATGTCAACATGGAAGTTTGGGGGAGTGTGGATTCTCTATATGCACTTGTAAATGTTGTGGATGAATGTTGAGGAAATTAAAAGAAAGAAGAATGAAAAGAGATATGTTGAATACTTTTTGGTGGTAAGAAGTAGAGTTGGCATATGCTCCATTAAAAGTCCTAGAACGGTTATATGTCTACAGGTAGTTTAGCCATATGTTTATATCCATGATCTTACCTTGACCCTAGTCATACATTACAACCAAATATAAAGTCCAAATGATCTTTGATGCTATGACTAACCTACATTAGTGGAAAGTGGCATGAAAAGTGAGCCTATGAAGTCCTAAGTAATTGAAAATAAAATATCCACATTGGCAACTCACTTAGCTTGCATAAACTCATCCGGGTACAATTGATTAGGATAGATGATATACACATACTCACTTGGGGGATTTGAAGTAAAATGCAATTTATGTGAAGTTGAGATTTCTCATGCTTATGATTGAGAATTACCATTTGAGTTGTGAAATAATGCTACTGAGGCCGTGGAAATTTACTATCCTACAACATTACTTTCATGAGTTATATTGTGTCAATTTTTTAGTTTTTAGGTTGTTTCTTTCTTTAGTTGTGTCTTTTGCTCGAGAACAAGCAAAGCTTAAATTTGGGGGTGTTTGTTAGGTGTATTATTGATATATTATTTCAGCACCTTTTTACTTAATTCTTGTAGAGTAATTTTAGGAGCAATTTGATGGGTTTTGTGTTTACTTTGCGACGTATGAGATCTCTATAAGAAAGTCTGAGTTTCAAGACAAAATTGAAGAAAAAATGGCCAAGGGCTAGCTTGCATTCAACTTGTGAAGCAATTGATGAGAAATCAGAAGTGGCGCAGTCATAGCGCAGCTGTGCAGCATCGCAAGAAATTAAAGGGTATTTTTATAAATGGTGTGAAAAGAAGCACACCCTATGGATAAAAAGAAGAAAAGAAACGTGAGAAGGAGGCTTTTTTGGGCGGCTGGTTTTGAGAGAAAAAACAAACGTTCTAGAGGGAAAGAAAGAGGAGATTCGTGAGTTGAAGACGAAAGAATGATTCGGAGACGTACTTCTACCCCAATTTTTTTCCAAATTCTAGTTTTCTCTATCTTTCTTATCATGATTTACATTACAATTGGGATTTTGTTTAATTTGTTTATGATATTCTAAGTTATTTTTCTATGGTTGCGATGTAGCCAGATTATGAATATTTGAATACTTTTGATTTTAATTGATTGATGAACTATTTTATCTATGCGTTGAGTATTTCATTCTAAGTTTATCATGATTCGTGGTTTGGTTTGAGACTGAGAAGTGATAACTAAATTAGACCATGTGTGAAATACCATTAAATCATCATAAGCTAGAGATAGTTATGAGATCTAGTACAACGCATGAATTTCTAGGGCTTAATGAGTTCCTTAAGTTCACAGTTATCACAAAAATGTAGGTAGCTTGCTTAGCAGAATATGTTATTGATGCTTGAGAAATAATATAAACACATTAGTGAAATTGCTAGCAGCGTAGGGAATAGAAGTCAATTGATTTAAATCAATGGTTTCTAGTAGGATTAATCTTGGTGAAATCGAAATCTCTAGAGCCTTTTAATTATTGAATTACTATTTTTGTTAATTTCGTAATTGTTTTAGTTGTTATTTTTATAAGTTCTATAATTTTTGTAGTGGTTAGTTACAAATTTTCAATTCGTGATTGTTCAAATAAAGTCAGAGCTAGATTAATTTCGGTAGTTAATAATCACAGTCCTCGTGGGAACGATCTTTACTCATAAATTTATTACTTGTTGTGACACGTGCACTTGCGTTAGAATTAACACAACAAGCTTTTGGCGTCATTGTCGGGGTCTGTGTCAATTATTAATATCGATATCAAATAGCTTTAATTTTACTTTGGATTTTATTTTATCTTGTTAGTGGTTTTCTTATTTTGTGCTCCTTGCGTTTCAGGAATATATTTTTCTAGGTGTATGCGAAAATTGGGAGGTAGCAATTTGTTGCCTTTTGATCCTGAGATAGAGCGTATTTGTTGAAAGAATAGAAAGGGGCAAAGAGCGTTTACCCACCATCTATAGGAAAACATGGCTAAAATAGTACAAGTACAAGGTGAAAATAACCAAGAAAATCTACCTAGAACATAGCGAGAGTATGCGTTGCCACCCACGAGTATCCACCCTGTGAATAGAAGGCCAGCAATTTAAGCAAATAATTTTGAGTTGAAGTTAGTAACGCTACAGATGATTTAGAATATCCTATTCCATGTACTGCCATCTGAAGATCCTAATCAGCACATTGTGAATTTTCTAGAAGTCTGCTGTACGGTTAAGTACAATGGAGTCACTGATGAAGTTTTGCGCCTTTGTTTGTTTCCTTTCTTCTTGAGGGATCAAGTTATGGTTGAATTCGCTGCCTTTAGATTCAATCACCACATGGGATGACTTAGTACACAAATTTCTGTCTAGATTATTTCCACCTGGCAAGACAGCAACGCTGCGCATTGAGATCAATAACTTCGCTCAGCATGAAAGAAAAACTCTTTGTAAGCATGGGAAAGGTATAAGGCGTTGTTGCGAAAGTGTCCTAATCATGGAATACCTAGATGGATGCAGGTTCATAATTTCTACAATGGGTTGATAAGCGCAATGAGCACTTTAATTGATGCATCAGCAGAAAGAGCTTTGATGAATAAGACAGCAGATGAAGCTCATGAGTTGTTAGAAAATATTGTCTTGAATAATCTTCAGTAGGTGGGTGAGAGAACTATACCAAGGAAGACAGTTGGAGTCCACGAACTTGACGCTATAACAGCTTTGACAGCAAAATTGACAGTTTAGCTAAGCAGTTGTAGAACAATCAAGCGACGACTCATACTATTTAGGCGAGAATGGTGTGCAAATTCTGTTGTGGTCCTCATTATAGCTCAGAATGCCAAGTTGGTAACCCGTTTGCACAGGCTACGTTGGAGCAAGCACATTATGTGGGAAATTTTACTAGGCAACAACATAATCAGTACTTTAATAGATTTAATCTAGCATTGCATTATCATCCTAATTTGTCTTGGAGAAATACTCAGAATATGTTACAGCCTGAGCACAATAACCCCTCACTAGAGAATAAACCCCCAACACAATCAAATGTCGAGTTTTGTGAAGTTTATGAAGGACATCCTTTCAAATAAGAGGAGGCTTGGAGATTACGAGACAGTTGCACTTACTGAGTAGTGCAGCACCATCCTACAAAAGAAGCTACCACAAAAGCTTAAGGATCTAGGGAGTTTTACTATTTCATGTGAAATTGACAATGTTGTTTCTTAGCGAGCTTTATGTGATTTGGGTACCAGTATTAATTTGATGTCTTTATCTACTTTCAGGAAACTTGAATTGGGAGAGGCAAGGCCCACAGCTATAACATTGCAACTAGCTGTTCGTTCACTAAAGCACCCCAGAAGAGTCATTGAAGATGTAGTCAAAGTCGGTAAATTCATCTTCCCTACGGATTTCATAGTGCTGGATATGGAGGAAGACAAGGATATCCCTATTATACTTGGAAGACCATTTTTAGCAACGATGAGAGCTCTAATAGATGTTCAAAAGGGTGAGCTACATCTGCAAGTACAAGATAAAGAAGTAACCTTTAATGTTTTCAAAGCTTTCAAGTACCCAAAGGCTAATGGTAGTTGTTTTCACATTGATGCCGTAAAAGCTATAGTGTCTAAACATTGGGGTCAATTGGATCCCTTAGAGGCTAACATGTTGCAAGGTGATTCTTTTGTTCTGGTAGGATTGGAGCACAAGGAATATTGGGCGACTAAACAACTATACATGGATGTGCAAGCTGTGGGTAATAAAAGACTCTTGAAAGTGGATAAGCTAGAAGAATTCTGTAACAGAGTATATGAGAATCCAAGAAGTTACAAGGAGATGACGAAATAGTGGCATGACAAACCCGTTTTAGGAAAAGATTTCTCTCTTGGGCAACGAGTACTTCTTTATAGCCCACGAATTCCTGAAAAATGCAAGTCAATATGGTATAGACCTTTTGTTATGACTAAGGTGTTTCCCTACGGTGCCGTCGAAGTCACCCATCCAGAGAAGGTGACATTCAAGGTTAACGAACAACGGTTGAATACCTATTGAGATGATGAGTTTGATAAGCACAAGACCCTTGTCCACCTCAACTCGTCGTGAAATATTACTTCGTCAGGCTGTCGATGTTAAAACAAGCAATTTTCGGGAGGCAACCCGAATTTCTTAATTTTCTTGATTTAATAGTTGTGTTTGTTTTAGTTAATTTTCAAGTTATAGTTGTTGTAGTTAATTTGTAAATTATTCTTGTCATATTAGGTTCAAGAACAAATTTGGGAGAAGACAAGCCAAAGAGGAGCTCTACAAAGTCAATCCAGGGAGAAAATGTGCAAATAATGGTGTTTGGATTGAGGAGGATGTGCGCGTTGAAGAGAAAAGCAGATAAAATTAAAGCTGTGAGGTAGCGCTATTGCACTGACGGTGTTTTAAGTTACGTTTGTGAGAAAGCATTGTTGCACTGAAATATAACGTAGTTGCGCTGACGGGGATTTCAAGTTAGGTTCATGAAGGTCGAAAACAGCGTACGCGTAGCGCAGCTGTGTTGGCGTCCTTGATTTTGACGTTCAAAAAAAAAATTGAAAATCAAAAGAAAATCACTCTCCTTCTCTCAGTCGCCACCATCAACACCCAAACACAAACTCCTCTCTTTCTCCCTAAACCCTAAGCCCCATTAACACACAACACGTACTCAAATCATACAAGCACAATTTCATACAAGCTTTCACGATCTCAAGATCTCCCTCTCTTGCACCACTCTCTCGACTCTCTCTCTATCTCTCATATCTCTCTTTACCGTCACTCTCTTCCTACTCCACAATAACACGCGACACAAAAAAAAACCAACAAACAACCTCACCACACACATCATTATTCACTCCGACGACGGTGCTCTTACAAACTGGCGGCGGCGAGTCGAAGGCTGCCGACAGTATGTGATACCCCGAACCTGGCACGAATTTAATAGCATTTAATTGCATTTAAAGTTTATTTAAATTGCATCTTATTGACCTTTCACCTTCTTTGGCCAAACTAGGTGACTTTTCATCTACATTGACCAACTAGGACAAGGTAGGAATTTTTGAAATCTTTAATGAAGGGCAAACTTGGGATTAGAAATAAAAATACAAGGTTAAGTTAGTCAAATTTTGGGTCAACTTTGGAATTAAATCTGAACCAATTGGGGAAGAGTTAGGTAGAAAATTATATATGGTTGGAAACCTCTATGAGTCTAGTTTTTAAGGCTTCAAACCGTTCGTAAATTGGAGTTTTCTAGAATAAGTAATGGTCATTTTTGTAAGGTGGCGCAGAGCTGTTTTGGTTTACGCGGGTTGACCGAAGCTTTGACCCTTTGACCTTTCATTTAAGTATTGACCAAGCCAAAACAAAACACAAATCAGATCTTCTTCTTCCCTTCCACCAGTGACCAAGACAAGCCAATAAATAGTAAACTCTTGCACATTTTTGCTTATATTTGGAGTTAGAGTTGGAACCAAGACACAAACCAAGCATTTTCGGACTCGTGTTGACGTCTAGCATCTTTCTACCGATCATTTTTACCTTTATTTTGCGAAATAAAGGTGAGGGAATTTTTTATCAAATCTTGCAAAGTTCATATTTATGTTATAAAATGCTAGGATTACATTTGTATCTTGCTAAATAGGTGTTAGAGAAGACTTTTACCGATTAATTTCTTATATAGAACCTATTTTGTTGAAATTGGCTATTTTGAGTTGTTCAAAGATGTTGGAAATGTATGTTTAGCTAAAGTATTAGTATGCTAAAGGTTGTAGTAATTCTCTAGTACTCATAGAATGAATTCTTGCATGTTATCTTTAGTTGTAGAGTTACTTTGTTAACTAAGTGTAATTGTGTAGTTTAGGTGTTTGTTTAATGTCCTAAATGAAGTGGAGGAAGGTTAAGTAAGCTAAGGTAATGGTTATAGTTAGCTCAAGTGCAAGAAATAACAAGAAAAAATGATAAGTAAGCAAAACCCGGTTTTGGACAATACACTGCCCCTGACTTCTAGAGTAGTTTTTGCATAGCAAACGTGCTTATAATTGAATGAAATTTATATAAAAGCTAGATTAGATAGTTTAGAACAAATGTTTATTTCTAGAGATAAGGAAAATTCTAACGTTTTGACCCTTTGATTTAGCCATATCCAAAATGTGTCTGGGAAACATCGTTGTGCAGGGGCAGTTAGGTGTAGTTGTACGATAAAGGTCGTAACTTGAAGAATTTAGATCGAAATTGAGTTTCGCTTGAAGGTAAAGTAATCTACAGTCGAAGAGATATATTTATATGTAAAAATCAATCAGTTTGGAGGTCCATATCATAGATAACTGAATTGATTAAGTTAAGCATCTGTTAGAGAAATTGAAAAATATTTTAGTGATATTTTAGGGTTTTGTGCAAAGTTCATTCTAGGATTGATTCGATGCTATCTATAGGTGCTATAAGTTCTAATGAGCATAGATTAGTGATTAGATATGACTGGCTTGATTGGAACTTTTGAAAAGTTGAGTATATAGATTAGTTAGTTGAGCATGAATGGAGTTGGTTAAATGCTACTTTTCTTGTATTCTAATTGGAGGGATAGGGTTGATTGAGAGGCATCAGTTAATTGGGATCTATGAAGTTTAAGAGTGGTTAATGTGTGACTTTAGTGGTTAATGGAAATCGGAGTAGAGAGTTGCTAATAGAAGGGAATGTGATGATTAGTAATGATTCTTGGAGAATGCTAAAAGTATAAGAATGAGAATGAGGAGAATAGTTATCTAATCGGAGGAGTGGAAGTAATTGAAGTGAGTGATCATATGACTTCAAATAGAGTTAGAGTATATGTTGATTGGAGTTATGAGCTAAAGTAGTAGTTGCTAGAAATATTGTTATCTTGGAGGTATAAGAATTGTTAAATGTCTTTGATTCGAATATGTGTTAAATATTTATTGATTGCTATCGTGAATTGAATTGCATGTTTCACTTCTTATATAGATAGTTGATTGTATTATGTAGTGGAATGCAAGGAGTTGGTGCATTCGGAGAATATGGAAAGGGTTCTTAACTAAATTCTTATAGGTTTGGCTTTCCAAGGTGAGAGAGTTGCATCTTATTTGTATTTCTCTATTGTATATTGAATATGTTAAATAGTTTTCATGCTATTAATGTGATTTAGCGTATTCTAACAAGATTTGTCAGTTTTATAGTTAGTAGAATGAGTTTAATGGTTAATGCTCGTTATTTCGCTTCTATTGTTGTCAACTGGTTAATGTGTGAGGACAACCTCTTTTGTTGTTCCTCGATTATGTGTTTATCGGCTTACCTTGTTATATTGCTTTTATTAATGCTTTTTGTGTCATCAAAATAATAGTTGCGCAACCTTATCATCGGGGTGGATGCGATGGGCCTCTCTGGGCGGCAGCGGGCTTGCCAGGGTTGGTTGCTCTAGCTCCGTACCCTATTCCGTCACTCGTCTGGTCCGGATATTGCTATGGGGTATTAGGTCGTAGGTATCGGGTACATCCGGAGTACCTATTGGTGTAAGAGATGTTAGCATATCAAGACTGTGTTCGTGGTTCGTGGATCGAGGCTCGTGAATCGAAGATTTAGAGTGATAAGGGTTATTGATGTGACTGTATTTGCAGCACTCAAACTATTGTATTTGTACTACATTTGCATCTTAACTTAGGAATAAATTCAACACTTATATACTTTCGATGCAATGTAGGGAAATACTGAAAAGTGAAGAATCAGTCCCGAAATGATCCAAATTGCAAGTCAAGAAGTAAGAATGGAAAAACACGAGAAACGGTTGAAGAATGAAGCTCATAGAAAAGAAATTTGGCTGAAACTAGAACGAAATTGGACTCGGAACATTGACCTAGATGATCTCAAATAGTGACCTATGTCCGTTTTTGGCAAATTATATCAATTTTTCAGGTAGAAACAGCCTTCTGATCAAAATGTAGGAATTTATCCTACATGCGGCGAGATTTTAGCCAAATTCCATCGTTTGAAGGGTCAAAACAGTGAAAAACGCCTGAAAATGCCGCAGTCAACGATCCGGTCAAAGTCAACTTTTCTCAGAATTTTGCCTATAAATAGAGCATCAACCCTTTGAGAATTTGTGAGTTAATTTTGAAGTATTATCAATATTTTTGATATAATTCCGAGTTAATTTCATTTAATTTTAATTTTAATTTTAGTTAATTAAGTAATAGTAGAATACGGGGGAAGTCCTGCCTAGGAAGCTCTTATTCGAGAAAATTTTGCCCGAATAGCTACTTTTAGGAGGAAGTCCGACCCGAATTCGGGGGAAGTTCTGCCCAAATAGCTTTCAATAGGAAAGCTCTTATTCGGGGGAAATTCATCCCTATTAGCTCTTATTCGGGGAAAATTAGTTCCGCCCGAATAGCTATTTTGCGTCGAACCTCTGCTCAAATTTCAGGAATCAGAAATACGCGTTTGTCAATATGGGGGAGCCTTTCTTGACTCTCTTTTATTTACATAACTCGTATTTATTTATGTCTGAGTAGATTGATATCTAGGGGAGAATATTGTAAACGTTAGTCTTTTAATATACGGTCTCGGATTCGGATTATACATTTTAAATGCAATATATGGCTTGTTTTAATTCAGTAATGTCTTTCATACGTAATGTTTTTCAGTAGATGTATGATTGTTTTACTATTAAATATTGTCTTTCATAACGTAATGCTTTTAAGTAGATGTTATAATTGTTTTACTTTTGTGCCATGTATCCATGCTTTAATAGTGAATCAAAAATAGCTTGACAACCTTAAATTCCATGAACTATAGGTAATGCTTTTAAGTAGACCATAGTTTCTAAACCAGTAAGAAGAAGTTGATTGCTAAGTTGAAACAGACCTTTTACACCAGGTTGCAAGGACAGTTCCATACTATGGCTCCAATGCTCGTAGATGGCACAACACCTACATCAGAGTTAGTAATCGGGATTTTAATAAGCTAAGTTAATTGACTAGGTTAAATGCTTGTAGCTTAACCCTTGCATAAAATCAGATAATCTTGAATACCGAGCCTAGATTAATTGTCTCATTTGCATATTCGACCCCTAGATCACTACCCCTCGTATTCATATTTACTTAGTTTAATTTAGTTGTAGTATAATCAAACACCTTGTACAAACTGTCACTTACCGCTTTAAACACTTTCACATACTACTTCACCAACTTGCTAACGCGCTTCCCTATGGTATGATTCCACACTCATAGCACACTACACTACGAAGATCCGTGCACTTGCGGGTTATTAAAACTTGGTCATTTTGCACCTAATTATAATGCACTGTTTGAACGCATCAAGTTTTTGGCGCCGTTGCCGAAGAAGCACGGTATAGTTTAGTTTTTTTTTATAAAAGTATTTGTGAACTTGTTTAAGTGTTTATTTTAACGCTTTATTTAAAAATTAAAATTTTAAAAATTTTTAAAAAAAATTAATTAAAATTTTAAAAAATTAAAAAATTAAAAAAAAAATTGTTTGGGAATTTTGATTGATTGGAATATGACTCATTTTAATGGTTCATTTGATCAATGGGCTTTTAATGAAACAACCCAACCCCCTATCCCAAATAAATGTGAAGTTTGTTTTCAGTTTGGGCATACTTTTGTAAATTGTCCCCAAAATCCCCAGTTTTTACATAGTCATGATTTTACTACTCAGGGTTATTATTCAAACCAAAATTTGTACTCAAATGAATATAACCCGCAGTGGCAGAATCATCAAAATTTATTTTGGAATCAAAATAATGTATCTTTTCTGCCTCGAAATTTTAAAAAATTTTACATTTCAAAACCCCAATTCTTCCGAGTTTTGCGAAAGCTTTCAAAGTAATTCTTTCAAACAAAACTTTTGTTATCCCAACTCGGTTGAATTTTCTTCTCCTTAACCAAACTTCAACGACAAGTTCGACCAACTTGTCAAACTCGTCGAATCCAACCATCAATCCATAGATAGGCTTCAAGACCAAATCGGTCAACTAGCCGAGAGCACAAATAATTGGGAGGAAGACAAACACCCTATTCAACCTGTCGTGAGTTCGTAAGACCAATATAGGTTCGTTCATCACAAAATTATCCCAAACCAGGTTGAGGTGATAGAAGTGTTTAATGAGGATAATCAAGGTAGAGAGTGTAACACTAGGAATGAGGCAGATAACATATTTGAGACACATACTCCAGAATGGCAAAACCAGCCATCACCTTGGAGTCAAGAAATTTTTTCTCAAAACTTTGAAAGTCAAGTCCCTACATCTTTTCAATTTGAATCTTCTGGTGACCCTTTATTTAATATTTTCAACCAAAATGATCACCAGGAAAATTGGGTTGAATCTGTTCCTCCCGAATCCAATGACAAGTATGATCAACTTTTTCATCTTGCCCAATCCAATGCTCATATGCTTCAATCTTTAGATCAACACATTCAGTCTGTTATGAGCATCTTTGATGAAATAACATGTGAACAGACTAATGATATGAGCAAAATTATTTGGGAGACATCTGATAGGGAATATGAATTTGAGGAAAAAATGAAATGTCTCGTTTAGAAGGACAGGATGACCTTAGTAATGTTATGACTCAACCCGACTCTGATTCCTCTTCAAGGAAGATGAGTGTACACACTTCTTTAAAGTCTTCACTCTTTCAGGACGAGTCTATTGAGCCTACTATAATTCCTATGTCCTTCTTGACACCTAAAGAAGATGTTAATGAGATTGACCGACTTTTGTACCAAATTGAACAAGAGAATGAGTCCAATGCTTCTATGTCATTTTCAACTGATTCTAATACTGAAAAAGAGGTTTTGACATCCATACTCTCTCTTGTTGAAAGTCATCTCACTTCTTCTTTGAATGAGTCATCCTTTTTTGTGGAATTCAATTTGGGACACACTAATTTACAACACCAAATAGCCCTTGTTGACATAACCATGAACATTCCTACACACATCACATTGGGATTGGAATTGTTACTTTTTCAAAGTGACTTGGAAAAGGCATGTTCTGTAGGAACAATGAACCATCATCTGTTGCATGATCCTTTTCCTTTCAAGAACTGTGCTGAAACGATTATCAAGCAATATGTGCCGAAGAGCTTTAAACATAGATTGCTCTAACATTGGCGCTAGCTAAGGGCGTAAATCTCAGCGCTACTAGGAGGCAACCTAGATTTTTAAATGCTTTCTTATTATGTGTGTTTATTTTTTGTCTGTGTGATTTTTGTAGTCTGGCTAAAGACGATAAACTTAGCACTACTAGGAGGCAACCTAGTGTTCTCTTTAATGCTTTACTGTTTGTTTAAATTTTTGTCATAACTCTAGAACCCCATAAAAGAGTCTAAATAGTCTGGGTAGTTTATTTATTTACTTTCTGTATTAGTTGTTTTTCGTGACCATATTTCTTTTTGGTTTCTTCCCTATATATTTGTTTTTTATCTATTTTTATTTAGTATAAATTAACTATTATTTTTACTGTGTTGATGATAATCTATAAAATGCTTTGTCTACTAATCTTTCATTGCATAATGATACATCTTTTGGGCAAAAGTTAGTAGAAAGCTTTGACATCAACATAGAAATGTTTCACATCAGGTGATATCTTTCCTTACTACATTTCCCTTTATACCTGATCAACATGCGCTGTAGAGTAAGCAAACCATAGGTTTGGGGATGTAGCAGTTGTCATTTTGTTATTACTCGCATATTACACTCTCACTGTCTTATATTGTTATTTGCTTGAGGACAAGCAAAGTTTCGGTATGGGAGTGCATGTATTTCATGAAAAGCTTTTTCAAAATATGCAAGAAATACACCATTTGTGTTCATGAGAAATAGTATTTTGCTACCTTACTTGTTTAAAAGAAGATGATTTAGATGATTTGAGAACCTGTTTTGTTAGCTATGTATTGTGAAAAACTCTGAAGAAACTCTGTAAGAGAAACTTTAGGGTACTGTATTCATGAGTAAACCTAACTGTTTTCTTTTCTTCAATTGATAGCTATATGATTATGAAAGGACTGAGATAGGATTACAGTTTGTTATGAGAACTCCTTATGATTGAAACCTGCACCTTTATGTCATGTTTGTACAGTATGTTATGTTACTCTGTCTGTATGTACACTCTTAAAAAAAGAAGAAAAAGAAAAAAAAAAGAAAGAAAAAAAAACAACAAAGAAAACAATGAAAAAAAAATAGAAAAAGAAAAAAAGAGAGTTGTACATACCTTTACTGTTGAATAAAATTTTTGGTGTAAATATGTTGTAAATCTCTAAGCACCACTATCCTAGACATTGTAATTTGGGATATGTGCTATAGTGTAAGGTTTCGAGCCTGGATATCTCGGGTGATTAAGGCACGTAGGGGTCCCTTTGAAACCTGGCAACCTCAGTCATAATGGCGGGGGATTGTTGGTCTTAAAGCCCGCTACATGGGATATTCAGAAAGCAAAGGAAACTGAACACTATATAGAGGTATTATTAGTTGTACTTTTATATTTCTGGCAAATGTTAAAGGGTTAAGGCATAATCAAGAGTTTGATTACAAATGTAGGTAAGAATATCAAGGTCCAATCTGTTTGCATAACTTGAAAGTTGAGAATTGTATGAACTTAATTTGCTTAGTTTACTTCTAAATATGTACTCCGAAGCAATCAATAGTCGATTTCCAAGAAGAGTATCTATTTGTGAAAACTATGTAAAGGTTCTCTTATCATGATTATCATTAACTGTTGAATAGGTTTAAGATAGTGAATTGCATTTCTCATGCTATATGTTGGAAATTTTTTGACAAAAGGTTAGGATAAATGCATTCACATGTTTTGACTTGTAAACATTTCTGAAAATTTCACTTTGAATCTGTTTTAAAGACAGTCTTGCTTGAGGACAAGCCATGTTTAGGTTTTGGGATGTTGATGTGACTGTATTTGCAGCACTCAAACCATTGTTTTGTACTACATTTGCATATTAACTTAGGAATAAATGCAACACTTATATACTTTCGATGCAATGTAGGGAAATACTGAAAAGTGAAGAATCAGGTCCGAAATGATCCAAATTGCAAGTCAAGAAGTAAGGATGGGGAAGCACGAGAAGCGGTTGAAGAATGAAGCTCATAGAAAAGAAATTTGGCTGAAAGTAGCACGAAATCGAACTCGGAACTCGGAACATTGACCCAGATGATCTCAAATAGTGACCTATGTCCATTTTTGGCAAATCATATCAATTTTTCGAGTAGAAACAGCCTTCTGAGTTCAACGATCTGGTCAAAGTCAACAAATTCAAAAAGTCAACTTTTCTCAGAATTTTTCCTATAACTAGAGCCTCAACCCTTTGAGAATTTATGAGTTAATTTTGGAGTATTATCAATATTTTTGATATAATTCCGAGTTAATTCCATTTAGTTTTAGTTTTAGTTAATTAAGTAGTAGTAGAATACAGGGGAAGTCCCGCCTAGGTAGCTCTTATTCGGGAAAATTTTGCCCGAATAGCTACTTTTATGGGGAAGTCCGACCCGAATTCGGGGGAAGTTGTGACGCCCGAGATTTTTCCGTACATTCATTCACTGTTGCATTCACTAATTGCGCATTTCTTCTGTGCTTTGCTTGTTGTCTTCTTTAATTACTATTCATCACGCTTTTCAACCACTTAATTACTTTAAATTAGCATTTTTCTTAAATCATATTAATTGTTTTAGGAATGAAAAAAATATGCTTTTCAGCTAAGAGCGATAGGAGCACTCGTTTAGAAAATGTTTTGTCAATCTAATGAATAGTGTTACGTGACTTAACTAAGTGTTTTAGTTAGCTAACTTAGTTTATGCGCATTTGACTCGTTTTTAAGTTAACTAGGCTCATTTTAATAGACCATACACTCACCCAAATAGGCTCCACCCTAATATATATGCAAACCAAACACAAACAAGTCATAACTTGGCAAAAACAAAAAAAAACAAAACAAAGGGAAGATGCAGAAATTACTGTAGCAAATCCGAGAATCAACATAGGAGGAGAATGAGAGATTTTTGCTCAACAAATCCTCATTCCAAGCCAAGCCAAGTTAGGTGCAAATGGTTTAGAGTGTTTACTAGCCTCCTAGGAGCTTCTACGCGCTTTAGGTGAGGGTTTTCATGCTTGTTTGCGCATTTTAAAATTGTTGCTCATTTCTTGATTTGTTAGAAATGTTGTCAAATGCTATTGCAAAGCTTATCTATGCTATTATACATTGTATATAAGTGATAGAGAACACATTTAAGCCTTTAGTTCGCGTTTTAAACGGTTGGAATCGTAATTTTGATTGTATGAGGTGAATAGTGACGAATTTCTAAGGTTTTGTGTAATTGTGCGTATTGGCTTGATTAATTGCTTCTAATAGATGCCTTAGGTACTAATGAAAGTAGTCTAATAGCCCCGTGACTTTGAATAGCTCTAAACTTGCATAAAACGTGAATTAGCCGACTTTTTAAAAGGGGTTTCGGGGTTAATGCTAATCCGGGTGGATTCGGGCTTTACATTTGGTATTATTAGGCTACCTAGGTACTATAGAAACTTGGCTAACTCTTGTTTGAAGCCTGGTCAAGGTAGGTGTAGTTCAAAGATATAAGAGAAAAATTGGGGCTTTTGGGGTAGTTGCGGGTAATTGAACGTATTTGTGGGTTGTAAGGATACCTTAAGGGTTCACTAGAAGATTGGTATAGCTTCCCCTTGATTTTGAATCATTAATATGAGTTTGGAAGAAAAACGGATCGAATTACTAAGGGGTTTAAGGGTAAATTAGATTGTCACTTGCATCTAAGACCGTGGCATGTCTCCATATGTGTTTAAATGTGGTTTCAAGTTGTTTTGAAGCTTTTAGTATAGTTCTATGTGTATCTTGGATTTTCCCCTTTGTAAACCTCTTAATTGCTTATATTGAACTGCTTCTAATCTATTTGTTGTGAGGTCAACCTAGTTTGTTGATCCTCCCACGTGTTATTGCTTATATTGTTATTGATATCTTGTCATTGTTAATTGCATTGCATAGTGGTTGCGCAACCATAGTGTCAGGGGCGGTTGTGTTGAATTCGGCTGGGCGGTAGAGGGCTTGCCAATGGATATTCAAACTCCGTACCCTATTCTCTCACTCGCCTGGTCCGGAGATTGCCAGGGGGTATTGGATCGTAGGATTATTGGGGTACATCCAGAGTACACCCACTAGAGTGATTGGGATTATGCCAGCACAGTGATCATGGTTCGTAGATCGTGAATGAAGATCAAGTGAAGATTGGAGTGTTGGGGTTAAGTGTAATGTATCCTTTTTAATGTGTGGTTACTTAATTTGTTGTCATTCTTGAATGGTTTTAATTGCTATTAATGTTTAACTGTATTACTTGTTGCATTGCACGCCTCGAGAGAGTTTATCCCTCACTGGGCAACAGTGGTTGCTCATACCTCGCTAACATGTTTCAGGTGGCGCAGTTGGAGGAGTTGCCTTAGTTGTTGTGTCTAGTTGCTTGAGGTGGACTATGTTCTTGTTGATGAGAGTAGAACTTGTTTGCTTTACTTTATGTTCTATTTTGTAGCCTAAGTGATATATGTATATTATATAGTTTACAAATTGAAGGATAGATGTTGTAGTAGGAGATATGAACTATGGCATGTAATAACTTATATTTATGCTCTTAGCTTCTCTGCATACTTGGGAGTGAATGACTGGTTGTTTTCAATTTCTAAGAATGCTTAAAAGCTATCATGGAGTGGCATGATAAGCGGGTTGGTAAAGAAGTGAAGTTGGATGCATGCTTGCATGATTCTAACTGTTTGAATGTTTTAAGGCTCGGATGGCCTTAAAGTTTGAGTCTTTAATTAGAATTGGAGTTCTAGGTTGTTTTGTGACTTTATTGGTTGCTTACAGGTTTTCAGAATGTCCACGGTACAGGGGAGACTCTGTCCATTTTTCCTAAAATTATGAGACCGGGTTTGGGATTGGGTTGAGAATAGCATGGTTAGTAGAGCCTTCGGTCTCGTGAGGGATCGGGGCGTTACAGGTAGTATCAGAGCTTAGTTAGCTCTAAGCAGGGACAGGGTCCTCGGCCTGTCGGGTAGTAAACCTTACGTGTGTGCTTGTTAAGTGTGTTTTGAAGGTATGTGCCTGTATGTGAGATTGTATGTCTTGAATGGAATGTGTGCACATATGTGTTGTAGTTATGTGTTATGTGCTAAATGTATGCTAAGTGAAGTGAAGTAGCTAGTTGTGCTTCAAATTGACCTCATGAATCGAATCGACCTCGTGAATTGTTAATTGCTTGAACTATTGCTTGTAATGTCTGTATTTAAATGTCTTGGATTGAATTGTGTTATGATTGACTTGATTGTCATGCTTGAATGACTTTGATGATTACACTGTTTCACAAACTCTTTTATTAATATGTTTGCGTAATTGCTATTAATGTTTAACTGTATTACTTGTTGCATTGCACGCCCCGGGAGACTTTATCCCTCACTGGGCAACAGTGGTTGCTCATACCTCGCTAACATGTTTCAGGTGGCGCAGTTGAAGGAGTTGCCTTAATTGCTGTGTCTAGTTGCCTGAGGTGGACTATATTCTTGTTGATGAGAGTAGAACTTGTTTGCTTTACCTTATGTTCTATTTTGTAGCCTAAGTGATATGTGTATATTATATAGTTTGCTAATTGAAGGATAGATGTTGTAGTAGGAGATATGAACTATGGCATGTAATAACTTATATTTATGCTCTTAGCTTCTCTGCATGCTTGGGAGTGAATGACTGGTTGTTTTCAATTTCTAAGAATGCTTAAAAGCTATCATGGAGTGGCATGATAAGCGGGTTGGTAAAGAAGTGAAGTTGGATGCATGCTTGCATGATTCTAACTGTTTGAATGTTTTAAGGCTCGGATGACCTTAAAGTTTGAGTCTTTAATTAGAATTGGAGTTCTAGGTTATTTTGTGGCTTTATTGGTTGCTTACAGGTTTTCAGAATGTCCACGGTACAGAGGTGACTCTTTCCGTTTTTCCTAAAATTATGAGAACGGGTTTGGGATTGGGTTGAGAGTAGCATGGTTAGTAGAGCCTCCGGTCTCGTGATGGATCGAGGCGTTACAGAAGTTCTGCCCGAATAGCTTTCAATAGGAAAGCTCTTATATGGGGAAAATTCATCCCTAGTAGCTCTTATTCGGGGGAAATTAGTTCCGCCCGAATAGCTATTTTGCGTTGGACCTCTGCTCAAATTTCGGGAATCAGAAATACGTGTTTGTCAATATGGGGGAGTCTTTCTTGACTCTCTTTTATTTACATAACTCGTACTCATTTATGTCTGAGTAGATTGATATCTATGGGAGAATATTGTAAATGTTAGTCTTTTAATATACGGTCTCGGATTCGGATTATACATTTTAAATACAATATATGGCTTATTTTAATTCAGTAATGTCTTTCATACGTAATGTTTTTCAGTAGATGTATGATTGCTTTACTATTAAATATTGTCTTTCATAACGTAATGCTTTTAAGAAGATGTTATGATTGCTTTACTTTCGTACCATGTATCCATGCTTTAATAGTGAATCAAAAATAGCTTGACAACCTTAGATTCCATGAACTATAGGTAATGCTTTTAAGTAGACCATAGTTTCTAAACTAGTAAGGAGAAGTTGATTGCTTAGTCGAAACAGACCTTTTACACTAGGTTGCAAGGACAGTTCCATACTATGGCTCCAATGCTCGTAGATGGCATAACACCTACATCGGAGTTAGTAATCGGGATTTCAAGTTATGTGTTGAGTATTTCATTCTAAGTTCCATACTAGGGTTACGATGTAGCCAGATTATGAATATTTGAATACTTTTGATTTTAATTGATTGATGAACTATTCCATCTATATGTTGAGTATTTCATTCTAAGTTTAATGCTTGTAATTGCTTGGCCAACAATTGCATGATTTGTAGTTTGGTTTGAGACTGAAAAGTGACAACTAAATTAGACCATGTGTGGAATACTATTAAATCGTCATAAGCTAGAGATAGTTATGAGATCTAGTGCAACACATGAATTTCTAGGGCTTAATGAGTTCCCTAAGTTCACAGTTATCACAAAGATGTAGGTAGCTTGCTTAGCGGAATATGTTATTGATGCTTGAGAAAGATTAATAACCACATTATCGAAATTGCTGGCAACGTAGGGTATTGATGTCAATTGATTTAAATCAATAGTTTCAAGTATGATTAATCTTGGTGAAATCAGAATCCCTAGAGCCTTTTAATTATTGAATTATCATCTTTTGTTAATTTCGTAATTGTTTTAGTTGTTATTTTTATAAGTTCTATAATTTTTGTAGTGGTCAGTCACAAATTCTCAATTCGTGATTGTCCAAATAAAATTAGAGCTAGATTAATTTCGTTAGTTAATAATCACAGTCCTCGTACAAACGATCTTTACTCATCACTTTATTACTTCTTGCAACACGTACACTTGCGTTAGAATTCACACAACAGTAGTACTATTGATAAAATACATATTTGCATCATAACTTCAAAAACAGAGCTCCAAGATCTAGGGACAAAAGAAATACTTACAATAAATATATTTACAAATCATAAAATTGATTTAATATTATTTTATAGTTCAAAATAAAAAAATACATTTATAAACACAAATCCTCATAAAATTTATTTCATTTATAAATCAAATTAATTTCATACCAGAAGTAATTCTAAATACTCTTTAAGGCTTGAGTAAAACTTATCCAACAGCCTTGGGCAGCAGTTGAATTAACAAATTTTGATATAGAATAGGAATTGATAAATCATAAATTCATAATGTGGTATCACAAAAGAATCTAAGAAGCGGAATATGAAATTTATCAGAGGGAAAGCACATTTTGTATCTCAGAAATTTCCTTTTCCTCCTTTACCATTATAATTATGCTCTTATAACCGATGATAGTATGATTAACTCCAATTTGATACAATATGGTTATCAAGGAACCAACATTACACCGTCATCATCCTCAATTTCAATCATCCAACAACTAGCCACAACAATAACAAGTCAAGGGGTGACGGGCCGTAATTTTTTTTCTAAAAAATAAACATAAATTTTTGAAAAAAAATTAGAGCCGTAAAGTGGGGGTGGACTTTCTCAATCTCTTCTTGTCTCCACCACTATTTCCACATAATTAAATAAATTTATACTTCTAAATAGTTCCATTAAATTACTTTTGATAAATAAAAGAGCTACCAATTTTTGAATTAATGATAAGCTATACCCTTATTGTATTCTAAAGAAAAAATGACAAAACGAATTGAAAATTTAGATGAAATCAAAGTTACATGATTTCATATTTCGGTGAGGTTGAATATTAACATAAGTAGATAATATCACATAGCAAACGCATGTTAGACTCCTAAAATCACGCGACGAGTGCACAATCAATTTTCAAAAGTTGGAAAGTTTTCAGCGAATCAATATAATGGAAGCTCAAAGCTTTTTCTTTGGCCCTGCTCAATCAATCAAAAACCCCAAATCGCCATTGTTTTCCACAACACCCACTACTTCTTCTTCTTATCTTCCATCTATTATTCAATCCCCACAACAGATTTCCTTCAAACCAAATTTTCCGTTAGCTTCTTTACATCTTATTACGCAAACAAAGAGAAACTCACAGTTTACGGTTAGTGCTGAAAGCATAGAGAGTACAAGCTTTGTTAATGCTGTTGAAGAAGATGTGAAAACAAAAGTTAGGAAGAAAAATCTGGCGCTTTTTGTATCGGGTGGTGGTTCAAATTTCAGGTCCATACATCAAGCATCTATTAATGGGTCTGTTCATGGACATGTGGTTGTTTTGGTTACAAATAATCCTGGTATACCTTTTTTCAATGTGAACTTTTATCTTTTACATTCATTTAAAATATTCTTTCTGCTCATTATAGTTTTGATTAGTTGAAAGGAGAATTGACGAAACGTAAAGTTGTCGTGAGCGTCATGGTTCAAGCTGTGAAATTGTTCTCTTGTAGAAAGTACAAGGAAGAATGCGTACTACCGAACCAAAATGGGTCTAGCCCGGTTGGCCTTTCTATATTTTTAATTAGTAGTTTAGCTTACTGGAACGCAATGTTTATTGAGTAAATTTGTTATCTTTATGTGAATTTCTTTTTTTCTTTCATAAGACCATATCATTGGCCAAGGCACATTTCTTTTTGTGAAACTCCTTATGTTGGAGTTAATTGTTCTTCAGATATGAAATTTTGGATTTTTCTTTTGTTTCACTGACATTTGATACTTAATCGCATGTATTTTTTTCAATTCTGTACACGAATTGGTGGTCTAAGGGCTTTTGCTACGCCTGCATTACAAGGGTGTGCATCTAAACTTGATAAGTGATCATCATGATCACTCAATGTAGCTAATTTGCTTATAAAGCTGTGTAAGAAGCTAGAATGTCGTATTTTGAAGGCGTACGTTGACATTGTTGGAATTTGCTCTGTGTAGACTGTTCCCTTGTGCCAACTTTTTAAAGAATCGAAATTTTTAAATATTGAGCTTCTGGGAGTTTGCAAACTGAAGCTAATAGCATTGAGTCAATTGTTTGCGTATTGGAATTGTTTAAAATGTTAAGCTTCTGGGAATTTTAACTTTTTGATTTGATGATAGATGCTAGTATGTTCATGTTGCAAGTAATTCTGGCATAGAGCTTCCAATCTGCTGCTGTAGTCTGCATGATCTCTGCTATTGTTCAAACAATTTTGGACAATTTGCTACTTCTTTTGGCATGATATAATTTCTATTTTCCTGTATTTATGAGATTTTAAAGAGGCTTAGGTCGTGAACTCATTGGATTTCATTAACGCTATTATCCACAAAATTTCTATTCCAAATATCCCTGTGGTAAGCATAATTAGTGGGAATTGAGAACTCATCAGCTTCATTGTCTACGTGACTTAGATTATGATTCAATTATTCCTTCTCTAATTTTATGTTTGAACTTTATATGGCTAACTCGGAAGTATATAAAGATTTTTTTTTTTATTGTTTTATACCCATCTTTTTTATCTTAGTTCTGCACTTCAATTGGTTCATCTCTTGTTCAATGGAATGCAGATTGTGGAGGTGCAATATTCGCGAAGGATAACGGCATTCCTGTGATTCTATTCCCTAAAACGAAAGATGCATCTGAGGGCTTCTCAGCAGAAGACCTTGTAGCTGCTCTTAGGTCAGCTTCTCCTCTAAAGTCATTGATTCCAGTGATTGTTGAGCATGCATTGCCCATATCGGACACCTCTCTCTCTCTCTCTCTCTCTCTCTCTTCCTCACTAGTGGTCATTGTTTTCGGGTTTTCGAGTTAGGTCATATGTGTATGTTTTTCCTGCTCTGAAACTCATGAAACTCTTTTGCGATCTAATTTATGAATTTGGTAAGCCCAGTACAGAAAGGAATGTGTCTTTACTTGTGTTTCTTTCCCATTTAAGTAAAATCCAAGAGTATAAATTTCTAAACAAAGAGATTGGTTCTACTTTCATTTCTCCCATATGTTCAGCAAACCCAACAGAAATGAATAGAATAATTTTCTGCAAGTTTCCATTCCTTCTTCCTATTTTTCATTTTTTGATGAAGAAAAAATGACAAACATAAGAACCTTAACAGAATGTCTATTCAATAGATATGGAAACAAGTGGTTGCACTAGAGATATGTTGGTGTCATACTGATTTTAGAACATGGAAGAATGAGATAATAATAAGCTAAGTTACTACAGAGCATGATGTGATGGAGAATGAGATAGCTTTGTTTTATCCTGTGGACATACTAAATAGAGACATCTGGAACTATACTACTAAAGTTACGAGTAATTTCTTGATGGCTTTATGTCTAATGGACTTCTCCTTATTGCTTCTATCCTATTAACGCCTCCTTTAAACAAATTGCTGTGATGTAATTCGCTTTCGTTTACTTTAGTTTACCTTCATTCTGAACAGAACCTTCAAAGTCGACTTCATTCTTTTGGCTGGATACTTGAAGCTTATTCCTGCTGAGTTAATCCAAGCTTATCCAAGATCTGTATTTAATATTCATCCTTCACTTCTTCCAGCTTTTGGAGGCAAAGGGTATTATGGTATGAAGGTGCATAAAGCTGTCATTGCTTCTGGAGCAAGGTACAATATACATTTTTCTCCTCTCCTTTGCTTGTATTGTCCTATTAAGCTATCTTCTCTCCTCAATGTACAGAGGTACATATTTCTTTTAAGAACTACAAGTGAAAATAGATAAGGATTTTCTTTCTTTCAATAAATTACATTTTGATTGCATTCTTCCGTATGCCCTCAGTATCGTGTCATTGTTTGGTTCCCTTCAAAGACAAGGCGGGCTGTAACATGTGTGCCTGTTAAAGTGAGAGCAAAATAAATTCCTTAAAAGTAAATACTGGATATCAAGATGCTCTCTAAGTAACTGATTAAAACACAACATTGAGGGTTGTGGCTCCTGTCTACAGTGTTTTGCTTGTTCAAAAATTCCTGGTCCTCCCAATTTGTTGCAACTTTTCTCTTGCCAAACTATTGCCACAACTTTTATACTCTGCAGATCTGCTCTGCCACTTTATTTAATGCATAAGATATTTTTATTATCTCCCATTGATTCAAATATTAGATTTTCATTGGAGAGCATGTTGATTTGCCTTTACACAAATTAGCAAGTAAGCTTCTTTTACATGTTTATCTTTCTTCTATTTCCCCAGATGTGTACTTCATTGTACTTATAGCATATGTTTAATCATTTTCATATCATTTTATTTTGTGCTTGTGTAGGTATTCTGGTCCTACAATCCATCACGTTGATGAGAAATATGACACAGGTTGTATCCTTGCTCAAAGAGTTGTTCCTGTGCTTGCAAATGACACAGCGGAAGAGCTGGCCGCGAGGGTACTTCATGAGGTACTGATAGTTGTGGCACTATTGTATCTTAGCCATTCAATTTCCATCTCCTGAATAAGTTGTAACCTTTTGAATGTTGTGTTATGTGATTGAAAAGGGATATCTTCATTACTGTCCTTGAAAGACCAATCCTAATTTAGATCTTTTCGTTATTTCTTTTCTTTTCCTCTTTATACTCATCATTCTTTCATTTTCATCTGTTTTTGAACTGCCACCTTGTTATAATTTCTAGTGCTTCTAGTTTTCTTTGTCCTCACTGGACAATGAAAAAATATCAAACTTGAGAAAGACAATGAGAGAGAACAAAGATGGATTGATGCTTTGTGAAAACGACAGATGGCTACATCCTCCCTCCTCTCCCTCAAACAGTGAAAACCTTTTCTTTTGTTATTTTCTGGTGACAAACCATTACTGCATTTTTTCAGGAGCACAAATTGTATGTAGAAGTAGCAGCAGCATTATGTGAAGAGCGGGTAATCTGGCGAGAAGATGGTGTACCTCTTATCCAAAGCAAAGAAAACCCTACTGACTACAGGTAGCATAATGTTATGTTGCATGCCAGGTGTTGCAGAGAAGTTTTTGGTTTACCTAAATGCTGAAAAAACTTCAAGATGTATACTTGATTGAAAGACTTTGCATCTTTAGAAGAATTGTCTTTGCAAGTTCAGGCACTTCACCATCTTGAAGAACAATATATCACTGAAACTTTTCATTGGTCGCAATCTTGTACTCGAGAATTGAGACTTCACTCATTGTTATACCTGAATCGTCACTGTAAATCTGATTAATTGTAGGTTAGTGGCTATTTGTGTGGATTCTGATTATTACTCTTAATATGTTAGGTTGATGTATCTTTCAGTGATCTTAACAACTTGAAAAGACTCATATGTTACTTGGAATTGACAGTGTGATATGAATTTATAATTTTGAAGCAAATAACTTGGCATTATTCTACAATTGATCAAGTTGAAATATAGTTTTATCTGGTAGCAATTTGGCAGAAATCTATTGGTCCAACTTCCCCACTTCTTTCTTAATCATTCTAAGTTCTTTTATTTATTTATTTTTCTTACTTTGTATAGTTGGAAATTAGGTTTGTATTTTGTACATTTCCAACTTCAGGATTTCCTTGCTGAGTGCAGCAACCAATATTCTAAATATTTTACTTAACTAATTAATTGGACATCTATAAGGAATTTCTGAAGTTGAATGATCAATCCAGAAAATACTGATTTTGTAGTTTGTACCCTCCTTGTCTATGTTAGGCACTTTGACTGAAAAACAGTTGGTTTCATGGTCGAGGTCTTCCGCTTAACTTTTAATCGCTTAAAAGTGTTTTCGATGAATGTAAAAGCTAAAATTTACTTTTTGACTTATTTTTTAAAGAATCTTTAGATAAATGGTAAAGCTAAAAATAATTAAAAAAAGAAGTTCTAATTTGAAACTGTTTTTATATAATGTGATAAGTTATTATTTTTTTTCTTTCTCAAATATATTTGTCCATATTTTTTAAAAGCTTAACAATGTTTTCAAAATTTCTAAAAGCCTAACATAGCTTAACATATGTTCAACAGTTACTCACTTTTATTTAACAACACTTTTAACCAAAATTTTATTGCTAAAAAGCTTTGCTACACAAAAGCTAAAACTAGTTCCACTGCTAAAAGCTTTGCTACTTAAAAGTTAAAATTTCACAATTAGACCAAATAACGCTAACGTACTTTTTAGACACTTAAAAGCGTTTCTTATGAGTTTAGAAGTTAATATGTTGGACCTATTTTTTAAAGAATTTTTAAGTAAACACCAAAGCTAAAAAAGGCTTAATAATAAAAAGTTTCAAATTAATCTGTTTGGCCCATTTTTGAAAGAGTTTTTAGGTAAAAATCAAAGTTAAAAAATAAAAAGCTCCGAATCAAAGCTCTGAAGCTATTTTTACATTATGCGCAAAGTTTTTTTTTCTTTTCCTTTATTTTGGAAAATATCATTTTATATTTTTGGAAGCCTAACATTATCCTCAAAATTTCTGAAAAATACCCTTCTATATTTGTCTACATTATTTCTGACATGACTAGCCAAACAGTAAATGGCTTGACAGTATTTCTGACATGACCTGCCAAGTAATAAACAACTTTTGTTCAACAATATTTTTAAACAAATGTCTACTGCTAAAAGCTTTACAACTCAACAATTAAAATTTTAGAGTTAGACCAAACTGACCTCAATATAAAAGTGCTTTGGCTTTAGCTTCTTAGATAGACTTATAAGCTTATGAGCTATAAGAGCAAATAAGATAATAAAAAAAAAGTAAATAAATTTGTAATTTTCCTGGTGGAATAAAGTCATTTTTCAAGAGTTTATAATTTTAAAAAGAGTATTTCGGGTATGTGATATTCTAATTCCTCTTCTAGAGTTTCTTTTTTTTTTTTGGTCACTCTTCTAGAGTTTCTAAGATCTAAGCAAAGCTAATCAAACACTTCAAAGAAGGTGTTTTGACCAATGAGAAAAAGAAAGCTTCGGTGAACAAGTCAATAGGAGATCAAATATTTCATCGCTCCAAGAAGAGGGAGTCTTATGAATGAAATTTTTACCATGCGAAGGGTTTTAGGAAGAATCAAACTTGTTTTGAATTTATTTTATTTACAGTCTTACTTTGTATTTTTATAAAAAATTAATTACATTTCCTTAAGTTCAATTAATTGTAGTTTGGCCTCGGGCCCCGAGCCCCGAGCCCCGACTACTACTGGCCATCTAAAAGAACTAGCCCTCCCACGCTCTATGCTATTGATGAACTCTACAAGGGTCTTACTACCTTGATTGACTATATTTGAGTTTTTAAAGTGCTTTGGCAGACATCATATAAGTAGGAAAATAGCATCTTGCAGGGCAACGGATTCTTCATCGTTTGCTCTAATAAAGAAATTGCATCATCTGCAAAACAAAAAACAAAAAAAAAAAAGATAAGTGCTGGGCAAGAGGGAGTAATGCGTATGCCTTCGATGAGGCCTCGTTGTACTTGTCTATCAATAAGAAAAGAGATGGTTTGAAAAAGGATGCCGAAAAGCAAAGGAGATAGTGGATCTCCTTGTTTAATCCTACGAGTGGGGACACCATTAAACAGAATGTTGTAAGAGACAGCGGAAATACATCTCACATTCCACCTAACCCATATTGTGTGAAAACCCAATTTTAGCATGAAAATTTCAAGGAAATCCCATTCGACTTGATCAAACGCTTTATGTATGTCAACCTTCATGGCAGCGAAACAGTGTTTTGATTTCCTTTTTTTTTTTTTCATTAGGAAATGCATAACTTCTTGAACAATCAACAGATTATC
Source organism: Ehretia macrophylla (assembly GCA_037974665.1). NCBI lineage: Eukaryota > Viridiplantae > Streptophyta > Magnoliopsida > Boraginales > Ehretiaceae > Ehretia > Ehretia macrophylla. The sequence continues at coordinate 52,666,699 of CM075781.1, forward strand.
CTGAATCAAACGACCATGAATGAAAGCTGCTTAGGTTGGGGTAAGTATAGAGTTCATCCAAGGCTTTAGTCTATTAACAAGCAACTTTGCAATTATTTTATACACAAAATTACAACAACTTATAGGCTTGTAATCACCAACTTTTGTTGGATTGTTGACTTTAGGAACCAGGGTAATATATGTTTGATTGAAATGATGGTGAAAATTACCTCCATCGAGGAAATTGATCGTTGCGACCAGGAAAGTGCACAAAGCAGACATCACATATATGAGCAGACATCACAGAAGTAGGATGTGCACAAAGATCACTCATATCATTGATGATATCTATATATATATATATATTTTTTTTTTTTTTTTGCAAGGCAAATAAATAATTGGATTTCACAAAGGAAATGAATAAAGTCTTTACAAAGGAAAAGAGGGGAAAACAACAATCTAGGCTCCAAACAAAGAATGAAAATGCAAAACTGCAACCAACTACAAATAACATCACAAAGAAAGTTGTATGTGATCATTTTATGCATCAAGGGGAAGATGCAGAGAATGGCCACCAACAATCCAACAACAATCGTCAAACAAAGTCGTGATCAAGTGAAATTCAAATGAACTCTATTGGTGTAATGCTTGTGATAACAAATCGATTCCGTCCTTGGATTTTGAGGAAAACATCTGCTTTAATCTTTTCCAGAGTTTGTTCTTCCGTGTGAGCTTGATGGTGAAAAATGCGTCCATTCCTTTCAATCCAAATGTGATAGACTGCAACACAGAAAAGGAGTCAGAACATATAGCTCTTGATATCCTTATTGCCTGCAATTGAAAGGCCAAACATGGGTATAGAATCAAAAGAAGAAACGGTGGAGTCAATCTTAATCAAATTTAGCCCAGCTTTCCAGATACGCTTAGTGAAACTACAATCAAAAAATAAATGATCTCTAGTTTCACAGCCAATATAACAAAAGATGCAATTGGCTTTGTCAACCGACCTCTACGTCATAAGGCGATATCGAGTGGTGAGCCTATCGAGTATAGCTAGCTAAGAAATGAAGCTATGCTTTGGAATATTGTGAGCGAACCAAATTAAGTGATGCCATGTATACGGTAGACCTCTAACCCCTAATATGATTCCAAGTGTTGGTGAAAGTAAAAATACCATTATTATTCGCATTCCAACGAAAATCATTATTCCTATTAACAATTAAGAAATTGTCAATATGAATAGGGTTAAGATTGGAAAAGGAGGGGGTAGATAGGCCAAACAATATGGTTTTCATTGTTGATCATATCTGAGACCCAATTATTCAGGTAGGGGTAAAAGACTCTGTTGGGCTATGGCTCGTATTTGTAGTTAATGCATAATTATCTTATAAGCCTAATATCTAGAATCCTTGGGATTACCTATAAATAAGACTTATGGCTATTGTAATAGGTTATAAAAATAAGAAAGGTGAGAGGCTTTGTAAGAGAGTGCTTATAACGAGTTCATCATATAATGAATTATTCTCTTGCTGCCTGTGAACGTAGGCTTTAGGCCTAACCACATAAATCCTGTATGTCTTATTTCTCGCGTTCATTTTTGTTCTGAATTGTATTTTCACACATGATATCACCCTGATAATAATCAACTGGTATCTAGAGCTAGGTGGGTGAGGGATGTTGTTGCTTCCGCATGCAAAATCATATTTGAAAAAAAAAAGTTGAATTGCTACGTGCTAAAAAATTGGGTTTCTAAAAACGGTGTCAGTAGGTTGCTCTAAGTATATAGTTAGAATCGTTTTGACGAGGGGATTGCAATCGTACTTGCGGCATTGTCATTGGATGCCGAATTTGGCCGAAAATTGAGCCCGAAGGTGATGGATCTTGAGGAGCTCGTATACGCTTAACGGAGTGTTCAATCAAAGATGGGAGGGTACCATTAGAATCAACATGATGAGAGAAAGATAACCGTGTATAACACGCAACTCGAGAATTACCAGAGTGAAATATGCTATTAAAGGTGAAGAAAGCTCGTGAGAAAATTGGGTCGATTTTTTTCGTAAGCAAAACTTGACAAATTGTATACCATTAGACTCGTCTTGCCTCAAGAAATCTAGTGGTACCATTCGTGTAGCCTGAAAGTCACTGGAGAGCCGTCGAAAAGGAAAAAACGAAGTGTATCTTGTTGGAGTAATTTTTGCAGAGCTGTTTTCATGAATCATGAATCATACCATTAGCTTCGCCTTGGAGAGAGAAGCACGGTGGTGGTCTCAGAATTGCATTTGGTGGTCGGACAGTGCCAGAAACGAGTGAAGAAGGTGAGGTCTTTTTTTTTTTTGGTTTTGCGTTGTAGTATTTGGTTTATTGGCTTATTGTTTGAATTTTGAATATTCAAAAAAAAAGGTTGACGTGGTAGATCTAGTTATTGGATTGGGTCGGATCGTGGATCAGGTTGGATTTTGGGCTTGGAGTGGGTTATTGGTCGGGTTCAAGTCTTGGGTGGATTTAACTTTTAGGTTAGGTTGAGTTTGGGTCAAGTTTTTGGGTTTGGGCTTGAATTTTTTTTTGGGATTTAATTAAAGAAAAAAAAATTAAAGAAAAGAACCAAGAGTTGTAATCCAGTATGTTGCACAAGGTGAAATTTTTATGAGCTTGGTTTAAATGTGTTGACCAGACTGTTAACTAGGGTTGACCAAGCCGTTGACCGTGCATTGACTTTGACCTGATTGACCAAAACTTGACTAGTGTATTCCCAAGATTTTCGAATTTGCTAAATCTGAATTTGGTCTTGGTTTTGCCAAATTCCATCTGGAAGTGCGTGTTTTGGGGCTTTGTTGACTGGAGATGTTGACTTTGACTTTGACCAGAGTTGACTGGGGCTATCCCAAGATTTTTTGACGTGCAGAGTTTGAATTTGGAGTCCTTTTTATGAAATTCCAACTCAAGGTGTGTAGTTTTTAGGTGAACGAATATGGTTTCGACTTTTGAGAAGTTTGAGATTGAGAAATTTGATAGAAAATGTAGTTTTAGTCTTTGAAAAATCAAATTCAAGGGATTCATGATGAAACAAGGTCTATGTAATGTCGTTGAAGGGAAGATTCCAGTTGAGACGAGACCTGAGGAGAAAAAAGAGTTATAAGAGAGAGTCATAAGCACAATACACATGTGTATGTCAGATGATGTATTATTGGAGATTATTGAGAAGACGACAACAGCTGTGGCTTGGAAGGCTCTAATGGATTTTGATACATTCAAATCTCTTACAAATCGCCTCCACCTAAAGAAGAGATTGTATAATCTCCGGACGAAAGAAGGTATGCCCATTGAGGAACATCTTGATTAGTACAATTTCATTGTTATAGAATTGAAGAACATAGGAATCAAAGTTGATAATGAAGATCAGACCCTCATATTGTGTGTTCTTTATCCCCCTCATATAAGAATTTTGTTGATACTCTATTATATATACGGGATAAAATTAGTTTGGATGATGTGAATTCTACACTGAAATCCAAATTTCTTCAAAAGCATTTCTCGGGGAATAGAGTGGAAGTTCTAAGGGAAGGTTTAGTGAGTAAAAGGGAAACACAAGGGAGAGGGAGTTGGGATTAGTATGTCCAAAAGCTTACTGCACGTGACATTTCAGTTACATTGGATACGTGTTTGTGATTGTTAGTATTAATGAAAGCATTTATTTATATTCTCTGTCTCATGTATGTGTAATTACTAGTATAGAGGTCCTTGAACCATAAGTGAATGACTTAGGTGCGCGGTGTTTGAGCACAGAAGGTCTAAGTCATAGACACTTGGTTCTAGAATCAGTTCATAACCGATTGATGAAGTTGGACACTTCATCAGGGTTTAGGTTATAGTGAGTTAGTCTCTTGTGAAGGGTGACCTGCCTTGGTCATTGGTAGGTTTCCGGACTAAGCCTCACTAATGTGTGTGTTGGCCTGAAAGCTTATAATCTTTATTTTGATAATAACAAAACATCTTAATTGTGTTTTAGAATTTGAATATTGGGTAAGGTATTCAATCCATCAACACAAAATTGTCAAGCAAGCCCACTCCAACATGAAGTCATTCAATTGGATATATTTCATGAGGAATCAAGTTATGAAGACCCGAAGAAATGAAGTTGTTGACTCGTCGATAAAAATAGGAGTTACAAGAAAGGAGACGTGGCGACATAAGGGGTACCGGCTATTAAAATGTTGTTTGCCTAAGTATGACTTGTGTAGCTCATGATCTCTCCAAAAGGTTTTTCATAAATTTTTATTTGAAAAATATTTTCAAAAGGTTATTACAAACTCATTTTTGAAAAACAAGACTTTTTGGATTTCAAACTCTTGTGATATAAAAAATTACTCTATATCTTTTTAAAGAGTTTTTGAAAATGTTTTGGGATGTTAAAAATGCTTGAAAAGACTTTTTATAAGTGTCCTCAAAAGTGCCCAAATGCTTTATTATTTAACAAATTGTTTTGGGGCTCAAAAAGATCACTTTTTAGCAATTTAAGCATTCGGGCGTTACTAGCTTCACCCGGTCGACTGGATGAAGGCCACAACGCCTGGTAGAGAGCTTTGGTCCAGGCGTTACCTGCCCTATCCGGTTGACCAGATGAAGGGCTTAATGACTGGATGGCTTAATAGGAAAAATTTGGGATTTTTGTATTATATCCGTTTTGTGTCTAACTTTTCCCTCTTTTTAAGCCATGCTCTCTTACCATCTCAAACACCTCTCCAAGCCTTAATCTTCAGATTTTCAAGCTAATTCAAAAAACTTTTCATATCATTCTTATTAAGAAATCTTGAGCTATCATTTTCATATCTTTGAGCATTCAAAGTTTTCTTCAATTGTAATATCAAACTCAAATAGGAGTTGCAATTGCCATCCATTTTATCACACAATCTTTGTAATATACTCTTTCACATAGATTGAGAAAATCATTGTGAGAAGAAGTATTGTAATCCTTTGTGGACTCAAAGGAAGAGAGGATAGTAGGTTAAGTTTCACCTACACTTAAAGGAGCTTGTATAACTCTTGTGGACTCAAGAGTAATTGTAGTTGGTTTTTGCTTCACCGACATTTGAAAAAGCATTTTAGTGAAGAGTTATTAAATCTTAAGGGAAGGAAAGACCTTAGGTGGTGGACTAGGTCTTCGGGAGTGCGAACCACTTGAAAATCATCGTGTTTGATTTCTCTTACTCTATTCTCTTTATTTTCAAGTCATTGACATTAGTGTGGATATTGCTCACATAAATTGCTTGATAATTGTTGAGTTATCTATTTGGAATTTTATTTTGAAGTTCTAATTGCTTATCTAGTGTTATATACTTGTGTGCCCACTAAGTGTTTCATAAATTGCCTACAAGAACTTCTTGAGTATCATCATCTTTCACTAGACATTATTTCCGCATTAAGAATTTTTAAATTGCTAGTACTCTACATATAGCTTAACATCTAGTAGAGGATCCATATGGCAAGCTCATAAATGTCTAATATAGTTGAAGGACAATCTTCCTCTAGACCACCATTATTTAATGGAACAAACTATTCTTTTTGGAAAACTAGGATGATAATCTATATTCTAGCAAATGACATAAGTGTAATACCCGAGCCCATAATGTGAAAATTTCTTGTTTATTATTTTGAAAATTATATTTCCTTAAATTCTCTAAGATTTAATTGTTACTTCCTTGCTGTCGCAACGTGCATTGCATTTAGGGAGCGATAGCTAGAGAACGGTTTTTAGTCCTCAGCAAATAGTGAAACTAGTATTTAGATGACTTAAATTTTATATTTTAATTGTTGCTAGCTATAATTAATCTTTCCTTAGTTAAAATGACTTCAAGTGCACAAAAAATAGTCTAATTGACCAAAGTTTTAAGTTGTTTGACCTAGTACTTTGACCATTTGACCAAGTCATCACTTAATAAGCTAAAACAAAGCAAAAAATAAAAATAAAAAAACAAGGCTGAAACAACAGTGAGCAGGCCGTGAGCTTCAAAGAGGAAAAAAAAAACCTTTCAACTTCCAATCGTTCAATCTTCGTGTGAGCTCGTGCGGGGTGGTTTCTGAGGTGACCAGCGTTGTTTCCTAGCGACTAGGAGTGCCTAAGGTGAGGGAAGCATGTTATTTACGCATTTAAATGTCAAGTGTATCAACTTTGTGATTTTTTAGATTTTATCCGTAGATTGTTGTTTAAAGCGTTTTGATGCTTCTAGAATGTTCCTTGGCAATTGTAGAACGTGTATTTATAGCTTTTTAACATTTTCTGCGGTTAAATGTTGAGATTGCAATTTAAATTAGTTGTTGAATAGTGTTTTATGAATAGTAAACCCTTGAAACGATGAAGTTGCTCCGTTATGCTGTCCGTTGATGTAGAAATGTGCTAGGTGTGCTAGAATGCCTAAATGCATGGTTTGTTTGGGTTGCGTAATGGAAAAAACGGGAATTAAGCCTTGGTGAAAGTCGGGGTCGTTTAGGTCGAGTTTGGTGTTCTCTCGTTTTGCGTGTTGGCATTGTTTCGGGAGGCCATGGAAGCACTTTTGGTGCGATTATGGCGTTGGTTGGGTGTTTGGTTTGTATAGTTGTAGTTCAAACGAGCAAATGGGAAAAACGGGACTTTGCGTGAATTCTAGGGTTAAGTAGGGTTTCGGGGTCTTTAGACGTGCCTTATGGTGACCTAGGAGGATTGGCGAAGTCGGTTTCCAGAACTCGTGGCTCGTTTGGAAATTGTAGTGTTTTGATAGTTGGGGCCGATTTGTGTTTTTGCTTGTTTTCTTGATTTTATGCCTATAGAATGCTTAGGGTTGCTTGAAATACTTGTTTGAATTGTTTTGGATTGAAATGCTTATCAATTGTTGCTATTGCATGCGAGAGTAACCTACTTTGTTATTCTCCCACGTGTGGCTTTATCGCTTGTTTATCGCCTTGTATCGAGTCTTGTATTGCATAGTGTCTCGCGCGTGAGTGATGGGCCTCTCTGGGTAGCCTCGGGTTGCCAGTGTTGGTTGCTCTAGCTCCACTACTATTCCCTCTTCTCGCTTGGGTGCCTCCTAGGGAGTTTTGGGTCGTAGGTTGATGGATACTTCCGGGGTATTCCAACTGGTGTTATAAGGTGGTTTGGGCCAGCGCGTCGTCATCGAATTTGTGTTTGAAAGTTGCTCGTGAAAAGAGTATCGTATCATTTGAATGAGTGTTTGCAGCTTTAAATACTTGCCTTGCCTTATTGTTGGCTTTGTTGTACCTCTATATGATATTTGTATGTATTGCTTGACTAATTGCATTGCATACTCCTCTCATCTCCGTCCTTGAGACCAATTGCCCTTGCTGAGCAATAGTTTTTGCTCATTCCTCTCTATACTATATTTTTACAGGAATAGTTGAAGCAGACCCCATTGAGGTAATTGAGGAGGAGGAACAGGTGGAGGTGTTCCCGTGATAGCACTTCTTTGCTTTGCTGGTGGTTGGTTACCAGATTTTGTGCGAGCCTTGCTTGATATGTTTAATGCTTGGTCGTCGCTTAATTTTGAGGCTTGTAGCCTTGTATGTATTTTCTAGTTTGAGGCCTCTACGGTCTTATGTTGTATAAGTTGAAAGAATGTAAAGTTGTAAACTTATACTCTTGTGACTAGTAAGGAAATGCATGCTAATGGAATTGATTAGTGGCATAAATACTTGTGTAGTATGCATATCATTTTTTGGGTTGCAAAGTTGGTTAATAAGAAATGTATGTTTCAAAGAAAGTCGGCTTGTTTTAATTGTTTTATGGCTTTCGCAAGTATTATGTTGATTTTAGGGTTTTCGGTTCGTCCGCGGTACAGAGGAGACTCAGTCCGTGTGTCGGGTCCGGGCTTGGCCTTTTGCGGGGTCGGGTCGCGGCGTGACATCTTTAGGTGGTATCAGAGCATGATAGTCTTGCATGAGCCGGGATATGTTTCTCGGTCTGTGGGGTAATGGTCCAAAATGCTAGAATGTTATTGTATAATTGTTAAGTGGAAAGAAAGTGTTATAGCATGACCTTGTGAACTTGTAGTGCTTATGTGTTTAAAGTAAATTAGTTTGGCAAGTTAAACTTGTCTTATGTGAATTGTGCGATACAATATTGGATTGTTATTGACTTGAGTGTTATCTAATCTTATGTGCTATATTCCTGTCTATAAAAACTGCTTTTATATGTTGCCAGCTATTGTGAATTGCTACTATGCCGCCACGTCGTGGTACTCAAGGTATAGGGTCAGATGAAGAGGCAGCAGAACAGGGTCAGCAACCGTTGCCTGAGCAGTTTATGGCTACTATGACTACAGCGGTTGACCGAATTACACAGGTACTGCATGAGCAGAGGCAGGACAGGAATAATCCACAGGGAAATCAAGCTAATCCTGGTGGACAGGAGTATAGAGTTGAGAATAATCAATTAGAGAAATTTCTGAGGCACGAGCCAGGAAAGTTCTTCGGGTAACCGGATGATGAGGCAGCCGAGAGATGGATTAACCGTGTCGAGAAAATTTTCATCGCTTTGAGGTACACTGATGAGGCAAGAATAGATTATGCGTCATTCCTGTTTGAGGATGATGCAGAGCAGTGGTGGAATACTGTCAGGATGAGGTGGGATTGTGAGGATGTTCCATATTTATAGGATGATTTTGTAAGTGAGTTTCGGGATAAGTATATTCCCGAGATGGCTATTGAAAGACGGGAGGATGAGTTTGTGGCCCTGAAATAGGGAAATATGACTGTTGCACAGTACGAGGCTAGGTTTGTTAGCCTGTCGAGGTATATGCCCGAGTTGGTACGGCCGGCTAGGAGGATGATTCATAGGTTTGTCCGTGGGCTGAGAATGGACATTCAGTTGCATTTGACTGGGCAGACTTACACTACATTTCCCGAGGCATTTCAGGCAGCCTCGAAGTTTGAAAAATGGAAGGCTGAGATGTTAGCTGAGAGTAGTCAGCCGAGTAAGAAGCAGTATTTGGGCCAGAGCAGCCAGAGTCAGCCGAGGCAGTATCAGACTTCTGCACAGGTTCCTCAGCAACGTCCGTATCAGCCACAGCAGCAGATTCAGGCTAGGCCAGCTGTGACTAGACCCCAGCAGGGAGGTACAGTTCCTACTACTACCAGAGCCCCAGCACCTACGGGAAACACTGCTGTAAGGCAAAATCAGCAGTGTAACTATTGTAATCGATCGGGGCATATTGAGGCTAATTGCTGGAGGAAGAGTGGTAAATGTACGGGTTGTGGCAGTGATGACCATAGGGTGAGAGATTGCCCTAAGTATAACAATGTTCAGGGCCGTACTGGAGGCCAGGGTGTTCAGAATAGGGCTGCAGGTGCACGTCCAGCACAGAGGGTTCAGGCTAGGGTCTTTGCACTGGATGCAGAGGAGCTACCCGATACTACAGCTATAGTGGAAGGTACCTTTCTTCTCAATACTCAGCCAGTTAAAGTTTTGATTGATCCCGGAGCTACACATTCGTTTATAACTCCTGCATGTGCACGATCTGTGAATGTTTGCATTGATAAATTGCCGCATGAAGTTGAAGTTAGTACGCCTTTGGGTGCAAAATTTGTTACTGAGTCTATTTACAAATCTTGTGATATATGTATTGAGAACCGTAAATTTCCTGCTGATTTAATTATATTGCCATTCCGTGACTTTGAAATCATTTTGGGAATGGACTGGTTGGGGAAGTACTATGCTCAGTTGGATTGTAGAACAAAGATTGTTTATCTTCAGGTTCCTGACCTACCGGTACTGGAGATTGTTGGGAACTGCAGGGCTGCCCGAATTCCTCTTTTATCAGCGATCAAGACTTCTAAGTTGTTGAATAAGGGTTGTGAAGCTTACTTAGCTTATTTGATCAATCAGCCTACTGATAAGTTGAGTTTGAATGAGGTTCCGATTGTTAGAGACTTCCTTGGTGTATTTCCCGAGGAATTACCAGGTTTACCACCAGATAGGGAGATTGAGTTCGTGATTGATCGTGTGCCAGGCACTACGCCAATTTCTAGGAGTCCTTATAGAATGGCATCGGCTATACTTCAGGAGTTAAAAATTCAGCTTCAGAACTTGCTTGAGAAAGGGTTTATACAACCTAGTTCTTCGCCGTGGGGTGCGCCTGTGTTGTTTGTGAGGAAGAAAGACAATATGCTACGGTTATGCATTGATTATAGGGGACTTAATCAAGTCACGATTAAGAATAAATCCCCCTTGCCGTTGATTGAAGAATTGTTTGACCAGTTGCAGGGTGCGAGTGTTTACTCCAAATTTGATTTGAGGAAGGGTTACTATCAACTTAGGATTCGGAGTGACGATATACCGAAGACGGCATTCAGGACTACATATGGCCACTATGAATTTGTTATGTTGCCGTTTGGATTGACGAATGCACCAGCCGCATTCATGGACTTGATGCAGAGAGTTTTCCGGCCTTATCTTGATTAGTTTGTCGTAATCTTTATTGACGACATTTTAGTGTACTCGAAGAATGAGGCTGAACATGAGCAACACTTGAGGATTGTGCTACAGACTTTGCAGGAAAATAAGCTTTTTGCTAAATTCAGCAAGTGTGAATTCTGGTTGAAACAGATATCTTTTCTAGGCCATATCATTTCAGATCGAGGAATTTCAGTGGACCCAGCTAAAATTTAGGTTGTTTTATCTTGGAAGAGACCTGAGACGGTGTCAGAGATTTGGAGTTTTCTTGGATTAGCAGGTTACTACTAGAGATTTGTTAAAGACTTTTCCAAAATTTCTGGACCTTTGAGCCAGTTGACTCGGAAGAAAGTTGCTTACAACTGGGATGCTAAATGTGAATCCAGTTTCCAAGAATTGAAGAAGAGACTAACTACAGCTCCTATATTAGCTTTACCCGAGGGAACAGAGAACTTTGTTGTCTACAGTGATGCATCTAAAGAAAGTTTGGGCTGTGTTTTAATGCAGAATGGTAAGGTGGTTGCTTATGCTTCCAGGAAGTTGAAACCTTATGAAGTCAATTACCCTACACATGACCTGGAGTTAGCTGCAGTTGTGTTTGCTTTGAAGAAGTGGCGTCACTACTTGTGGGGTAGCAGATTTGAAATTTTTACTGACCACAAGAGTCTCAAGTATTTGTTTTCACAGAAGGATCTGAATATGAGGCAGCGGAGATGGCTAGAGCTATTGAGTGGTTATAACTGTTCTATTAACTACGTGCCAGGTAAGGCAAATGTTGTTGCTGATGCTTTGAGCCGAAAGGCTACTGTTGCAAGCTTAATTATCAAGGATTGGGAGACTTTGGAAGAAATTTGTTCATGGAAGCCAGAAGCTACTGAGGTAGGGATTCGATTTGCTAGTTTGCAGATTCAGTCAGGGTTGCTAGCACAGATCAGAGAGGCTCAGAAGACTGATCCTTACATTTTGAAGATCCAAGAAAAAGCTAAAGGGGGAGAGTCGGAGTTTAAATTACATGCAGATGGTATCTTCAGATTCAGGGACAGAGTATGTGTTCCTGGTGATCCGACTTTGAAGAATGAGATCCTGTCCAAGGCACATAATTCGAGGTATACGATTCACCCGGGCAGTACTAAAATGTATAGAGACTTGAAACAACACTTCTGGTGGAACAATATGAAGAGGGAGATTGCTGGGTATATATCCAGATGTTTGACTTGTCAGAGGATTAAAGTTGAGCATCAGAGGCCAGCCGGGCTTCTACAGCCGTTGTCGATTCCGCAATGGAAGTGGGTACATATAACAATGGACCTTGTGACTGATCTTCCTAGATCTCCGAGAGGATGTGATTCTGTTTGGGTTGTTGTGGACCGCTTGACTAAAGTTACACATTTTAATCCTGTGAACAAACAGGATAGCCTTGATAAGCTAGCTGAGCTTTATGTTGCTAATATTGTGAGATTGCATGGTGTGCCACATAGTATAGTGTCAGATAGAGATCCCAGATTCAGATCTCGTTTTTGGCAGAAGTTGTAAGAGGCCCTGGGAACTAAGTTGAGCTTCAGTACTGCATATCATCCACAAACTGACGGCCAGTCTGAGAGAACAATCAGGATCTTGGAAGACATGCTTCGGGCATGTGTGCTAGACTTTAGGAAGAATTGGGAGAAGTTTTTGCCTTTAGTAGAGTTCGCCTACAACAATAGTTATCAATCTACTATAGGTATGGCTTCCTACGAGGCGTTGTATGGTCGGAAATGCAGATCCCCGTTATATTGGGAAGAGGTTGGAGAGATGAGAACAGTTGATCCGACTGTGTTACCTGAGATGATTAAGATGGTAGATAATGTTCACCTTATTCGCCAGCGTATGCTTACAGCTCAGAGCCGCAGAAAAGTTATGTGGATAAGCACCGTCAGGATCTTGAGTTTGATTTGGGAGATTGGGTGTTTCTTAAGATTTCTCCTCGGAAGGGATTGATTCGGCACGGTAAGAGCGGGAAACTTAGTCCCAGGTATGTGGGTCCGTATGAGATCACCGAAAAGGTAGGTCCTTTGGCTTATCGGTTAGCTTTGCCTCCGAGCTTGTCGAGACTGCACGATGTGTTCCACGTGTCTATGTTAAAGAAATACCATCCAGACCCTTCACATGTACTTGAACCAGAGCCTTTGCAGATTGAAGAAAAGTTGTCTTATGAAGAGAAACCGATTCGAATTGTGGATCGGAAAGTTCAGGAGCTTCGCAGAAAGAGTATTCCGTTAGTAAAGGTTCTGTGGAATCATCATGGGTTTGAGGAAGCAACTTGGGAAAAAGAGGACCAGGTTCGGGATCAGTATCCGGAGTTGTTTGTTGACCAGGTAGGAATTGCGTGGGCGCAATTGTTTTAAGGGGGAGAGGGTGTAATACCCGAGCCCAGAATGTGAAAATTTCTTGTTTATTAGTTTGAAAATTATATTTCCTTAAATTCTTTGAGAATTAATTGTTACTTTCTTACTATCGCAACGTTCATTGCATTTAAGGAGCGATAGCTAGAGAACGGTTTCTAGTCCTCAGCAAATAGTGAAACTAGTATTTAGATGACTTAAATTGTATATTTTAATTGCTGCTAGCTATAATTAATCTTTCCTTAGTTAAAATGGCTTCAAAGTGCACAAAAAATAGTCTAATTGACCAAAGTTTTAAGTTGTTTGACCTAGTGCTTTGACCATTTGACCAAGTCATCACTTAATAAGCTAAAACAAAGCAAAAAAAAAAAAAAAAAACAAGGCTGAAAAATCAGAGAGCAGGTCGTGAGCTTCAAAGAGAAAAAAAAAAAACCTTTCAACTTCCAATCGTTCAATCTTCGCGTGGGCTCGTGCGGGGTAGTTTCCGAGGTGACCAGTTTTGTTTCCTAGCGACTAGGAGTGCCTAAGGTGAGGGAAGCATGTTATTTGCGCATTTAAATGTCAAGTGTATCAACTTTGTGATTTTTAGATTTTATCCGTAGATTGTTGTTTAAAGCGTTTTGATGCTTCTAGAATGTTCCTTGGCAATTGTAGAACGTGTATTTATAGCTTTTTAACATTTTCTGCAGTTAAATGTTGAGATTGCAATTTAAATTAGTTGTTGAATAGTGTTTTGTGAATAGTAAACCCTTGAAACGATGAAGTTGCTCCGTTATGCTGTCCGTTGATGTAGAATTGTGCTAGGTGTGCTAGAATGCCTAAATGCATGGTTTGTTTGGGTTGCGTAATGGAAAAAACGGGAATTAAGCCTTGGTGAAAGTCGGGGTCGTTTAGGTCGAGTTTGGCATTTTCTCGTTTTGCGTGTTGGCATTGTTTCGGGAGGCCATGGAAGCACTTTTGGTGCAATTATGGCGTTGGTTGGGTGTTTGGTTGGTATAGTTGTAGTTCAAACGAGCAAAGGGGGAAAACGGGACTTTGCGTGAATTCTAGGGTTAAGTAGGGTTTCGGGGTCTTTAGACGTGCCTTATGGTGACCTAGGAGGATTGGCGAAGTCGGTTTCCAGAACTCGTGGCTCGTTTGGAAATGGTAGTGTTTTGATAGTTGGGGCCGATTTGTGTTTTTACTTGTTTTCTTGATTTTATGCCTATAGAATGCTTAGGGTTGCTTGAAATACTTGTTTGAATGGATTTAGATTGAAATGCTTATCAATTGTTGTTATTGCGTGTGAGAGTAACCTACTTTGTTATTCTCCCACGTATGGCTTTATCGCTTGTTATCGCCTTGTATCGAGTCTTGCATTGCATAGTGTCTCGCGCGTGAGTGATGGGCCTCTCTGGGTAGCCTCGGGTTGCCAGTGTTGGTTGCTCTAGCTCCGCTGCTATTCCCTCTTCTCGCTTGGGTTGCCTTCCAAGGAGATTTGGGTCGTAGGTTGATGGATACTTCCGGGGTATTCCAAACTGGTGTTATAAGATGGTTTGGGCCGGCGCGTCGTCATCGAATTCGTGTTTGAAAGTTGCTCGTGAAAAGAGTATTGTATCCTTTGAATGAGTGTTTGCAGCTTTAAATACTTGCCTTGCTTTATTGTTGGCTTTGTGGTATCTCTATATGATATTTGTATGTATTGCTTGACTAATTTCATTGCATACTCCTCTCATCTCCGTCCTTGAGACCAATTGCCCTCGCTGAGCAATAGTTTTTGATCATTCCTCTCTATACTATATTTTTACCGGAGTAGTTGAAGCAGACCCTATTGAGGTAATTGAGAAGGAGGAACAGGTAGAGGTGTTCCCGTGATAGCACTTCTTTGCTTTGCTGGTGGTTGGTTACCAGATTTTGTGTGAGCCTTGCTTGATATGTTTAATGCTTGGTCGTCGCTTAAGTTTGAGGCTTGTAGCCTTGTATGTATTATCTAGTTTGAGGCCTCTACGGTGTTATGTTGTATAAGTTGAAAGAATGTAAAGTTGTAAACTTATACTCTTGTGACTAGTAAGGAAATGCATGCTAATGGAATTGATTAGTGGCATAAATACTTGTGTAGTATGCATATCATTTTTGGGTTGCAAAGTTGGTTAATAAGAAATGTATGTTTCAAAGAAAGTCGGCTTGTTTTAATTTTTGTATGGCTTTCGCAAGTATTATGTTGTTTTTAGGGTTTTCAGTTCGTCCGCGGTACAGAGGAGACTCCGTCCGTGTGTCGGGTCCGGGCTTGGCCTTTTGCGGGGTCGGGTCGGGGTGTGACAATAAGAGTTTGGAATGTGATAAAAAATGGACCAATCAATCATACTTTAACTAAAAAGGAAGGAGAACAAAGTATCACTGTCCCTAAACCGGAAAAATATTATAATGATGATGATTTCAAAATGTGTGAAAGAAACTATAAAACTATGAATATATTATATCTTGCTTTAGATTCAAATGAGTTCAACAAAATTTCCGGATGCAAAAGTGCTAAGGAAATTTGGGATCAATTAGAAGTCACATATGAAGAAACTAATCAAGTTAAAGAAACTAGAATAAATATGCTTGTTCATAAATATGAAATGTTCAAAATGTCTTTTGATGAACAAAAATTTTCTAGATTCACCAATATTATTAATGATCTAAAATCTCTTGGAAAAGAGTATTCTAACGAAGAATTGGTAGGAAAAGTTCTCTGAAGCTTAACCGAGCCATTGGAAGCTAAAGTAACGATTAGTGAAGAAGCTAGAGACCTCAAAACTCTCACTCTTAGTGAACTTATGGGATCTCTTATGAGCCATGAGTTGAAGAAAAAGGATCGAGAAGAAGAAAAAATGAATAACAAGAAGTCACGTGCATTTCTTGCATCAAATGCTTACTCAAGTGATGAAGATGAAGAAAACAAAGAAGATGATGATGAGATAACTCTTCTTACAAGGAACTTTAAGAAATTTCTCAAATTCAAAAAGGTAAGCAAAGCTCATTACAATAAGTTTATGAACAAAGGAAGAAACAAACCAAAAGAAGAAGGAAGATGTTTCAATTGTGACAAGACGGGTCACATAAAAAAAGTAAATTGTCCAAAATCAATCAAAACCAAGGGAGGAAAAGCTTTGAAAGCAACATACGTTGATGACGATACATCAACCGGTGAAGAAAGCGAAAATGAAGAAGTGGCAAACATCGTTTGTCTTATGACAAAAGAGGATGATGAGATATGTTTTTCTTTTAATTCCGAATATTACACCTCTAGCTCATTAATTGAAAATGAATGCTCTTTTGAAGAATTACAAAATGAATTTTCTAAAATGCATGATAGTTTTGAAATTGCAATTATCAAGATATATGAACTTTAAAAGGAAAATAATACCTTAAAAGAAGAAAATAAGTTGCTTGAAAAAAATTAAAATTTTGCTCATGAAAAGGTACTTAAAATTCATTTCGAAAATAATAATCTTCAAACAAAAATTGAAAAGCTTGAAAAAGAAAATTAAGGATTAAATGGAAGCCTAGCAAGATTTACAAAAGGAAAAGAAAATCTTGATAAAATGCTTGGCTCGCAAAAAATGGCTTTTGATAAAATTGGATTAGGATATGAACCTTCTTCAAAACAAAAATCTCTAAAAAGTTATTTTGTAAAAGTATCATCTTCCATAAATGAAGCATCAACATCAAAAGGATTTCAAAAAATATGCACCTATTGTGAAAAACAAGGTCACATAACATCACATTGTAAATTTCAAAATATGGTAGGTAGAGACTCTAAAATTCCTTCTTGGCTTAAACCAAAATGAAATATTAAATGTGTTAAAAGTCAATACTAACAATATAGGTACCAATAGAACTTGGGGACCTAAATTGTGTTTTTGTATATAGGTTACCCTAAGGATGAAGTATGAAGGAAATTGGGTCATTGATAGTAGATGTTCAAGACATATGACCGGTGATCCATCTCTTTTTTATGAGCCTATCAAAAATTACAAAGGTTTTGTGAGCTTTGGAAATAATGAGAAAGGTAAAATTATTGGTAAAGGTAGCATTGAAAATAAAAATAATATATCTATTCATGATGTACTACTTGTGAAAGGATTGCAACATAATTTGCTTAGTGTAAGTCAACTATGTGATAATGATTATCTAGTTGAATTTAAATCATCATGTTGCACCGTTTTTGACAAAATAAAAAATGTGTTGTTTATTGCAAATAGACATGAAAATGTCTATATTATTGACTTTGAAAGTATATCATGCCAAAATATTGATTGTTTAATCACAACAAATGAAAGTTCTTGGTTATGGCATAGAAGATTAGGACATATTAGCATGGATCTACTTGGTAAACTTTCTCGAAAGGATCTTGTAAGAGGCCTTCCTAAGACCAAGTTTGAAAAAGATCATTTATGTGATGCATGTCAATTTGAAAAACAACATAAAGCATCTTTCAAAACCATTAGCCATGTGACTACATCAAAAGCTTTACAAAAACTTCATATGGACCTTTTTGGACCAATGGATGTAATAAGTCTAGGAGGATCTAGATATGTTTTTGTTATTATTGATGATTACACTAGATACACATTGGTAATGTTTCTTGCTTTCAAAAGTGATGCTTTCAATGAATTTGCAAAATTCTGTAAAAGAGTGCAAAATGAGAAAGGATACTACATTTCATGCATTCATAGTGATCAAGGCACGGAATTCATAAATGCATCTTTTGTGGAATTATGTGAACAAAATGACATTGAGCATAACTTTTCGGCTCCTAGAACTCCTCAACAAAATAGGGTTGTTGAAAGGAAAAACCGAACTCTACAAGAAATGGCAAGAACAATGTTGAAAGAAAACAATTTGCCTACATACTTTTGGGGAGAAGCTGTTAATATGGCTTGCTATGTTCTAAATAGAGTTTAAATTAGACCTTCTCTCAAGAAAACTCCATATGAAATATGGAAAGGACGTACTCCAAATATCTCACATTTTAAAGTTTTTGGATGTAAATGCTTCATCTTAAATAATAAAGATCATCTTGGTAAGTTTGATTCAAAATCCGACGAAGGTATTTTTATTGGTTATTCTTCTAGAAGCAAGGCATATCGAGTTTACAATAAAAGAACCTCCGTAATTGAGGAATTTATGCATATTAATTTTGATGAAACTAACCCCTTTATGTCAAGAAAAGATGAAGATGATGATGTAAGCTTTCAACAAGTTAAAGAACAAGGTCAACCTATTCCGACAAGTGAAGAAGGAAATACATCTACAAGTAATCAAATTGATACTCCAATAGAGTAAAAACAACCAACTTCGAATGATCAAATCATATCAAAAAATCAAGATCTTCCAAAATGTTGGAAATTTGTCAAAAATAATCCAAATGATCAAATCCTTGGGGATCCATCACAAGGTGTAAGAACTCGTTCCAATCTAAATACTTTTTGTGAACATGTTGCTTTTATATCTCAAATTGAACCTAAGAATATAAAAGAAGCATTATTGGATAATGATTTGATTATTGCTATGCAAGAAGAGCTTAATCAATTTGAAAGAAATCAAGTTTGGACATTAGTTGAAAGACCTAGTAATTACCCGATTATTGGTACAAAATGGGTTTTCCGAAACAAACTAGATGAATCTGGTAATGTAACTAGAAATAAGGCTAGATTGGTTGCACAAGGGTATAATCAAGAAGAAGAAGGAATAGACTATGAAGAAACCTTTGCACCGGTAGCACGACTTGAATCCATTCGAATGTTGCTAGCATTTGCATGTTTTATGAACTTCAAACTTTATCAAATAGATGTCAAAAGTGCTTTCTTAAATGGTTATCTTCAAGAAGAAGTTTATGTTGATACAACCACCCGGTTTTGTAAATACAAATTTATCAAGTCATGTATTCAAACTTCAAAAAGCTCTTTATGGACTTAAACAAACACCTAGGGCATGGTATGATAGATTAAGTAGTTATTTACTTGATAACGGCTTTTCTAGAGGTAAACTAGACTCTACATTATTTGTAAAAAGAAAAGCTAAAGATATCTTGCTCGTTCAAATATATGTTGAAGATATTATCTTTGGTGCTACTAACGAATCCCTTTGCAAGTATTTTTCTGAATGTATGCATAAAGAATTTGAAATGAGCATGATGGGAGAATTAAATTTCTTCCTTGGACTTCAAATCAAACAAACAAAAGAAGGAATTTTCATAAATCAAGCCAAGTACATTAACGAACTCATCAAAAAGTTCAGGCTTGAAACCGCAAAAGAAATGAGCACTCCTATGGGAACGTCAATCAAGCTTGACAAAGATAAAAAAAGGTAAATCGATTGATGAAAAACAATATCGAGGTATGATCAGAAGTCTTCTCTATTTAACTGCCTCAAGACCTGATATTATGTTTACTGTGTGCTTATGTGCTCGTTTCCAATCTTCTCCTAGGGAATCACACTTAAATGCTGTAAAAAAGATTGTTAGATACCTTAAAGGTACTATTGATTTAGGACTTCTTTACCTTAAAGGCACATCTTTCGAACTTTTGGGATATTCTGATGTCGATTATGCCGGTTGTAAAATTGATAGAAAAAGCACTAGTGGTAGTTGTCAATTTCTAGGACATGCTTTAGTTTCATGGTCTAGCAAGAAACAACATAGTATAGCTCTTTCAACGGCTGAAGCCGAATATGTAGCTATGGGTAGTTGCGTTGCACAAATTCTTTGGATGAAACAAACTTTGCTCGACTTTGGTTTAGAATATGATCGTGTGCCAATCAAATGTGATAATATAAGTGTCATAAGTCTATCAAAGAATCCAATTCAACATTCTAGAACCAAGCATATTGAAATTCGTCATCATTTTCTAAGAGATCATGTGCAAAAATGTGATATTGAACTTGAATTTGTTGATTCTTTGCATCAATTGGCCGACATTTTTACAAAACCGTTACATGAGAATCAATTTTGTGCCATTAGAAGAGAGTTAGGAATGCTAATTGCATTTTTTCAAGAAACAGGGGATCCGGGCGTTACTGCATTCATCCGATCGACCGGATGAAGCATGTAACAACCGGATCGTACTTCACTGCTGGGCGTTACTACCCTTATCCGGTCGACCAAATCAGGGCCCTATCGACCGGATCGCGCTGTTTGAAAATTGGGAATTAGCCTCTTTTTTTCAAAAACTTTCCTACTCAACTTCAAATTCTCTCTATTTCTCTCAAAATCTTCTATTTTTTACATCAAAACCTTCACGATTCTTCTTCAAATCTTGCATCACAACACTCCTATAACATCAAAACCTCTTCTTATATTCATTAAAATCCTTAAAAAACCTTCAAAGAAAACCTTTTAGAAACCTTGCCTACAAGGTGTTTGATGAAATTTCTCAAAGGCAATCCCTCTCAAAAAGGACTTCAAATTCTCATACACTCTCAATGGCACCACCAAAAGCTGACTCTAGGAAGTACAAGCAAGGAGAATTTTCATCCTCCGCTATTCAAATCATTGTTAGTCCCGATGCCTTTCCACAACAAAACATCCTATGGGGTAAGACTTTGGATCCTCCTACTTTTCTTAATGGAACTAGAATTCTAAGACTTTTAGATGCTCAAGGTTGGCTTTCTATGTTAAGGTTTGTGAACAAAGGATGTACTTCGTGGATTAAAGAATTCTATTATTATGCTAATTTAGATTTTAACACCATGAAATTGCAAAGTCAAGTTAAGGATAAGGTGTTAGAACTTACTGCTAGTGATATTGCTAGAGCCTTCAGAATTCCAAATCAGGGAACTAAGTTGTATTCTTACAAGAGTATGCCGGAAGGCATTCATGATGATCTAAAGGGTAGCATTATCACTTTTCTTTGGGAAGGAACATGGGAGTCTAGTACTCAATATCCTAAGAAAAAGGAAATAACACCTGAAAAGAAGCTTCTATTTTACATCCTTCATGAAGTGTTTATTCCTAGGGAAGTTAAGGACGGTTCCATTCCAAAATTCACAGCCTTGTTGATGTATTTGATGTATGAGGCAAAACGAATCAATCTCCTACATATCATTATCAACCACATCGTCCACACTAAGCAAGCAGAGAATCAACTTGCTTATGGGGTGCCCTTAACACATCTCATTGACTCTTTGGATGTTCCCCGAGATCAAGAGTTTGAATCTATAAGTGCTAGATCTTATCTTCTGAATCACACTAGCCTCTCTCGTCAAAAGTTGAAACTTCATAACAACCTAGTCCTTGATGCTCATAAGGATACAAGCGGTGATACAATTGTGTTTGAATCTCTTGATATTGATCCCGATTCCTTCAGAGATCCAATGGAAGGTCAAGGCACTGGTCGAGGTGGAGTGGGTAGTTCTCGAGGAGCTGGATCATCTTCTTCTCAATCCTCCACACATGATCAAATCATTGCTCACCTGAATGCTCAAGATGTTCATTTGGATCGTATGGAGTAGATGTTGAAAGCACTACATGATCATCATCTTGGTTCTTAGTTTGTGTTTGCCTTGCGATTTGTTCTTCAAACAACTCATTTTCATTTTCTAGTTTTATTTGCCTTACGTACTCCTTTACATTCTGCATCTTATTTCTAACTTTGATTGGATATTTTTGATTTTTTTTATGTCAACTTGCTATTGTTTATAAATTCTCTTATGACTATTTGCTCTTCTATGGTCTATTGTCTATATTTTGTTGATGTCAAATAGGGGGAGAAAAGGATAATTGAAATCTAGAATCAAGCATGAAATACTTATGACTCTACTTCTTGTGTATGATTGAATGAGTACACCTCCAATATCTTTTACTTTATAATGCTATGCACCTATCAGGAGGAGCTTACTTTTCATGTGCAAGCAATTGATTCAATCAAACACAAATGTACATATTGATTGAGGGGGAGACCTCAAATCTAGCTTGATTTTCCAATAGTCTACTATTTCATGCTCTCTAAATTTCAATGTTTTGTCATCATCAAAAAGGGGGAGATTGTTGGCCTGAAATCTTATAATCTTTATTTTGATAATAACAAAACATCTTAATTGTGTTTTAGAATTTGAATATTGGGTAAGGTATTCAATCCATCAACACAAAATTGTCAAGCAAGCCCACTCCAACATGAAGTCATTAAATTGGATATATTTCATGAGGAATCAAGTTATGAAGACTTGAAGAAATGAAGTTGTTGACTCATCGATAAAAATGAGAGTTACAAGGAAGGAGAACGTGGCGACATAAGGGATACCGGCTATTAAAATGTTGTTTGCCTAAGTATGACTTGTGTAGCTCATGATCTCTCCAAAAGGTTTTTCATAAAAATTTCATGTGAAAAATATTTTCAAAAGGTCATTACAAACTCATTTTTGAAAAACAATACTTTTTGGATTTCAAACTCTTGTGATATAAAAATTATTCTATATCTTTTTATAGAGTTTTTGAAAATGTTTTGGGATGTTAAAAATGCTTGAAAATACTTTTTATAAGTGTCCTCAAAAGTGCCCAAATGCTTTATTATTTAACAAATTGTTTTGGGGCTAAAAAATATCACTTTTCAGCAATTTAAGCATCCAGGCGTTACTAGCTTCATCTGGTCGACCGGATGAAGGCCACAACGCCCGGCAGAGAGCTCTGGTCTAGGCATTACCTACTTTATCCGGTCGACCGGATGAAGGGCTCAACGACCGGATGGCTTAACGGGAAAAATTTAGAATTTTTGCATTATATCCGTTTTGTGTCTAACTTTTTCCTCTTTTTAAGTCATGCTTTCTCACCATCTCAAACACCTCTCCAAGCCTTAATCTTCAGATTTCCAAGCTAATTCAAAAAGCTTGTCATATCATTCTTATTGAGAAATCTTGAGCTATCATTTTCATATCTTTGAGCATTCAAAGTTTTCTTCAATTGTAATATCAAACTCAAATAGGAGTTGCAATTGTCATTCATTTTATCACACAATCTTTGTAATATACTCTTTCACATAGATTGAGAGAATCATTGTGAGAAGAAGTATTGTAATCCTTTGTGGACTCAAAGGAAGAGAGGATAGTAGGTTAAGTTTCACCTACACTTGAAGGAGCTTGTATAACTCTTGAGGACTCAAGAGTAATTGTAGTTGGTTTTTGCTTCACCGACATTTGAAAAAGCATTTTAGTGAAGAGTTATTAAATCCTAAGGAAAGGAAGACCTTAGGTGGTGGACTAGGCCCCCGGGAGTACGAACCACTTGAAAATCATCGTGTTTGATTTCTCTTACTCTATTCTCTTTATTTTCAAGTCATTTACTTTAGTGTGGATATTGCTCACATAAATTGCTTGATAATTGTTGAGTTATCTATTTGGAATTTTATTTTGAAGTTCTAATTGCTTATCTAGTGTTATATACTTGTGTGCCCACTAAGTGTTTCATAAATTGCCTACAAGAACTTCTTGAGTATCATCATCTTTCACTATACTTTATTTTCGTATTAAGAATTTTTAAATTGCTTAACCTTTCCTAACAACCTAATTCAACCCCTTCCCCCCTTTTTTGGTTATTAAGGACCAATAGTGTGTATGTCACACATTGAACGGGCCACTGTATTATGATTTCTCGAATAGGTACTATCAAAGATAAAGATCTAAATATACCTTATGTTACTAAGTGATCAATACTCTTAATCTTGAGCATATGTGTATGAACTGATAAAATCAGATTCAGGTACTTTGATGCACCATGGGTGAGACCTCTGTTGTAGGTCAATAACTTCGTGTGTTGGGCAATAGGTTTGACTAGTTAGAACGTGCATATGCAATATAGAATCCATGTTGTCGCATGACAGAATGATCGCTCCCTTGTGATCATCCAAATCTAAGCTTAGAGGTGCATTCTGGGAGTATATCGGATATTTGGCTTGAGGGTTGTTCCCTAGATCAAGTGTTCCATATCCAGTGGATGGTTACTTAAAGGATTTAGATGTTTCAAGGAGAAGATGCAATCACGAAAGAGATAGTAGATGAAAAGTCTTTCTTGTTTGTAAGTGTTACGTGAATAGGTGTTTTGGTCATTCTGCTTAGTAGGTCGAAGACAAAGGTCATACTTAGTGTGACGAGCTTCTGCATTCAACAGTAAACATCTTGGAGTGCAGCCATGACTTTTTAGTGGAATAAGTTAATGTTGAAAAGCCTAAATGTGCTATGGGGTTAACAAGGGTATTTTGGTCTTTTCAGTTGCCAAGTTGTTTATGTCTTTTAGTCCCTTTTCTAGCCTATTTCCTTTTAGATGTATGTAAAGTTTCCTAGTTGTTTATTATGTATTTGGAGTTGCTAAATTAAAGTATCCAATTACAACTAAGTATCATAGTTAGGAGTATTTCCTATTTGGATAAGTTGAGCACAATGTAAAAACTAGCAAATAATTAATCAAAATAATACATGGACTAAGCTACTTAGGCCACGTTGGTGCTTAGCCCGCCTAGGTTGGTCCACACGTGTAAATGAGAGAAGATGGAAGAGTTAGCGGTTTAAATTAAGGATTATTAACACAAATGATCCTTTATCTTTGCCCCGTGTGCCAACTAACTCTTTTATCTTTCAAGTATGACATTTTGGTCCCTGATGTATTGCTATAGTGACACCTTAGTCCTATAGACTGAAATTCGTCAAAATTTTAACGCAAAGCACATGCATTGGTCACGTGCTCTTTTAAGCAAGGGTAAAATAGTCCGTAAAAAATCAGATATTTACTTTTACCTTTTCACTTCATTCGTTGTCTTCAATCTGGGGATTTTTAACAGTTAGGGTTTTTACTTTTAACTTCTTGGGTAATGCATATTAATTACAATCAGAGATGGCTAACACCAGTCAACGTCAACAATACCGTAAGTGCTTATTCTTTGTTCGATTAGTTTAGGCTTTATATTAAAAACGTATAATATTGTTCGATTTTCTCAAAATATATATAGTATGATTTAATTTTCGTAATGGGTATATAGTATTTGTTCAATTTTTGTAATGGATATATAGTATTTGTTTAATTTTCATAATGGGTATATAGTATTTGCTCGATTTTCGTAATGGGTGTATAGTATATGTTCAATTTGTGTTTTGATTTTTGTAATCTATATCGTATATTTGGTTGATGAGCAGAATGAGGATATAAAATTATTCAATCTGTCTTTATTTGCATATGATATAGAAAGATTCTTTCTTTTTGTCTCTGAATTCTTTGCACAAGCAGCCACCTGACCAAATTCCCTACCATGTTGTGCCCTAAAAAAAAAGATATTATTGTTTATAGTGTGTTGTCTCTAAATACTTAGCATGTTGTCTCCATATATGCCTACATTTAGAAAATGTCTTTGACTTAGGGTTTTTCTATTGTTGTCTCTTGTTTTAGTTTTTTTTTTTTTGATTATTTTGTTGTTTCTTTTGCTTAGAATATTTTACTATGAAGCTGCATTATGGCGGTGAATTTCAAGAGTCATCTCATAAACTATATGTTGGTGGAAAGATCAAATATATTGACAATTGTCATTTTGATACAATGTCTATGCGTGTATTAGACAAATTTGCTAGTGATTTAGGGTATGAGGGTTATGCAAAATTCTACTATCTAATCTTTGGAATGGAATTAGATAAAGGTTTGGTTTTCATACAAAGTGATACTGGGGTATTAGATATGTGTAGATTCAGAAAGAAGAGTGAAATAGTAGATATTTTTATGGTTGGTATGTACAATTGAATGCTAACATTAACACAAGTGTTGTTGAGGACTGTGTTGATAGGGGTGATAATATGAATGAAAGTCAAGTGCCAGTAGCTTGCCCTGAAAATTGAAAAAGAAATAGAAGGGTAAAGACATTACCCAAAAGAGTTGATAGGGCTAAAAGAAAACTATTTGAGACAGAGGTTGAGGCTCAGTGTGAGTTTGAAAATGATGATGACAACTAATGTGAGTCTGATAATGATAATTGCGAAGGGTCTAGTCTTCATGATAGTGAATACGACTTAAATGATAATGAGGATGACAACCATTGTCATGAAACGATTGAAAAGAATGTTGAAGGGTCAAAACCAAACAATGGAAAAATAGAAAAAAAATATATAGGGGAGTTGAATTTAGAGGAATTATTCTTTACTGATGATTTTGCAATAAATATGCCATGTAGTGAAGAATCATCAGAGTACTCTTCGATGAATATCTGAGCAGTTTGGAAAGTAGTTTAGATAAGGATGGTAAAAAGGTCAAGAAAGACAGATTTAAGAGATACAGGCCTCAAACTAATAAGCATGACCTGAGGTTTTAGTTAGACATGTACTTTAGTTCTGCAAAAGAGCTTAAAGAAGTTGTCAAAACATATGGAGTTGTAAAATGTAAGGATGTAAGGCTTATAAAGAATGATAAAGGTAGGGTTAAGGCAAAGTATTATGGGAAAATGTGTAAATGGTTTTTATATGCACCTTTTATGAAAGAGAATGGTTCATACCAAATAAGAAGCCTCTACAACAAGCACAAATGTGCTGATGCATTGAACCACAAGAACTTATTTTCTAAATATTTGTGCAAGCTACACCTAAATGACATTAGGTTAAACATGTATCCAAGTGTGCCTGATTTCTAAACTAAGGTTCATAATGACTTCAAGGTTCATGTTTCAAGGAGGCAAGTGTATAGGACACTGGATTTGGCTAGAGATGTGATTAAAATGGAATTCAAAGACCAGTATAAGAAGTTATGGGATTGTTGTGAGAAGATTAGAAGAACAAATCCTGGATCAACAGTGGCAATAGAAACTGAAGAAGATGAAGAATCAGGGGAAGAAAGGTTTAAAAGGTTGCATGTATACCTTGAGGCTTGTAGAAGAGGCTTCTTAGAGGGATGCAGACCTGTACTTGGATTAGATGGTTGTCATTTGAAAATGCCACATCCTGGAATATTGTTGACTGCTGTTGGCCTAGATGCCAAGAATTGTATCTTTCCAGTTGCCTATTGTGTTGTTGAGGTTGAGAATAAGAGATCATAGAGTTAGTTTTTAACTTTATTGGTACAAGATTGTGAGATTGCAGATCAACAAAAATGGGTGGTGATAACTGATAAACAAAAGATAACTATGCTTTATTTATCTTTATTTAATTTATAGACTGTGTGTTAAGTTATTAACAATATTTTTTTGCTTCTTATAGGGTCTTTGCCCTGCCATTGATGAACTTATTCCAGGTGTTGAACATAGACACTGTGTGATACATATTTACAACGGACTTCAAGAAGGTGCATAGTGGTTTGATATTGAAGGACCTAATGTGGAAAGCTGCTAAGGCCCCACTTGTGCAACAATTTAATGCTACAATGGAGGACATAAAAAGGTTAGATGAAAATGCTTATCGGTGGTTAGCCAATGAGCCTCCAAAGTTTTGGAGTAGGCCATATTTTCAGACTAGTCCAAAATGTGACATTTTATTAAACAATTTGTGTGAGAGTTAGAATGTTGCTTTGTTAAAGGCAAAGGACAAGTCTATTCTTGTATTGTTAGAAAATATTAGGGTATACGTGATGGTTAGGATACAAAATTCTAGTGGATGCAGAATTATGATGGCCAAGTTTGTCCCAAAATATGTAAGGTTCTCAACAAGATAAAGAAGGGGTGTGCACCATTGAATGTTACATATTGTAGGGAGAATAAATTTCAAGTTAGGTGTTTGGGTGTAGAGCAATATATTGTTGACATGAATGTGCAAAGTTGTACATGTAGGGTTTGGGAGTTGACAGGTATTCCTTGTGTCCATGCAATATGTGCAATGGCATATTTGTGCTTTGAAGTTGAAGACTATGTCCATGAATGTTATACCAAGGATGCCTATTTAAGAGCTTATAACCCAGTAATAAACCCCATTAATGGACCTCAGTTATGGCCCTAAATTGGTCTTCCACCAGTAAATGCATCAAAATATCACAAGCTACCAGGTTGACCAAAAACATGTAGAATAAAAGAGTCTGATGAATTGAAGAAAAAGACAAAGGCTACTTCAAGTAAGAGCAAGGAAAAGTTGGGCAGGAAGGGTTTCAAAGGAAAGTGTTCACTTTGCAAATAATTCGGTCATAACAGGAGGAAGTGCCTTTCTTCTCAACAATCTGAAGGCAATGTAAATATGAGCAGTGTTTTGACTATGAGTTTTGTCAATGACAATATCCAACAGATGGAGAAAACATCATGAGTGCAAATGAAAATGCAGAAATTGAAGAAAATCTAATTATGGCATATGAAGATCATTCAACCCAAGTGGATGCCCATTGCAGCAATTTCCAATTGAAAGTAGGTTCACCAATGCTTCCAATGTTTCCAAGGCCACCAATGTACTAGTGCATGCTTCCAATGATTCTAATGCCACCAATATGATTCTAATGCTTCTAATGCCTCCAATGTTGCCAATACTTCTAATGCCTCCAATGTCAAGAGGAAAGGGGGATGCAATATATGTTTGAAGTATAGGCATGACATTCAGACATGCCCTACAAGTATTGCAAAAAATAGAAGAAAAGCAAAAGCTACTGGTTTTGTTCCTTCAATAAAGAATCATCCTTCACTTACACATGAAGGATGTATATGTCAAATTTACTTGTGTCTTTCATTTAATCATGTATATCTAATTTTATTTACTACTCACTATTTTGAGTAACCCTAGTTGCAGGCCATGAGTGTTTCTCATCCACCAATGAAAGCCAAAAGACGACCTTTTATACCTGCCGCATCAAGAGTATACATAAGAGCTCCTGCTCAATTTCTATCACATAGTACAACTGATAGCAACCCAGTGAAGATTGGTGCATCAAATTTGAAGCCTATTTCTTACACATGGAAAGGCTAGAGGTGTTTTGGTATAAGCTCTCGTGTTAGTGCTACTTCAAGTTTAGGTGATAAGGCTGCTACTTCCACTTCTCAGAAAACAAATCAATCTGCAACAAACAAATGATTTTGTGTTATGTTTAATGATGTTTTTGGTGCAACATCCATTTTTTGCACTTTTTTAATGGATATTTGGTCTATAGTTCAGTTGCTGGTTTGAATGTTACACATTATTATGATGTTTGTTTTTGGATTCTTATGGATGCTTAATTAGTGGTTAAGTTATATGTCTGGATGATGATCATTGATGCATTTTGCTAAGAGCTGTTTATATGTAATATCTATCAACAACCATAGATAATCATGTGTAAACTATTCCTCATGTTGATCACGATTCATTTCTCATGGTCGTAAAGGCAATTTAGTAGTCATCAACAAATTTTGCTTTCACAAATCTGCTAGTGCCTAGTTATTAGTAGCCACCAGCAAAAAAAAAATACGAAATGATAAAATACTAAGAAATAACATTTGCATTAACCGGGTAAGGTTGAATCTTATAGCAAAGTTTTGAAGTAAAACTTTACTTCAACATTAATTCAACCACATTGTGCTACTACCAATACTAGTCCCACTAATAACTTACTATTTATCCGACAGCTATATTGCATAGATCCAACTACATCACATCAAAACAACCAAAAAACGACAACCCAACTACTACATTAACACCTTTGAACAAGCATTATTATTGCCAAACACAGAATCAAGAGCACAATGAACATTATTTTCATCATTTTGTACAATTTTTTCAGCTTTGAGCACAAGTTGAACATCTTAGACTCTTTCTTGTTCAGGGATCTCAACAATCCAGGGATTATATTATTGTTTTGCTCACACATAGGTGGATCTATCCATTCAAAAACCCACATAATTCTCCAATATCAAATTTCTCACAACCAAGAAACCTCCTACCTGGATTAGTATCAGTCTAAGATGTGCTCAGTTTGCTCACGATACCACAATAGTACTTTGCTTCCATCCTTCACGATATGCTTCCCTATTTATGTTGGAGAAATAATGTGGTTAAATGTGTGTTATTAGCGAAATGGAGACATTCAGATGCAAAATGAAGAAGCGATCCAAACCAGGACACTCGAACTCTATAAAAAGCACAGGTCTAACTTTTGACGAACGATTTTACCCTTGTTTAAAAAAACACATGACCAATGCATGTGTTTTGCGTTAAAATTTTGATGGATTTTAGCCGATAGGACTAATGATGTCACTTGAAAGATAAGGGAGTTAGTTGGCACACGGAGCAAAGATAAAGGATCATTTGTGTTAATAACCCTTAGGTAACGATTGATACACTGTAATGCATTTGGGCAGGAATGGAATGAACCAATGAATGGAATGAAACTAGGAATGGAATGAACTTGGGAATGAGAATGACATGTTTGGTATACTCTAGGAATTAAGAGCAGTAATGTGAATGACTTATATAATATGACAAGATTATTATTATTTTTTATAGTATTAAAAATAAGAATAAATATAAATATAACCGTAAACAATATAAACATAAATAATAATAATAATAATAATAATAATAACAACAATAAATAATAATAATAATAATAATTATTATTATTAATAACAAAATAAAAATAATAATAACAACAACAATTATTATTATTATTATTATATTGGTATTATTATTATTTTTTATTTTTATCATTATTATTTTACTTTATTATTATTATTAGTATTTTTTTTTTATTATTTTAATCACTATTATTATTTTTTATTTTTGTTTTTATTATTATTTTTATTTTCATAATAATAATTATTTTTATTTTTTAATTATTATTATTATTATAAAATAAATTATTTATAAAAGTTATGTTATATAAGGGTATGATACTCAAGTTTATTCCCAAACACATGGGAATGGGCTATTCCTATGTATTTGGTCTGGAATGACTATTCCCATGTATGTGGGAATGAGATTCACAAGTCCATTCCCTCATACCAAACATGGGAATTAAAATAAAATTGGGAATGTCATTCCATTCCCAACTCATTCCCACATACCAATCACTGTCTTAATTTAATATGCTATTGGGCTAGCCTAGTCGAAATGTGCATAGGATTAGCTTATGGGCTTGTAATCCAAATCTTAATTCATCCAGGATCAACTACTAAGGCTATTCTATATATATAAATAGAGCCCATCTTCCACCTTCATAATCTGTACCTCTTACTTGAGAAAAGGAAGAAGAAAAAGCTTTATCTCTCTCTAGTTATTTCACACGAGTTAGGCTAGAAAAAATACAAGAGGATGAATCTCACAATTTTTCATCGTCTAAGAGAAGGAAGAATGTCATAAAGGAGAGGATCAAAAGTTCTTCAAGTCCTAGGCGCGTAGATCTTCAAGAAGCAAGAAGGTGATCAAGTTTTGTGTTTTTCATTAAGTTTTCTACGCTAACGAGTCAAGGTAACAAAACTATCTCTTGCTGGAATTTATTCTTTATGAATTGTTCCTACACATATTCTTAGTGTTCTTGCAGTTATTCATCTTAGAACTTGTGGTTTGATCCTAGATAAGTATGCTATTAAGTTTTTGCTACGTTTATATGTTTTAAATTTTTTAAACACCATAGTATATTTAGGTAGTCTGCACCTTCAGAGAGAAATCTTCGGGGAAATCAAAATCAAAATAAAGAAAGAAAAGACATTGTTATGAGTGTAGGGAACTGGGTCACTTGAGAAAGGATTATCTGAAGAGAGAAAAAGGTAGAAGTTCAACAAATGTGGTGAATGCTGATGAGAGGAAGAGTTCTAGTGATACGGAGGTTTTGTCTATCAGTATTGGATAATGGAAAAATCAATGGATTCTCGACACATGTACATCCTTCCACATGTGTCCTAGGAAGGACTGGTTTTCTTCTTACTCTAAGAAGAATAGGAAGGTCTACCTAGGCAATGAGTTCACTTTGAAGGTGGTTAGAATAGATATTGTGAAAGTCAAGATGTTCGATGGCATCGTTAGATCTTTTGTGTATTAGCATGTCCCCAAGCTAATGAAGAACCTAATTTCTCTTGGATGATTGAATTCTCGTGGTAGCAAATTTAGTGATGAGAATGGAGTTCTGGAAGTGACAAAGGATTCTGAGGTGTTTTTGAAAGGAATTTTGAAGAGGGGGCTATATGTTCTTCAGGGGAGTATAGTTAAAGGCGTTGGGGTGACAGCTACTTGTTCAAACTACAATGTCAGGGAAATAGGTAGAGCTAGGTGATACAGTTCCAAGGGTTTCGAGTTGTGACAAATAAGGCAATTCATTTCAGCTGGGTGAGGTACATGAGAAATTTGTATCTCAGGGTGCGCAATATAATTCTGAGAAGTAGGGAAGATAGGTTGGAGAATCTCACGGAGATGGGGATGCAAATTTGGTAGCTTATGGTTTGTCTATTGTAGAGATGGGTGTGCATGAGTTGGGCTCCCAGGGTGAGGTTGGTTGTCTAGGTGCATCTCAGTGGGTTGGTGCCGGGGTAAAGTGAACATTTTTCACAAAGGTTTATCTGAGGACGAGGTGGAACATTTGTCACATGTTCCTTGTTCGAGTATTGGTAGCATTGGAGGTGTTATGGGCTGCACTTGGGATGATATTTCACAGGCAGGTAGTGTTAGTAGCGGGGACATAATACTACAAGGACATCGGAGTGCTAAGAAGGAGTTTCTCAGATGTCTGCAAGGCATTGCAGGTATTGGTTTGGTCTTCGGGGTAACCAAGGTGATACCGAGAAGCAAGTTCAACCAGTGTGGCTAGACTTGGAGTAATGTGTGCAGTATAAAGCAATGAGCCCTCATGAGGAAGTTAAGTCCCGAAATGGACTGCTGGCCAGGGGAAGGAGAATGGACGACTTTCTTATATGATAATGGAGCAAATACGGTATAAGGTGGAGATTTGTTGGGCTATGGCCCGTATTTATAGTTAATGCATAATTGTCTTATAAGCCCAATACCAAGAATCCTAGGGATTACCTATAAATAAGCCTTATGGCTATTGTAATAGGTATATCAAAATAAGAGAGGTGAGAGGCTTTGTAAGAGAGTGCTTCTAATGAGTTCATCATATTCTCATGCTGCCCGTGGACGTAGGTTTTAAGTCGAACCACGTAAATGCTGTATCTTATTTCTCACGTTCATCTTTGTTCTGAATCCCGTTTTACACATGATATCACCTCGATCATAACAGACTCTAATGGTATGCAAATGGAGGAGATTACCAGTTGGTGTTAATTGTCATGCCAGAAGAAAGTATCTCTACCATCCCCAATCCTATGAGAAATAAGGTTATGAGTAATGGATCTCATATTGAGAAGTTTTCTCCAAGACCAGCAATCATCATGAGGTATCTTCATGGTCCAAATATATTTATCTTTAATATCGTTTGACCAAATCCAACAACCCCAACTAGTGTTCCTCATTGAATACAGTCTCCAAAATAACTTCAAAAAAGCCACTTTGTTGATATCCATATTTTATGCCATGCGATCTCCCAACTCACCTTCTCTTTGACCCGAAAGTTAGTAACAAGACCGTTGATTTAGTAGCTAAATCCTGGTTGGCTAGCAACATTCCCCTAGACTGGTGTTCAAACATTCTGCCAATACTTTTTTCTTTACTTTCTTATGATATTGCACAAGCTGACATTGGCTAATATGTAACTTAAACTTTTCTCATTTATGAAAGTCTTTTTCTGACAAAAAAAAGAGTGCTTTGGGATTATATTTTGCGCCAAGAATTTGTGTTTGAGGACTAAGATGAATATTACAAACTAGCGCATGTGGTGGTTAATAATTGTTTGAACTTGATAAAAGTTATTGTGACACCTTTAATAGGATACAAGACTTATTATGATGCCCGGAAACCAATTTATGATGTCTTTTTTTTTTTCTTTTTTTTTTTTGTGGTCATTTGCAACACATCAGAATTGCTCTAGGCTAGCCGGCACATGAAATTGAGGCTAGTTCATTTTTTTTGGCTCAGTTATCAATAAGATTGCTTCAGGTTAATAAATAATTTATAATTTGTCCAACTAAATATCTCATTCCATTCAGAATAGTCATATTACACAACTAAAACTTCTGTCGGCAAATATTTTAAAATCCACTGGCCAGAAAAATTCATACACAGCCCAATTGTAATCCGAATTGCACATAGCCCAAAAAATTCTCACGGCCCAAAACACTCCAAACCAGCTGCTTCTTAGGTTAAGTAGGCATCATCCAACGGCGGAAAACGATTCTCTTCTTCAGACATGAACGGCTGCGATTTCATCCTTTACACTCCACTCTATATAACAACCTAAAAGAGTAGGGTTCACTAGTCAGATGCAGCAGATATACAGAGTCGTATTATGTTTTTTTCTTTTTCTTTTTCTTTTCCTTTTCTTTGTATTTTGGTTTATTTTTTTTGAAAAACAAAAGCAATAGCTACATGTACTCCAAGAGAAGGGTCATATAATCAATCCCTTTGTTCTTGTATCTGCCTAGTGGCTGTAGCTATAACAAAATTATCAGCATGAGAAGTTTTACTGGCCAGTTGTTGCTTCTTTTCTCTCGACATATCTGCTTAGCAAGCTTCTCACATTTTTTTTTTTCGTAATGTCTCGTCTCACATTAATTTTATAAAAAAAATTATCAAAAATTTATTCAATTTATAATAATTTTGAATTTTTTCCGTACTGTCAACACATTTAAAATTAATTTATTAATAAATTAGTAGTTGAACTTAAATTGTTACATGTTAGTTTTGTTTTTCCTTATGTTTTAATGTCTTGTAGTACTTTCGTATGGTAATGGTTTAGACTTTTTTTTTTTTTTCTAGTCACATAATTGCTCTTTGCTAATTAAGTCACTAATAGTAAGTTTGAGAAGGTGGATAAGAGGGAAATGGCATAGGTTTTATGGCCTTCTTCTCAAGACGATCTTCTCATATATTAATAATTTTAGCTGCACTTTCCAGGCTGACTGCTTTATTTCTCTAGCAGTCTTGCGTCTATCGGTGCCTACAATACTTTTTACCTTTATATCATATGGTTGTCAAACAAGATGCTGTTTGAGAAATTATGGAATTCATATTTTTATAGTTTATTATTATCACTCTCTCTACTAATTTATATCAAAATTATTGAATTTTAATATATTTTAGTATAATGCTAAATGATTTTTGTGGATCAGGATAGGAATTGCCACTTTAAGAAGATAAAATCAAGGAATTAAAAGAATAGTATTGGAAGATAAAATTGTTGAACTATTTGATGAGAAAACATTATCTTTTAATTGTATGATAATTCATAAGCCGAAAAAATAAATTGTTTACATAACAAATGTGTGATGAGATGACCTACATTACAAATGTGAGATGGGATTAGGGCAACACTAACATGAACAAAATGAGTAGGAATTAAGCGAAATATAAATGCTACTTTATGTGGCCTAGAAAATTACTAACTTCAGCAAAAATGAGTAGTAGTTGAGCAAAATATAAATAATAGCTGATGTGGGAGAATGATTGTGGTCAATTAATATTAATAATATCCTTGAACTTCCTAATGCCAAGGATGAACAAACACTAGAAAGTAAATGCCCTTAGCATGAACAAACTCTAGAAAGTAAATTATTGTAAATGTCTATGTGCTTGGTTGTCCATCTAAACCGGAAGCAATTATAGATGTTGTAACAAAACTTTGTAAGAATATCTGGAGAAATCTATGAAGATGGAATTAGGTCTCAACAGGTGAAGAGGACTTGTTTAGCCTGCCCAAGTACGCTGATATATTTGACAAAAAGCTTTCCTTCAACAAAGCCCTAAACATGAAGTTGTTCCTTCAGAACCTGTCCATACCCACCAAAAAAATGTTACTTTTCTTGCTTATTGGTCTATACTGCCCAATATTTGTAGGACTATGCACATTTGGGATAAGAGAAATGAGAGTGTGATTCAGCAAATAGAGATTGTTATCATTCTCCATGAAATTGACAATAGTATAAAACACATCCTCTTTAATAATATGCAGATATCTTCTATACAACTGCCTAGGGAAACCATTTGGACTTGAGACTTGGCAGTTCCAGGACTTCATTTATAAATTTTTTCTCAAAAGTGCTTGTTCATAGATTACAGTCCTTCATGGATGATCTTATCTCTCTTACTCAATCAGCTTGTATATCAGGGAGATTAATCCAGGACAAATGTCCTTATTGCCCAAGAAGTTAATCACTTCCTAAAGAAAAAATCTAACTCAAAAAATGCTATCTGGCTATGAAAGCAGATATGAATAAGGCGTATGAGCGTATTGAATAAGATTTTCTCCATGATTGTATGATTAGACTTGGATTCTCTTCTATGTGGGTGAAATGGATACTTGACTGTGTAACTTCAGTTTCCTATTCTGTGATGCTTAATGGCTCTTTTTTATGCCTATTCAGGCTTAGTGAGGGAATAAGACAAGGAGATCCCTTGACCCCTTCCTTTTTGCAATTGTTACTCAAGTTTTATCGTCTCTAATTGCAGACAAAGAAGAGAAGGATGGATTGAAGGAGTGAAGATGTCCAAGAACTATCCTCCTATTACACATTTGTTGTTTGCAAATGATAGTCTTTTCTTCCTTAAGGCCTCATTTGATGAAGTACTTGCCTTCAAGATGTCTTATAATCAATATGGTTTTGCCACAGATTTGACTATTAACCTGAATAAGTCTAGATTGATTTTTAGTGCTAACACTCATGTGCAACTTAAATGTGTGATAGTAGAGCAAATGAGAATGGAACAGTTGGATAATTTGGGCAAATACCTGGGACTACAGCTGATTGGGGCAATTCTATGATTAAAGCACTTGAGTGGGTCCAAGAGAGTTCTCTCAAAGATTGAAAGCTGAAAAGTTCCCTACTCTTTTAGGCGTAAGGAAACCCATGTGAAATTGGTTTTGCAAGCTATTCCTGCATATACTATGTCAATTTTCATTTTTCCAAAATCAGTGTGCAAACAGTTATAAGGAAAAATTGCTAAATTTTGGTGGGGATCGTTTGGACGCAAGAAAACATACTGAATTGGTTGGAGTGAAATTAAAAAAAGGAAAAATGGTGAAGGCATTAGATTAAGAGATTTCCATGGTATGAACAAAGCTCTCATTGCTAAGCAAGCCTGGAGGATTTTGACAAATCTCTCATATCTAGTTGCTGAAGTTATTAAGGGGTTATATTTCTGGGATTCCTCATTCTTGGAAGCTAAGCTTGGAAGTAGGTCGTCCTGGAGTTGGAGGAGTTTAATGGCTGGTAGTGACCTACTCAAAGAAGAGATTTCTTTGTCCATTAGGAATGGAAAAATGATTGAAGTGTGAACAGATCAATGGCTGCTTGGATATTATCAGTTAATCAATCCACCAAATGTAACAATCAGAAAAGCGCATGAGCTATTTAGGCGTGGCACAAAAGTGTGGAATGAGATACTTCTGGAATCTTTATTTAGCAAGGAAATCATTCTAAAGAGTAAGGTCCTCTATGTCCCTATTGAAGACTCTGAAGATTCATTCTGGTGGCCTCACGCAAAATTAGGTATTTTCCGTGTCAAATCTGGTTATTACCGTCTTAAAAAAAGAAAGATAAAGTAGCTTCTGTTAAGCAGTCAATGAAGAGTGAATCTTCTTATTCATCATCGAAAGAGTTGTGGAAGTGTATTTGGAGCCTCAATGTTCAGGCAAAAATTAGAAACTTTATGTGAAAAGCTGGAAAAGGGGGCCTACCAATGGAAGAGAACAAAATTTGGAGGAGTTTTGTTGTTAATCCCATTTGCGAAGTGGGTTATCTCATACTAAAATTGTTGAACACATGCTGCTAACATGCCCTTGGGTCCAAGCAGTATGGTTGGCATCTCCTATCCAGTTCTCTATTAGCTCAATAGCTATCTCAAGATTTAAATCTTGGTTCCTCTACCTCAGTGAATGATGTGCTAGAAGGGGGTGCTTGAAAGGGGAAGCTGAAACTATATTGGCAAGTTACTACTGACAAATTTAGAAAGATTGAAACTCCTTTATGTTTGATGGGATGGTTGTGGATCCATTAAAAACTGGTTGCAAAGCTAATAGTTTGTGGGCTGAATTTAAGGTTGTTAATCAGTCATCTGAATCTAATTTCTATGGGTCTAGTCCATCTGTTGTAACTACATCAACAAGTTGGACCCTTTTTTCTCCAAACTGGATCAAGTTTAACTATGATGCAGCTTTAATACTGAAGGCAGGGCTGCTGCTGTTATTTGCAGAGACCATTTAGGTAATCAGCTGGATAGTAATGTATGAAGTTTTCACTCAAGTTAGCATCCATGGCTGAGGCAATTTTTGTTCGTAATGCTTGCTTTTTAGCCAGGCAACACTGCTGATCGAGCATCATTCCTAATAATGATGCTTAGGCCATTTTCATGGCTATTTTTGTTGCTAGTGGCTCCGTGGATTGGAAGGTCCAACCAGTAGTAAAGGACATCTATTTCTTAATAGCTGATCTTCCTTCAATGCAATTCACTTTGGTTAGGAGGCTGGATAAACCAGCTGATTGGTTTGGAAAGTATAAGTTAGGTGATAAGCTTAATTGGGATTGGTTATGAAATCCACCTATTGCTCTTTGTAATCTTTTTAAGTCAGATTTGGAACCTGAAGGTATAGGCTAACCTTGATGTATCCTTTTATTTTCAATGCAATTGTTTCTTTTACAACCAAAATAAATAAATAAATGAACCTAGAGACTAGACATTTTACAGAAAATATCCTAATGGATTTTATATCAGCTCTAGAAAAGATAAATTGCCAATTGATGGAGTCGTATGTCTTCCTCAAGTCCACCTTTAATGAGGATCTAGGGGATATAATGACAGATCCTAGAAGGGTTGTCCACATTGGGAATAAGAGAAATAATTGTTGCATTGATTTCACTAAGAAGCTTCCATGATTAGAAGAAAACTTAATAACTCTAATCACATCTGTACCAACAAGCCATGCTTTTCTATAGAACAACGCATTGAACATATCAGGTCTTAGACTTTTAAGGAAAAGACTGTTTCCTTAATCTCTTGGTCTATCACATGATCAATCAATGGAACAAACAACCTCAAGATG
The DNA here is from genome assembly GCA_037974665.1 of Ehretia macrophylla. Lineage (NCBI taxonomy): Eukaryota > Viridiplantae > Streptophyta > Magnoliopsida > Boraginales > Ehretiaceae > Ehretia > Ehretia macrophylla. The sequence goes on from CM075781.1 coordinate 52,705,505, forward strand.
TATAGATTTGCCTAAGATAACAGCCAAATCTTGAATACAGAGGTTCATTAGTATTTGAAGAGCCAAGAATACCAATGTCAGTTGAACAAGCTCATTTCTGATTTCCTTCTCATCCTCATCTTGGTCCCATCCTCTCTCGGAATGTCAGTTACATTGTTTCTCCCAATTCTGCCCCTGCCAAACCTACGAAATGTTAAGTTTGCACACTTTTTATCAAGACAAATTTCTCTAGACTTTTGCCTGAGAATAGATTCCTTGTCTTTGATGGCCTTATCCAACTGATCCAGAGGTCTTTTTTCAGCCTAAAATCATCCTTTTTGTAGCCTGTGCACTTACCATGCTAGACAGAGTGGTTGTAATATAACATTAATCAATTCAATAATTTTTGAGACTTAGAATAGTACTTTTTTTTTGAAAGTTAAGTGCAATTTCATTCTATTTCAAAAAAACAGGATATACATCAATGAGTCAATCAGCTAAGCAAAGAGCTGATTTGCCACCTTGTACACAAAATTGTATTCTCAACAGTATCTAAGTATTTTGTTTAAGGCAAATTTTCCCTCTAACATCAGAAGGAATGCTCCCCAGAATTTGTTCCTCATTAGATGCATAGGAGCCATGGATCCGCGTATTCCTCTCATTCCAAACATGATACATAACTTCACAAAATGAATTGCAAATGAGATCCGCGTTCAAACCCTTATGCTTACATAGTGAAGAGAGCTTAGCAAGAAGTCTTCCCTAATCGAAGTTGAGATTACCAGCATAAAGACGATAGTATACCTGCTTCCAAATCCTTTAATTGAAAAAAAAATGATCTCTACTCTCAATTTCCAGTCCACAAAGAACACAAGAGGCATCGGAAATCATTCCCCAGGTAATAGCTATTTTCTAGTAGATAATCGATCAAGGCACACAAGCCATGCACAAAAACTGTGCTTAGGAAATCAGCCCAATCAACATTAACCCCGTTTAGTAATGATACTATCCCAGGTGGAAGAAAAAGAGAATTTTCCAGAGAAGTCAACATATCACCCCACAAAATCATCCCTGTTTTACCATAGTGGGCTAGAAATCAGAGCACCCATAAAATAAAGCTCATATGGCTAGCTCCAAGAATTTAAAAGAATGAATTGACTAACATTGTTTTTCATGAAGTCATGGTGAATTGGAATGTTGTTATGGAAAGAATAATCCCATAAATTCCCAACAGAAAGCCAATGATCCTAGAGGAGAAATGTGTTGTTCCCATTACCAATCTGGTGCTTAATAATATTCGACGCAATGGATCTACACCTGAGGAATTTTCGCCAAGTCCAAGTAGCATTAGCACAAATCTCCACCCTTCAAATACTTTTTTCTTTAAGAATAAATGATTAACCCAATAGCCCAAAGTGAATCTCTATCAATGTAAGTGTGCCAGAGTTGCTTGAGAAGAAAAACCAAATTGATGTCAACCAAATTGTGAATACCCAATTTGTAACACCCCGATCCCCCTCGAGACCGGCGCCCCGATCTAATAACTGAGGTCACAAAAAATGAGGAAAAACGGATGGAGTTTCTTCTGTTTTTAGGCCTAACCGGTTACTTGAAAACAAAGTATAAAACCACAAACCATATACTACAACATTCTCAACAACTCCGAACTCCAACAACGCAACTTTCCTAACACTAAGGCCATCCGAGCCTTAGTCTACGACATTAAAGACATAACCATGCACTCATTAACGGTTGAAAGTCTATGTTTATAATTTCATTTATCATACCACTCTAATATTCTCTAACTATCTTTCTTACAAATTAAGTCCGCCAACCATTTAAATCATGCAAGCATGCAATCTAGTAAGCATTAAAGTAAAGCTTTTAACTTATTACATACTACTACAATTATCACGTCATACAAACATTAAACTATCTATTACAATCCTCCAAGATAATAAACAAATACATACAAGACCAAAACGTCTCAAAATAGAACATATACACGACAACGTCACATTCTTCACACAAGCCATCCAACCTCGGTAAGCAACAAGTCAAGGTAATTGACCAAACTGAACTTCTTCTTAATCTCTGAAGGACCCAAACCTGAGATGATTAGAAAGAGGAGTGAGCATACAATACATGTATTCTCAGTGAGGGAGCGAACAAGTATTCAAGGAGTTTTGGAAACCCTTCGTGCAATGCAACAGATAATACTAGAACAACAACTATACAAATAAAGAAACAATTAAACGATTAAATATCACACACTAAAAGGATACAGTCGATAACCCTTATCACTCCATTTCTTGAATGACGAACCATGATCTCAATATGCCGGCATCCCAATCACCAAAGGGCACTCTAGATGTACCCAAACCTACGACCCAATAGCCCTTGGCAATCTCCGGACCAATCGAATAAGGGAATAGCAGACGGAGCTAAGGCTACCAACACTAGCAAGCCCGATGCCGCTTAGCGAGGCCATCGCATCCGCCGTGACGATAAGGTTGTGCAACCATCGAAACAAAACCACATAAAACGATGATAAAACAATATAACAATAAAACCCAATAAACACATAAATGAGGGACAACAAAGTAGGTTGCCCCCGTACATGAATTACAATCAATAGGCAATAACATATAACTCAAGCGATCACATACTCAACATTCCTTAAGTTCCAAGTAATACACAAAGACAATAGCATAATAAATAACATATACATTAGCAATGACATTTCATATAAGTGGGAACACCATATATCAACTAACCAATACGTTACACAAGCATAGCCAAAACGAGAAATGCAAATATAATGCAAGTCCCTCACTTTTAGGAAACCCAGAACCTATTCAAACCTTCTCCAATTGTACTAGTAATTCACATAGGATTCATAATTAAGAATAAGTTAGATTTGATTGCAATTAAACTAACACACACTTTTAAGGTTAACTTTAAGCCTACTTTAAGATCTCTAATATGCACTACATTACCTTAGCTACATGACATATCTTGATAATGCCTCTTAATTCACTTAGCTTACATTCGTTATCGAACATTCCACATACATGCACAGGGTTCCAACTATCTACCTAAGAAGTCATATATGCAATTCAATTCATAACCTCATTCAATTAGATACACATTCTATACAAATACAACTAGACACATAGTTAGTCAATTGCAAGATAATTATCAATCACTAATTCCATTATCTTAAACTAACATTTTTACATTTTCTAACTATTAGACAAGTTATATAACCACAAGGTTACTCTATAATCTTGCTAGACACACCACTTAACATATAAGGATCAATCCATACAATCAATATATAAACAAAGAAGGCTAACAACTAAGTCCAAAGCTATCAATATACATAGAACTTCAATTCAACTAAGCTATGTCATTCATTAATCAACTAACTACTCAAATAACAATACCATCATTTTAGAATACACAAGCTATCTAAATGCATTTACACTTACAAATAACCAACTACAAGTCAACTACTAACATTAGACTTAACTTTGACACTTTTACCCCTTTGTCTACTACACAAAGCACAATTTCCACACACCTTATCCTACATCTCTAAGGACACTAAAAGACACGTACTCAAGCTTTAAAACCCCACTTTTGACACAAAAGCTCGGGAAGGCCCCGAGGTCACTTTGAACTACAGCTACCCAATCTGCCTCTCAATTCAATGCCACAATAGCACCAAAAGTGCTTCCCCGCCTAGTAAATACCAAATCTAGCATTCAATTGCGCACGAGCAACACTTTTACGCAAAGCTCCGTTTGCTCCCGAGCCATTTATACAAGATTATCCAAGTTCAATCCAATTTTATTCATTCTAACCTTTTATCCATGCTTACTAACACCTATGGCAACATTTAATTGCACAAAATCAAGCTTATAAGCAAAATTTGATAAAAACCCCAAAATAACTATTCATCGTCTTCTTTAAACTATCTACACGCATTTTCATGGCTAACAATCAAACAAAACATTAAAGAATGTTTTACTAACTCCAAAAACATTATTACAAGTAATATAAACCAACAATCCAAGCATTTATCACAAATTCAAGATTTGGCATAATATAGACATAAACTTTTAATACAAAAATTAATGCAAACCCTTACCTAGAAGCTTAACTTATGCAAGAATATAGCTCTAAAACACCTCCAAGCTCTCCAATTAAGCTCAAAATGCAAACCCTAGTAAGCTTTTTCCTTTCATTTTTCTCCTTTGTTTGGCCGACCTTTGCCTCTTTTTTTCTCTTTGTTTTGTGTTTTTGTTATGTATATATGTGTATGTAGTAATATATAGGTGTAATATGGGTTGGGTGATTGGGTTTAGGTAGAGATAAATGGGTTTGGGTTGGATTGGATTAAAGAAAATGGGTCAAGTAGGCTAAATTAGAAAAATAAACTAACTAGTTGGTTACTATTCATACGATAGAAAAATAATTTTGTAACTCACACTCTCGAGATGCTGTGTACAAAATTATATTTTTTTCATGCCTTACGTAAGTCATGTAACTTGGAAAAAATGCGAAATCGAAAAATTTAGACAGTCAAAACGTATGTGAATAGTAACTATTCTTAAGAAAGCATTTTAAGTGGATAAATAAAACTTTTTTTGTAAAAGTATTTATGAAAATAATTTGAATAAATATTTATCATTTTCAAAAATAATTATTTTCACAATTTTACTATTAAAAGTTAATTAAACATATAATTAGCCAAATAAACATTTAATTGCATGATATAAAATAAGTAAACAAATAATCAAGTAAATGCACAAAAATGTATGCAATGTAGGATGTATTTATGGTTTAGGGTTCGGGTGTCACACTCTCCCCTCCTTACAAAAATTGCGTCTTCGCAATTCCTTCTTTCAAGAGAACTCCACTCAAGCACCCTAAACTCCCTGGATAAGAATCTTGAATGTGAATACTATAGAAAATACCAAGGAGAAGTACCAAGGAAACCAAAAAAAGCTTTCCGATAGAAATCCCAGCAAGTAGCTAAAGAGAATTCCCAGTGATAAATCCCGAAGAAGGACGCTAAATAAAGCTCCAATTACAAGCACCAACTCAAAAGTCTGAATAGAATTCTTCCAATTAGAAGCTCCTCTGTATTTGAATACCAATATAAGAATTCCACATAGAAATGCCGTAGGAAAAAGTCTATAATAAGATTCCGAGTAACAATGCCGCGAAGTCTACCGAGGAAATACTCCATATAAGAAGCTTCACTATAAATCTAATAGAAACATCAAGTATGATCACCGAGTAGGAATGCCGACAAGAGTTTCAATAAGAATACCAAGGAGGATACCATAATAGAAGTCTGTACAAGATCCACAAGCAAAATACTAAGAAAATACTGGACATGAGGGTCGAATGAGAGCTCGGAGAGATGCATCACATACAAAACTGAACACTGCCTATAAACCCAAATCAGAATTCTGTAGAAGAATTTTGAAGGAGTATATACTAAAGGCCAATTACTGAACATAACCCTCTGAGCACTAAGTTCTCTTCAATGACCACCGATAGTCAACTGATTAGCCACCCCCTCTTTCTATTGGTCCACATCTTGAAGTAAGCCGCTACTGATCATTTATTTATAGAGAGGATTGTTTACTTACCATATTAACGGGTAATGCATGCATGCAGTGGATTTTACATAAAATAAACACCTTATACACTTTGTTACAAATAATTAAGGTAGGTAAACACTCAAGATATCACTTATATGCATAACTAATCATATAAATAACATATCATATAAGGTTCACATATTACACAAAGAAGTCACATAGGTGCGCACATATTCACATAATACAATGCACATATCACACAATCTTCACTTATTACACAAATAAGTCATATAGGGCACATATACAATCAAGACACACAAGCCTCCAAAACAAGCACATGCACCAATTCAAGACACACTTCACATGCACGCACTCGGCGTTGTTACCCAACAGACCGAGGACCTTGTCCCGTCTGAGAGTTAACTAAGCTCTGATATCACCTGTAATACCCCGATCCCTCACGAGACCGGAGCCCCGATCCAATACCCGAGGTTATGAAAAATGAGAGAAAACGGACGGAGTTTTCCCTGTTTTTAGGCCTAACCAGTTACCTGAAAACAAAACATAAAGCCACAAACCATATACTACAACATTCTCAACAACTCTGAACTCTAGTCACGCAACTTTCCTAACATTAAGGCCATCCGAGCCATAGTCCACGACATTAAAGACATATAAGCATGCACTCATTAACTGTTGAAAGTCTATGTTTATAATTTTACTTATCATACCACTTTAATATTCTCTAACTATATTTCTTATGAATTAAGTCCACCAACCATTCAAATCATGCAAGCATGCAACCGACTAAGCATTAAAGTAAGCTTTAACTTATTACATACTACTACAATTATCATATCATACAAATATTAAAATATCTATTACAATCATCCAAGATAATAAACAAATACATACAAGACCAAAACGTCTCAAAATAAAACATATACACAACAACGTCACATTCTTCATACAAGCCATCCAACCTCGGTAAGCAACAAGTCAAGACAACTGACCAAACTGAACTTCTTCTTCTTAATCTCTGAAGGACCCGAACCTGAGATGATTAGAAAGAGGGGTGAGCATACAATACATGTATACTCAGTGAGGGAGAGAACAAGTATTTGGGATTTTTGGAAACTCTTCATGGAATGCAACAGATAATACCAGAACAACAACTATACAAATAAAGACACAATTAAATGATTAAATATCACACACTAAAAGGATACGGTCGATAACCTTTATCACTCTATTTCTTGAATCACGAACCACGATCTCAATATGCTGGCATCCCAATCACCAAAGGGTACTTCGAATGTACCCAAACCTACGACCCAACATCCCATGGCAATCTACGGACCAGGCGAATGAGGGAATAACAGACGGAGCTAAGGGTACCAACACTAGCAAGCCCGATGCCGCCCAGCGAGGCCATCGCATCCGCCGCGACGATGAGGTTGCGCAACAGTCTAAACAAAACAACAAAAAACAATGATAAAACAATATAACAATAAAACCCAATAAACACATAAAGGAGGGACAACAAAGTAGGTTGTCCCCGCACATGAATTTCAATCAATAGGCAATAACATATAACTCAAGAGATCACATATTCAACATTCCTTAAGTTCCAAGTAATACACAAAGACAATAGCATAATAAATAACATATACATTAGCAATGACATTTCTTATAAATGGGAACACCATATATCAACTAACCAATACGTTACACAAGCATAGCCAAAATGAAAAATACAAATATAAATGCAAGTACCTCACCTTTAGGAAACCCAGAACCCATTCAAACCTTCTCCAATTGTACCATAATTAGTAATTCACATAGGATTCATAATTAAGAATAATTTAGATTTGATTGCAATTAAACTAACACATACTTTTAAGGTTAACTTTAAGCCTACTTTACGATCTCTAATATGCACTACATTACCTTAGCTACATGACATATCTTGATAATGACTCTTAATTCACTTAGCTTACATTCCTTATCGAACATTCCATATACATGCACAGGGTTCCAACTATCTACCTAAGAAGTCATATATGCAATTCAATTCATAACCTCCTTCAATTAGATACACATTCTATGCAAATACAACTAGACACATAGCTAGTCAATTGCAAGATAATTATCAATCACTAATTCCATTATCTTAAACTAACCTTTTTACATTTTCTAACTATTAGACAAGTTATATAACCACAAGGTTACTCTATAATCTTGCTAGACACACCACTTAACATATAAGGAACAATCCATACAATCAATATATAAACCAAGAACGCTAACAACTAAGTCCAAAGCTATCAATATACATATAACTTAAATTCAACTAAGCTATGTCATTCATTAATCAACTAACTACTCAAATAACAATACCATCATTTTAGAATACACAAGCTATCTAAATGCATTTAAACTCACAAATAACCAACTACAAGTCAACTACTAACATTAGACGTAACTTTGGCACTTTTACCCCTTTGTCTACTTGCTCAATTTAGGTTCCAATCGAAACACAAAGCACAATTTCCACAAACCAACTATCCTATATCTCTAAGGACACTAAAAGACACCTACTCAAGTTTTAAAAACCCACTTTTGACATAAAAGCTCAGGAAGACCCCAAGATCACTTTGAACTACAGCTACCCAATCCGCCCCTCAATTCAATGCCACAATAGCACCAAAAGTGCTTCCTCGCCTAGTAAATACCAAATCTAGCATTCAATTGCACACGAGCAACACTTTTACACAAAACCCCTTTTGATCCTGAGCCATTTATACAAGATTATCCAATTTTATTCATTCTAACGCTTTATCCACGCTTACTAACATCTATGACAACATTTAATTGTACAAAATCAAGCTTATAAGCCAAATTTGACAAAACCCCCTAAATCGAGGACCTTATCCCGACTGAGAGTTAACTAAGCTCTGATACCACCTGTAACCCCCCGATCCCTCACGAGACCGGAGCCCCGATCCAATACCCGAGGTTACGAAAAATGAGAGAAAACGGGCGGAGTCTCCTATGTTTTTAGGCTTAATCGGTTACCAGAAAACAAAATATAAAGCCACAAACCATATACTACAACATTCTCAACAACTCCAAACTCCAACCACACAACTTTTCAAACACTAAGGCTATCCGAGCCTTAGTCTACGACATTAAAGACATATAAACATACAATCATTAACTGTTGAAAGTCTATGTTTATAATTTCACTTACCATACCATTCTAATATTCTCTAACTATCTTTCTTATGAATTAAGTCCGCCAACCATTCAAATCATGCAAGCATGCAACCTACTAAGCATTAAAGTAAAGCTTTAGCATAATAAATAACATATACATTAGCAATGACATTACATATAAATGGGAACACCATATATCAACTAACCAATACGTTACACAAGTATAGCCAAAACAAGAAGTGCAAATATAATGCAGGGCACTTTTAGGAAGCCCAGAACCCTTTCAAACCTTCTCCAATTGCACCATAATTAGTAATTCACATATGATTCATAATTAAGAATAAGTTAGATTTGATTGCAATTAAACTAACACACACTTTTAAGGTTAACTTTAAGCCTACTTTAAGATCTCTAATATGCACTACATTACCTTAGCTACATGACATATCTTGATAATGCCTCTTAATTCACTTAGCTTACATTCGTTATCGAACATTCCACATACATGCACAGGGTTCCAACTATCTACCTAAGAAGTCATATATGCAATTCAATTCATAACCTCCTTCAATTAGATACACATTCTATACAAATACAACTAGACACATAGCTAGTCAATTGCAAGATAATTATCAATCACTAATTCCATTATCTTAAACTAACCTTTTTTACATTTTCAAACTATTAGACAAGTTATATAACCACAAGGTTACTCTATAATCTTGCTAGACACACCACTTAACATATAAGGATCAATCCATACAATCAATATATAAACCAAGAACGCTAACAACTAAGTCCAAAGCTATCAATATACATATAACTTAAATTCAACTAAGCTATGTCATTCATTAATCATCTAGCTACTCAAATAACAATACCATCATTTTAGAATACACAAGCTATCTAAATGCATTTAAACTCACAAATAACCAACTACAAGTCAACTACTAACATTAGACGTAACTTTGGCACTTTTACCCCTTTGTCTACTTGCTCAATTTAGGTTCCAATCGAAACATAAAGCACAATTTCCACAAACCAACTATCCTACATCTCTAAGGACACTAAAAGACACCTACTCAACCTTTAAAAACCAACTTTTGACATAAAAGCTCGGGAAGACATCAAGATCAATTTGAACTACAGCTACCCAATCCGCCTATCAATTCAATGCCATAATAGCACCAAAAGTGCTTCCCTGCCTAGTAAATACCAAATCTAGCATTCAATTGCACACGGGCAACACTTTTACGCAAAGCCCCTTTTGATCCTGAGCCATTTATACAAGATTATCCAAGTTCAATCCAATTTTATTCATTCTAACGCTTTATCCATGCTTACTAACACCTATGACAACATTTAATTGTACAAAATCAGGCTTATAAGCAGAATTTGACAAAAACTCCAAAATCGAGGACCATGTCCCGACTAAGAGTTAACTAAGCTCTGATACCACCTGTAACAACCCGATCCCTCACGAGATCGGAGCCCCGATCCAATACCCGAGGTTACGAAAAATGAGGAAAAAAAGGCGGAGTCTCCTATGTTTTTAGGCTTAACCGGTTACCAGAAAACAAAATATAAAGCCACAAACCATATACTACAACATTCTCAACAACTCCGAACTCCAACCACACAACTTTTTTAACACTAAGGCCATCCGAGCCTTAGTCTACGACATTAAAGACATATAAGCATGCACTATTAACTGTTGAAAGTCTATGTTTATAATTTCACTTACCATACCATTCTAATATTCTCTAACTATCTTTCTTATGAATTAAGTCCGCCAACCATTCAAATCATGCATGCATGCAACCTACTAAGCATTAAAGTAAAGCTTTAGCATAATAAATAACATATACATTAGCAATGACATTTCATATAAATGGGAACACCATATATCAACTAACCAATACGTTACACAAGTATAGCCAAAACGAGAAATGCAAATATAATGCAAGTTTCTCACCTTTAAGAAGCCCAGAACCCCTTCAAACCTTCTCCAATTGCACCATAATTAATAATTCACATAGGATTTATAATTAAGAATAAGTTAGATTTGATTGCAATTAAACTAACACACACTTTTAAGGTTAACTTTAAGCCTACTTTAAGATCTCTAATATGCACTACATTACCTTAGCTACATGACATATCTTGATAATGCCTCTCAATTCACTTAGCTTACATTTCTTATCGAGCATTCTACATACATGCACAGGGTTCCAACTATCTACCTAAGAAGTCATATATGCAATTCAATTCATAACCTCCTTCAATTAGATACACATTGTATACAAATACAACTAGACACATAGCTAGTCAATTGCAAGATAATTATCAATCACTAATTCCATTATCTCAAACTAACCTTTTTACATTTTCTAACTATTAGACAAGTTATATAACCACAAGGTTACTCTATAATCTTGCTAGACACACCACTTAACATATAAGGATCAATCCATACAATCAATATATAAACCAAGAACGCTAACAACTAAGTCCAAATCTATCAATATACATAGAACTTCAATTCAACTAAGCTATATCATTCATTAATCAACTAACTACTCAAATAACAATACCATCATTTTAGAATACACAAGCTATCTAAATGCATTTAAACTCACAAATAACCAACTACAAGTCAACTACTAACATTAGACTTAACTTTGACACTTTTACCCCTTTGTCTACTTACTCAATTTAGGTTCCAATCGAAACACAAAACACAATTTCTACAAACCAACTATCCTACAACTCTAAGGACACTAAAAGACACCTACTAAAGCTTTAAAAACTCACTTTTGACACAAAAGCTCGGGAAGGCCCCGAGGTCACTTTGAACTACAGCTACCCGATCCGCCCCTCAATTCAATGCTACAATAGCACCAAAAGTGCTTCCCTTCCTAGTAAATTCCAAATCTAGCATTCAATTGCACACGAGCAACACTTTTACGCAAAGCCCCTTTTGATCCCGAGCCATTTATACAAGATTATCCAAGTTCAATCCAATTTTATTCATTCTAACGCTTTATCCATGCTTACTAACACCTATGGAAACATTTAATTGCACAAAATCAAGCTTATAAGCAGAATTTGACAAAAACCCCAAAATTACTATTCATCGTCTTCTTTAAACTATCTACATGCATTTTCATGGCTAACAATCAAACAAAAATTTAAAGAATGTTCTACTAACTCCAAAAACATTATTACAAGTAATATAAACCAATAATCCAAGCATTTATCACAAATTCAAGATTTGGCAAAATATAGACATAAACTTTTAATACAAAAATTAATGCAAACCCTTACCTAGAAGCTTAACTTATGCAAGAATATAGCTCTAAAACACGGCCAAGCTCTCGAATTAAGCTCAAAATGCAAACTCTAGTAAGCTTTTTCCCTTCATTTTTCTCCTTTGTTTGGCTGACTTTTTTCCATTTTGTTTTCTCTTTGTTTTGTGTTTTTGTTATGTATATATGTGTATGTAGTAATATATAGATGTAATATGGGTTGGGTTATTCGGTTTGGGTAGAGATAAATGGGTTTGGGTTGGGTTGGATTAAAGAAAATGGGTCAAGTAGGTTAAATTAGAAAAACAAACTAACCAGTTAGTTACTATTTATACGATAGAAAAATAATTTTGTAACTTACACTCTCGAGATGCTATGCACAAAAATATATTTTTCTCATGCATTATGTAAGTCATGTAATTTGGGAAAAATGCGAAATTGGAAAATTTAGACAGTTAAAACGCATGTGAATAATAACTATTCTTAAGAAAAAAATTTAAGTGGATAAATAAATTTTTTTTGTAAAAGTATTTATGAAAATAATTTGAATAAATATTTATCATTTTAAAAAATAATTATTTTCACAATTTTGCTATTAAAACTTAATTAAAAATATAATTACATATAATTAGCCAAATAAATATTTAATTACATGATATAAAATAAGTAAAATTTAATCAAGTAAATGCATAAAAATGTATGCAATGTAGGATGTATATGTGGTTTAGGGTTCGGGCGTCACACAATCCCCCTTCTTTCTTGGGTTTGCACACATCAATCCATTTAAAATTTGCACCTCTAGCATTGTCACCACCACCATTGTAAAGAAATGTAGAGAATTTGGTTTTAGTCTTTTTCATCATCCATTTAGGAAGCCAGAAAATGTTGCTTTAATAGTTAATAATACTAATCAATACTGAATTGAAAAGTTGAAGCTTAGCACCATAAGAAATCCATTTAGTTGTCTAGTGGTCAATTCTAGTAGTATTCCTTGAACAAAATAAATTGCAAAAATGATTATTCAAGCGACCAATGATAAGAGGGATATCCAAATATTGAACAGGGAGTTGGCCTTCATGAATGCCAAGGATGTCGAAGATATTACTTTTCAAGCTATCATAACAACATCCCTAATGTCCCAATTGCATTCTGCATAATGTTCAAAACTGGTCATGCTTATTCCATATGTTGAAGAACTTAAAAGGCTTGGGCATTGATGGTAGAAAGTGAAGGATCGATATCCAGGATTGCACATAATGAATCAAAGATACACAAAGGAAGAAATTATGAAATACAATTTTTTAAAGAATTCATATGTGAAATCAATCCCAAATCTTGATATTTATGCAATATACATCTCAAACCAAAAGCTAAAAACAAGATGATAGGAATACCACTTGAAGACTTTTTGGAATCTTCCACAAGTGTAGAAGCCCTAGATTGTCCACCTAGCTAGATGAAGAAGTCTCCTCCTTCTTGAGCTTGTAGTACTAACAAAACCCCTTGGAGGATAGTAGATCTCAATCATTTCTTTTCCCTTAGTAGAGCACTAAAACTACTATAGTTTAGGAAGTGTTCTCAAGCAAAGCCAAAGGTGAAATATTACACACAATGACACATCTTCACTATGTGTGTATATCAAATCTATCTTGCAACTAGAGTTCAAAGACTTTCTTTTTCTCTCTTAGTATAGGCGTGTACATACATATACATATATCCACCTTCTAACTTCTTCAAGAGTCAAGACAAAACTTAACTATGAAGAAAAGCCAAGTTGTAATCTTTGACATTTTCTTCAACCATTGGATCAAAAACTTGGATGGCTAAGATAAGTTGGTAGGTAGCTTTATTTCCCTCGACTTTCATTGTGCCACATCTCTATATTTCTAGCCAATAGTCATAACGTGACATTTCACCTATTTGCATCAAGCACCTCAAATCTTTACCAACCTTTCAAATTTGCCCCATTAACTTTTAATGGTAGAGAATACAATTATTAACTCTTAATAATTTCTAAGAGAAGATGATTAAGTTCAAGCAAGACTTAATATCTTTGCTAATATAGTGTGACATTCTAGGTTTATAGCCAAATAGCATTAAGGAAAAATTAAACACCTTTAATGCCAATTAAATATGCTCTTGATTTGTTTCAAGAATTTTTCCTTGATTCTTGAAACACCCTTAAAGGTTTTGAGTGACATCTAGCAACATATCAAGACAATTTATAAGGCAATGAAGTTATTTTGTAATGAACCTATTTAGTTGCCGTTTACCGAGCAATTCAATCCTTCCATTAGTATGTCCCAAATGAGTAAAAACCATGGCCTCATTAAGTTCATAGATTCAATTCTATGCATAGATTCAATGTTGTGAAATAAAAGATAACAACCATGGAAAAACACATTTTTATCAATCATACCTTGGCCAAGGATTTCCTCATTTACCAAATCTAATTGAATCACATAGGACATCGCCTCATAACCTGAGGTAATGGATTCTTTCTTGACAAGCACTTGTCACTCTCTATATTGAAAGAATGATATTACGAGTAAATGTATCTTTCCCGTGGTCGGGAGAAGCATTATCCAAAAGTAAGCATCAAACCTCAATATATATGACAATCGTGTTGTCTTAAGTCTAACGATCACTTGTACTATCGCAACGAATACCAAATCATTAATCCATGCCATGTGATTTGTTATTCATATCACGTTCAGTGATTATTCTACTAATATTCACCCACATATTTGTTATTAGCATCTATGCTTGTATGGCATGTGACTCATCATTCTTTATCATTAATATCTCATATTAATCAAAGGTAACAAACCAATATGATAGCCCGTACTTGATTAGTTGAAGTCTTTTTCAAATAATCTAAGGGCTATGAACATTTTAAGTATTTTTCGTGCTAAAGAAACATGCTCATATATTTTCAACTCTTGCGAGTATGTTTCTTTAATGAAAATAATAGCGTTAGGGTATATTTCTAACAATCTCCCACTTGCACTAATGCTATATCATTAGCTCATCATACACTGATGTCTCATACCCATTGTCTCAAGATAATGATCTAGCTATGACTAACTCATAGATTTGGTAAGTGGGTCAACTACATTACCAAGTGAAGCTACTTTATGGAGAACTATATCTTTTCAAGCAATGATTTCTTGAATAATATGAAAATGCTTCTCAATATGTTTGGACCTCTGGTGAGACATGGGTACCTTAGCTTATGCAATAGCTCTATTGTTGTCACAATATAAAGGTATCGGCAACTGATCGCATCGTTTTACGATCAAAATAGAAGAGTAAAATAATAGAAAGCAACTTTACCTCAAATTACCTCCAATTACCACATAGACATGGTGAGTCGAGGGTCGATCTACGAAGATTGGGGTTAACGATTCACGTTAAGAAGTTAGTTTATAATTGGTTTGACTTTCTCCCGTCACGAATGAATTTGTTTAAGTCCAAAGAGTCCAAAAGCAACAGTAAATTATAAAATTACAAAATTACAAAATTAAATTATTATACAATTTTAGTTAAGTCCGATGAATCGAATGTGATTCGGGATGCTAAATGGTTCGGAATATTCAAGTATAATGTTATGAATTTAGATTTAAAGATTAAATCATTCAAAAATAGGGCTACAAGCTCCCACTTTTGAAGTTGGCCTCGGATACATAAGTGATGAGATTAATTGATTATCAAGACTGGAGATGTTGGTACAACCGAACTGTATCCAATCTCACAATTAATCTTTCACTTACGTAACTTGGAGGTATCAGTACAACCGAACAGTATCAATTCGAGGTAGTCTCATATTGCCACTGGTTTACAAAACTGGGCTCATATGTACTTTCGATTAATTACAACATAACTACAAGTGTATGTATAATTGATCGAATAATACTCAACAAATAAAAAATATGAGACTTTGAATTAATCTGCATTCAAACATATATACAAATAATTTTCTCACTTATTACCATCCCGAATCTTGGGTCTAATGTGTCATTATATTACAGGAAATCATAAAGGAAATCAAGAAATGAATGATTAACTTATCGAATTGCGCGGATCTTGACTTACTGGTATGACTTCAGTTTTACAACGACTTTTCAATAGAATTTCCACCCTCGATTCCGAATTTAACTAGCTAACTAACTAACTAAAATCTAAACTAAAATAAATTTGGAAAGAAATTGGAAGAAGAATGTTGTACTTAAATGAAATGGCGAAGGAGGTATTTATAGAAAAAATTGGGTACTATTCTGGCGGCTACTGTTCACGGTTATTATTCACACATCACTAATGATCTGTTGACTGTTAGTATTCACACAGTGATGTTAGCACCTGGGTTAACATGATATAAGCACCTGGGTCATATTTTTACTGTTCACGCTCAGCTAGTTACTGTTCATGGGCTGAATTTTACTATTCACACGTTGACCGTTGACTTTGACTTTGACCAAAAGTTGACCAAGGCTACTTCAAGGTTTTTCGGCATCCTGAGTCTGTTTCCGCACTCCGTTTGGCCAAATTCAATCTCAATTTGCTCGTGTCAAGGTCACTCTGGCTTTCTCCTTTAGTGATGTATCGATGATCGTTTCCAAATACTAGCATTTGATATCATTTTCACCATTTCTCCTTCAAAACCTATATTGTACTTAATTTGTATCAAATATTCAATTTAAGCTTATAATAATAGTGCAATCGTACATGATTTAATGGGTTAAAATACGAAAAATATGATTTTATTAACCTCCTCAAACCCATCATTTGTTTGCCCTCAAGCAAAGCCATCAAGTACTTCATAAATTCAAAGATATCAAATTTGAATAAAAAAAATGTATCCATATAATTAGATCCTATAAAATATAAGATTAATGGTGAGTTTGTCTTTCGAACAATTTTGCCCCAAGAAGTTATTTTTGTATCTAGCAGGAGAGAAACACATCTTAATTATAAAAAAAATCCTTAAAGCCTTTTTAAGCACTTGTAACTCAATCAAAAAGGTAAAAAAAATTAATTATGCAAGATTTATTAAATTAAAAATATTTCTCACGGATAGTCATGTAATGTTAAAAATCAACTACCTTCGAAGTTATGTAATACTCCCTTAGATTTTTTTTTTGTGTGAATAGATGACTCGATCAATGGATAATGGTTGATTCCTCTACTTCTTTGAAGTATCGCCTTTCATTGATTGCATTGTATTTGGTGATAGGAGACTTGTTTGGCAGGGTTTTGAATTGATAGCTTTTTCATAGCAAAAGTGCTAAAAAATGGTGAGAGAAAGCACTCCTTATGATGTTTTTCTGCCTCTGTTTTGCTGAATCAACACTTTGAAAATTACACGAGTCATCTAACATATGTATTTTTTTCATACATTTTTTTTTATATATATACGCTTTTTAACTTTTTTTTTTAAAGGAGTACTACGACCTAGAAAAATCAGTCAAATTTTAATAAAACATAACATCTCACATTGAAAATACTTTAATCTAACTCCTCTTTTGATAATTAATAAAAAACCTCTAATTGAATCATGTGACGCTGTCGGGATAAAATAACAATTCAGAAGGTTTCAAGAGTAAAAATCCCTAGATACAAACTTAACTCTAGTGGTTAATCATTTTTTCGTTCCATTCTCACAATTAATTCAAGTGTTTTATCAAAATCTAACATATTTCAACAATTAACTACTCAAATTTAATTATCATAAATAAATGAAGCAAGAAAACTAGAAATAGAAAATTTTAGAAATTTTGAAAATTTTTAACAGGTGGTATCGACTATTTTCTCCTACCTTCTCAAACCCGAGCCTTATATTGCCCTCAATGTAAGAAAGTGATGCAATGCATTGCAAATTAGAAAGATAGATACAACATGATAAAAATTCCAAGCATTGGTCCTCGATTGATTCCGAAAGAGATTCATCCTTCATAGCTTCAAACACCAACATATTGTGAGGATAAAATAGAATAAAAACTATATACAACAAACTCTTTGTATGTTTTTTTTAAAAATAAAAATAAAAAAAAATAAAACTCAATTGCGTTCCAATTGGGTTTTCGCAAGATCTATATTTTTTCAACTTGTTATATATTTTTTATTTTTTATTTTTTTTAAACTTTAAATTTTTTAATTTTTATTGTCAAACAAAATCAAAATCACTCAAAATAGAACAAACACCCTTTTTTCATTTTTTTTTGAAGAGAGAGAAATTTAACAAACCAAATCAAAATATACACAATAAATCTCCTTTAATGGTTTGCTAATGAGTGAATTGGAGGAGACTCAGAATATATACACTAATGAATGTATAGCCATAACAGTTGCTAAAAATTATGCAGAGAGGGTAGAAGCCACGCCAAATTACCAAAGTTGTTTGAAGACCTTAGTTGCAAAATTAACTAAAGATATTCTCGAGACATATCAAATATGCAACCCCTAAATTTAATATTCATGATAACTAAATCAAAATAGATTTTTTTTTTTCTTTTGAACCGCATTTGAGGGAGTTCGGACATTGGCCAGATCTACATCCCCAGTTTCAACAAATCAAACATCAACACTACATTTTTTTTCTTTTTATTCATGGAAATAGAAATGGTACATTAACTTAACAAATACAACAACAAAACAACCTATATTATAAGCCTACTCCTCTTTCTCTTGCCAATAACTGGTTAGTCCACGAACCAACCAAGCCAGATAAAGAAAAAACACAATAATGATACCAAGAAGCACAAGCAAGGACTCATCTGCCGTGAGACGCTTAAACAACACCATCTTCGTGGAGATTTAAACAAAAAAAACTGAAAAAGGAGAAATATTGTGGGGAGAAAGTAGGAGATGGTAGCGGCAAGGAAGAGATGAAGAAAATATGGTAGGGTTAGGGTTTTAAAACCTTTCGGCCACCATTTTTTTTTTGTTTTAAAATTTCAACAACAAAAATAGTCATAACAACACAACTTATTACATAAGCTCAAAAAAACTAAAAATCTTTTTTTCCTTCTTGTTTTGTTCCATGTTGGATTCGTCTCATCCTAATCAAAAGATAGATGAGGAAGATGTACAAGAACAAGACAAGGGCAAAAATGGCCACAATAAGAGGCAATGCTTGCATTAAAACTTGGTCGGCCATTTTGAGTTGATGAAACAAGATTGGGAGATGGAGAGATAATTGTGATGATTGTGTGAGAGAGATTGGGGTGTCGGCGGTGAAAAGAAGAAGAGAATGAGGGAAAGAAAGATTAGGGTAAAAACCCTTTTTGACCGACCCCCTCTTTTTTTTTTTAAGAAAAAGAAAAATGACAAACATCTAACCCACACACATGAAAAAATAATAAAAATTTAATAATTTTTTTTGAAAACTATTTAACCACCTAGACCATTTAAACTCTTTTATGGGGTTCAAGAGTTTGTGAAAAATGAGAACATTTCGGGATTTTTTTTATTTAAAAAAAAGATTAATGAAGATGTAATCTTCCTCAAACCTATTTTCACAAATATATATATATATATATATATATATATATATATTATTTTTTATTTACAAAAGAAAAGAAAATACTAGTTACAAAAGAAATGAAACAAATATTTTTTTTTACAATTAAAGTAAATTAAAATAACACAATATATACAACACAAGGAACAAATAAATAAATCATTTTTTTTATATTTATATTTTTTTATTTACAAAAAGAAAAAAAAATACTACTAATTAAAACCACACAATATTTACAAAAAAAAAGTGTTATATACAAATGTACAAGGATATAATTATATACAATAAACTAAACTCTTACATGAAAAGTTGAACGCCAATCCCCGGCAATGGCGCCAAATTTTGATCGCATTGTTTTACGATCAAAATAAAAGAGTAAAATAGTAGAAAACAACTTTACCTCAAATTACCTCTGATTACCACATAGACATGGTGAGTCAAGGGTCGATCCATGGAGATTGGGGTTAACGATTCATGTTAAGAAGTTAGTTTATAATTGGTTTGACTATCTCCCGTCACGGATGAATTTGTTTAAGTCCAAAGAGTCCAAAAGCAACAGTAAATTATGAAATTACAAAATTAAATTATTATACAATTTTAGTTAAGTCCGATGAATCAAATGTGATTCGAGATGGAAAATGGTTCGTAATATTCAAGTATAATGTTATGAATTTAGATTTAAAGATTAAATCATTCAAAAAATAGGGCTACAAACTCCCACTTTTTGAAGTTGGCCTCGGATATATAAGTGATGAGATTAATTGATTATCAAGATTGGAGAAGTTGGTTCAATCGAACTGTATCCAATCTCATAATTAATCTTTCACTTACGTAACCTGGAGGTGTCGGTACAATCGAACTGTATCCATCCGAGGTAGTCTCATATTGCCACTGGTTTACAAAACCGGTCTCATATGTACTTTTGATTAATTACAACATAACTACAAATGTATGTATAATTGATCGAATAATACTCAACAAATAAAAAATATAAGACTTTGCATTAATCTGAATTCAAACATATATACAAATAATTTCCTCACTTATTACCATCCCGAATCTCGGGTTTAATGTGTCATTATATTACAGGAAATCAAGAAATGAATGATTAACTTATCGAATTGTGCGAATCTTGACTTACCGGTATAACTTCAGTTTTACAACGACTTTTCAATAGAATTTCCACCATCGATTCCGAATTTAACTAGGTAACTAACTAAAATCTAAACTAAAATAAATTTGGAAAGAAATTGGAAGAAGAATGCTGTACTTAAATGAAATGGCAAAGGAGGTATTTATAGGAAAAATTGGGTACTATTCTGGCGGCTATTGTTCACGGTTATTATTCACACATCACTATTCATCTGTTGATTGTTATTATTCACACAATGATGTCAGCGCCTGGGTTAGCATGATATAAGCGTCTGGTTCATGCATTTTTACTGTTCAAGCTCAGCTGGTTACTGTTCATGGGCTGAATTTTACTATTCACGCATTGACCGTTGACTTTGACTTTGACCAAAAGTTGACCAAGGCTACTTCAAGGTTTCTCGTCATCCTGAGTCCGTTTCTGCACTCCGTTTGGCCAAATTCAATCTCAATTTGGTTGTGTCAAGGTCGCTCTGCCCTTTTTTAGTGATGTATCGACGATCGTTTCCAAATACTAGCATTTGACATCATTTTTGCCATTTCTCCTTCAAAACCTATATTGCACTAAATTTGTATCAAATATTCAATTTAAGCTTACAATAATAGTGCAATCGTGCATGATTTAATGGGTTAAAATACGAAAAATATGGTTTTATTAGCAACTCAACGAAAGAAACCACTCCAAGCTCGCTCATGAACTTCTTGATACAAACAACTTCTTTTGCAACATCACATGCAACAATCTACTCAGCTTTTGTAGTGGAGTCTGCAGTTATAGACTGTTTGAAACTCTTCCAACTTACTATACCTCTATTGCAAATAAATATGAACCCAGATGTAGACTTTCTATCATCAACGTCAGATTGAAAATCTGAATCAGTGTATCCATCAATATAGAGTTCACTGCCTCCATAAACTAAAACCAAATCCTTAGTCACTCTCAAGTACTTAAGGATATGTTTTATTGCAGTCCAGTGTTCTTTACCTAGATCAGACTGATATTTGCTCGTAACACTTACAACATGCGTAATATCAGGCCTAATACATAGCATGACATATATGAGACTATCTATTGCCGAGGCATAAGGTACTTTGTCCATGCACTGTCTTTCCTCAAAGGTCTTTGGAGACATCTCTTTCGAGAGATGGATTCCATGTCTCATAGACAAAAACCCCTTCTTAGAATTATCCATCTTGAATTTCTTCAAGATTTTCTCTATGTACATACTTTGGGATATTACAATTAATCTTTTCGTTATATCCCTATAAATATGAATTCTCAAGATATAAATGACATATCCCAAATCTTTCATGGAGAATATTTTACTCAACCAGAGTTTACTCGACATCATCATTCCAGTATTATTACCCATGATAAGGATGCCATCAACATATAAGATCAAGAAAATGGTTGCGCTCCTACTAGCCTTCTTATAAACACAAGGTTCATCTTCATTTATAATAAAACTAAACTCTTTTACCTCATTATTAAATCGGATGTTCCAACTCTTAGAAACTTGTTTAAGACCATAGATGGATCTCTTAAGCTTGCATACTTCGTTGTCTGTGGTTTCAAAACCACGAGGTTGTTCCATGTAGATATTTTCCTTAAGATATCCATTTAAGAATACAGTTTTGACATCCATCTACCTGATGTCATAATCATAGTATGCAGCAATAGCAAGTATGATACAAATAGACTTAAGCATAGCAACTGGTGAAAAGGTTTCGTCATAGTCAACGCCTTGTCTTTGACGATATCCTTTAGCCACTTGTCTAGCTTTAAAGGTCTTTATATTTCTATCTACACCAATCTTTTTCTTGAAGACCTATCTACACCCTATAGGTATAATACCTTCAGGTGGGTCTACCAAGGTCCAGACTTGGTTAGAATACATGGAGTTTATTTCTACAAGCATTACTTCTTGTCACTTCTCGGAGTTGATATCACATATCGCTTCCTCATAAGTCGTAAGATCATCAATCTGATCATCATCTCCCAGCACAAACAACTTTTGTGCATCCTCAAGAAGATACCCATATCTTTCTGGAGGAAAAAAACCAAAAATAAAAGATTTTGGGGGTTATGAAATGATACATAGTAGAAATCTTATATTTTACATATCCATACGATTGAGTCTTTGGGTTTTCAAAATAATGTAAAAAGAAGTGCTTCGAATCATTGCTATTTGACCCGGACCTGTTCTAAATCTTTTTTTGTCGATAACCTCAGACCAATGAATCGAATATATGGAAGTACTAAAAAAACTCATATAAGAAAAAACTTTCCCTCCTTGTGGTTAAGGTAACGACTCTACGAATTTACTAGTTCTACAAGGAACTTGTATGATGACAGGTTTTGGGTCTTGTTGAATCAGATCAAGGTTTTGATCAAAGTTGATTCGTGGCTGAGAGGACTCTTCCCCAAAGACTACTTTTCTGCCTGTACCTCCTTCTTGAATGAATTGTTCTTCAAGAAAGTCTGTATCCCTACTCTAATCAAAACTCTTTGATCACTAGGAAAATAAAATCAATATCCTTTAGTTTCCTTAGGATATCCTACAAATTTTCCTTTATGTGACCTTGTTTTCAACTTGTCCGTTTTAAGTTTTTTAACAAAAGCTGGACATCTCCAAATCTTCACAGCTTAAGACTTGGCTTTCTACTAACCCACATCTCATATGGCATTGTACAAACTGCTCAAGTTGGTACTATATTCAACAAATAGATAGCTGTAAGTTGTGCATATCCGCACAAAGAAATGAAAAGATCAGTATAACTAATCATCGATCATACCATGTCTAACAATGTACGATTTCTCTGCTTAGAAACCCTATTTAGTTGTGGTGTGTCGGGCGGCGTTAATTGTGATATTGTTCCAAAAGATTTGAGATATTCTTCAAACTCGGTACTTAAGTATTCACCTCTACGTTCTGATCGTAATATTTTGATACTCTTCCCAGTTCGATTTTCAACTTCAGCCTTAAACTCTTTGAATTTTTCAAATGCTTCAAACTTATACTTCATCAAATACATATAACCATATTGTAAATAATTGTCAGTAAAGGTTATGAAGTAGTTGAAACCACCTTGAGCCACTTCCTTAAAAGTCCCGCATACATCAATATGTATTAATCCCAATAATTCAGTGGCCCTAATTCCTTTTTCCCAAAAAGGGTGACTTGGTCATTTTGCCAAATAAACAAGATTCTCAAGTTGGTCCAGGTTTAGAACCTAATGGACTAATAAGTTTATTCTGGGCCAATTTTGTTAACCTCTTGTCATTGATATGACCAAGTCTTAAATGCCATAAATGTTTAGGATTGGTTGAAATATCTCTTATACGCTTTTGACTTGTTGAAGTATTAGCAACCACATGCATCATTTCATCCAGAGTAAGATAATAAAGACCACTAAACAAAATGCCTTTGCCAACATATTCATTACCATAATGAATATTACAAAATTTGTGGACAAAATAAAATTCATAATTTCTTAAACAAGCTTAGGAATAGACACTATATTCTTAATAGCATTAGGTACAAAAGATAGTCATTAAGATGCAATACATGTCCTAACGGCAAAAACATATAAAGGTTGCCTTTGGCCAAAACAACTTATGTTTTTCCATTGCCAACCTTTAAAATGACTTCATGCTTCCCAAACACTTCTCTGTCATTTAGACTTTGTTCATAAACACAAATGTAAGTTGAAGCACCAGAATCTAAAATCCACAAAGTAATATCTTGACCAATTGTAAAATTAGTCTCAATCACAAATGAAGAAGAAATACTTGCAGCCTCATGTCATTTCACTTTCAAGCTTTGTAGGTACAACGAGTAGTTCATCTTGGACATACCCCCACTGGCCTTTGGACTGGAATCCTTCTTATCGTTGTCTTTCTTCTTCTTCTTTGCCTTTTGGCTAGAACATGTAGAAGTCACAAGAAGAACGAACTTGTCACGCCCCAACTCGACTCCACCTACGATCAGTCAGGACGCAACGGAATTTCGGCGGTATAACGACTGTAAATAGGATACCGAGGCTCTAAACCAACCTCATAGAACATCATACATCAACTCCACAAACCATACCACAAACAACTCCTCAATAAAATAATAACATACATCATAACCATATTATACAATAAATATTCCTCGTTATATGCCTCCGTTCTAACATAATACATGAACCTTAATATACATTACAAAAACATATTGAGCCAATCTAGCAACCTAATCAAAAACAAAAGAAAGGCTACTAAGACAGCATCAACTAATTCATTATCTTTTCAACATCTTTTACATCAAGAACTACAAAGCATATAAAAGTCTACTAAGTTAATTTACAAGATAGTAAAACAATACAACATCAAAGATAAGACTCCGGAACATAAGACTCATCCACGTAAGGCACATTTTCCACATTTTCCTCTTCAGGAGGCACGTACCCGTAGTCTTGTGAAAGTACACCTGTAAGCATGCAATAATAGAGAGTGAGCTTATATAAAATAAGCCCAGTGAGGATCCGATAGATCTCTACAGTATTCACTATGCTCCTTGGATTTAATCCTTTGAGCAAGTAAACACACAATAACATCAATAATACTATCATCACATAATCTATAATGACCATTCAATAAAGGATACACTAGTTGGTGTAGCTCCAAACACCATCACGATCATAACAGCCTTCTTGTGACTCCCATAAACACACGCACCCGAGGTACCCCAATAACCTCTCCCTCCATGACACCTCCATCATGCGAGCTGGAGGAAGTCTCTGGTAGTCATGCCGTTATCAACCCGACAGCCCAATACTGCCCGAGAGGTGGCACACACATACCAAAGACTCAGCAATAATAATAAACATCAATCATTCACAGGAGGACAGTCTAGCAGAACTGCCTACCTCCCGGCATCAATCATCATCAATAATCATCAATCATCATCAATAATCATATTATCATCATAATAACATCAATAATCAATTCAACAACAAATAACTAAGTTAGATGACAAAGTAGGCCATCCAACCAAACATGCATTAAACACACAATCAAACCCTAGTTTACCCATCAACAACTCACAATTCAATCACTCAACCCACACCCGATCAACTAAGGCTCAATTCAATAATTTAAAGAAAGATAACCTAAACTTCAAATAATCATATCTTACATTCTACTAATCCAAACAACTCCAAAGCAGTTTCAAACACTCACCCACTCGATCAACTACACTAGCCCCCTCGGAAACCAACCAAAACACATCCAAATCATGCCCGATAACCCTAAAACCCTAGTGTGTCATGGCTGAAATTTCCGGATTTTAGTACGGACATCACAATCGAAAATTCGGCATTACAACGGCGCTACCACGTAATTAACAAACTTTTAGGAATCGACGACAATCGACTCCGATCAACACAACTCAAAATAATCAACATTTAGCAAATTATTCAACTTTAAATACCCGAAAATACATAATTATGCTACAACGGTTCAAATCTCGTAGTAATACACATAAACGATCCCTAGCATGCATGGAGCAATAATCTAACATCAGATTAACATTCTAATAGTACAAAATGCAGTTATGAGCAAAAACATAAAAATGAGTTTTGAGATCTAGAATTTTTCTCTCACCTTTGATGCGATAAAAGCCTAGAAATGCGTACAATGTGTGCCCAACAAGCGGAATCCAACTCGGCACGAATTTCTACGGACAAAAACTAGGTTTTTCTTTGAAAAATTGCTTTGAAAACCTTGAAAACTCTTTTCTCTTTTCTCCCTTCTTCCTCTCGGCAATGTGTGTGCAAATGAAGGTGTTTTTGTGCTTTTCTTGTGTGTGTTGGTGATATATGCATGAAAGTCAACATTTCATGAAAGTCAAAGTTGAATTAACTTAGTATTTTTAGTGTTTTCTTGACTTTAAATGCATTTTACTGATCACCAAAGTTCAAAACAATTATTCAACACCCAAGATAGCTCAAGTAGGTTATTTTTAGGTGACAAGAAGTTTTATAATCAAACAATTTCACCTGAGTCGGCTTAAAACTCGATTTTCACAAAAGTCGGTGTAAAAACCCTAATAAATTCCTAAGCCGATTTGAAATCCGTTTTCATCAAACACAGGTCTATTAAAGTCCGTGGACTAGGTCTAGAAGGGTTAAAAAGACCATTTTCAAAATTATAGCGGACGTGTTTCGAAAACACTATTCACTAAAAATCGACGATAAAATTTCTGACTCCGTTTTTGATAAAAATTTCATGAAGCACATTTAGCATGTTCTAGGAGTATTGATATCAAAATTACCACATTCTAAGTCATATAACACATAGACAGGTCATTTTACGCAAAACGAGAATAAGCACGCAAAACGAGACAAGATAGAAAAGTGGGGTTTCACATTCTCCCCCCCTTAAAGAAATTTCGTCCCCGAAATTCTTACTTGATGTACTGAACAGATCTGGGTACTGCTGCTGCATCTGATCTCGTCTCTCCCATGTAGCTTCCTCAATGCCGTGATGCTTCCACAACACCTTAACCATCGGAATCTTCTTCGACCTCAACTCTCGTTCCATCTGATCAAGAATACGAATCGGATGCTCGTCATAAGTCAGATTCTCACGAAGCTGTAATGGCTCTGGCTCAAGAATATGAGAAGGATCCGGATTATATTTCTGTAAATTGGACACGTGAAATACATCGTGGACATTAGAGAAGTTCTCCGGTAAAGCCAACCGATATGCCAACTTACCAACCCTGCCGGTAATCTCAAACGGTCTAACAAATCTCGGACTCAGCCTACCACCCTTACCATAACGAGCAAACCCCTTACGAGGAGACAATCTCAAGAAAACCCGATCTCCGACTGCAAATTCCAAATCCCAACGATGCTTATCAGTATAACTCTTGAATCTACTCTGTGTCGTAAGCATTCTCTGCCTGATCAACTGAACATTCTCAATCTTCTCAAGAAGCTCTGGCATGATAGTCGGATCAATAGTCTTCATCTCCCCTACCTCGTCCTAATACAAAGGTGAACGGCACTTACGACCGTAAAGAACTGCGAAAGGTGCCATCCCAATAGTAGCTTGATAACTATTGTTATAGGCAAACTCGGCAAGTGGTAGATGTTTCTCACAGTTCTTCCCGAAGTCCAGAACACAAGCCCTAAGCATATCTTCCAGAATTTGAATAGTCCGCTCAGACTGACCGTCGGTCTGTGGATGATACGCGGTATTGAAGTTCAACTGAGTACCCAAGGTCTCCTGAAGTTTCTCCCACAAACGAGAAGTAAATCGAGGATCTCGATCTGAGACAATACTAGATGGAATCCCGTGAAGTCTAACAATCTGATCCAAATAAAGACTTGTCAACTTTGTAACCTCATCTCCCATCCTCATCGAAATAAAATGAGCTGTCTTCGTCAAACGATCCACGACAACCTAAACTGCATCGTTACCCCTCGGTGTTCTAGGAAAACCAGTGACGAAGTCCATCGTAATATGCTCCTATTTCCACTGTAGTATAGCCAACGGCTGAAGTAACCCTGCAGGTCGTTGATGCTCGGCTTTCACCCTCTGACAAGTCAAATATCTAGATACGAACTGAGCAACCTCCCTCTTCATGTTATTCCACCAGTAATGTTGCTTCAAATCCCGATACATTTTGGTTCCACCAGGATGAATAGTGTACTTAGAATTATGAGCTTCCTCCAGAATACCTCGCCTCAAGCCCGGTTCATCGGGAACACAAACCTTGTTTCGAAACTGAAGAATACCGTCCTCATGCAGTTTAAAATCAAACTGATCATTAGTGATTTGATCCTTGATCTTCTGAAGTTTAACATCCAGCTGCTGAGCGTCTCTGATCTGAGACAATAATAAAGGTTGAATACGGAGATGTGAACACATCACCCCAACCTGAGTCAACTCCGGTCTCCAATAAGTGAATTCCTCAAGAATCTCCCATTTCTTGACAGCTAAACAAGAGATACTCGCCTTACGACTAAGAGCATCTACTACAACATTTGCCTTGCCAGACAGATAACTGATAGAGCAATTATAATCCCCAAGAAGCTCCATCCACCTCCGCTGGCGCATATTCAACTCCTTCTGTGAGAACAAGTACTTCAGACTCTTATGATCAGTGAAAATCTTGAACTTACTGCCCCACAGATAATGACGCCACTTCTTCAGTGCGAAGACAACTGCTGCCAACTCAAGATCATGAGTCGGATAATTCACCTCATAAGGTTTCAACTTCCTAGAAGCATAGGCAATAACTCGGCCATCCTGCATAAGAACACATCCCAAGCCTTCCTTGGATGCATCGCTATAAATAACCATATTATCGGTCCCCTCAGGTAGAGCAAGTACTGGAGCAGTGGTCAACCTCTTTTTCAACTCCTGAAACCCACTCTCACACTTCTCATCCCAAGCAAAGATAGTCTGTTTCTGAGTCAACTTAGAAAGTGGCCCAGCAATCTTCGAGAAGTCCTTTACAAACCTACGGTAATAACCCGCCAAGCCAAGAAAGCTACGGACCTCAGAAACATTCTCTGGCCGTTTCCAAGACATCACCGATTCAATCTTGGTGGGATCTACAGAAATACCGCTCTGTGTGATAACATGGCCAAGAAAATATATGCGTTGCAGCCAAAATTCACATTTGCTGAACTTGGCAAACAACTGATGCTCCTGCAGCTTCTGTAAGACAAGCCGTAGATGTTGCTCGTGCTCCGATTCAGATTTAGAATAGACCAATATATCATCAATAAAGATTACCACGAACTGGTCTAAATACGGCTGAAAAACCCGATGCATAAGGTCCATGAATGCTGCCAGTGCATTAGTTAACCCAAAGGGCATAACAATAAACTCATAATGCCCGTACCGAGTCCTGAAGGCAGACTTCGGAACATCCTCCGTACGAATCCGAAACTGATAATACCCCTGCCTCAAATCAAATTTAGAATAGACTTTGGCTCCCTGAAGTTAATCAAACAACTCGTCAATCAGTGGCAAAGGATACTTGTTCTTGATGGTCACCTGATTCAAACCACGATAATCAATACACAATCTCAAGGTACCATCCTTCTTCTTCACAAATAAAACAGGAGCTCCCCAAGGTGAAGAACTCTGCTGAATAAATCCCTTCTCCAATAACTCCTGCAACTGAGTCTTCAACTCCTTCAACTTAGCTGGTGCCATCCGGTATGCTGATTTAGAAATAGGTTGAGTACCGGGAATAAGATTGATCACAAACTCCACGTCTCTCTCTGGCAGTAACCCTGGCAACTCCTCGGGAAATACATTGGGATATTCCCGAATAATAGGAACTTCCTCCAGCTGTAGCTTATCAGATGGCTTGTTGATCAAATAAGCTAGATAACCCGAACACCCCTTACTCACCAACTTAACAGCTTTAGTTGCTGAGATAACAAAACTCGTCTTAGCACCCTGATTCCCTACTACCTCAACTACTGGCTGATCTGGAAAATGAAACTGTACTACCTTGGTTCTACCGTTCAACTGGGCATCATACTTAGAAAGCAAATCCATACCCAAGATAACATCATACCCCCGGATAGGAAATAAGATAAGGTCCGAAGGAAAATTATGCCCCTTAACATGTATTAAACAATCCTTACATACTAAGCCAGTAACATACTTATCAGTCAAAGAGGTACTAATCTCAACCACATAAGGCAATCTTTCAGGTTACAAATTAACACGTTGCACACAAGCAGGATTAATGAAAGAATGCGTAGCACCAGAATCAATCAACACTTTAACAAGTTGATCAAGTATAAGGAAGTTACCTTCCACAACTGCAGTCTCCTCAGGCATCTCCTCTAACTCAACTGCGTAGGCTTGAGCCTGGACCCACTGTTGCTGAGGTGCACTGGCCGCAGGTCGGCCCTGATAACCCTGAGTCACTGTCCGACCCTCAGCCTCGAATATCTAGGGCAATCCCTCACCCTGTGTTGATTGCTGCCGCATCCTAAACACGTCCCTGCTTTCACCCTGCAATCGGCCTCCACATGCCCCGTGCGCTTGCAGTGTGTACACCGCGGTGATCATGCACTAACACTGCCCCTGGAAGAACCAGAAGCTGAAGGAACAGCTGAACCAGTCTGCTGCTGAGGCCTTACCAAACTAGGCCTGTACTGACCCTGAGACTGGGCTGGCCTAAACTGGGACTGAACCTGATATGACCCCTGTGAAACTGAGGCCGATAATAACTCTGCTGCCCCTGTGGCCTAAAAAAACCCTGCTGAGCTGGCCTGTACACAACCTGCTGTACGGGAGGTCTATACATACCCTGCTGATACTGCGGCTGATACGGCCTCTTACTGGGCTGACTAGATACAAGCTGATCCCCCCTCATCTTCTCTAGTCTAGAAGCTGCCTCAAAGGCCTTAGTGAATACATCATACCGATTCAGAGCCATCACATCCTGAATCTCGGGCCTCAACCCCAACATAAATCTACGAGTCCTCCGCTCCTCATCAGCCACATACTCCGGTGCATACCGGGACAATCGAGTAAAGGTGGCCTCATACTGAGCCACTGAAGCATCTCCCTGCACCAAGGCTAGAAACTCTGCCTCTCTCCGCTCCCTCGCGATCCTCGGGACATACTTTGCCCGGAAAGCCAATAGAAAGGCACCCCAAACATACGGAATACCCTGAGTCGCCCAGCTAGTTCTCACCGTGCGCCACCATTCTTCTGCCTCATCATCTAACAAGTACACGGCAAATGAGACTTTCTGCTCATCGGTATAATCAAGTGGATCATAAATCTTCTCCAACTTACTAATCCACGCTTCAGCCTTCCGATCATCGGGTTCCCCCTGAAATCTAGGTGGATGATATCCTAAGAACTCTTTCAGGGTACCACGCCCGTGGTTTCCACCCTGCACATTCAACAACTGAGCCTGCCAAGCCTGAGTCTGGGCAGCCTGCCCTGCTATCAACTGAGCCTGTCCGGCCACTAACTCAGCAATCCTCTCCATAGCTGCCCCCAAACGGTCATCACCCCTATCACGACCCGGTGCCACATTACCAGGAGTCTCATCTACTACCTCGGGCCTGCCTTTGGTCCTTGGTCTACCGGCCATTCTACTAATCAAAGAGTTAGCACAGGTTATAGCACGTAAACAGGTTATAAACAACTATTAACACATAAATAACAAACTCATATTAAGCACATAAATCACATAAAACACATAAATCACTTAAGTATCAATTACATAAACAAACACATAATCACATAAGCACTTTAATCACATAATCACTTATCATTTAATCATGTTAACACATATTTCACTTTTCTTTCTTTTCATACATACTTTCATGCTAAGACCATTACCCACATTCCGAGAATACCCTAGTTGACAACTAACATGCGCTCTGATACAACTTAAATGTCACGCCCCAACTCGACCCACCTACGATCAGTCAGGACGCAACGGAATTTCGACAGTATAATGACTGTAAATAGGATACCGAGGCTCTAAACCAACCTCATAGAACATCATACATCAACTCCACAAACCATACCACAAACAACTCCTCAATAAAATAACAACATACATCATAACCATATTATACAATAAACATTCCTCGTTATATGCCTTCGTTCCAACATAATACATGAACCTTAATATACATTACAAAAACATATTGAGCCAATCTAGCAACCTAATCAAAAACAAAAGAAAGGCTACTAAGACAGCATCAACTAATTCATTATCTTTTCAACATCTTTTACATCATGAACTACAAAGCATATAAAATTCTACTAAGTTAATTTACAAGATAGTAAAACAATACAACATCAAGGATAAGACTCCGGAACATAAGACTCATCCACGTAAGACACATTTTCCACATTTTCCTCTTCAGGAGGCACGTACCCGTAGTCTTGTGAAAGTACACCTGTAAGCATGCAATAATAGAGAGTGAGCTTATATAAAATAAGCCCAGTGAGGATCCGATAGATATCTACAGTATTCACTATGCTCCTTGGATTTAATCCTTTGAGCAAGTAAACACATAATAACATCAATAATACTATCATCACATAATCTATAATGACCATTCAATAAAGGATACACTAGTTGGTGTAGCTCCAAACACCATCACGATCATAACAGCCTTCTTGTGACTCCCATAAACACACGCACCCGAGGTACCCTAATAACGTCTCCCTCCATGACACCTCCGTCATGCGAGCTGGAGGCAGTCTCTGGTAGTCATGCCGTTATCAACCCGACAGCCCGATATTGCCCGAGAGGTGGCACACACATACCAAAGACTCAGCAATAATAATAAACATCAATCATTCACAGGAGGACAGTCTAGCAGAACTGCCTACCTCCCGGCATCAATCATCAATCAATAATCATCAATCATCATCAATAATCATATTATCATCATAATAACATCAATAATCAATTCAACAACAAATAACTAAGTTAGATGACAAAGTAGGCCATCCAACCGAACATGCATTAAACACACAATCAAACCCTAGTTTACCCATCAACAACTCACAATTCAATCACTCAACCCACACTCGATCAACTAAGGCTCAATTCAATAATTTAAAGAAAGATAACCTAAACTTCAAATAATCATATCTTACATTCTACTAATCCAAACAACTCCAAATCAGTTTCAAACACTCACCCATTCGATCAACTACACTAGCCCCCTCGGAAACCAACCAAAACACATCCAAATCATGCCCGATAACCCTAAACCCTAGTGTGTTATGGCTGAAATTTTTGGATTTTAGTACGGACATCACAATCGAAAATTCGGCATTACAACGGCGCTACCATGTAATTAACAAACTTTTAGGAATCGACGGCAATCGATTCCGATCAACACAACTCAAAATAATCAACATTTAGCAAATTATTCAACTTTAAATACCCCAAAATACATAATTATGCTACAACGGTTCAAATCTCGTAGTAATACACATAAACGATCCCTAGCATGCATGGAGCAATAATCTAACGGTTCAAAATGCAGTTATAAGCAAAAATATAAAAATGAGTTTTGAGATCTAGATTTTTTCTCTCACCTTTGATGCGATAAAAGCCTAGAAATACGTACAATGCGTGCCCAACAAGCGGAATCC
The DNA here is from genome assembly GCA_037974665.1 of Ehretia macrophylla. Taxonomy (NCBI): domain Eukaryota; kingdom Viridiplantae; phylum Streptophyta; class Magnoliopsida; order Boraginales; family Ehretiaceae; genus Ehretia; species Ehretia macrophylla. The sequence continues at coordinate 52,739,465 of CM075781.1, forward strand.
AACTCGGCATGAAGTTCTACGGACAAAAACTAGGTTTTTCTTTGAAAAATTGCTTTGAAAACCTTGAAAACTCTTTTCTCTTTTCTCCCTTCTTCCTCTCGGAAATGTGTGTGTAAATGAAGGTGTTTTTGTGCTTTGCTTGTGTGTGTTGGTGAAATATGCATGAAAGTCAACATTTAATGAAAGTCAAAGTTGAATTAACTTAGTATTTTTAGTGTTTTCTTGACTTTAAATGCATTTTATTGATCACCAAAGTTCAAAAAAATTATTCAACACCCAAGATAGATCAAGTAGGTTATTTTTAGGTGACAAGAAGTTTTACAATCAAACAATTTCACCCGAGTTGGCTTAAAATTCGATTTTCGCAAAAGTCGGTGTAAAAATCCTAATAAATTCCTAAGCCGATTTGAAATCCGTTTTCATCAAACACAGGTCTATTAAAGTCCGTGGACTAGGTCTAGAAGGGTTAAAAAGACCATTTTCAAAATTATAGCGGACGTGTTTCGAAAACACTATTCACTAAAAATCGACGATAAAATTTCTGACTCCGTTTTTTATGAAAATTTCATGAATACACATTTAGCATGTTCTAGGAGTATTGATATCAAAATTACCACATTCTAAGTCATATAGCACATAGACATGTCATTTCACGCAAAACGAGAATAAGCACGCAAAATGAGACAGGATAGAAAAGTGGGGTTTCACAGAACTCCTTTCCATTTCCTTTCATTTGCCCTTGTGTTGTTACCAGCATGTTGAGCGACTCGAGAAGAGAACACTCGAGTTTGTTCATCTGAAAGTTCATGATGAACTGGTTGAAGGACGGAGGCAGAGACTGAAGGATCAACTCGGTTTGAAGGTTGAAATCCATCACAAAGTCTAGTGACTCAAGCTGAGTAATCAGATTAATCATGTTGAGCACATATTTACTGACGTCGGTGTTGGGAATGGGATATGCCCAAAAGACCACTAGCATTTTGCCATTAATGTGTTTGAATATTTGCAATGATTAATTAAATGTCATCTTACTTTATGAACATGTTTCTCTCTTATGTGGTTGACTTATATATATATGTGTGTAAGGTCCTAGCTACAAGTGTTGACTTAGGTACGTGGTGGTTACATACAGAAGGTCTAAGTCATGGTTACTTGTTAAGTAGAACTAATTAGTCCATAACTAAGTAGTAGAGGTGGACACTCTACTATGGTAGAAGTTATTGTGAATAAGTTTCTTTTATAGAAGGGTGGTCTGCCTTGATCATGGATGGGGTTCCAGATTTAATTCACTTATGCATGAAAATGCATTGGACGGGCCACTGTAGGTGTGATGCTCTACATAAATACTATCAAAGAAAGAGGTCACCTATACTTACTAGCTTTTAAGTGGGCCAATGCTCTTAATCTTGAGCATACATGGATGAACTGACAAAGTCAAGTTCTTGCACTTTGAGTCACTATAGGTGAGATTTTATATATGGGTCAATAGCTCCGTGATTTGGGCGTGTGGACTTGGTTAGAAGGGACATGCGTATGCAATAAGGAATCTGCACAATAATCACTCCCTTAGAATGATCGAGGTTGATCATCCTGAATCTATACATAGTAGTACAATTTACTGTATTGTTTGTTACACTTATAGGTAGCTCCCATGTATAAGTGGTTAACTTTCGGAGGATGGTTAGATTATGGGTTAGAGGTTCTAAGGAGAATAAGATGTAGTGAAAGATGTGATAGTACACTTGGTAAACCTGTCTTGACTATAAGTGAGTATAGAGGGGAAATTTGGTCATTATCACTTAGTTGGCCTAAAGACTGAGCGTCACATATTATTGACTAACTCCTGTTTATACAGTAATTATCTTGGAGTACAGCCGTAGTCTTTTAGTGGAATAGACTAAGGTTAAAGTGGCAAAATATTATTAGGAAACTAACGAGAATATTTTGATCATTTTCAGTGGAAGGATAATTATGTCTTTGGTCCCCCTTCTAGCTATTTACCTTATAAGTGTATTTACTAAAGTTAAGAATTACTAGTTGAAAGAGATGATTTAATCCTTTGGCAATTAGAGATCATAAATAGAGTTTTCTATTTATGGGAGATGTTTTCTATTTTGATTATTGGCTGAATTTTGGATTAAATAATTGTTAAATATCAATTAAATAATTAATTAATTAAGGGTTAATACCTCTTTTGGTCCCTTATCTTTGACCTTATTGACACTTTGGTCTCTTATCTTCAAAAGTGAGATATTTCAGTCCCTTATTTTTTAAAGTTGGGACACCGTTAGTCCTTGTCGCTGATTCTGTTAAAAAAAGACGGAAAAAGCTTGTGGTTGATCAAAATACCCTTGCAATTTGGTGGTGGTAGCGGCGGTGGTGGTAGGGATATTTTGGTCAATCACGTATTTTTTTCGTCTTTTTTTAACGGAATCAATGACAAGGACTAACGGTATCCCAACTTTAAAAGAAAAGGGACTGAAATGTCTCACTTTTGAAGATAAATGACCAAAGTGTCAATGAGGTCAAAGATAAAGGACTAAAAGTGGTATTAACCCATTAATTAATTGATTAAAGTCTAAAGGCTACTAAATATTTAAGATAATTTTTCATGGGTGAAAATAGTATTATTCTTAAATAGTTGACTAGATTTAGATTTTGAAAATTAATTGGAATTAATTAATTTAATTAATTGGGGCTTATGGGCAGAGCCAAGACCCGTGGCTCGTGTTCCTAGGCTAGGCACAAGTTCTTAGGCGCCTAGTCCTAGGGTGGTGAGGATTAGAAGTGTGAATGCAAGGTGTAAAATGATTTTCTATTTAATTATAAAATTAAAGGATAATTCAAAGTCGTAATCCTTTGCCTTTTAGGATTCTGTTTTCAGACATAATTGCCTTTTATTAAACTATGAACTGTTAAGATGTTCAAGTAGCTATTTGATGCTTTATTCGTTTTAAATATCTATGCATAAATGTTTTCACCTTATTCTTGTATTTTAAAATTTGATTCATACGTTATAATTTTTCTCTTCAGTGGTATCAGAGCCACTGCGAATTAAATCATTGAATAGTTAAACTAGTTTAATTATTTAGTAGTAGAAACTAAAAAATAAATTAAGAACATTAAAAAAAATCAGTTTTGTTTATTGATTTTTTTTGTATAGAATTATGTGTTCTTATTAGTTTCTATGTTTATTAGAATTAATTGTTGAAAATTAATTGATATGTGGTTTAGGATTAGTAATTGAGCTTGAATTAAATTCCTTGTGGAATATTAGTTTAAATAGTTTTAACTAATAGTTATTGAACCACCTTAAACTCCCTCGAATTATATGAATTTATGGAAATTAGTTTTCCTATAGTTTCGCATTAGAAATTCCTGTGGAAATTAGAAATTCACATTAATGCGAATATTGGTTAAGAAGTTAGATTAGAAAACTTGTGAAAGTTAATCCAAATTACCCAAGGACTTAGATAACACACAAAAAAAAAAAGTTTTTTCTTATATAGGGGCGCATGAGCAGTGTGACACGCGCGCTTACCCACGACTACATGTGCAGTGCCCCTCCCCCTCATTTTATTTTATTTATTCAATTGTTTTTTTGTGTTTATTCGCATGGATTAATATGAAATTGATTTGACAGATACTTTTTTTTAAAGAAAAGTGTAAAATATTTTTTATGGGAGTTATTTATGATTAATTGTTTATTAAATGCTAAGTAAATCAATTTTGCTAAATTATGTGTTTTTACATAATTAATTTATTTTTACTTTATTATGCAAAATTGTTTGACATTAAGTTTACCTTGTAGGATTAAATTATAGGCAATCTTATAAGTATAAAAATTAAGTTCTTGATAGTCAAGTCAAATAATTAATCTGGATATTCGACTAGATTTATTAAACTCTAAAGATTAATTAAATCATAGATTGAAATTTGTTAAGGAAAATATTAAGATGATTATTTTGTCTTAGATTCCTACACTTGACTAGATACTTATAAAAAGTCTTACCTAGGGTTAGGAAATAACCCGGATTAGGTTTATGTGATTTAAATATTATGCTTTAAGGTTTTAGACAAAATGATTATAGGCTTTAATCTAGTTTTTTGAGAAAAACCAAAATTAAGTATTGAAGTAAATCACATAAGTAGAAACCTTTAGTCCAAATAATCGAGTGGGAGAGGGAACTAGGAAATCCCACGGCTTTCCATGTTCGGATCATGTTAATGGGTGATACCACCTCGCCTTACCATGCGGTTTGCTTCATACGGAGGGTGACATCATTCCTGGATTTAGCGGCTTGATCTAAAATTGGGAATTCACATAAAAGATGTTTGTGGGTGGAGTTCTAGGCTATAAGTCTTGATAAGAGTAACTTCCCTAGGGAGGCTCGAGTCTGAATTATCTAAGGAAGTTCATGTTTATCGATGTAGGGGGCGTAGCCATCCTAATATTTATTTGCTTCTTCCAAACTACATTAATTTGACCCTTATTAGTCTGGATAACTAGTTCTAATTAAAGAGATTATAAAGTATGACGTTCTCACATCGGTGGAAGAAAATGTATATATGTGGTTTATAAGTGGGTGTTGTGGGTATAAGGAATAACTTGGGTTTGGGCTAGTGGAAAATAGAGTTCAAGTAGTTATTTTTTTGTCTACAACACAAGTCATACTCGCGGGCCTAAGGTTTTTGGCTCAGGGTGTGACAAAATGGTATTAGAGTTGGTCACAAGTTGGTGTGGGAATTAAGTGCTATGTGAGGCAAAGTGTCATACCAAAAATATGGTGGGAGCCACCTCTTGAATCGGTAGAAGCCAATTCTAGAATCATGCACCGCTTGGTTGGTCTAGGGTGTATGTGTCCCTGACGAGGATATCAGGTTCTTAACAGGGGGTGTACGTGACATCTCATATCATTTGAGAGACAATGTATATATGTGGTTTATAAGGGAGTGTTGTCGGTATAAATGATAACTTGAGTTAACTATTTTGGGACAGTAAAAAAGAGACTCAAATAGTTTTTTTTATGCTAACAACACCAATCTCGCCTACGGGCCTTGGGTTCTGATTTTGGGGCATGACATAAAGATGCTAGACTTGGATTTTTTGATCTCCGAATCCACATGACCTTAGTTCACTATGAGATTGAATGACCAAAAGAGTAACATGTAGATCACACTTAGGGTTTCCAAGTATACCCTATGCTAATCTCTACCAAGTCACCATATCTCATGTTTAGAATGATAGACTCATAAAAAATTCTAGGGCACACAATCTCAGGACCAAATTTATTATAACTCTGTCTAGATCTCAGTTGTATGATAAACTTCATCTAGATAGGCACTCTAATATAACAAAGGCTTTCATGAGTCTAGAATTCCTAGGGGATATCTTTAAACCTTATCCAAAGTGGAATCTTCTCAAGCTTGAAGTTTATCAACTGGCTCTTCCATTTCCTCCTTTGTAGCAGTAAGAGTCTTCCATAAACATGCTAAAATGGCTCCAATATCGCATTACAAGTCTCCTTGTTCTTTATGGGACAAACTCTCATTATTAGATTTCACTTTGATTTTACTAAACCTTCTCCATTAGTTATACACCATAGCCTTTGTCAAAAAGAAAAGGAGGCCTCATCAAGCAACTGGCCAACCAAGGATGTTTTGCAAGGCTCGACTCCTGCTTTAGCCACTCTACCTAGAGGTTTACCAATTAGCTTTCCTTGTACCTTCTCAAGGGGATAGTAATTAAGCTTAATGTCAATCTTGGTATTTACTTCAAATAGATTTCTCCACTACTAGTTTGGAGATAAGTTCCTTTTGTTTCCTTTCATGATTAGTCTCATTAGAGTTAGACATCTTATCAAACACATTAAGGCCACTATGCCTTCCATCATAAGGATGCAAAGTATCAGCCATTCAAGATTTAGCATGGATAGAATTAGCCAAGAGTTTACCTACTTCAATATTCTGTTCAACCTCTATAGTCGCATTCTTTGAAAGCAAAGTCACCATTAGGAGAGTGGAATTTTTTTCCTAGGTAATACTTCCAAAAAGCCATCACTAGGCTCAACTACCCCTGGAACCTCCATCACCTCTAATAAAGGTGATCATGGGCCAAAAGATGCCGCATATGATATATTAACCGAAAACTGTCCTCACATTAATTCCTATTGGTCTAGGAATACACTGAGTTATAAACCAAAAATTCATTTGACCTAGACAAGGACTTCATGGTTCCACCATTTTCTAGGAAACGAAAGAGATGGAGGCTTGTGTCTTATGGACCTAATAAACTATTGGATTGTATGTTTTGTTTAAATGAATGCTTTTTGGACAAAATTACAATTAGAAATCATCAGTTATGTGTCACTATTCAATTAATATATATAAGGAAACAAGATTAAGCATTACAATGGGTTGTCATATATGAGTAGGAACTAAGTAGTTTAGGTTCAACTTACAGTAGCCCCTTTATTTTTCACAAAAAGTATTTTACTAGTTAAAAAATATTACAAATTCACTTGAAAAATGGTTTGAACCATTGAACTTGTAGTGAAAAGTAGATATTCTAACCAATTGAATTACTTCAACTGTTGGTAATTTTTTTTAACTTAATGAAATAACTAGACCAAATTTTATCGTTAGACACTACCCAAAATACACCATATTTATGAGGCACCCTTTTCCTCACCTCTACCTATTTTACCATCTTCAAACCACCATACCAATGTGCCTCGACTACAACACTATTAATAAAGATTGACCACTATCTACATCAACACGCATTGATCCATTTATAATACTAATACACACAACATAATCATTTTCCTCAACTTGCTTCTTAGTTAATGTATACTCACAAGACCTCTTATGTACACTCAGATTCAAAGTAAACCATTTCTTATTTGTATCCAAACTTGCAAATGTACCGTTAACTAAATTAGTGAAAATATTCCATGAATTTTTAAATAATCAAGCTTTAAAATACTATCTACAAATAATCAAAAGTCTTTTAAGGTCCACGGTGGAGGTTTTTTTCCTTCTTGAAAAGGTACTTTTGTTAGCTTGGAACGTTCACTAGTGGATTGTTCGAAGAATGGCTTGATAGGTTTGAATCACTTGACAATTATTGCTTCCAAGATGTGCTTAGTTTGCCTAATGCTATTGTAAGAATTTAAATTCATTAATTACATACAATGAGAAAAATGGGTGTGTTGGTGTGTAATATTGGTGTATGTATATGTCTGTGTGTGTGTGGATGTGTGTGTATGTTTGTATGCGGGTATACGTAAGACCAAAAATTAGAAGAAAGAAAATAAAGAAGAAAGGAAAAAAGGAAAGAAAAAATGGGAAAAAAGAGGAAAACAATAAGCAACTAAGGGCACAAAGGTCTTTTTATAAATTCTGTTAACTCTATTGATAGAAACATGAGCTTGAGGGATGTGAGCTTAGTTTCAAAGATCATTGGAGAATTATGAGGGGGTTTAAAACATACAGGAGAATTTTGTGCACTTTCGACTAAGCATAGGGAGGTGTCATATTGTTTACCCTAATGATGCAATATGTTTTTCATACATTACTATATTAGGAATGATATTGTAAAATACATATTTAGGCCAACAGTAGTCGTAATGAAAAAAAAATAGTAATGGAGTATAAGAGCATGGAAAACTTGAGAAACTAAGTTAATAGGAATGTTTGAAATTCACTTATAACTTATAAGACTTTTAAGCTTCAACCCTCAATGCTTTTGGGTCGTGAGTGTGTATGTCTTGAGCTCTAGCAAGTCAACTACCAAATTATGTGAAATGATGAAATTTCCTCTTACACTGTTATATGAACTTTTTAACAACTTAAATAGGAAATTACCAAAGTTAAACAATTAGGGGAAACTATATCCAAAACATAAGGGTGGCTTTTTAGATTCACAGAAAACTTTTCGTGGGCCAAAAGCTATTTTGCACCATGAATTTTGTGGTAGATTTGTATTTCATGGTTGATTCCAAAGTTTCCAATCACCTATTATATTCAAATAGTAAAAACAAAAACTATTTATTTGATTTATCCAAAGTTTCATCAGTATTGATAAAGTTAGTGTTCCATTAACTCGTAAAGGTACATTTGTTTTTCATTTTTTTTTTAATGAAAAAGGGAGATAAATTCAAACTAACTAATCACAACTCTAGGGTAAGTTTTGTTGGGAATCATGCATGGTATTTTTAAAATTATATAAACAGAATAAACATAGCGGAAATAATTTATACACATGTACCCATTCATGGCTAATTACGTAGATTACAACATGCATAAATAATCAACTATTAATTACGCATTAAAGCTTTCAGGATTACCTTTCCAGTGACGAATCTGTTGCAGAATCTGAACGATCAAAAGCTCCCCAATTGTGAAGCCTCCGAAAGTATCCACACAGAATTTGCACCATTAATTGGATTTCACCCCACTAGGTTCTCTAGAGAAATCTTACATATTATTCTGACTATGATTTTTGTCCTAGCTAAACCTGTGTCAGAATATTACATTATATAGGAAACATATATGACCTAGGGCCACATATGGGTCAGTCTTAAACAAACCAGACTTGGACTCATAATAACCAGATCAATATCAAGTTATTACGAGCCCAGCTAAATTAATATTAGGACGATCCTAAAATTAATTTAATCTTTTCTCTAATCCAATTAATTTGCAAATTCCTTTTGTATGTGACCTCTTGGGTTCATAATTAATTGGCAGCGAAATAATATTAATCTAATTAATATTTAATTAGAACTCTTCTAATTTAATTCTCGCAAGTCGTGAGTGATACCTAGCAGTATATCACGACTACCCAACTAATGATGAAGTGAAATTCTACGAACCCTTTAGTAACAATTATGCAATCAATTCCTTCTGTCTGAATCATCTCGATTGAGCCAGAGTCATTGATAGGGTCGTCAAACTTTATTGCCCAATCATATGTCCAAATCTATTTAATCAGTAACTTATGAATAATACGTGGAACGACTTCCACTATTCTACCTTGGCCAAGGATTTCTAGTTACTCGATTAATAGATCACATAGGATCCCTAATTGACAGATTCAATATCTACACGCACTTATCTCCATGCCGGAATAGATCGTAACCACTGAGTGCATTATTCAATCCTTGATGAGGACTAGCTTTATTGCACTAGCAAATCACGTTATCCCTAACACAAGATAACAGTGGTGTCTCAGGTCTAAGGACTAATTGTACCATTACACTATACAACAAATTATTGACAATTTCATGTAATTCGTTGTATTAGCGGTCATGTCCAGTCACTTGTTCTCAGTAAGCACTTATACATCTACCCTTACGATATGAGACTAATCGCCCAAATCAATATCTCATATTATTTGGATAGTAGACTGTAATCCAATCTTTCCGGATAAATCAACGCCCAATTAATTTATCCTACGATCGGGGACTATTTTAGAATATATTTATGAATATAGATTATGTCACTCATATCCTTACTGTTAAGGATAAAATCTATAAATATTATTCTAAGAACTCTCATTTAAATAATTAATAGCATTAATTATATTTAAATAAACTGTCCACATTAAATAAATAATATAATTATTATGTCCTAAAATTGGCATTTAGGGCATATAATCCAACAATCCCCCAATTGCACTAAAGCCAATTACTCTGGTATCTCATACCCATCCTCTCAAGATGGTAATCAAATGACTGCTGAATCATTGCCTTAGTTAGTGGACTAACACCATCAACTGTTGACGTTATTTACTGCACAATATCATTCTTTCCACAATCTCTGATCGATGTGGTAATGACTCTTTTAACGCGCTGGGATCTCTAGTGAGACCTAGATTCTTTAGCTTGCGCTACAACTTCATTTTCGTCACAGCACTACCCGTTTGACTTAATGGAAAGAACCATCCTTAGTTCAGTTACGAACTCCTAGATCCAAACCGTTTCATTTTGTTACATCTGATGCAACGATACACTCAACCTCTGGAATTTGCAATTGTACCAATATTTGGAACATTTCCAAATAATTGCTCTTCCGTTACAGGTGAGTATGAACCCATATATGGATTTCCAATAATCCATTTCAGACTCTCAGCCTGAAACTATAAAACTTTAAGTTTCACCTTCTCCATATACCAATAACATTTCTTCAGTACTTCTCAAGTACTTAAGAATGTTCTTGATTGTTTTCCAACATTCCTAACCTGGATCAGACAGACATCTGCTTATAACACTTATAGCATTTATGATATCATGTCTTTGTATACAGCATGATGTATATAAGATTCTCAAATTTCTGCAGCACTTTGAACCTTATGTGTCCAGTCTCTCTCTCTCTTCAGTAGTCTCAGGACTCTTAGCCCTAGAGAGATAAATGTCATGTCTTAAAAGAGAACAACCCTCTTTTAGAATCTATGTACATGCTAAACACCTTTAACACTTTTTTGGGGAAAAAAAACCCATTAATCCTTTTGATCTATCGCTATAGATCGACTTCCAAGGATTTAGGCAGATTATCCCAAAATTTACTTGGAGAAATTATTTGAATAACTAGACCTACTTGTGTAGTCAAGATTCATCTTCATTCTCAATGAAGTCAATCGAATGTTCTAGATTCTTTAGGCTTTGGTTAAGTCCATAAATGGACCCTTTTAGTTTGCACTCTATGTGACTCATTATTGGACTCAAAACATATTGGCAATCCCATATTAATGTCTTCATTAATGAAGTCATTATGGAATGCCATTTTGACATCCGTCTACCATATCTCATAACAGTAGTGTACAACTATGGCCAATAAATCATAATGAATTTCAACAATTTGTGAAAAGATTTCCTCATAGTCAACTCTTTGCTTATGACTATAGTCTTTCACCATTTGTTTTAAAGGTCTCCACCTTTATTCATTCAAGATCTTATGGCCTCAAGCCATTTAAGCTTATGTCAAACATAACTATTCATAGCTGACAAAAATCATCAACATGATTATTGTCATCTTTCTAATTTGAAAAAACATAACTATTCATAGCTGACAAAAATCATCAACATGATTATTGTCATCTTTCTAATTTGAAAAATTGTGAAATAATCAGTTGTTCTTGGATTGGGTTTTCTAGAATCAAATCCTAGATTTGACTCAGGTCAACTGGTTGCTCAGTAACTCCTACTGAGTCCTACTTTTCTTCCCACACTATCTTCTCAGATGAACTATTCTTCCAAGAAGAAGTTGTACTTGCTAACAGACTCTCTAGTCAACAAGGGAATAAAAGTTATATCCCATAAAATCCTTGGGATAACCAATTGATCTTGTCCAATCTCATTTCCAATTTATCAATCTAAAGCCTTTGATTGAAAACAGGATAACCCTCATTCTTAACACCTTAAGACTAGGTATCATGTTCTCTCATATCCTATATGAAGTACTTAAGATTAATTTGGAAGTGACCTTATTCAAGAGATGGACTGCTATAAGGAGAATATAGCCTCACAGGCTAAATTATAAATCATCATAGTTTATCAATTACAGACCATGTCCAACAAGGTCCAACCCATTCTCTCCAACACTTCATCAAGCATTGGAATACCAGAAGGACTTAATGAAGTAACTATGTTATTTTCCTTTGAGATACTATTAGAAATTGAGGCTAAGAATTCTCCATGATCTCATTATTGAGACTTACTTCTCATTTCTAGTTTGATTTACTACTTTAATTCTGAATTCTTTGAACGCTTCAAACGGTTCAGATACACACTTATGACAATCATAAGTATATGTGAGGTAGCTAAATCTTTATTAGGCTATTTCGCCAAATGACCCATATACATCCCTATGTATAAACCCTAAATATCCGTGGTCCTTTGACTTTGTCCTACAAAGGGTGATTTGATCATTTTTAATAACACAAGATTCACGTGTGGGGAATGTCCCGGGGCCTCAAGGGCTTACCAGTCCTTCTTTCACCAATTGAGTGATTCTTGTCTCTCATCTATGACCTAATCGTAAGTGCCATGATAATATAAAGTTATCAGTATCTCTAAATCTCTCATATTACTAGTTTATCTTGTCATTATCCATATAAGACTCTATTCATTAATTTACTAGTGTCATCTCATTTATTTTCCAAATAAATAAAACACATGAACAACAATTATTCCAAAATTAATGAACACCCAGATAGGTAAACGAGAAGACGAGATCTATTTATAGAGGACATCCATCTCTCTTCAAACTCTTTGAAGTCCTTTGGATTTTCCTCTATTATTAGTTATCCTTTCTTGTAGTGGAAATAATTATCAATCAAGTTTCAACTTTTCAGATCTACCCTTGATATATGACTCTCATTTCCAAGGGTTGTGTCAAATGTGTTCACACGAAGAAATCCATTATGAACAACAAGAGTGAATTGAGAATTGACCTTGAGGATTTGATTTGTTTGCATATGATAAACCATGAATAAACTCATGGACTCAAGATACTCATCCTGAGAACACATGCTCTCAAATCAATTCATCTAGTTATTCTTTGTTTGGAACAATTTTCTAGATATCTCATATCTACTACTAGATATCTCATACCTAGTTGTCATATCTTGCTTACTTCACAACTCTTGTAAGTAATTAATTATAGATACATTATTCATGTTCTCTTGCATCTCTTTGACAACTTATTCCGGCATCTAGAACGTGTATGACTTTTTCAGATTTGAGAACAATTCTCAAAACATTGAGCTAGTCATTGAAGTTTGGTCTAGTCAAAATAGAAGGTTGGGTTCACATCCGATATTATATATAGGCAGTAATTTCTAAGGATGTTAGATAATTATATTATTAACCATTTGATTTGGGTCTTTAAATCAAACAGTAACCCCTACTAAATTTTTCGAATCCCAAACTTCCCTAGTGGAAAACGAAAAAACAATAAGGTGTTTTTCTTAGTGGAATTGGGGGCCCATTCACTTTAACCCAGCTCACATTTTAGTTTTTGGGTGAAGTTAAAACAAATAGGCGAATAACCTCTTTATTCAATGTATCTCATACAAATTCCTATTGTTCTTGCCTCCAATCCTTTCGACCTCACATTATAGATTTTTGGTCTCCAAGATTGTTTAAGTTAAACCCATTATCCTGGAAATTTGGATCAATGCAATACCAACACCTCACATGATAGATTTTTGGTTGCCAGTAAGAATCTAAATTTTTCACATCTCATGCTTATATAGACTTAGTTCATATGTTGATACAAATAAATAACCCCTATGTGTCCGTAGCCAGCTACTTACTTGTCCAACACATAAACCAATCTACGATAACGGAAGGCAATGATATAATCTTCTCAAGACTACACCATTATTAACTTAATATTTAATTTGGAAAGGTTTGCTAGTCTTTAGTTTAGGTCTCACTTTTCACATGCTTCTAATTCCAATTTATCGTATAAATAAATAGAAACATACATGCATTCATCGCATATTTATCGCATAAATAAATAAATAAATGCATAAAATAAAATGGGATGATCATGGACTAGGAACACTTATCAACCCGAGCCACTGGCTTGAATACCTAAATCAAATAAAGGGCCTACAAGAAAAATTCATGAGTTGCTCCTCCACGGCTTCACAAAACTCCTTTCGCGAACTGGGCTCACCAACTCTTGATGTCTTCATCTTGATCTTCCATTACATTTATGTACATAGATTCCTAATCTAGTGGGGATACATAAATAGGAATAGGGTTTTGCATATTTAAAACGAGGATAAGAGGCATACAAGCCCCATTTTAAAATATTACATAAAACCCATAATGGGTAAATAAATAAAATAATGACATTCATGCATTCATTCATTCATCCATTTATACATTCAAGACTAGTCCATGATCACCCATATACATAGCAAATAATAAAGAAAAGTAATCCACGAATATAACACAATTAATTTCCTAATATAATCTCATTATATTATGGTTTATCCAATTAATAAACAACTTTATTAATTTTGATCCTTAAATATCTCATATTTAAATAAATATAATCTCATTATATTTTTAGTAATTAATTAATCAACAATTTATTAATTAGCTACAAGTATAGCACAATTAATTTTCTAATATAAACTCTTTACATTAGGTTTTTTAATTTAATAAACTCTTTATTAAATTTATTTTATTTAATAAACTCTTTACTAAATCTATTCCATAAATATATCATATTTACAAAATACAAATATAATTAAATTATAATTAATTAGTTAATAAATAATTTATCAACTTAAAGTGTCAAATATTATTTTGGGCTCCTTTAATTACTTTGTCAAACAAAATTATTTAGACTTTATAAAATAAGTCCAACTTGTTTTATTAAATCCAAGTCCAAATAAAAATATAGCCCAAAATAGATATTAAGAGAAATAGTCCATGTAGCGTCCCGATCCCTCACGAGACCGGGGTCCCGATTCCAAACCCAAGGCATGAAAATTTAGGGGAAACGGACAGAATCTCCCTTGTTTATAGGACAATCCGAAAATCTGCGAATAATAGAATACAACTACAAGACCATAATCTTCAACCTCAATCCATTTCATCCTTACAAGCATGCAAGTCAACTAGACAACAAGGTAAAGATTACAAATTAATAAAACATTACAAGCCATTCATAACTATTAATACATTCTAAACTTAACTTTACAATTACAAAACTGAATTCAATGACAATCCACGTAAGCCAGCATAGTCAACACAAAACTCTCGAGCCTTCTTTCCTACTTCTGATAGCACTGATTCTGAAAGGTGTTAGAAACGAGGGTAAGTATACAACATGTATTCTCAGTGAGGGAGGTGATGCAGCATACCGGGCGTGTAATGCAGCAACTTAACACAATTAATAGAATAAATAAACAATGAATAACAATTCTAATACAACATTTTAAAAGGATACAATCGATAACCCTTATCACTCCAAATCTTCGATCCCCGATCCACGAACCACGATCTCAATCTCGATATGCCGGCATCCCTTACACTAATGGGTACTCCGGATGTACCCGATCCTACGACCCAACACCCCCTGACAATCTCCGGACTAGGCGAGTGAGGGAATAGCAGACGGAGCTAAGGCAACCAACACTGGCAAGCCCAATGCTGCCTAGCGAGGCCATCGCATCCGCCACGACAATGAAGTTGCGTAACCACGATACAATGCAAGAATTGTAACAATGACAATATAATCAAGAAATACATTTAAGGAAAAAAAGTAGGTTGTCCTCACACCAAGTTACAATTTAGCAACAATAAGCATATATCAATTACGCAATTATACTAAACAATATACTCTTTTAGCAAGAAAATAAACTATAATGCACGTAAGGATGCAGGTCCCTCACCTTTATCAAGCTTCAAGATGTAAAAATGGCTTAGTTACTCCAACTTTCCTTTAGCTCGAATATGCAAATCCCTAGCAACTTTAAGTATACCGCTTTAGCAATTGATTATATTAACTCCACATTAGCACGTAATCCCAAATAACCACATATTATTCATGTATGTCATATTGCCACATTGCCTAAGTAATGAAACGAATAACTCTAAAACATTTTTTTAAGCTTATCAACGACACTACCTATATCAACTTTAACAAGTTAACTTCATAACTAATTCAACTTCATTTATATTGCAAAGGAATATCAAACTAAGTATTAAATCAAGACAACTATGCTTAACACTTAAACATAATTCAACTATAACAAAATCTAAGAATCATTATCATGTTTATTCACCCAAGTACAACATACATAACTCAATTAATAATCAATTATAGCAATTAAGTAATCCAAATAACCAACTAGGCAACAATCTTAGCTAACCCACATAGAATCCAACAAAACCCTTTTTCCAATGCATACAAATTAGCTTCTAGTCTTCACACAAGATAATGAATTCTAAATCTAACTTTACCAATTAGTTATAGACACTTTATGACCCATTTAAATTCTTTGAAACCACATTTATAAGCACGTTAACTTAAAAACTACATAAAGCCTTTTAGGTGTTTTGTACTACAACTACTCAATCTAATTACCAATTAAGTGTCATAATTACATTTTAAGAGCTCCCTAACACTTCTAAGATCATATACTTATTCAAACAAGCCATCGCTAACACTTCACTTCAAAGACCCCTTTGAATTCTAAGCCAATTATGCAAATTTCCTAAAGTTCCAATCAAGCCAACCACATCTAATCACTAATCTATGCTCATTAGAGCCTATATTATCTATAGATAGTATCGAATCAATCCTAGAATCAACTTTGCACAAAACCCTAAATATCACCTAAACATTTTCCATTTTCTCCAACAAAGGCTTAACTTAATCAATTCAGTTACCTATGCTATAGACCTCCAAACCGATTGATTTATATATATAAACGTAGCTCTCTGAGTGTAGATGACTTTAGCCTCAAGCGTAACTCAATTCCGATCTAAATTCCACAAGTTATGACCTTTTCCGTGCAACTGCGCGAACTGCCTCCTGCACAAGCGATTTTCAGACACATTTCGGAAATAGCTAAATCGCGGGGCCAAAACGTTAGAATTTTCCTTAGCTCTAGAAATCCACATTTGTTCTAAACTGTCTAATCTAGTTGCCATATCAATTTTGTTAATTTTAGAGTACGTTTGCTATGTCAAAAGTGCTTCGAAAGACGGGCAGTGGGCTGACCGAATATGCACTTCTTGTTCTACTTGATGTTTTCATGCACTAAACTAACTACAAGCAATATACTAGTATGCAACGCATTTCTATTCCTCTCTTAAAACTTTTAGCAAACATGTAGCCTACACACAATTGAATAAATTACCTAGCATCCACTATAACATAATACATTAAGTAATTCCACATGATAGCCAAACATGCAAGTAAAGTAATCCATTGAACAATTTAAGGCAAGTCATTCATTTAACACCTAAACTACTCATATAACTCAAGAAACCACATAAACACCCCTTATACACAAGAACACTACTCGGCCCCTTAGGTTCACCACACACAAACACACCACATTCACTTTATTTTGAGCAACTAATAAGTGATCCTAGTCTCTACAACACATATAACTCAATAACCAAGATAAAACTAAGCATTAAGGCTCTAACTTCATTTTTTTTCCCTTTTTAATTCAATAAGGCAATACTAGTAATGAATCAAGTTATCCAATCACATAGACATATTCTATACCCATATTTGAGAGTAAAATAAGCATAGATAAGCATATATAGTACATTATTTAACTTCAAGAAGCCAAAGAGCACAAAACAAATAAGTTTAACACTTTCAACATCTCAGCAGTACCTCGACTTTGGCTGCACAATTACCTAAGAAAACGACCTCCTATGAAACTGATTTTTACGTGTATGGAAATATCTTCGGAAGTAGATAACTCTAGAATCAAACGGAACTCGATTCTGAGTTAAATTCATCAAGATATGACTAAAACAACTCAAGTGCGCAAAGCTGTCCAGATTGGTCACGAATTCTATCAGGTTTCTATTTTTATTTTCTTAGAGGCACTAGATGGAGGAATTGGCCAAC
This sequence comes from Ehretia macrophylla, assembly GCA_037974665.1. Classification (NCBI taxonomy): domain Eukaryota; kingdom Viridiplantae; phylum Streptophyta; class Magnoliopsida; order Boraginales; family Ehretiaceae; genus Ehretia; species Ehretia macrophylla. The sequence continues at coordinate 52,757,090 of CM075781.1, forward strand.
TCGACCTAAACAGAACTTGTTCTAAACTAGCTTATCTAGGTCCTGTAAAATTTTCATAATTTTCCAAGTTATCTAACTAGGTCAAAAACTCCACGAAATTCAGGCAAGTAAAACTGTCCAGTTGCAGTCAACTACAAAACTTCACTGATTTCAGCAATTACGAGCAAACAAACGATTTTTCTTCACAATTCTTCCAACATGAAAGTTGTATCTCTCCAAGTCTAGATTAATATGTGATTTTTCCAGGTTTTCCCAAAGTAATTAATTGCTCAAACAATACATAAAGTACAACAGCTACAACAAAATCCTGCAAACATATACATGTATAAACTTGTCTAATACAACAATTTCTTACTCAAAAACACATATATATGCAATGTAAGTTCTGAAATCAGTTTTTAAAATATTTCCCCTCACCTTACACATGCTAGGAACGTGAGCTAAGGCACGAAAATGCGAGAAAATCGGCTCGGGGTTGTTTATTTCTTCTTCTTCTCCTCTTTCTTCTTTTGATTGATTGGTGTGTGTTGTGTGTGGTCTGATGTGTGTGTGTGTGTTGCAGTATTTTTGTGTGTGTGTGGGGTGTGTTGTGTGTGTTTTATGTTAAATAAAAATATCTAGGTGGCTCCAAAGACCAAATTGCCCCCTTAACTAAGTGTATATTTCTAGTTTGCCACCTTATAGTATTTTTACTAATCTAGTTAGCTAGGGTAGTGTAGTGTAATTATTTTATTGCCTACGATATGCCTACGATACTTAGAATATAAAAAAAATGCACGTGAATGTACACTAAATAAAACGAATGCACATTTTCCAAGAAATATAAAAAGTAATGCTAATAATTATATGCAAACAATTAAGGTAACATGTAAATGTACGCAAATGATTAAAATAAGCATATTAATATACGCAAATAAATAAAATAACTATATGCTCAGGGTCGGGGTATTACAATCCAAACTAATTCTCTTAAGTCTGAATTTCAACTTGGCCCATTATAGACCACCAAGAGGTCCATGCTAAATTTAAAACAACTTAAAATTAGCCCAAATTAGATATCAAAAGGAGTCCAACTACTTTTATTAAAATCTGAATTTTAAATGGCCCAAGTTCATATATGCCCATTAGTAATACATATGCCCATTAGCCCAAGGGAGAAATAGAAACTCAATCTTTTAATTGCCAATCCAACCTAAACAATAAAATAAGTCCCGCTTATCTTATTCAAATTCGGATTTAAAGTAGCCCAAAACTATGAGCCCAACAGCCCAGAAGATTAAGTAAAATAAAAATCAAAATAGCCCATCCATCACCCAACACCTTGGGTTTGGATTCGGGTCTAGATCTATACATAGATCTGCATATTCGGGTCGGGTTCGAAACCCTACCTGAATCATAATTTTTTTTTTCTTTCTTCTTTCTCCTTACTAGCGCTGCCCCCCACCCCTCTTCCCTTTCTTCTTCGGCGAGCTGCAGCCATGGCCATGGCCGCGAGGACAACTCATCGCGGCCTCCATGGCTACAGCCATGAAGCTGCCGTGAGCACACCTCCTCGCGGCTGCTTGGCAGCAGATCTGTTGCCACCATGGCAGCAACGTCGCTGCCACCATGGCAGCAGCGCCGCTACCATTGTGGCAGTCGCAACAACGACTGTAGCGCCACTGCGTGAGGAGCAGCAGTTCCTCACGTGGTCTGCTGCACCGCGAGGAGCCACTGCTCCTCGTGGCTTCAGCCACGCGGCATGGCCACTGGCCACGAGGAGCACCATGCTCCTCGCAGCCCATGGTTCTGCAGCGCGCTACCAGCTTGTGATGGTGCCGCTGCCATATGCGAAGGGGAAGTCAAGCAGCGATTCTGAAAAACTATTTTTCAAATTTTTTTTAATTATAAATATGTTGTTTTATAAAAACAGATTATGAAACTCTTTTCAAAATAATTACATAGACAACAATAATCCAGTTTCAAAAACTACTTTAATGAAACCAAATTTCATGAAACTTTAAAATAATTTCACAAAACTCGTTTATGAAATTAATGGTGGGAAGAACTTTAGGGCTAATATTTAATTCTATTAAATTTATGGGCATAAAAAATAAAAATAAATTCATAAACTACTAATTTTCACAATAGTTTCTCAAACTATGATTGACACTTTTAATTGTGCTACAACATGTGCTATAATCGACTAATCACGTAAAAGAAATGAATGGTGGCTCTGATACCAGTGTTGGGAATCGTGCATGGTATTTTTAAAATTTTATAAACAGAATAAACACAACGAAAATAATTAATAATACACATGCATCCGTTCATGGCTAATTACGTAGATTACAACATGCATAAATAATCAACTATTAATTACGCATTAAAGCTTTCAAGATTACGTTTCCAATGACGAATCTGTTGCAAAATCTGAACGATCCAAAGCTCCCCAATTGTAAAGCCTCCGAAAGTATCCACACAGAATCTGCACCCTTAATTGGATTTCACCCCCACTAGGTTTTCTAGAGAAATCCTACATATTATTTTGACTATGATTTTTGTGCTAGCTAAACCTGTGTCAAAATATTACATTATATAGAAAACATACATGACCTAGGGCCGCATATGGGTCAGTCTTAAACAGACCAGACTTGGACTCATAATAACCAAATCAATATCAAGTTACTACGAGCCCAGCTAAATTAATATTAGGACGATCATAAAATTAATTTAATATTTTCTCTAATCCAATTAATTTGCAAATTCCTTTTGCGTGTGACCTCTCGGGTTCATAATTAATTGGCAGCAAAATAATATTAATCTAATTAATATTTAATTAGAACTATTCTAATTTAATTATCGCAAGTCGTGAGTGATACCTAGCAGTATATCACGACTACCCAACTAATGATGAAGTAAAATTCTACGAACCCTTTAGTAACAATTATGCAATCAATTCCTTCTATCTGAATCATCCCGATTGAGCCAAAGTCATGGATAGGGTCGTCAAACTCTATTGCCCAATCATATGTCCAAATCTATTTAATCAGTAACTTATGAATAATACGTGGAACGACTTCCACTATTCTACCTCGGCCAAGGATTTTTAGTTACTCGATTAATAGATCACATAGGATCACTAATTGACAGATTCTATATCTACACGCACCTATCTCCTTGCCGGAATATATCGTAACCACTGAGTACATTATACAATCCTTGATGAGGACTAGCTTTATTGCACTAGCAAATCACGTTATCCCTAACACAAGATAACCGTGGTGTCTCAGGTCTAAGGACTAATTGCACCATTACACTATATAACGAATTATTGACCATTCCATGTAATTCGTTGTATTAGCGGTCATGTCCAGTCACTTGTTCTCAGCAAGCACTTATATATCTACCCTTACGATATGAGACTAATCGCCCAAATCAATATCTCATATTATTTGGATGGTAGACTGTAATCTGATCTTTCCGGATAAATCAACGCCCAATTAATTTATCCTACGATCGGGGACTATTTTAGAATATATTTATGAATATAGATTCTGTCACTCATATCCTTTCTGTTAAGGATAAATCTATAAATATTATTCTAAGAACTCTCATTTAAATAATTAATCGCATTAATTATATTTAAATAAAGTTCCCACATTAAATAAATAATATAATTATTATGTCCTAAAATTGGCATTTAGGGCATATAATCCAACAAGTTTCCCCCTGTCTATCTTTCTCGATTCTTGTCATAAGTTGCGTAGGTGGGTTCTCAAAAGAATGACAACCCAAGGGCAACTGCACACTATAGTTCGCTAGCCAGTCCGCATATTGATTAACTTCATGAAACACATGTTGGAGTTGAAACCCTTCATGATTATCAATAATCTGCTTGTAGTCTTCAACGAGAAACTTGAGATGGCTATTAAGGGTCTCTTTTGATTTTAACAGCTGAATAATAATCAGTGAATCAGACTCAATGGTGAGATGAGTGATACCTATGTCGACGGTTCTTCTAAGACTCTTCCAAACTGCCATCAATTCAGTTTTATTATTAGAGGAGATCCCCAAATTTATAGCGAATCCAAAAGTCCAAGCACCATTAGTGTTACGGAAGATACCCTCAGATCCTGCCAAACCTAGATTACCTTTCGAGCAACCGTCTATGTTAAGCTTCCACCCCTGGCTTGGTTTCGACCAACCAACCAAGATTTCATGAACACAGCGATGCGAAACATCATCGTGTTACGCCATGCCTCCACCATCTCCTTAGCTTGTCCGTGAATGAAGCTAGCTAAAAAATCAAAATTACCGTGAGGGAGACTCGTGAAGCACCTTTCGTTTTAAATTTAAGATAACAAAAGCTGAAAAAATGAACTAACCAAATATACGTGTTCTAAATGATCATTAGTTTCCAAATAATTAACATAGAGATCCAACATTTTTTTTTCTTTTCTTATTCTTCATTTTCCGTTTCCATTTCCTTTTCATTTTCTTCATCTTCCTTTATTCTTCTCTTCCTCTTCTTTTCTTCTAACCGCATCACTTTCTCTTGATAGCCAGTACGCTGCCATCAGTCCAAGCTACTAGCTGAACCGCCGCATATTTTCCTTCCTTCTTTATCATACTTCTCTCTTCTTAATTCTTCCCAAAAACAATTAAAAATAAAAATACATAGACACAACATACAATTCGTTCTCTTTAGACCTTCATGGATTAGTTGAACAACGCTCAACTTGCACAGTGTGACACCCCGACCTGTGCATATAATTATTTTATTAATGTGCATATATTTATATGTCTACTTTAATTATTTATATATATTTGTTTGCATAAAATGTCATATTTTTGGATTACGTGCATCTATTTCGTTTAACGTGCATTTAAGAGTTTTAAGTAACGTAGACATTATTTAAGTGTTATCAATTTGCAAATAGAAACTAGATTAGTTAGATTTCAACTAAATGTCAAATTAGTAAATATCAAATTAGTTAAAGGGGCAAGATAGACTTTTGAGTCTTTATAAAAAAATTCTACCTAATTTTGACCTTAATTAAAACAAATAAACTACACAAAACACACACACACAACATGTTTCAGCACACACACACACAATTCAGCACACACACACACGTAGGGAGAGAACGAGGAGGAGGAGGAGGAGGAGAAGAAGAAGAAGAAGAAGAAGAAGAAGAAATCAGCTTTGTAAGATCAATTTTCATGCTATTCTTCATGTCTAGGTGAGGGAATTCATATTATTTGGATTATTCAGCTATATGTATGCATGATACGTTTTATGTAAGTGTTCAAAAATGTTGGAAATGTATGTTTAGCTAAAGTATTAGTATGCTAAAGCTTGTAGGAACTCACTAGTGCTCATTGAGTGAACTCTTGCATGCTATCTTTAGTTGTAGAGTTGCTTTGTTAACTAAGTGTAATTGTGTAGTTTAGGTGTTTGTTAAATGTCCTAAATGAAGTGTAGGAATTTTATATAGGCTAAAGTAATGGTTATTGTTGGCTCAAATGCAAGAAATAACAAGAAGATGATAAGCAAGCAAAATTCAGATTTGGACACTGCACTGCCCCTGACTTCCGAAGTAGTTTTGGTATATCAAACGTGCTTAGAATTGAACGAAATTTACGTGGCAGCTAGATTAGACAGTTTAGAACAAATGTGGATTTCTAGAGCTAAGGCAAATTATAACGTTTTGACCCCGCGATTTAGCTATTTCCGAAATGTGTCTGAAAATCGCTGGTGCAGGGGGCAGTTCGCGCAGTTGCACGGAAAAGGTCATAACTTGTGGAATTTAGATCGGAATTGAGTTCCGCTTGAGGCTGAAGTCATATACACTCAAAGAGATACGTTTATAAATAAAAATCAGTCAGTTTGGAGGACTATAGCATATGTAACTGAATAAATAAAGTTAAGCATATGCAAGAAATTGAAAGATGTTTTAGCTAGTTGATAATTGACATTAATGGTTGTGATTGCTAGATAGTAAAATTATGGATTCTCATTGTGTAGATGTGTATATTGGAGTTAAATGATGGTTATAAGATATTCAATATGATTTATTAGGTGTTATGTTAACAATGTGGTATTTTGGTGTTGATTGTTAGTTAAATGAGAATTCTAGTGTTGTGGTTGTTGTTGTGTTAGGAGTGGGAGATAATAGATATTGCATGTTCAATGTTTGAAAGAATGCTTGTAAGATTGTGGTAGCTCAAGAAGAAATTAGCTAGCATGTATGTTCATAAATATACAAGAATGGATTTTTAGTTAGCTCTCACTATATATATTAGAATTTCGAGTAAATGAACTAACTACACCATGTGTACGTGTATGTGTGTTAAATTGTGGCTGTCCAGTTTTTTTTATAGCAAAAAATGAGGCAACTTCGGGCTTAAAACTGTATTGATTGGAGGAGGATTAGGGGTTGAATTATATACCGTTAGAAAGCCTTATGAGTATAGTTTCTACTGCTTTTTACGGTGCATTAATAAGAGTTTTCTAGAATAAGTTATGACCATTTTGATGAGATGTGTCGAAACTGCCAATTACTCGAGAATCTGAATGGTGTTGTTATTTTGCTATGGTAATGTTATAATTTAGTTCTAATTGGATGTATTCGATCAAGACCTTATTGTGTAGTGTTCTAGTATGATTAGTAGGTAGTTTGGAAACCTTGAGATGTGCATAGGAGAAGAAAATATTGGTTAAAGAAAGGGGAAATGTGAGAAATAGATGCTTTTGTGCTTGCATGAGTTTGTAGGTGCTTGATAAGTGTCAAAATGCATGTCTAAGGTATATTCAAGTTAGTTGAAGAGTTTCGTGGAAAAGTATGATAAATGCCCTTTGTGTTTATATGGTTACTTGGAACACATGATAAGTTAAAGCATATTTAGGTGATATTTTGTTAAAGATGGAATTCCAATAGATATTGTATGCTAAATGAGTGGAACTATAGAATAACTAACCTGGTAGATAATTAATAAATGTGTAGTTAATGTTCTTGGTTAGATTAAAGAGATGATTTAGAGTTATTCGTTTGATTGCTTAGGCTATGTGGCATTATGAAATACGTGAGTGATTATATATGTAGCCTTTAATGTTGCGGATTGAGTTAAGCAAAAGTTAAGTTAGAAATTAATATAGTTAATTGCTTAAGTGCTAAACTCATATGAACACGCTAGGGTACATGTCCAAGCTAGTTCGAGGAGGTTGGGGTAATCGGAGCTATTTTCTTGCATATTAAGTCGGATCCAAGGTGAGGGAGTTCTCTTATGTGCATCTTAACTTGATTTATGTTTCTAAATTGAATTATTTAGTAATTGTTAAAGTTTATATGTATTATTTTATTTGTTCTCTTGAGTCTTTTCGTGTTATTGTGATTAACTGCAAGGGCGGCCTACTTTGTCGTTCCTCTTACGTGATTTGATATTCTTGTTTCTCGTGATCTTGTCTTGGGGTTGCGCAACCTTTTCGGACATGGTAGCGTCGAGAAACACGGGCGGCGTTGGGCTTGCCGTGCTCCCTCGACTACCATGGTTCCTATTCTCTTCTCACTGAGGCATACTCCACTACCCCAGAGGCGTGGTTCACTTGCTGGGCATGGACCTATCTCAGGAGAAAGGGTCGTAGGATCGGGATACATCCGAAGTATCCTAACTTGTTGGAGTAAGGGTTTGCCGGCACTTGCATGAAGTTCGTGGCTCGTGGCTCGTGATGAAGACTTGAAGTGAAACCGTATCATTTTTAATGTGGTTAACTACTTGTTACTTAAATCTTGTTCTTTATGTTATACGTATATGATTTCTTGTGTTTGCATATCATAATGCACGCCCGGTATGTTGCATTACCTCCCTCACTGAGTAACCGGGTTACTCATTCCTCGTTTTAACATGTTACAGGTGCAGTTAGAATAACTACCTTGTGTGCCGTGCTGTTGGTTGCTTATCCTACTATGGTTAGAAGCTATTGTGAAGATGGAACTTGGTGTATATTTTTGTACTGTTTTGAAACCCCTTGAAGTCTTGTATGTACTTTGTACAGCTTGTTGGATAGTAATTAAATTAAGAACTTATATGGTTTGATAGAGTAGTGACATGTAATAGCTAAAGATAGATTTTATTGCCTTTTATTTGCTTGCTTGTATGATTATATTTTGTCTAAGGCTCAGATGGCCTTGAGACTGGGAGAAGTTGGACAATTGAAGTTGGGGTGTTGTATTGTGATTATACTTGCTGCTTGTAGGTTTTTGATTTGTCCTATAAATAGGGGAGACTCTGTCCGTTTTTCCTAAAATTTTGTGCCAGGGTTTGGATTTGGGTTGAGTATAGTTTGGTTAATAGAAGTCCCAGTTCTGTGAGGGATTGAGGCGTTACAGAGGTGGTATCAGAGCTTAGATAGCTCATAGCCGGGAAAGGGTCTTCGGCCTATTGGGTAGTGACCTTGATCGTGTGTTTGTAAAGTGTGTTACATGGATAAAGTACCATACGTGACTTGTGTGCTAAGTAGGTTAATATGTCATGTCCTCAGAATATGTAAAATGTGTATTGATGTGGGCTTGTGCCTGTTTGAGTTAAATGTGCTCCTATGTGTTATATTTGCATGAAATATGAAGATTGTGTGATACCTATAACTATGTGATCATGTGTGACTTGAATGAGAAATGTATGTTACGTGATTTGCTTATGTGAAATATGAATAATGTGTTAGCTGAACAATTATGTGACCTTGTGTACTTTTATATGGTATATTTATTAATATTAGTATCTTATATATTTATCATTGTATGTATACATGCATTATGTTGATATATGTCAATATCCACCTCTTCATAATAAGTATCATTAATTATATGGTAGCATAAATTAATGATTCCGACTTAAACGTCGATGAGGTCAAAAGAGATCGCGATGGCTACAAGAAAGAAGTTCGGGAATTTGGAATTACCTAAGATGACGTCGGGATGATGCAATGCTAAAGTTAGCCAATTTGACCAAAGGAAACTTCCTAGAAGTTGACTTGGATGCTAGACACCCATGTGGTCAATTGTAGCCACCCATGTGATAAATATGGGTGGTTAATACTTTGAACATGGTTGGTAAAGCCAACCAAGATTGAAATGTTTGATAGGAAAGTCTCCTATGGCGGGCTAGCTGAATTCTATAAATAGGCATGCATTAGTTCATCATTTTGATCCACAACACAACTCCAAACACAATCCTAAGTTAGTCTTTCTTTCTTGTATTCTTCTTGTAAGTCCAGAAGCCATTGAAGCTCTAATCTTGAGAGCGCACGGTGGGACAATTATCTTGTAAGTGTTATATTGAATTGTTATAACTAGTAGTGTTGTCTTTCTACTTGATTGTTGTTAAGACGTTTCTAGGAAATTGGTTATATTCTTACATGGTATCAAGATCTTAAGGGGCTCTTAACAATAATCTTGTCTAGTAAAGCTCAACAACTATGACTACTCAAGGTGCTAGTTCTTCTTCTACCAGTTCTAGTTCCGGTTCAGTACCGACAATTTGTATCCGTCCCCCTACCTTCACAGAAGGAAAGCTTGATGGCACGAACTATCTTTTGTGGAAGTTCAAAATCACTACAATTCTGGACTCCTACGAACTCCTTGATACGGTGTTAGGCACAGATGCAGAACCAGTTGCAGTCCGTGCTGAAGATGACACAAAAAAGGTCACACCTCCAGATCCTCAGCTTGTTAAAGAATGGAGGACACGAAATGCTGATGCACTTTGTGCAATTGTAACAAGTGTTCAAGATTCCGTCCTTACTCTAATTCAACACACAACCAAGGCAACTGAAGCTTGGAACATACTGAGAAATCAGTATGAAACAAGGAACCAGACTCGCATTCAGAACTTGGAGAATCAGTTAGCTGCTGAGAGATTAAGTGAAGATGAAGCAGCTGAGTCATTTATCAGTAGGATGAAAAACCTACGTGATCAAATGGCTGCAGCTGGTATTGCCAAATCAACCGAGGAACTAGCTCGAAGGTGCATTAGAGTGTTGCCTCCAAAATTTGACGGCCTTGTGACAGCACTCAATACACAAGTTCGCATTCCTCCTTTGACGTTTGAAGAATTCACTGCCATGTTGATGGAGGAGGAGATGAGGCTGAGGAGCAGAGAAAATCAACTCGACTCTGCCTTTACAGCCAAGGCGAGGAGTAACCAAGAAGAAAGCAAAGAAGAAAACGTTCTCTGGATCGTGCTACTACTGCAATAAGAAAGGCCATGTTGTCAAAGATTGCAAGAAACGAATCCATGACGAGAAGAACGGAACTTTAAAGCCAAATTGGAGAAATAAAGAATCTGCCAATACGGTTGAAACGGAAGTGCATCTGTTTACTGTAACAGATGTATCAGAGGAAACATGTACTAGCGCACATGTACATCAAACAAGTGCATGGGTATTAGATAGTGGAGCTTCCCGACACATGACCAGCAAGAAGGAGTTATATGACTCCATAAAACCTCTACAAGAACCAATGAATGTTATCGTTGGGAATAATGCTAGGTGTCCCGTTGAGGGCACTGGAACCATCTCGCTCGTGTCTAAAGATGGAGGAAGCAAGAAGCTGTCCAACGTACTCTTTGTACCCCAGATCACCAGAAATTTGCTATCTATAGCTGCTATTACAGATAATGATCTAGAAGTGCAGTTCAAGAAGACGGAAGCTTTGATTCTTGACAAGGATCAAAATATCGTGAGTAAAGGTATTCGCAAAAATAATCTTTACGAAATCAGCTCTCTTTCTACTGTCGTGGATGCCAAAACAAGTCAACTTTGGCATGAAAGGTTCGGGCACATTTCCTATCCTGTGTTAAAGGAAATGCAAAAGAAGAAGATGGTGGCCGACTTGCCTTCAATTGAAGAAATTGAAGGACCATGTGAAGCTTGTATGTTGGGCAAGCAACATAGACAGTCATTTCCCAAAGAGAGTCATAACCGATCAAAGGCTCCTCTAGAGTTGGTACATGCTGACCTCTGCGGAAAAATGACTACGACGGCGTTGGGAGGATCTTCCTACTTTATGCTGTTAGTCGACGATTATAGTAGGAAGATGTGGGTGTACTTCCTTCGGGACAAGGCTGATGCTCTTGAAAAATTTAAAGTGTGGCACAAACTTATGACAAATGAGAACACAACTCAATTGAAGAAACTTCATACCGATCGTGGGGGGGAATTCTGTTCTACAGAGTTCACCAACTACTGCAACAAGCTTGGGATTAAGCGCCAATTGACTGCTCCATACACACCACAACAAAATGGAGTTGTGGAACGAAGAAATCGAACAATTGTAGAAATGGCTCGATGCATGTTGAAAGGTGCTGGCCTACTTGACACATTCTGGGCTGAAGCAGTCAACACAGCGGTATACATCCTCAATCGGTGCTCAACCAGGGCACTCAACGATAAGACTCCTAATGAGGCTTATTATGGTACGAAACCTTCTGTGTCTCATTTAAGAAAATTTGGGTGTGAGTGTTTTGTACACATTCCAAATGAAAATCGAAAGAAATTGGATGACAAGAGCAAGAAGGGCATTTTCTTGGGATATAGTGAAGAGTCTAAAGCATACAGACTCTATGATGTAGAGGCCAAGAAGGTGATCATAAGCCGAGATGTGGTGTTTAATGAGCGACCACACTCAATGGAGGATAGCGGTCCTGCCATTTCGTCATCAACTGATGAAGTAATCCACCAAGTGCCTGAACAACGACCGTTGAACAATGAAGAAGTCTCTAATGATGGGGAGACTGAAGACCAACCTGTTGTACCCACAAGGAAGCCACAACCGAAGTGGTTCCAACAGCTTTTTGATGGAAGAAATCCAGGAATTACTGATGATAGTCCACGTCCTGATGGACTAAGACGATCAAAGAGAATAGATGAGCAGAACAGATCAGGACAACAACTAGTAAACATGGCTTTGATGACCCAAATCATCAAGACGGTAAAAGAACCGGTAACTGTGGAGGAAGCCATGTCAGATCCAAATTGGATAGCAGCTATACTAGCCGAGTATGATAGTATCATGAAAAATGATACTTGGGAGATCGTTGAAAAGCCATCGAACAGAAAAATTATCGGCACCAAATGGATCTGGAAAGTGAAGTACAAGGCAGATGGAAGTCTTGAAAAATACAAGGCACGCCTTATAGCACAAGGATTTTCGCAAGTCGAAGGTTTCGATGTATATGAAACCTTTGCTCCAACAGCAAAAATGTCAACAATCAGGCTAGTTGTTGCAGCTGCCGCGCATTATGAATGGATTGTACATCAAATGGATGTCAAGTCAGCTTTTCTTAATGGACAACTTGAAGAAGAAGTCTACGTTGCACAACCCCCTGGCTTCCAAATACCAGGTGAAGAAGAAAAAGTCTGCAAATTGAAAAAGGCTTTATATGGGTTAAAGCAAGCACCACGAGCTTGGTACAAACGTATAGACTCTTTTTTCTTGCAACATGGTTTCTGTAGAAGCAAATCAGAGGCCAACTTGTATGTTCTAAGTGAATAAGGAAAGAAGGTAATTGTAGTCCTATATGTGGATGATCTTGTAATCACTGGTGACCATAAAGATAATATTCGGAAGACGCAAGAATGGTTGAGCCAAGAATTTGAAATGACAAATCTTGGTCTTCTTTATTATTGCTTGGGAATCGAGGTATGGCAAAAACCTCATACTATCTTCATCTCGCAGCAACGATATGTTCGTGAGCTTCTCACTGCATTTGGTATGTCCGAGTGCAAACCAGTTGTCACCCCGATGGAAGTGAATACAAAGTTATCAATTGACGATCCTTCAGAACAAGTTGATAACAAGCTCTATAGAAGGTTGGTGGGAAGTTTAATCTTCCTTTGTAACACAAGACCTGATATTAGTTATGCTGTGGGAGTTCTCAGTCAATTTTCAAATAAACCGAAACAAAGTCACTGGCAAGTAGGGATGCGGATCCTCAAATATCTCAAAGGCACGTTGAAGTATGGGATATCATACAAGTCTGGAGATACTTTATCTGGGTACTGTGACTCAGACTGGGCTGGTGATATTGACTCAAGAAAATCTATTACAGGTTACGTATTCACATTCGGTGGTGGAGTCATCTCATGGGCTAGTAAGAAGCAACCCACCGTTGCACTTTCATCAACGGAGGCAGAATACAAGGCTGCTTGTGTAGCATCCTGTGAAGCTGTTTGGCTACGACGCATCATGACTGATATTGGCATTCCAATAGAGGAAGCAACAATGTTGAAATGTGACAGTCAGAGTTGTATAGCCATGTCAAAGAATCCGGTATTTCATGCTAGAACAAAACACATAGAGATTCAGTATCACTATGTGAGGGAACTGATCGAGGAAGGTGAAATCTACATGGAGTACTACCCTACAGAAGATAATTGTGCAGATATCTTCACTAAAGCGTTAGGGAGCATCCAATTGAGCAAGCATCTTCAAACATTGGGTGTTGGCCCAATAGCTTAGTCAACATGAGGTGAACATTGAGGGGGGGTGTTGATATATGTCAATATCCACCTCTTCATAATAAGTATCGTTAATTATATGGTAGCATAAATTAATGATTCCGACTTAAACGTCGATGAGGTCAAAAGAGATCGCGATGGCTACAAGAAAGAAGTTCAGGAATTTGGAATTACCTAAGATGACGTCGGGATGATGCAATGCTAAATTTAGCCAATTTGACCAAAGGAAACTTCCTAGAAGTTGACTTGGATGCTAGCCACCCATGTGGTCAATTGTAGCCACCCATGTGATAAATATGGGTGGTTAATACTTTGAACATGGTTGGTAAAGCCAACCAAGATTGAAATGTTTGATAGGAAAGTCTCCTGTGGCGGGCTAGCTGAATTCTATAAATAGGCATGCATTAGTTAATCATTTTGATCCACAACACAACTCCAAACACAATCCTAAGTTAGTCTTTCTTTCTTGTATTCTTCTTGTAAGTCTAGAAGCCATTGAAGCTCTAATCTTGATAGCGCATGGTGGGACAATTATCTTGTAAGTGTTATATTGAATTGTTATAACGAGTAGTGTTGTCTTTCTACTTGATTGTTGTTAAGATGTTTCTGGGAAATTGGTTATATTCTTACACATTACCCCTCACATATGGTAAGTAAACTCTCCCCTATAAAGAGATGATCAGTAGCGGTACATTTGGAGGCGAGAACCAACAAGAAGAGGGAACATCTAGCATTATCTACATATATATATATACAACTTATGTCTTGCAGAGAAATGTTGTTCACGGTTAAGCTTCTAATAGGGTATTCTCGTTGGCCTTCTAGTTGGGAGTTAATTGGTGACAGTTGATCTTTAAACAAAATTTTCATAGGTAACATCTCCTGTGGATCTTGGATGCATCTCTTATTTGGTATCGTACATGGAATACTTGTATAATACTTCTATTGGAGGAATTGCACTCAAAGATACTCCATCGGTATTCTTTATACGGTTTCTTGTTGGAATTCTTATTTGGGGCCTCACCTATGGCATGGTATTATCTTGGTATTCACATACAGATTTCTTTTTATTAACTTCCGATACTAATAGATGAGATTCTTATATGGTGCTTCTATTTGGTTTTCTAAACGGTACTTCCCAAAAAAAAAAAGCCTTTATTTGGCTATATTAATTGGGATTCCTTCTGAAGAGCTTTTGGTATTCTCAGTGGAATTATCGGTGGCAATGGTATGGATATTTCTCTTGGTAAACTTGTCTGTACACTTATTGGCTTCAGGTCTGACTAGGGTTGCTATAGCTATTGAAGGATTATTCTGGAGCCTAAGAAATTGCGAGGATGCAATTTGTTTGAAGGAGGGAAGAGTGTGACACCCCGACCTGTGCATATAATTATTTTATTAATGTGCATATATTTATATGTCTACTTTAATTATTTATATATATTTGTTTGCATAAAATATCATATTTTTTGATTACGTGCATTTATTTCGTTTAACGTGCATTTATGTGCATTCACGTGCATTTAAGAGTTTTAAGTAACGTAAACATTATTTAAGTGTTATCAATTTGAAAATAGAAACTAGATTAGTTAGATTTCAACTAAATGTCAAATTAGTAAATATCAAATTAGTTAAAGGGGCAAGATAGACTTTTGAGTCTTCATAAATAAATCCTACCTAATTTTGACCTTAATTAAAACAAATAAACTACACAAAACACACACACACAACACGTTTCAGCACACACACACACAATTCAGCACACACACACACGCAGGGAGAGAAGGAGAAGAAGAAGAAGAAGAAGAAGAAGAAAAATCAATTTTCATGTCATTCTTCATGTCTAGGTGAGGGAATTCATATTATTTGGATTATTCAGCTATATGTATGCATGATACGTTTTATGTAAGTGTTCAAAAATGTTGGAAATGTATGTTTAGCTAAAGTATTAGTATGCTAAAGGTTGTAGGAACTCACTAGTGCTCATTGAATGAACTCTTGCATGCTATCTTTAGTTGTAGAGTTGCTTTGTTAACTAAGTGTAATTGTGTAGTTTAGGTGCTTGTTAAATGTCCTAAATGAAGTGTAGGAATGTTATATAGGCTAAAGTAATGGTTATTGTTGGCTCAAATGCAAGAAATAACAAGAAGATGATAAGCAAGCAAAATTCGGATTTGGACACTGCACTGCCCCTGACTTCCGAAGTAGTTTTGGTATAGCAAACGTGCTTAGAATTGAACGAAATTTATATGGCAGCTAGATTAGACAGTTTAGAACAAATGTGGATTTTTAGAGCTAAGGCAAATTATAACGTTTTGACCCCACGATTTAGCTATTTCCGAAATGTGTCTGAAAATCGCTGGTGCAGGGGGCAGTTCGCGCAGTTGCACGGAAAAGGTCATAACTTGTGGAATTTAGATCGGAATTGAGTTCTGCTTGAGGCTAAAGTCATCTACACTCAAAGAGATACGTTTATAAATAAAAATTTAGTCAGTTTGGAGGACTATAGCATATGTAACTGAATAAATAAAGTTAAGCATCTGCAAGAAATTGAAAGATGTTTTAGCTAGTTGATAATTGAAATTAATGGTTGTGATTGCTAGATAGTAAAATTATGGATTCTCATTGTGTAGATGTGTATATTGGAGTTAAATGATGGTTATAAGATATTCAATATGATTTATTAGGTGTTATGTTAACAATGTGGTATTTTGGTGTTGATTGTTAGTTAAAGGAGAATTCTAGTGTTGTGGTTGTTGTTGTGTTAGGAGTGGGAGATAATAGATATTGCATGTTCAATGTTTGAAAGAATGCTTGTAAGATTGTGGGAGCTCAAGAAGAAATTAGCTAGCATGTATGTTCATAAATATACAAGATTGGAGTTTTAGTTAGCTCTCACTATATATATTGGAATTTCGAGTAAATGAACTAACTACACCATGTGTACGTGTATGTGTGTTAAATTGTGGCTGTCCAGTTTTTTTTTATAGCAAAAAATGAGGCAACTTCGGGCTTAAAACTGTATTGATTGGAGGAGGATTAGGGGTTGAATTATATACCGTTAGAAAGCCTTATGAGTCTAGTTTCTACTGCTTTTTACAGTGCATTAATAAGAGTTTTCTAGAATAAGTTATGACCATTTTGGTGAGATGTGTCGAAACTGCCAGTTACGCGAGAATCTGAATGGTGTTGTTATTTTGCTATGGTAACGTTATAATTTAGTTCTAATTGGATGCATTCGATCAAGACCTTATTGTGTAGTGTTCTAGTATGATTAGTAGGTAGTTTGGAAACCTTGAGATGTGCATAGGAGAAGAAAAGATTGGTTAAAGAAAGGAAAAATGTGAGAAATAGATGCTTTTGTGCTTGCATGAGTTTGTAGGTGCTTGATAAGTGTCAAAATGCATGTCTAAGGTATATTCAAGTTAGTTGAAGAGTTTCGTGGAAAAGTATGATAAATGCCCTTTGTGTTTATATGGTTACTTGGAACACATGATAAGTTAAAGCATATTTAGGTGGTATTTTGTTAAAGATGGAATTCCAATAGATATTGTATGCTAAATGAGTGGAACTATAGAATAACTAACCTGGTAGATAATTAATAAATGTGTAGTTAATGTTCTTGGTTAGATTAAAGAGATGATTTAGAGTTATTCGTTTGATTGCTTAGGCTATTTGGCATTATGAAATACGTGAGTGATTATATATGTAGCCTTTAATGTTGCGGATTGAGTTAAGCAAAAGTTAAGTTAGAAATTAATATAGTTAATTGCTAAAGTGCTAAACTCATATGAACACGCTAGGGTACATGTCCAAGCTAGTTCGAGGAGGTTGGGGTAATCGGAGCTATTTTCTTGCATATTTAGTCGGATCCAAGGTGAGGGAGTTCTCTTATGTGCATCTTAACTTGATTTATGTTTCTAAATTGAATTATTTAGTAATTGTTAAAGTTTATATGTATTATTTTACTTGTTCTCTTGAGTCTTTTCGTGTTATTGTGATTAACTGCAAGGGCGGCCTACTTTGTCGTTCCTCTTACGTGATTTGATATTCTTGTTTCTCGTGATCTTGTCTTGGGGTTGCGCAACCTTTTCGGACATGGTAGCGTCGAGAAACACGGGCGACGTCGGGCTTGCCGTGCTTCCTCGACTACCATGGTGCTTATTCCCTTCTCGCTGAGGCATACTCCACTACCCTAGAGGCGTGGTTCACCTGCTGGGCATGGACCTACCTTAGGAGAAAGGGTCGTAAGATCGGGATACATTCGGAGTATCCCAACTTGTTGGAGTAAGGGTTTGCCTTCACTTGCGTGAAGTTCGTGGCTCGTGGCTCGTGATGAAGACTTGAAGTGGAACCGTATCATTTTTAATGTGGTTAACTACTTGTTACTTAAATCTTGTTCTTTATGTTATACGTATATGATTTCTTGTGTTTGCATATCATAATGCACACCCGGTATGTTGTATTACCTCCCTCACTGAGTAACCTGGTTACTCATTCCTCGTTAACATGTTACAGGTGCAGTTAGAATAACTACCTTGTGTGTTGTGCTGTTAGTTGCTTATCCTACTGTGGTTAGAAGCTATTGTGAAGATGGAACTTGGTGTATATTTTTGTACTGTTTTGAAACCCCTTGAAGTCTTGTATGTACTTTGTACAGCTTGTTGGATAGTTTTGATAGAGTAGTGACATGTAATAGCTAAAGATATATTTTATTGCCTTTTATTTGTCTACTTGTATGATTATATTTTGTCTAAGGCTCGGATGGCCTTGAGACTGGGAGAAGTTGGACAATTGAAGTTGGGGTGTTGTATTGTGATTATACTTGCTACTTGCAGGTTTTTGATTAGTCCTATAAATAGGGGAGACTCCGTCCGTTTTCCCTAAAATTTTGTGCCAGTGTTTAGATTTGGGTTTAGTATAGTTTGGTTAATAGAAGTCCCAGTTCCGTGAGGGATTGGGGCGTTACACATTGGCTCCACTACTCCAAAGAAATACAAGGTGCCTTATAGTTTTAGTGTGTAATATATGAAGAGACAATCCTCAAAAGTTTTCAAATTCTTTTAACTTGAATTCTCAGCATAGAATGCATAAAAATTTCTAGAGGAATGCTTCAAGATTTTTGGGACCAAGAAATATAAAACCATGGAATGAGAACTACCAGAAGATTATTATTAAGGAAACCACTATCTATAACAATAAGAAATTGAGGATGCGGAGACAAGCATGAATAGGAATTACATGCAGACTCGCAGCCATTACTGGATATATATGTCATGGTTGTATAACAAACTGTAAAATAACTAATGGTGCATTAGTAGAGAAGAAGCCTTGTGAAATTCCGTTCTTTTCCTTTTGAAACCAGACACACTGCCCCCTTCCGTCTATTTTAAGCTAACACCGTTAAATTTTTTGTTAAAATGACATTTTTACCCTTATATTATACATTTTTTTTCTTTTTTTTCCTTTTCTTTATTCTCTCTCTTCCCATTCTTTTCACCCAAAAATAATTAAAAAAAAAGAAATTATCATCATCTTCATCCCTATAACCGCCCCCCTCCCCCCCCCCCCCACCCCGATGTCATACCCCCCAACAAACAGCCCCCACCCCCAGCGTCCCCTCCTCCCCTTAGCCCCGTGTGCGTGCTGTGTGTTTTCTTCATTTTCTCTTTTGGTCTAATCACTAAAACATATGTTGTTATTTACTTGAAATTATTTTAGTAAAAATAATAAAAAAAAAGTTCTTCTGTTACTAGAGACATAAAAAAAAAAAAAGAATAGCATGTAAAACTTCAAGAAATGAAAGTTCCAAGCAGATATCACCAATACAACACCCAAGGATTCAAAAACAATTTCCGCTGATGAAGGAAAAGTTGTTAATGAAGTTTTAACCTGCAATTGTCAAATTATTAGCATCGTGAAGTGTTTCGTGTGCGTGTTGTGTGTGTGTGTGCGTTGTGTGTATTGTGTGTGTTGTGCGTGCTCCGTGTGTGTGGGGAATATGGGATTTATTTTTATTTTTTATTTGGGTAAGAATAAGTACAAGGGTATTTTAGCCAATAACTTAACTCATATAAAGTCAAAAAACACACCTAGTTGCACTAATAACGTGTGGGATGCACTTTGGATGGAAAATCAGACAGACAACAAACGGAGGGGGCGGAGTGATGTTTTTTAAAAATCATAGGAGGGTTTTTGATAGTTTTATGAACACAAGAAGACGGGCTGATATATATGGGTTTCATAGAGGGGCGGAATGATATTTACCCAATTTAAAATTTTGGTCTTCCATTTAAAGTTGAATTTGAGAACTT
The DNA here is from genome assembly GCA_037974665.1 of Ehretia macrophylla. Taxonomy (NCBI): domain Eukaryota; kingdom Viridiplantae; phylum Streptophyta; class Magnoliopsida; order Boraginales; family Ehretiaceae; genus Ehretia; species Ehretia macrophylla. Next base: position 52,776,902 of record CM075781.1, read on the forward strand.
CACAAATGTTCATCGACGTAAGAACATCTCATATGTATGTGATATGGAGAAGGCGAGTACCACATATGCGAGGTTTGGTCCGATGACAATGCATTTGCTAGCATGAGAACTAGAAGGAAGAAGAAAAGAAAAGAAAAAAACCAAAGCAAAAGTAAAAAAAAAAAAGAAAAAGAAAGAAATAAGAAGAAGATAAGAAAAAAATAGAAATGAGAAGGTGTTATCTTCTATGCTAATTCCTCCGTAGTCATAGTGTATTCAGAATACCTGACATTCTCCTATTGGTTTCTTTTTAGTGAATTCTTTTTGTTATTTTTAATATGAAAAGATAATATACATTAAGTAGCGATTGGTACAGTAGAATAAATTTGGACAGGATGGAATGAGTTAAGAAATAAAATGGAATTGGGAATAGAATAAACTTGAGAATGTGAATGACATGTTTGGTATGCTTTAGGATTGAAGATAAAAATAAATATATTAATTCTAAACCCATATTTATTAGTCAGTATATAAGAATAATAATTAGAATGACTTGTATAATATGATATTATTACCCTTTTATTATTATAATATTAAAAATAAGGATAAATGTAAACATAACCTTAGACAACATAAACATAATAATAATAATAATAATAATAATAATAATAATAATATTATTATTATTATTATTATTTATTTTTGTTTTTGTTTTTATTATTATTATTATTTTAATTTATTATTATTATTGTTGTTATTTTATTTTTATTTTTAAAATTATTATTATTTTATTATTATTACTTTTTATTATTATTATTATTTTTATAATAATGACATTTATTATTATTATTATTATTATTATTTATAATAATAATTATTGTTATTTTATTTTTGTTTTTATTATTTTTTTTATTTAATTATTTTTATTATTGTTATTTCATTTTTATTTTTAAAATTATTATTATTATTATTATTATTATTCTTTTATTTTTATTTTTATTTTTACTTTTACTAATATTTTTGTTGTTATTATTATTTTTATTTTTATTTATGTATTTTTGTTTTTATAATAATAATAATAATTATTATTATTATTGTAAAAGAAATTATATATAAAAGTTATGTTTTTATGGGGGTATGTTAGTTATTTTATAAATAAGTCAATTTCTAAGTACATGGGAATGACTATTTGATCTAGAATGACTAATCTCATATATAAGGGAATGAGATTCCTAAGTTCATTCATTCATACTAAGCATGAGATCGGAAAGAGTTGAGAATGTCATTCTATTTCTAACCTCATTTCAATGTATCAATCGCTGCCTAAAAGTTAACAGAACACTACACCTATGATACTCATGAAACAATTTGGGTAAATCTAATAAGTCATGAGAGAGTTGGAAATTACCATGAAAAATACAACGTAAAATGCCTTTTGCCCAAAATTTATATACAGGTGCGTAGGCCCAAGTTACATGGATCTGCCTACAACACTTTTGTACCACAACTTGCATCCACCACAATCACCATCAACCCTAACTTATCTTTAGCTATAAATTACAAAAAACTTTCACCAAGCCAATCACAACAATTACTTATTAAATAGATATCATGACGGTGAACATTAGATCAAAGTCAAAGGAGAATTTAGGATATATTATTAGTACGAACCAAAGTGGTTTTGAAGATCAAAACTAGTGGAATTATAGGCTTAAAATGGTTTTTCAACAGGAAATTTCAAGGATTTCGAAAGAAATTTAAAAGCATTTTGTGTGGCTAGCAGGAGCTATACCCCACAACCAGACACTTGGGTATGCCCCTATGTGTATCTAAGATCTATGCCCAATGATGCTTCTTCTTTGTTGCCTCATGGAGTTAATCACAATTTAACTAATTATTAAAATTTATTTATACGGAGTTTATAGATGAAATCGATCATTTTTTTCTATATTAAGTTAGATGTCCTAATACTAATTATATAACTTTAGACACACTTCTTTTTCATCGAGAAAGGTAATAGACATGAATAATCTAAAATTTATCAACAAATAAGTTAGAGAGTTAACTGGTCCTTTGACAAACCAAAAAGCGATAGAGTTGAAAATGGGAATAGGTCGTCTCATTACAAAAAAAATAGTAATAGGCGACGGTTTTTGAAACTGTCACAAATTTAGGCGTCGCGAATGAATTAGCGGCGGTTTAAGAAACCACCACAAAAGCCTTGCAATAGGCGGCAGTTTCATAGAACCGCCGCGAAAGACTCGATTCTTTAAAAAAATAAATTTGGTTATAGGCGGCGGTTCCCTCATGAATTAAAAAAAAAAGATGTTTATAGGCAGCAGTTTTAAAACCACCACCTATACGCCTCATGAAATAAAAAAAATTAAATATATATTTTTTTGGCTAAGTCAACTATTTCATTTCATTACTTAATGAACAATAGGCAAAGCCATTTACATCTGTACCAAAACAGAATGGTAAGAAAACCCAAAACAAAAACAAAAAAACATTGACATAAAGCTGAAAGAAAATGTACAATAGTATGACTCCTACACTGCACCTTTGACACCTTAACCATTGGAGTGACACCTTAACCATTGGAGTGTCACCACCCAACCCAATCTTCTGGCATCAGACCAATTTAATTCCACTACTTAATGAACTCGTATCCTCATACATGCCCGGGATGTTTTTGGACCGAAAACTTCAACAAATGCTTCATTTTGCAAGTTGAATAGCTCTCAAAATTGGTTAAGAGTTTTTAGGCTGCAAATGCAATACAAGTAGTGTTGAAACATTTTGACACATCAAGATTTCAAGCTCTGAAAACTCCATATAATAGAAGATAGAAAACATCATTTAAATAGTCGTCAAGTTGATAAGCTAGTGATTATTGCTGAAAATGTTTAATAGAACTCACTTGCAGACCTACAAAATCTATAAGCATTCTTCAACCTAAAATGTTCCAAAGGGGCTAGCATTTGAAGATTACTTAATGCTTCGAAGAATAAAAGTCATGAAAATTTTTGGACTTTAGATCAAGAATCTTGATCAATCTTACTGCACAAGACTCCCCCTCCTATTGAAGACCAATTTTATGCCCACAGCTGCCAAACCAAGACTACCCCCAACTAATTCAATTTTTACAAAATCCAACAGAGATCATTATCAACAACAAGTTTTCGGACTTATAATTTCACCTCTAACAAATTTTTGGAGCAAGCTTGCTTATTGTCAAACTAAGGTGTTAAGCAATTATTCTCGGACGATTACCTCTAATATATGCAAATACAAGTTACAACACAAGACTGAACCTCACCACATAAATCCACCAATTTGCTCAAGATCAACTCAAACAAATATCACAGTTATTACTAAAGTAAATCAGCAAAACCCAACTCTTATAGACAAAGGGAGAGGGAATACAAGTAATAAATAAGAGAATACTAAAGATTCGAGCCATAGAATTGAATTATATAAATTAAAGGTGATGCAAAAACGAAGAACAAATCACTTATTTCTGCATTTTTTGATGAATTGAGAAATTAAGTAGTAGCTAGCAATGATAGTGTATATACCTTTGATTTGCTTTCGGGTCTTAGCTTATTAACAAGATACTTCATAACCAATCGAGTAGTCATCCTTCCATCTCTAAAAAATTATTGGAATCAATACATTAAATGCATATCTAATTATTAACCTAGAAATAATCATATTACAATATGCAATAGGAAAAAGAAAAGTAAAAAAATTGATTTTTGCTAGCAAATTAAAGAAGAAGATTTGAAAAAATTACTTGATTCTTGGGTAGCTCTTTGGTATCTAAGGCAAAAATAGCTCTTTAGGGCAACTCATAATGCATTCAAAAACTAATAAAAGAGTTTCTTCAAGCATTGTTTAAGAACATTCACACTATAAATTGAAAGCCCTTCTTCTATTATTGAAGTTATTGAAGAATATTAATATAAAGAAAAGAAAAATTAACAATATTGATTTTGTTTTTTGGGTTTTCTTCTATGTTTTCTCTATATAATAAAAGTGACAAAGTTTCAGCACCTGACAAGACTGATATATCAAAATGATCTCACAAGCTTCATTAGATGTAGATCATGCATCTTCATTACAAGCTTGATATATCAAAATGAGCCAGCAATAAAGCTAGTAAAGTGAAGGTGGAAGAGTGAACGTTGTGGAGCCTAGAGCCCGGGAAGCTCTAAAGGCAAGTTCATTTCAGAAACATAAAGGGGTTTCTGAAGCTTAGAAAAGCTCATACAAAGACATAAATGGAATTAACAAGTGAGTCAAAACAAATGGAATTAACAAGCGAGTCAAAACTAATAAAACAAAGGTACCTTCGAAGACATATGAAAACTTCTCAGCACTCTCGAAGAAGTAGTCATCAGTTAATTTTTGCTGCAAAAACAAAGAGACCCAAACAAAAATTCTGTCAATCGGAATTGTTTTAAGACACAAACTTTACATGAAGAATCACTAGCTGCAAACTCTAGTCGTTTAGAAAAGAGTGATGCATCAAATTTCTGTTGCATAATTTTTATTTTTGCACAAATTTTTTTGTCCCCGATCAGAATGGGAATGAGTTTAGATAGGCCAGACTCATTTTCAACCTACAAAAGAGACTAATTCAATAACATCATCGTCTGAGTTTTCCGCATCCAAAAGAAAACCAAACTTAGAAGCTGAGAACCTTAATCTCCGCATTGTAAAATAACACTTTTGACATTCCAAACACATTAAAGACCCTAAACGAATTTAGTATATTATCAAGACAAAAAGATTATGTTAATTTTAACCTGAATGTAATAAAAGAAGCTTCAATTAATATTTTTCCTTTTTTCTATCATTCCTTCTACACTTCTCTCACCATTTTGCATCCAAATTATGGAAGATAGAAAAGAATATAGTTCATTGCAACAATTAGCAAATTTAAACTCTATCCCTTAAACAATTAATGTCATCCAGCTTTTAGTAAATTTAATTATATCAGCAAACAAACAGTTTGATTGAACTCTTTCCCTTAAACAATTAATGTCATCCAGGCAATCATAGGCCTCCTTAGGATACATTTGATAATAAATAACATACAAAAGCAGAGCATTGAGAGAATAAGAACAATTACGAAAGTATTCACAATAGGTTTTAGGTAGTCATACAACATCTACGAAATGAAATGCAAGGAAAATAGCTATTAATATCTATAAGAAAATATAAAAAATATGCAATTTAATCAGATAACGACAAAATACGCAATTTAAGAAAATATAAAAAATATGCAAGTTAGGGTTTCTAATTGGGGCCCGAAATTGAAAACCCTCAAGGGTTTGAGGGTTTCCAATTTTGGGTAAACGAAACCCCCAATTTTGGGCTTTTGACTTGGAGGTACCAATTGGGGCTCGAAATATGAAAACCTTGTGCTTTAAAAAAAAAAAAAAAAAGATAGTGGTAGCGGTACCATGGTGGTAATGATAGTGCCGTGGTGGTTGTGATGACGTCGTGGTAGTGGTGATGGCGTTGTGGTAGTGGTGAATGCTTTATTGGAGCTTAATTTAGATTACCTTCATTAGAAGTATAATAGAATTCACTAATAAAATGTATGTATAAAATTGAATAAAAAAATGAATTTGAATATAAATAATCTATGGTTTACTAAAATTGAATAGAATTTAACAAAAAAATAGTATATAAACCATCAAAAAGAGTATTTGGATAAAAAAAAAATATATATAATATATAATATATATATAAGATTGTATTTGGAGGAAAATTGTGTAAGAGTTATAGCAATTGTACTTAAAATAAGAATTGAGATCGAATTAAGACGATATATGGGTTAGTAAAATTTATAATTATAGAAAATATATTTAAATTTGAACAATTACTTAAAAGATAACTAATATGGTTTTAAACTCAATTTAATTGAAAACCCACTATAATCATCATCACATAGTATTTATACTATTATATGCATTATATTTCAAGTTAAAATCATATTCAAGTATATTCATATTTTTAATATTAGTCTATAAGAGGTAAATAACTATAAACTTTTATTTAATACTAGACATAAGCAGCAGTTTTTACAATAAATTGTTGTTGAAGTTTAGTGAAAAATATAAAAAACTTAACTTTTATACTTGTAAAAGAGCCTTATTAGAAAAAAAGCATAAAAAAGAATTCATCACACGTTAGTCGCCACCTATATTATTACAAAAAAAATAAAAATATGTTTTACATTTTACATATATGACAGTAATAATAAAACGCATCTGAAACAAATAAAATAAAATAAAATCTAATACTTTTCATAAACGACGATTTTGAGAAACCGCTGCCTATAGTTGTAGAAAATTTCAAGGTGGGAATAATTTGTGAGTAGGAACTTGGGTAAAAGTTTAACCTTTAGCGGTGGTTCCTCAAAACCGCCGCTAATAAGCAATATTAAAAGTCTCCAACTTTTAGTGGCGGTTCCTAAAAACCGCCGCTAATAAGCAATATTAGCGGCAGTTCTATGGAACCGCCACTAAAACTCACACTTTTAGCAGCGGTTTTAAAACTGCTACCTTTATGGAGGTATTAGTGGCCGCCGCGAAAAGTGCATGAAAATGCATATTTTGTAGCAGTTTCTAAAACCGCTGCAAAAAAAGTGTCGCTAATGTAAACTTTTTTTGTAGTGTCTAATATTTTGAACAATATGGGATATTCCCAAATTAGCAAAAGAGTCAATTGAGTTTGTACCATATGAAAAAATAATAATAATAACTGAATGGATGGCTTGGATGACTGTTTCAACATTTGTCTCGATGATGACTTTGGAGAAGCCAAGAGTAGTGGTCATCAAGCATGCAGACCTATCTACAAGATTATCTACTTGGTGGATGATCCAACTTGATGGAGACATGTTGTTAAAACCTTTATCCATAACAAGACAATCCAATTCAATAGAAAAGTGAGAAATTTTATGAGTTTTAACAAGGAGGGAGGGTTCACGGATGGCAAGAGCTACAGCTTGAAGAGGGTAATCACAAAGAAACTAACGTGCAGACCTAGCAACAATAACACCAAATTGATCAGGCCAATTATTACAATCCCTGCTTGGTCAATTCTTTGACAATATGAGGCATCACAATTAATTTTGATGACCTTAAGGGGAGAAGGGTGCTGGTTCCAATCATTGGAAGGCAAAGGATTCATTTATCATACATTGAACTGCAAAAGAAAAACACCCATCGAGGTAGGGGAAACCTCCTCAAATTTTTATTTGTTCCTTAGGTTGGTTTTGGAGGAATATGTTTGTAGTAATTTGATAAAATTAATTTGGAAGAGTAGAGAATTTGTAGAGAATAGAGAGGAACTTGGCTTTGGAGAAAACTGGTTGTTCTTAGTTTTTGGCTTGGGTATAAATGGTGGAGGAGCTCATATTTATAACTCCCCATGGAGATTTCTAGGTACAAGATATTTGAATAAAATATTCAAGATATTTCTTAAAAGTTAAGATAATTTTTCTAAAGTCAACTAAATATTCTAGTAAAAAAATCTAGGATTCTACTTTCCTAGATTTTTCTAGATATTTGAAAGATAATATCTCTAGATTTTTATCCTTGAAATCTCTATAGTTTGAGCCTTAACTTGGATCATATAAGTGGCCTAGTTAACAATTTTTTGATCCATATTTTATCTTGGCCCAAATGAGCATTAATTCATTGGTTTTTAATACTCTACCTTAATGATCATTTGTGTAATTCCAAGCATTCCTCGTACTATCTAAAACTTTGGTGGTGGAAGCGTTTTTTTGAAAATATCGACAATATGTTCTTCTGTCTTGATATACTTGAGCTCAATTTGTCATTCCTTTATTGCCTCCTGTAGAAAATAATACTTGATAGCAATATGTTTGGTTTTGCTATGGTAGATAAGATATTTTGCCATTGTTATCGAAGACTTGTTGTCATAATAGATCTCTGTTGATTTTTCTTGTTGCTCACCCATATCTTCTAGTTTGCGTCTTAGCCATATATTTTGACTTGCAGTTAGTGATGCTGTTATATACTTTACCTCTGCCGATGATTGTGCCACCGAGTCTTACTTCTTTTATGTCGATGAGAATATGCCTGAGCCGAGTGAAAATGTATAGCCTGAGGTACTTTTTATGTCATCCATGGATCCAGCCTAATCGCTGTCGGTGTAACCAATAAATCTTGAGTCAATCTTTGACTCATACCAAATGCCATAGTCTTTTGTTCCTTGTAGATATCGTAGTATTCTCTTTTCAGCTCCATAGTGGACTTGGCTTGGGCATTGTATGAATCTTGATAATAGACTAATGGTTTACATGATGTATGGTCTTGTAGTTATAAGATATAATGGGCTTCCAGTGAGGCTTTTGTATTTTGAAGCATCAGCCTTAGGTGAGCCATCTTCTTTGCTTAGTTTTTCATTTGGAGCCAGAAGAGTAGCAACAAATTTGCAACCAAACATCTTAAATTTCTTTAGTAAATTCTTCGTATATTTCTTTTGTGAGATGAGTATTCCTTTATCCTTTTGGCTTATCTCGATGCCAAGAAAGTAGTGCATCAACCCAAGGTCAGTGGTCTCAAAAGTTTTCATCATATCTTATTTGAATTGTTTGATCATCTCTTCATTGTTTCCTGTATAGATAAGATCATTCACATGTAGAGAAACAATAAGTCTGTTGTTGTTAATTTGGATTTTGATGTAGAGTGTAGGCTCGCTTTGACTTCGCTTGAATCCTTGGTCAATGAAATAGTTGTTAATGCTATCACGCCCCGACCTAGCCCCATGCTAAAGGGTAAGTCCAGACTCGACAAACTGGCAGAGTCTCCTCTATACCGTGGACTAACCGGTTACCTGCACACAGAAGAAATAGCCACAAAGCAATAACATATAACATTCACAGACAACCCCAAACTTCATTAACATAACTTCCTCCAATCCTTAAGGTCATCCGAGCCTTATAACTATGACAAAATAATATACAAGCATGCATTTTCTATAAGCTATTGAAATACTATGTCATAAATCCGCTTATCTTACCACTCTAATCTTATCTACTTAATTTTCTTATATTTTAAATCCTTCAACCACGCTCCAATCAAACCATACAAGCAAGCAACCTAGCTAAGCAATAAGTAGAGTTTTAGAAGTTATTATATGCCATATTTAACTACTTAATCATACAAGACTCCAACTTTAAAATTACCATCCTCCAAAGCAACGCAAATACATACAAGACCGCTTAGGGTCTCAAAATAGAACATATACACAACAGTAGCACAATCTTGACACAAGCCATCCAAGCAAGCCAACCTCAACAAGCAAACAAGCTACACAGCAACTCAAGGCAATGGCTCAATCTGAACCTCCTCTCCCTCCTCTACTGCTAACAGCTGGGGGTCAACCTTAGCTCCTCCTGAAGCATGTTAAAAAAAGGAATGAGCAAACACAGTTGCTCAGTGAGGGATGGGATACAGTAAACCGGGGGCATTTTCGAAAATCCTTTTGTGTAATGCAACAGTTAATCACAAGAAATAGCAACTAAACAATAAAGAACAATTAAACAATTAGATACCACACAATTAAAAGGATACGATCTCAATAACCCCAAATACTCTAAAGTTTTGATCTTGATCACGAACCTCGATCCACAAACCATGAACTCGATCAATGTGCCGGCATAAACCCAAAACCTCCAGTGGGTGTACTCCGGATGTACCCTGAAATCCTACGACCCAACACCCCCTGGCGATCTCCGTACTAGGCAAGCGACGGATTAGAGCACGGAGATTGAATATCTACTGCAAGCCCACTGTCGCCCAGCGAATACCTAATACATTCGTCCTGACGATATGGTTGTGCAACCACTATGCAATACACTCAAGACAACAATGACAATATAATTCAATAAACACGAATGAGGAACAACAATGTAGGTTGCCCTCGCATATAATTACAATATGTAAGCAATATAACAAGAATTAGACATGTTCAATCAAAGGAACCAAATTCACACAATTCACGAAACTTCACCAAATGAACAAATACTCTAACTAACCTTCTTTAATTATATAACTAATCACTTTAAGGTCCTTTACCAATATTTAATCCAACTTCGGTACTTTTTCCCTTAGTCTACTAATCCAATTTTGAGCACATACGAAACACAGATTACTTAATCCACAAACCAACTATACTACACTTCCAGGGACACATTATGGTACCATTTAAAGCTATGAAAACCCATTTTTAACTATGTTTAACACAAAAGCCCCGAAGGCCCCGAGGTCTATTTAAACTACAAGTACCCAAACCACCCCTCAATTCGATGCCATAAAAGTATTTTAAGCACTACATCACCTAATAAACACTAAATATAGCATTCAATTACACCCAGTCAACAACTTTATGCAAAGCCCCTTTTTAATTCAAGCCAATTTAGCAAATTATACATGTTTATTCAAATTATATTCATTCTAATCACTAACCTAGGTTTAATAGTACATAAGGCATCTTTAGATAGCATCGAATCAAGCTTAGGACCAACTTTTCACCAAAACCTTGGAAAATTACTATTTATCATCTTCTTTATATAGCCATTTGCAATAATCCAATAACAAAGCCAATAAACTACACAAATCAAGTCCTCATAGCATGTAGACACTATATTATACAAGATTCAAGCATTATATAAGCAATTAACAACAAATCTAAGAATTTAAAAACAAGACACAAACATTGAATATGCAAATTTATGCAAAATCCCTCACCAAATAGACTTGTAGATGCTAGGACTAGGTCTAGGATAGCTTGAAACTACTTGTTGAAGGCTTCGATGATCACACAATCAAGCTAGCAAGATGATTTTTCTCTCATTTCTTCTTTTCAATGCCTTAGGGTAGGGGGGACATATAGGGAATTTTTGCAATTGTTTTATAAGCTATGTATTGTATATGTGTTGTATATTGTGTATGTGTTATGTATATATTACTAAATTCGGCCATCAATTGCAAAACTATATTAATTCTAAGCCCAAAAGTCCTTATAAAACTAATTAGCCCACTTAAACATTGTTATTCCATGTTTTTATTATTCACTTGGTCCGAAAAATATTTTCCTAACGCACACTCCCGACATGCAATGCTCAAATTAACAATGAACGTATGCCACATATAAGTCAGTGAACATAGGAAAAATATGAAATCACGAAATTAAAATAGTAAAAAATGTAACCCCGGGCTCGGGTATCACAGATGCGACTATCCCAGGCTCGTGGGCCTTGGTTTAATCCATATAGAGCCTTGTTTAACTTTAAAACTTTGTTTTTGTGACCCTTTATCACGAATCCTTGAGGTTGCTTGACGTATATTTCTTCTTCTAGGTAGCCATTAAGGAAGGTAGACTTGACATCTAATTGATAGATCTTTCATTACTTTTGAGTTGCTAGTGCAATGAGAGCTCTTATGGTGTCTAACAGTGCAACTAGAGTAAAGTTCTCGTTGTAGTCAATTTTGGGTAGTTGTGAATAACCTTTAACTACCAGCCTTGCCTTGTGTTTTTGAATTGGGCCATCTAGATTAAGCTTCGTCTTATTGATCCATTTGACTTTGATGACTTCTTTATTTGCTAGTTGATCTACCAATTCCTATGTTTCATTTTTCTTGATCATTTTAATTTCTTCCTCTATGGCCTTCACCCATTCTTTTTGTTTGTTTCCTGCTTTATAGTTCTCTGGTTCCAAGGTCACAAAGTTGCATGTTTCATATATTTTTCTTAGTTTCCTTGTCTTCCTCGGTAGAGTTTCTAGATTTGACTCTTCAACACTTGATAAGGATGATGATGATAATGATGATGATGATATTGATGATGATAATGGCATTCTTGGACTTTCAGGTAAGGAAAGTGTGTGAGTACTCTGCGAGCTTTCTAATTCATCTACTTGATTTGTTTTACGTATACTTGGTAATATGATATTTTGTTTTTCAACTTTTTCTTCATCCTAATTCCAAGTTGCATTTTCATCGAGCTCGATATCGCAACTAATGATTGACTTCTTAGTTTTGAGACTGTAAATGCGATAGCCCTTTGATTTAGAGTCGTAACTGAGGAATATCCATTTTTCTTTTTTTCCTCTCTATCTTTAGTCTATTTTCTTTCAGAATGCGCATGTAGCAAATGCTTCTGAAGCCTCTTAGATGTTGTGCTAATGGATTCCTTCTAGTCCATGATTCAGTTGGTGTTTTATTTTGCACCGCCTTGGTAGGACATCTATTGAGTAGATAAACTACAGTATATACTTCTTCTACCTAGAACTTCTTTGGCATACGTTTCTCTGCCAGCATTGTCTTTGCTATCTTCATTACTGTCATGTTCTTTATTTTTGATATACCATTTTGCTCTGGAGCATAGCCGACCGTTAGTTGATGGTTGACTACTTCATCTTCGCAAAATTTGTTGAATTCTTTGGAGTTATATTCTATTCCTCTGTTGCTCCGTATGGTTTTGATTCGTTGGCCACTTTGATTCTGGACAAGAGTCTTGAATCTCTTAAAGATGTTGAAAACTTCTGTTAGGCCAACTTATCCTAAGAGGGGGTGAATTAAGATATAGGGGCAATGCTACTACTTTTCAAATGTATTAATAACTAGTTGATTCTATCAAAAAATTTATCAAACACAATGCATGCAATGAAGTAAAAAGAAAATAAGATAAGAGATAGAGAGATTGAGTTGGAAATTTTAAGGTAGTTCATTACTCTACATCCATCACCTAAGGTTCTTCCCCTTAGGATTTTCTACGAACTCCACTAATGTGCTATTTCACAAGTTGATGTAGCACAAATCAACATACAAACCCACTCTTGAATCCAAAAGAATAATACAGGACTTTTTCTCTCTTTGAACCCACAAAGAAAGTTTGACCTCTCTCTCTAAACTATGAATCTCTCAATGTTTAGCTCTAGAGGTTTTACAAGTGAACAATGAGAACAATAAATGTGGGTACAATGAGTATCTCCTTTTGAGATGGATGAATACAAGTAAAGAACAATTGATAGCTTAAGGATTTGATTTTGAAAGCTCAATAAATGTTTTTGAATGATTGTAGAAGATCTTAACTCAAGCTTATAAGTGTTCTTAAGTGAAATTTCAGATTCTCAAAGTTTATGTGTTATGAAAACAATGTTTGCTTAAATAGACCAAATTGCAACAAATAGTCAAACGGCTATAATTTTTTAATATAGATCAAGCTGTCAGATAAGTACCTCATCTGACAGACTCGTCTGTATCCTACTGCCTCTGCTGGACGAGGTTTATCAAATGAGTAAATTTCAGATTCTCAGTTTTTGTGTTATGAAAACAATGTTTGCTTAAATAGACCAATTTGCAACAGATAGTCAAACGGCTATAATTTTTTAATATAGGTCGAGCTATCAGATGAGTACCTCGTCTGGCAGACTCGTCTATGTCCTACTGCCTCTACCAAACGAGGTTTGTCAAATGATTAACTTATCCTGCAGACTCGTTCGGATCTAACTGGAACTGCCGGATGAGTCTTAGCGGACGAGCCATTCGCTCGGTTGTTCCTATCTTAACTGATTGTAGTGTCGGTTGAGTTCTTTCAACCGGCAGACTCAACTGGGCTTAACAAGATTAGCTCGACAAGTTTTAAAAGTCAGTTTTAAGAACAATAGCCATTTTAAAACATTCTTGAGAGCAAAAAGAGGTTTTGAATAACACTATTGAGCTTTCAAGATTGGATCTGAGGCATACCACATAAGTAAAGCCGCTACCCATTATGTTGCCACATCTCATTCCTTGTAACTCCCTCTTCAATCTTCATCTATTTTGGTTCTTCAACATGTTGAGCTTCTTATGAGATCATTTTGCTTCACACTTAAATTTACAACCCAAGGATTCACAAGCTTGATCATCATATCATCTTCATTTCTCTAAGTTTTGATTCTTGATCTTCAAGCTCTTCACTCTTTTAGATTTTCAAGACTTCAAAGGATTTCCTAATCTATGACTAATTTCAAACATTGCAACACTTGAATAGACCATGATTAGTCAATCTCAACCATATGATAAGATTTGGTTATCATCAAAATATGGGATTAAGACCTTCAAGGTAACAATCTCCCCATTTTTTATGATGACAAAATCTTATACAATTAAGCATAATGAAAATTGACGTCAAGGCATAATCAAGATGATTATAAAGACAAGCAGGACCAATTGACTCCCCCTTACTTAATGCATATCAAATTACCTATAATTGTTGCCCTTCTATTGTTTTCCCTCTTTGATATCATCAAACTAAGCGAGTCAAGGAGCAACGAGCAAGATCCCTTTCAAGTAGAATACAATAAAGGATAACATTATAAGGGGATCTGAAAGTAGTGGAGAACATATCTCTCCCTTTGAATAGGTGCACATAAACAATAATAGCATGTAGGTTTATAGGGACTCAGGTAAGCATAAGGAGAAAGTAAACTATAGTCATTACAGTGAACCTAACAAAAGTTGGCCACTGAATAAGAATAAAAAATATGCAAATGAAAAGAATTTTGAAAAAGAAAATGAGAAACGAAAGATCTTGTGAAGAACAAAGAGTAACATAATGGCCTGGCTCGGTCCTTCTTCATCATCCCCATCTCCTTCATCACCGTGTTCACCGGCCTCATCGCCTCCATCTTCCTCATCGCTTTCATCGTTATCAGTACCTAGCAGTTTACCATCTTCCCATTAACTTGGAGACATAGGAGGGTCATATCATTTCTCTTTAAGCCAACCTGTATATATGTCCAACCATGTGTTGATATTATCCGCTTGAATCTGTAGAGGAGCAAGGCTTTCTTTAAAATTTCTTTTCACTCGTTACTCCATGTCTCGAACACGTTCTTCAAACTTTATTTCAAAGCTTATTTTCATACGGGATATGGCTTGAAGAATTTTGTTAGTATCTAACATAGAAGCTAGAGCACTCGGAGCTTGAGAACCTTGCTGACTTGACCCAATACCTTATTGATAATGCTCATCAGTTATAATAGTGTCGAATGATGCAAGACAAGCAGCGTGGAAATTTTTCTCATTTACCTCTTCAAAATCAACTAAATTAGGAGCCATTTTACCAAGTTCTGTTTCAAAATCAAGCTTCTCCTCATCAATGGCTTCCTTCCCTTTTCCTTTTAAATGAGAACCCTCTGTGCAAGATCTCTTTCTTGTTGAAGCACTCAGAGCCGCATCATCTTTACCCATCAATACAGTTTGCTCATCATGAGGTAATTGCAACACTTCAGATAGTTTCAGAATTTTTCCCTTATGAATAAACAAACATATTCGTTTCATAGCAACTGTATCAAACTTTCACAATGGATTGAATGGATTAGGATGCTCATTTCCTAAAGGCACCTTATGATCTTTAAAGATTACTGTCAAGCCATGCCATATGTTAATCCCATGATTTTTTTATGTATATGCCACATATGAGACATCATCAAATAAGGTAGATTGATTCTTTTCCGAGCAGTTAGCATATACATAGTGTATGCATCACAATATGGTATCCTACCATCATTAGTAACCCGAGGCATAATCAAATCTTGGACAACGTGAAGCAATAGTCTATTACACCCTATGACTTGCCTATCATAAGGAGTAATACTGTCACACCCCGATCCCTCATGAGACCGGAGCCCTAATCCAAATCCTGAGGTCACGAAAATGAGAAAAAACGAACAGTCTCCCTTGTATTTAGGCCTAACCAAGTTCCTGCACTCAGAAGAATCCATCCTCAAACAATAAACACAATACATATAAGGTCCCATACTGGCCCATACACCAGTTCTAGCTTCCCATTTACGATATTACATACATTTATTTACTAAAGGAGACAATGATAACTAAAGAACTACGAAAGATATTATACATACCGCTAAACTAAAAGCTCAATTTATATGATTAATCCCTATATACATTGATTACAACAAAGCCACCTAGCCACAAATTGAACTTCAAATACATGGGAATCACGTAGGCAATCAACTTCATCTACAAGCAATCAAGTAGAGCACAACTTGTTCTTCTACTTCTTAGGAATAACCTCCACATTGCCTGTAAAAATTTTAATAAAAAGAGTGAACATACACTTATGCTCAGTGAATGAGGGAATAACCTGGGGAGTTTTTAAAAAAAAACCATTTTGTGCAATGCATATAGAATAGTCAATAATAAAGTTAACTAAGAAAGGAAAGAATGCAAGAAATGACATTAAATGTAGTACAATCGAAGTCATTAATTAGCTTGAAAGAATTAAGTACCGTAAGAAGAATATGAGGGTAACCTTATACCTGAAGCTTGAAGACATTAATAACAAGACAATGCTAAGTGAACACTTGACAAAAGGTAAAGTTACAAGCAACTCTCCAAGGACATAGGTCTAAGCGAGAGTAAAACTAGGTAACCACGTAACAATAATAGCAATATAGTCAGCTAACTCAGATTAAACAAGGTCAAGCTTGACACCGCTATAAGTCCACGATCGAGCTCGTAGTAGTCATGTCAATACACCAACGACATCGGCCGTCCGAAGTGACACAACGCTACCAATCACTTCTGATGCCAGGGTAGTCATGCCAATACACCGACGACATCGGTCGTTCGGAGTGTCACGACGCTACCTGGCCATGGTAGTCATGTCAATACACCGACGACATCAGCCGTCCAGAGTGTCATGACGCTACCATGTATCATTGAGTAAAAGTAAGCCATAACATTCGATAAATAATTAAATTATCTTATAAGCAAGATAGCAACTGGGCGAGCAAACAACTATAACATCAAGTTCAATGGATCACATATAAGCCTCATATTACTCTTAAGCAACGAAAATTTGTCTACTAATACAGAATAAGACATTCTTACGTGCATTTTTATTAGCTATTGAAATACAAAGGTCATAATTTTGATTATCATACCACTCTAATATTCTCTACTCAACTATCTTAGATATTAAGTCATCTTACATGCCAACCAAATCAACAACTTTTCTGATTTCCTATAACTAGCCCTTTAGACCAATTACAAGTACATACTAAACGAAAGACTCAAAATCCACAATCCAACAATTACATGCCTCTAAGGACACTTTATGACACCTTCTAAAGCTAGGAAAACTCATTTTTAACTACATTTACCACAAAACCCCTAAAAGCCCTTTAGTCGCATTGTACTACAACTACCCAAACCATACCATAAAACAATGTCGTAAATACACCATAGATACCACCTAACACAATTAACACTAACCATAGCATTCAAACACACCCGGACAACCAATCAACTCATGGCCCCTTTAGAGTTCAATTCAATTAACCAAGTTTTAGTCAAGTTTTATCCATTTTAAACACTAATCTAAGTTCAATAACACCTATGGCACCCTTAGATTTTATAGGAACAATCATATAGCAACAAACTTTAAACTAGCCATGAAAGTACTATTTATTCATCTTCTACAATTAACCCTAAGCAATATTTAACTAACAAAGCAATATAAGTCCACAAAAGTTGTATCTACACTTATTACACACCATTGCATACACTAATTAAGAAAAATAACATCATATCTTAACAAAACAACAAATGGCATAAACATTTGCAAAAGCTTAAAAGTGCAAAAATATGCAATCCCTCACCTTGATATAGCTAGAATGAGCAAGTACCAAGCTTCAATCACCCCCAAAACCCTTTGGATTGCACCCTAGATCAAATCCCTAGCAAGATATCTTCTATTTGGTCTCCTTGGTGGCCGTCGGCCTTGAGCTTAATATCTCTCCCTTTTTTTCTTTTTCTTATGGCTATGTATGTATATAATGTGATATATATGGTATAGATAAGTATATGTATATATTGGGCTTTGGGTTGGGCTAAAAGAAAGGGTATATTAGTTATATTAAGGCCCAAACAAATGCTAAGTTTTAAAATGGCCCAATTCCAAACTAAAGTTTACTACTCATGCGATACACTAAGTAATTTTTCTACCTGCCTTCCCGAAGTGCTATGCAAGTAATTATAATTTTCTCATGCCTCATTTATGTCAAGTATCATGGAAAAAATACGAAATCCGAGTAACAAAACAGTTAAAAAATTCAATGAATAGTAACAATTTTTACATTACACAAACATCACATAAATCACTTTCCAGAAATGCAATACAAATAAATTTCAATGCTCGTAGTCATAAAATGATCCAAGTAAGTTAATTAAGTGAGGAGAAAAATTTAATAAAGTAGTTGAAAAGTATCCCTTACTCGGAGTTCATTTTTGTAAAACACTGAAAACCATCTTTCGAATGCAAGAAGTTAATTCAATTAATACACATATTAAAATAGTATGATTTTCATTTTATATAAATTAAGGTTAAGTATAATTTGCATATTTAATGTGAAGTAGGAATTTAATTAGTTAAAGACATATGAATGCACATAAGGGACACTAAATAATAAATGCACATGAATGCGGGTCTGGGGTCTCACAGATACCAAGCATGTAATTATCAACACCTTTCCAAATCATAGCTACCATTGCATTTCTATCATCAATGTGTATATCAGGCCATCATTTTGCACAATAATACCTTTTACCAACTAGGGGTAATTGAAATAAATTACTTAGATAACTCGAAATGATTGATATATTCATTCCCCTTACTGTTGATCTCAAAGTATTATGATTTTCTTCATACAAGTTAATGCAAAACTCACGAACCAAACTATAAGTTGTCAAGACCTTGAAATTTTAGGCATTCAACTAAATCAGTACCTACAAACAAAGATTCAACAATAGGCTTACTTGCAATCACTTTGCTCCATTTTTTTAGGTCAAACACTTTGCTCCGGTTGAACTTTGCCAATCTATTCTCTTCCTGGGTAGGTTGTTGACTTTGTGGCGAATTACGGGATGAAGACCCGGTTCCACTTCTCCTTGATTTGGATCATTTGCCTCTTGTAATAGTCATTGAGCTTTTGAAGAAAAAAACTTTGAGATCTACAGTTTCAGTAATTGAAGAAGTGATTTATCGGATTAAAAAACAGTTTAATTGGAAGAGTTTTGAGTATTGTGAAGTGGGTAAGAATTTTGGTGAAGAGAGAGTTTGAAACAGATTAGTGAAATGTTAAAAAATGAGTTTGAAAACCCTTTAATCGTGCGAATGACAGAGTCTTTTCATCTGTCAGACGAAGTTGTCGTGCGAGTCCCCTATTCAGCAGACTTATCTGACAAATGCAAACACTGGTGGATTAGGGTGTCGTCCAAGGCCATCGTCTAGCAGATTCGTCCGACACTCACTGTGATTGTCGAATGAGTTTGACGGCTAAGCAAATCATCCAGCAAAACTTTGAATTTTTTGCAAAATCAAATTTACACACATTTTTGCATACCAAGTTCTTTTCAGATAGAACAAAATAGATTTTCATGCAAGGGTTTGGTAAAAATATCGGTCAACTAATGCATAGAATCAACAAATCCAAGGACAACATCACCTTTTCACACATGATCAAGATGAAATGATGTTGAATTTCTATGTGCTTGGTCCTAGAATGTTGAATTGGATTTTTTGTAAGATTAATGGCGCTAGTATTATCATATTTAATGGCACATGATCATATTATAAGCCATAGTCAAGCAAATTTTATTTCATCCAAAGAACTTGTGCCACACAATTTCCTGCAGACACATACTCAGTCTCGGCAGTGGATAAAGCTACGCTATTTTGCTTCTTACTAGACCAAGAAATTAGTGATTGTCGTAGAAATTGACAACAACCACAAGTGCTTTTTTTATCTGTTTTACATCCTGCATAGTCAACATCAGAATATCTTATTAGTTTAAATGATGTTCCCTTAGGGTACCAAAGTCCTAACTCAAGTGCACCTTTAAGATACCTAATGATTCTCTTTACTGCATTTAAATGAGACTTTTTAGGAGAAGATTGAAATCGGGCACATAACCACACAACAAACATGATATCAGGACTTGAGAAAATTAAATAAAGAAGACTTCTGATCATACCTTGATACTTTTTCTCATCAACCGGTTTACCTATTTCATCCATGTCTAGCTTGGTTGATGTCCTAGTTGGTGTGCTCATTTCTTCAGTATTCTCAAGCGCGAACTTTTTGATAAGTTCTCTTATGTACTTGGCCTGATTGATGAAGATGTCTGCCTTTGTTTGCTTGATTTGAAGTCCAAGAAAGAAATTCAACTCCCCTATCATTCTCATCTCAAATTCTGTAAATGCTAGAGATATAATGCTATATAGTTGGATGACATATTTTGGGCATTATGACATTAACTTGTATATTACAGTAATGTTGTCTATATGTTTGTTTACATATTGACTTGTTAGTGACATTCATATTCTCTTTATTTTTCATATGAATGAGTCTTTACTGTTCATCATTGGAAGATATGTATTCTAAAAGAGGTTTAAAATATGTTGGCATATTTCTTTATCATGATAAATACTTAAAGTTATTCATAGTCTTGAGATTATTTGATCTGAACGTCAATAATTTATTATGGACTATTACATGTATTGTTACCTTTGATTAACATAGGAATGTTTATGATAAAAGATGGTGAGCCATGTGTTATAACAGCATGAGATGCAATTAACAAATATGTGGGTGATTATTAGTTGAATGATCACTGAATGTGACATGAATAACAAATCACATGGTTTGGGATTAATGATTTGTTATTTGTTGATGTTGGACAAGTGATTATTAGACTTGAGATATCATGACTAACATATGTATTGCGGTTTAATACTAGCACTTCGATAATGTTTGTCATCAACTACGAGATGAGTTACAACCTCTTGCAGTTTTATTCTCCCGGTGTAGTGAGTGATATGTAGTTGTCAAGAAAGGATCCATTAACCTCCGATGTGAGGCAATGTCCTATGAGATCTAATTATGGTTGTTTAATGAGAAAATCCTTGGTCAAGGTTTGAATGATGGAAATGAGTTTTTCCATTTGTCATATCTTATTACACCATTTAGATCCATGCATAGTATCGAGTGAATGAACTTAATCGATCCATGGTTCTTACTTGATCGGGACATGTTAATAGAAGGATTGTATGGTAATCGGCTACTATAAATAGACTCACTTGAAATTGGACTTCATTGTCTTATAAATTATCTTGATACGTTGCTAGATGTCACTTTAGACGTTGAGGGTATTTTGAAAATGACGGAGACATTCTCAAAATAGATTAAAAGAGTTTAATGGTCCTCCATTGCTATATGGCGGTAAATCTAGAAAGTCGCACACAATAAAGTATGGTGAATGGTTTTTCTATTGAGCTTGCATTTAGTTTCTCTTGAATTATTAAAGTGTTAACAATTGTATCTTGTTTCTCTTGAATTGTTAAGGAGTTAACATTAGTGTAATTAACCACTAAAAGTTAATGGGGCCAATGTGTAATGTTGGTTAATTGTAGGGGTTAATGTGCAAATATGGAAAATTTATTTCCATAATTTAATGGTAATTAGCTTATTTAAGTATTTCCAAAATTGGAAGATTAACTAATTATGTATATATAAGAGAATATATATATATATGATTAGTCTTCCAAATTAAAAGATGCCATTTACTTGGATGTCATTTAGCCACATCAATACTTTATGACCAAGTATTACACACATGGCTAGAAACGCACACGACATAATATATGGATATTTTGAATGGGAAAAATATATATCTATTGTATGTATGTATATGTGAAGATATATAATATCTAGTCAAGGTCTATTTGACCAAGCCTTGACCACATATAATAAAAGAAGATAAAACAAAAGAAACAATATTCCTCATCTTCTCCAATGAGGTCACGACATTGGGAGAAAAAAAAGGGAAGAAAATTGCTTTGCTTTTTTTCTTCATGTACAAGCTCATCTTCTTCAAAGATCATGCTAGCACTAAGATCCTAGAGGAGAAAAAAAGTCATTATTTGCTTGTGTGGACCAACTAGAACTCTTGGATGTTCAAGAGGTATTGTCTTGCATCAAGTGATCAAAACTTGGGCTTCATGGTTTGTCTTCAAGAGATATACCTTATATCTATCTCTTGATTATATATTCTTGCAATATATTGTGTAGATTATGTTAATTATGTAACATCAAAGTTAAGGTTCATATGAACATAAGCTTGTAATGTCTAAAATTTTTTAAATTCTAATTATGCTTCCGTTATGATTATGAGCTAGTTCATGTGTATAAACCTAAGAGATCTTTCAAGTGGTATCAGAGTGGGTCTTTGATTTTTATGTAATTACATAATGTTTTACTCATGATTCAAGCCTTTGAATGTTATAGGATTTGAATATGCTTCAAAAGATTCATGATTGATGAATATTTTATTTTCTAAAGCGAACTTTAAGTGTATATAAAACTTGGTTAAATTCATAAGTGTTATGAAATTGTGTAGATTAGTATGTATGACATAATCTAGCATAAGAAAAATTCATGAAACTAATGGAATTGTAAAAAGGCATGGCCAAATTATTTTTCCTTGCTTTGCCCGAAAATCACACAAGGTGTTTGGGGTTGATTTTTGCTCTAATTAATTTCATAATGATTCATATTTAATTCAAGATTTACATAGATATAATAAGTGTTCTTATGCCTCAAAGATTCACATATATGTGATTAGGGTTATGTAAATTTGTATGTGATATAATCTTACATAACTTGCAAGGTTATGAAACAAACTAGTTTGGGGTATTTGGGTAAAATTCCCTTGGTTAGTTTCATGTGAGGTTTTGTGATTAACTTATGCTTTGCTTGAGTGTAATAAAAAGTTGTTATATTTCTAGAGTCACATAAATCCTAGATACAAGTTAACATGTGTTGTTAAAGATTCAAAGTGTGAAAGATGAGTAATCTTGATGTATGAGATACATATGAATATGCTTATTGTATTTTAGTCATTTGATGATTGTATACATGTTGCATGTTCTAAGTCTTTTATGTATTAGATAAATGTGTTGTGCTAGTAGCTTATTTGGCTTTTAATAGTTTGTGTGTATGATGCATATTTTATGCTTTATGAACTTATCCTTACATTGTGAAGTTGGATGTTTGGATGGATCATGGACTTAGAAATGAATGGTTGAATGGTTGTAAATTTATTAGATGGCTTTGTAACCATAATTCATTCATTAATTTGTTTGTAATTGAGACATAAGTATCATTTTATGTTTTGCAAGTGAGTGGACTTTGTAGTGAGACATTAGATGTATTTTCTTGTAAAAGGAGTTGAATACTTTCAAGGAGTTGAATACTTTCAAGGAGTTGATGGCATTCAGATTGTTCAAGAATTCAAGTAGCCGAGACCTTTGAAGACATAGGATGTGCTCTCTTTGGTTGTTGTTGATTCATTTTCAATATGTTTGATTTAGTCAAGACTAAGTCTATGATCCACCATGTTGTATGATTCTTGCATATATGTTTATTTATTTGGTTATATGTGATGTTTGTTTATAAATGAACTAATGTGCAAAGTGACACCTTAAAGATCAAAATCTTCCTATGTGTTGTCCAATATTAGATTGTAAAGCGGTAAGGTGTTTGTCGTTGCCCTCCACTATCTTAGGTTTACATGTGTTTGATTGTGTATGTCCTTGGCTAACCTAAAGGTAGGAAGGCATATTCTATGATAAGTATTATGTTCACCTAGCAAGCGTAGCAATGTTGTGGTGCAGACAATATCACATGGCCAATATTGCACCAAAGCTGAGGCCCTGGATTCAAATGGTTGCATACATAGTGATGGTATGTGTAATCAAAGTAAATCATTGGCCCAATAACGCACCAAAGCTGAGGTTATAATGATTTAAGGGAAAAATGACCATATATATGGAGATATAGATAATAATAGTTGTTAACTCTTTATATGTATATTCCAATAATGCACCAAAGCTGGGGGGGTATTCGTACGAAAGAGAACTTGATCACCTACTAATGAGTCTTTTATTAGATTCATGTTTCTCATTTAGGAAGTATGAGATTCGATAAAATTAGTGGGAGGTATCATTTAATTAAATGTCAAATTAAATGTGTTTAACAAGTTAATATCAGCTAGCGATCTTATTTTCTGCATGTTTATGGCTACCAGTATGAACTCGGTTTTATTTTTTATACTAGAATTTATATCGCATAACTCGACTAAAGTTTACTAATGAATGTTATAATCTAAGAATAGTTCTTAGAAACTTAATCATGTCTTAGATTTGTATGTTTTTTGTTTTCTTCTTGATAATATATCAAAAGTGATACTTATTGTTGATAAGTAAAATTATTGTAATGTTCTAAAGAGTTGTATTCTTTCATTGATTGCATAAGGGTATGCAATATGTAAAAGAGTATGATTCTAAACTTACAAAAGTTGTGTGGTAAGCATATTTTATTGGCATGATACAAGATATTACTGAAAATCTTTCTCATGTTTGTATTTCATCTTTGATTAGTTGTAATGCAAATAAGAAAGACAAAAAGAGATGATTTCTATTAGACAGTGGGAACATATCTAATATGATAATTAAGGATTATATTGACATGTGTAAATTGTTTTCATGACCAATAGTGTGACGCCCGAGAACATTACCATACTTTTATTAACTGTTGCATTCACTATTTGTGCATTTTAACTGTGCAATTACTTGTTACCTTCTTAGTTACTATTCATTACATTTTTTAACTACTTTTTTTCTGTGAATTAACATTTTTCCTAAATTATATTATTTATTTGAAGAATGAGAAAAATGAGCGTTTGAGCAAAATGCGTTAGGAGCATTCGTTTAGAAAATGTTTTAGTGGATCGAGTGAATAGTATAACATTAGTTTTAGTTGGGTTAAATGAGATTTAATTGCATTGGATTAATTTTAGTAGCTTCTACAAGTATCTTGGCTCATTTTATTGTCAACACACACACACAAACATAACACATATATTACATACACTTAGTAAAACACATATGCATATAACATAGCTCAAAAAAAAAAAAAAAGATCCAAATAGTACCCCCCCCCCCCAAAAACCCGATAGCAGCTAGGAGATGAAGGAGATGAATTTTGCTCATCAAAACTTGATTTCAAGCCCTACCAAGCTAGGATCAAGTACTTCCACAAGTTTCTAGCTTTTTACTAGCTTCTACGTGCATTTAGTGAGGGATTTTGCACTCTTTTTGTGAATACAAAGTTAATGCTATATTATGTAATTTCTAGATTTGTTGCTAATGGCTTGAGATATGCTTCAATCTTGCTTTATATGTCACCTACGTGTTGTAGAGACTATGTTTATGTAATTGTTTAGCTTTTTAAACGGTTAAATTCGTTCGTTAATGTGTAGAACAGTGAATAGTGAATTTTTTTAGGGTTTTGAGAAAATGTGTCTTATAGCTTGATTCAATACTTCAATTAGGTGCTTTAGATGTTAATGAAAGTAGATTAATGACCCCGTGAGGTTTAATTGCTCGGAGCTTAGCTGAAACGCGAAATTGGCGACTTTTAGAAAGAGGTTTGGGTGTAATGCAAATCCGGGTTGATTTGGGCATCACTTTTGGTATTCTTAGGCTATGTAGGTGCTAGATATGCTTTTCTAACTCACGGTTGAGTTCCGATTAGGGTACGTGTAGTGCAACTCACAAAGGGGCAATCGGGGCTTTTGTGGTAATTGGGAGTAATTGGGTAATTTCGAGGGTCCTAGGGGTGCCATAAGGAGTAATTAGAAGTATGGAATAGCTCGCTTGTGAATCTACAGCTTTGCCTTTTGTTTTGGAACCAAATAGCTTAAGTTACAAAGGAGGAAAAGTGGAAAATCGGTTGTTTTGCACATCTATAGCCTTGTAAATGCTTATTATGTGTTTAAATGTAGTTCTAAGTTAATTGTGAGCTTTTGGTAAAGTTTTGTGAAAGGTATGTTAATGACCCCTTTGTATTCATTTAATTGATTTTATGCTAAAGCTTATATTTTAACTATTTTCGAGGGCAGCCTACTTTGTTGTCCCTCCCAAGTGTTATTGTTTTACAATGTTGTTATATTGTCATTGGATTAAGTGCATTGCATAATAGTTACGCAACCATAGTGTCAAGGGCGGATGTATTGGATATCGGTTGGGCGGCAGCGGGCTTGCCAGTGGATATTCGATCTCCGTGCTCTAGTCCTTCATTCGCCTAGTCCAGAGATTGCCGGGGAGTGTTAGGTCATAGGATTCGGGGTACATCCAGAGTACACCCATTGGAGTGATTGGGGTTTATGCCGGCACATTGATCGAGGTTCGTGGATCAAGGTTCTTGGTTCGTGGTTGAAGATCAAGTGAATTCTGGAGTGTTGCGGTTAAAGTGAATTGTATCTTTTTTAATGTGTGGTAACTTGTCATTTACATTGTTCTTTTGTTGTTTAAATGCTTTATTTGTGTTAACTATTGCATTGCACACCCCGGTAGACTATATCCCTCACTAGGCAATTGTGGTTGCTCATACCTCGCTAACATGTATCAAGAGGTGCTGAGGTTGACCCCAAGCTTGTTGTGGTTGGGGGAGAGGAGGAGGAGGTACAGGCTAAGCAGTTGCCTTGATTACTGTATGCTATTTGCTTGAGGTGGATCTGCTTCTTGCTAGACTATATGAAGGCTTACTTGTATTATATTATGTCCTATTTTGGAGCCTATGGGCTTATGTATATATTTGTGCAGTTGTAAGCTTGTAAGTTAGATGGATGTAGTATGAGATGAGTAGCTGTAGCATGTAATAACTTATAACTCTGTTTCTAGTTTTGTTGCATGCTTGGGTGTTAATGTAGCAGAGTTGGTTGGTTGATTAGCTTTAAATTATAAGAATGCTTATATGATGATGTTAGAGTGGTAAGAGAAGTAGATTAAAAAGAATGGTTTTTCAATGGTTTAAACCTTGCATGGTATGTTTATTATGTCTTGTTTCGCTTAAGGCTCGGATGGCCTTGAAGCTGGGAAATAGTTGAAGTTGGAGTTGTTAAAGTTTCAATCTTATATTTGTGGTTTTATTTGATGTTGCAGGTAACTAGAATGTTCACGGTACAGAGGAGACTCTGTCCGTTTGTTAGGTCCAAACTTGACCTTTTAGTATGGGGTTGGGTCGGGGCGTGACAAATAGATCAGGCATTGAAAAAGGATTTGTTCAGTGTATCTTTATATCTTGAATGTGAAGGCCATGAACCTACAATGAAAAGTAAATCTTCTTTGCTTGTGTTTGTTGTTACTTTATGGTTTAGATTCTGATATAACATATTTGTATGTGCTTTTGGACATAATCTTAATCAAAGAAGTCCGCTTTGGAAGTGTGGAATGGTTTCAGCGTTAGCAAATGGAACAATTGTTGTTGTATTATCTAAGGACAATTTATTTGCATGTCATTTGGACATATTTTATATTTTGAGGATTGTACCTAATGTTGTTAGGAATATAGTGTCTATTCCTAAAGCTTGTAAAAGAAAATTATGAATTTTCTTTTGATGACAACATATGTTAAATTCGTTATTGTAATGAATGTATGTTGTTAAAGGCATTTTGGTGTAGTCTTTATTATCTTAATGTGGACAAAAGAATGTATTACAAATATATTGTTGACTGTTATAACTTTATACCAAAACTATTTTGAGTTGACTCTTTTAATCCAAATCAATTGTAGTCTTTGTATGACTAGGTTAATCTAGTAAGTAAGATGATGGTTAGGTTGGTTTCTTAATTGACTTATGCATCTTATTTATGTTGATGTAACCAAGTCATCCTTTGTGTGTCAAAGGATTAGAGCTACTAAATTGTTTGAATTAGTACATGTTGATGTAAGGCTCCTTGTGAATTAGCTCGAACAATTTTTCCTCCTTTTGATAACCTCGCTTATGATTATCATGGTAAGGTTATGTGTCCTTGTTGAAGTGCGAGTCTGAAATTTTTTGAAAAGTTCAAAAAGTCTTCGACTAAAATAGAAAAACTGTATAGGAAAGAGTATTAATACCTTATGATAGGATCGTGAAGGTAAAATACTTAAGTACTATTTTGTTGAGTATCTCAAATCTTTTGGTATTGTATCGTAATTAACAACACCCGATGTATCACAATTAAATGGGATTTATTAGTGAAGAAATCGTACTTTGTTGGACTTAGTACATACGTTGATTGGTTCGACTAATCACACTATTTATTTGTGGGATATACTTTTCTTATTTTAATTTTCTATTGAATAGAAAGTTCCTATTATTGCAATTCCTAGAACTTTATATATGATATGAGTTTGAAAAGCAACCAAGTATTAAATGTGTTAATTTTTGGAATGTCCTATTTTTATTGAAAGTTTTATAAGGATAAGTGGGAGCTTAGGTTAAAGGTAATTTTGTAGTATACCCTTGTCTTATGGGATATGATTTCTATTTTAATGAGCAAAGTGTATTGGTCAATTAGAATGTAATCTTTCTTGAAGAAAATATTTTGTTCAAGAAGATATAGTATTCTAAGAAAAAATGAAAATTGAGCCAATGACTTCTAAGCTACAAAATCACCTAAACCTAAGTGTTAAATCTATTCAATTTGGTCTAGAATGTGTCATCACACAAAATCTTTGTAAATCTAGTAGTATATTTTATCCTTTAAAAGAATATAGGGATATTTTTTTTAGGATACACAAAAGTAGTTTGTGTCTTTGAGATAATGATCATTTTGATAATCCTATGATTTGTGAAAAAATGATAAGTGATATCGACTCCAAGAATGTTTAAATGCAATGCATATTGATTAGACTCCATATACTTCAACCGTATCTGGATATTGGATCTTCGAGAAAAAGGTTGAAGTTAATGGAAAAGGTAGTGATCTTTTTATAGCTAGATTGGGTTATGAAATAAGTCTTTTTACCAATGGTCATACTTAAGTCTATTTCTATTATGTTAGTCATTATAGCACATTATGTATACTATATTTGGTAAATAGAATTCCAATTTTTGTTCTTAATGGACATCTTTTGAAGACATCCATATAGAACAATTTTGATGATTTGAATCCATGAATATTAGTAATATGTGTCATACCTAAACTCAACCCTTCCTAAAACCAAGTCACGACGTGACAAAAATTCGGCATGGAACGGTCGTAATATGGCCCAAGACACAAAATTTAAACCTACACACAAACAGTTTATATTGCAACAAATAACCCAAACATCCACAATTATGCCACAACCTCAACCATGGGCCTCAAATCCAACATACAACAACAAGGTAAGCCGTCCGTCACAACCTCAAATCCAACCTCATCATAAAGGCACATGATTCAAAATAAAACAACAATACTAACATTATATTTACAAACCCAAAAGTAAACTATTAAAGCTAGCAACTAACTTAATATAGGTTACATGATACTTGTTTACAAAAATATAAAGACATATACATCAAAAGTCTATTAATTACCAACTTAAAAGTAAACTATACATGCTACTTAATTACAAGAATTCAAAGATCTTGTACAACATCAACACTACAATTCACATATATATCCACAGTAAACACATCAAGCCTCGGGCTTGTCCATATGTTCGGGAGGCACACAATCCACGTAAACTACATCTTGATCATCTGAAATGTTAGCGAAAGAAGGTGAGCAAAACACAATGCTCAGTGAGGAAGGACAATGCACGGGAAGTTTTGGAAAATATTTTAGATTTCGCAAACTCTTTTGAAAACATGCCATGCACCTCAATTGCAATAAGTACAAATAATGCGAATAAAATAAAGTAAATAGCCACAAAGCAAGGATACGCTCGTTTAGTTGATGTTGTTCCCCTATACACCTTTCTGCATCTTCCCCTTTACACCAGATGTACACAGAGGTACTCTGACTCCACTCCTACGACCCAGACCCTTGTGGAGCACTTTGTCCACTAGGCATAGGGATTAGAACATCGGTGGTCGTGTCATTGCCTGATAGCCTAATGCTGCCTAGGGAGACACGAACCAACGGCATCTGTTTTAAAGGTTGTAACCCTTCGCATTGCATTCACACACACATGCATAGATAACACATAACACGCGTTCACATTCGCATCGCATCGCATCGCATCACATTAATGAAAAATAAGGGAAATCAACAATGTAGGTTGATTCCCGACGACATTCACATTAAACATGCATCTAATAAGATAACTAAGCACGTAACCAAGCACTTAAGCCACATTTAGCATTTCATATCACATAGCCATATTATCCACATTTCAAGACTTAATAACATAATCAACAATTGAAGGATCGAAATAACAATCTAATAAACTCCTAGCAACATAAATATAATCATGCAACCATATGACACCCTAATTTAAACAACACTTTGAACATCTAAGAACTCCAATCACATTAGCTCCCATATTCACACTATCACTTACTTCATAAAGATAGAATCCTAATTCTACAACACATAACCTTAAGCATTTATTGTAACAGCCCGATCCCTCATGAGACCGGGGCCCCGACCCAATACCCCATGGCACAAAAAACAATGGAAGACGGACGGAGTCTCCCCTGTTTATAGGACTATACAGTTACCTGCACTTAGAAGAAATAATTACAAAACTAAAATTCCCTATTCACAACTGAACCCAACTTCCAATATCATTGCAATCTTCAATCCCTATGGCCATCCAAGCCCTTCTTCTACCACAAATATAACCTACATGCATGCAAAATCAAATCCATTGAAATTCTAAGTTTTAAATCCACTTATCTTACCACTCTAATATTCTTTGTCTATCTTTCTTATGAATTAAGTTCACCAACCAACATTCTTAAACACACAAGCATGCAAGTCTTTTAAGCATCAAAAGTAAACCATAAGTTATTACAATCCACTCATAACTATCAACTTATATAGGGCTATAACTTTACATTACATTATAGCCTTCTAGAACAACAGAAATTGTGAAGCCCTACACACATTCATGCATTTACTTATATGAGTTTTTGAGTACTAACGTGCACTTGTATCATCTTACTTGCACTCACAAGCTTCTATGTGCATTTACATCGTTTTACGTGAATTGAGTGTTTTAGATAAAGTAGACATTAGATAAATATCTTTTAATGTCTTATATATATAAAATGTTTACTAGGTACAATAGAAATAAGTTAGAATTATAAGAGTTAAGTAAAGTAAATTTTGGGGTAACTTTGTAAATATTGGAAAACTTAGGGGCCAAAGTATAATTAACTAAGTTATGCTCAGACGCTAATTAAATAACCAAAAATAATAATTAACATTTCCAAAATTCCATTAGAACCCTAAGACTATAAGAAATTAGAAAAAAAAGTCGAGAACAGAAATCCTTTAGAAGTTAGGGGCAAAAGTGGAGATTTTAGAACTTTCGGGGTCAAAAATGCGATTATGAGAACTAATACTTGGAGACCAAGTTTGGCATTTTAGACTGGATATCGCATACACTAAATCGTACAAGGAACACCCCAGTCGAATTAGAAAAGAAATTGAGAAACTTTTACATTTTAGAAAACACGAGGGGTCGATTAACAAAACTTACAAACTTTAGGGGCCAATTTATAATTACCAAAAGACCTTCTTGGGCACCAAGTTTAAAAGTATAACTAGGATCAAGTTTGCTAAATTATATTTGGAACCCCACAGCTCAAGAAGAAAGAAAATAGGAGATTTTGCAAACATTTGAGATCAAATAGTAAAACTTGTAAACTTTTGGGGTCAAATTATAATTATTGAAGTATTGGACTTGGACACCAAGTAAACTAAATAAACTAGGTTTCAACTATCCTAAATTACCCTAGTGACCCCCGGCTATAGGAAAGGAGAAAGAGAAAACTATTGGGAGTCAAATTGAAAACTTTGGAAACAATAGGGGTTGAATTGCGATTACTTGAAAATAATAATTGCGCACCAAGTTTCTAGCTAAACTAAGATCTAAACTTTCCTAAATTACCTAGGAGGCCCACGACAATAAAAAGAAAAAGAAGAGGGGAAAGAATTGCAAAGCTACTAAACAATTGGGGTTAAAGTGCAAACAAGCATAAACTATATTGGCTTCTTGTGGAAGCCACTTGTCTTCCAAGTTAGCTAGCTTACAAGACACACTTTGTCACGCCCCGACCCAACCCCCAAGCTAAAGGTTAAGTCCGGACCTGACACACGGACAGAGTCTCCCCTGTACCGTGGACATTCTAAAAACCTATACTCACTCAAACAAGGTCCCAACAATACAATACAAGCTTTTCTTAAATAAACAACAAAGTTCTAAGGCCATCCAAGCCTTATAGTACACAATAGTTCCAAAACACACAAGCATGCGAGAACTTCTTATCAACATAGTTTTATAATCATGACATCCTAGGAAATCAATTAAACATAATTGAAAGATCAAACATTTCTACTTTAAGCCATTCACTCCCAAGCAAGCAAAGCGAATAGAAGTAGATCATAAGTTATTACAGTACATAGGCTTTCAAAGCTACAACACAACCAACTAGTCTTCAACTTATACAACAAGCATATACATAGCCCTTAGGCTACAAAATAGTACATAAGATAATCAGATGAATCTTCCACATAGCAGCAAATTCATTAACCACCTCAAGCTATCAGGCACAGCAACTAAGGTAAAGGGTCAATCTGAACTTCCTCCTCCTCAACTAACTCAACAAGCTGGGGATCACCCTCAGCGTCTCCTGAAACATATATCGAGGTATGAGCAACCACTGTTGCCCAGTGAGGGATATAGTCCCGGGGCGTGCAATGCAACAGATAATACAGTTATACAACAATATCACTTAGACAATTTAAGAAACAATGATAACTTAAGTAACCACACATTTAAAAGGATACATTTCACACAATCCCCTATACACCAATCTTCACAGGTCTTCAATCACGATCCACGAACCACGAGCACGATCACGATAAGCCGGCATAACCCCAAACACTCCAGTGGGTGTACTCCGGATGTACCCCGATAATCCTACGACCCAACATCCCCTAGCAATCTCCGGACCAGGCGAATGAGGGACTAGGGCACGGAGTTTGAATATCCACCGGCAAGCCCTCTGCCGCCCAGCCGATATTCAACACATCCGCCCCTGACACTATGGTTGCGCAACCACGATGCAATGCACTTAACAATAGCAAATTAATAGCAATAATATAAGCATTAACACATAGGAGGATCAACAAAGTAGGTTGACCTCGATGCAATTAGAATAGAAGCAATTATAGAAGCTAATAAGCAGTTTACAAAGGAACATATACAAGATAAGCATAGAATTATACCAAAAGCTCCAAATCAACTTGAAACCACATATAAACACTTAAGGAATCATGCCATGGGTTTAGAAGTGTGAGTCAACCGAAATTGCACCTAAACCCCTTTGTTTTTCAAACGATTTCTCTTCCAAACC
Organism: Ehretia macrophylla; assembly: GCA_037974665.1. Classification (NCBI taxonomy): domain Eukaryota; kingdom Viridiplantae; phylum Streptophyta; class Magnoliopsida; order Boraginales; family Ehretiaceae; genus Ehretia; species Ehretia macrophylla. The sequence goes on from CM075781.1 coordinate 52,810,405, forward strand.
AAGGTTAATGATTCCATTTTTAAAGGAAACTCTCCCAACCTTCTAACTAACCCTCAAGGTACCCTCTCAACCCTCTAACTCATTCAATTTCCCGCGATTACCCCGAAAGCCCCAAATTCCCTCTTATGGCTTTAAACTACACATACATTGTCCGGGCTTCAAACAAGGGATATCAAGGCTTCTATAGCACCTAGGTAGCCTAAGGATACTAGAATTGAAGCCCGAATCCACCCGGATTCGCATTACCCCGAATGCCCCAAATTAAAGTCGGCTATTTTCCATTTTAAGTTATTTAAGGACAATGCAAGTGCACGGGGCTATTAGGTTACCTTCACTAGCACCTAAGGCATCTATTAGAAGCATTGAATCAAGCTAATTCGAGCAATTACGCAAAACCCTAGAAAAAACGTCACTATTCACCCTAAAAATCAAACTAACGATTCTAACCGTTTAAATTGCGAAACGATGGCTCAAATATGTTCTCTAGCATTCATATACATGGTATAATAGTATAGATAACTAATACAATGGCATTTGATCACATTTTCAACAAATCAAGAAATTGACAACTATTTAAAAATGCAAAAATAAGCCGTGAAATCCCTCACCAATGCGCGTAGGAGCACCTAGGAAGCTTGCAAACACCCTACACTAGTTGCTCAAGGCTTGGAGTGGCTTGAAATGAAGGATTAAATAAGCAAAAATCCTCAAGGAACAAGATAAGGGCTGTCGGGTTTCCAGGCACTGTTCACTGCTGAATTTTTTTGTTTTTGTGCTCAAATGTGCTTGTGTTATGTTTTAATAAGTAGGTCTTGAGGTGGGGTCAAGTTTGGGTGCTTAATGTGGCTTTTAAAATGCGCGTAGTAAGCTCAAAACGAGCCTAAGGTGAACATGTGTGTTAGCTAATTAAATCTCTAAGTTAGTTACGTAACACTATTCACTCAACTACAAAAAAAATCATTTTCTAAACGAGCTCTCCTAACGCCCCTAGCTCAATTGCACATTTTTCCATTACTTTAACAATTAATATGATTTAATAAAAATGATAATTAACTAATAGAATGCAGTGTAAAAACGAAGTGAATAGTAACCTAAGAAGACAGTTAATAAGGCACAGAAGGAAATGCGCAAGTAAGGGATGCAATATTAATTGAATGCATGGCTAAATCTTGGGCGTCACACACTTCCTAAAGTTATTCTAGACACCACAAGTCTGAAAAAAATTCAGAAAAAAGAGATAGAAAACGTGAGAGAGAGGGAGGGAGAAGAAGAGATACAAGAAATTTGGAAGCTACACAATTGATTCCTTGGCATATTCAAGCGATTTCTTTGCATATTCAAAGTATTTTAGCCAATATCTTCCAAACCCAATGTGATGGTTCTTTCAAAATGATTATTTATGAGATATAAATGCATATTGATGGATTCATGAGGCTTGTATGGAGTTACAGTTGCAATTCCATGGATTAGAATTGTTGAAAGCATGCTTGTTGATGATTTGAACCAAGGTTATGGTTTCTGAAATTTTTGAATGTTCTTGATGATGAAGCTTGTATCTACCTATAAAAATATAGTTGATTGTTGCTTATTTAGGTTGCTAGAGGTTGCTTGAATGAATAGGTGTTGTTCTTGATGATATGGTAGCAAAACATACAAGAATTTTTGGAATAACCTTTCTGGACAGATTTGTGCAATCAGAAAGTTTATCCCGTTTTTATGGTTGGATGATTTTATAAAAATCTGGAAAATTCAGGAAATGTAGAAAACTCATAGAGGACCATTTCTTATGTTGTCCATGTCATGAGAAAAAATCTTTTTCATGCCCGAAATCACACAAGACAGTAGGTATTAGGAATTTTGCTGCTACTGGACAGATTTGTACAAATCTGAAATTTTAGCCCCTTTTTATAGCTATATGATTTTATAAAAATCTGAAAAATTCAGAAAATGTATAAAACTCATAAAGGAACATTTCTTCAGTTGGCCATATCATGAAACGAGTAGCTCAAATATACTTTAGAAATGCATTTAGACACACAATAGGCACCTACAAGTCAATACAAGTGCTAAACATCCAATTTTCCCCTTTTTCCCCCTTTGTTATTCCAAGTCATTTAGCTCCATACCGAAGGCTAAGGTTCAAGATTCTCAAACTAACTATTTTACTCTTCTAGTTACACATTATGGCACACTTAGAACCCTTGAAACCATTCATTAACCCGTATTAGCCACAAACGCCCAATTTTCCCTTTTATGGGTTATAACTACAAGTATCCTACTCGATGTTCAATTAAGCGCCACAACCACATATTTAGCACCTTCTCACCCTAATAACACTAAATATAACACTCAAATCCACCCGGATTCACTTTACACCCGAAATCCCCTTGTAAATCAAGCTATTTAAGCATTTTTACCTAAGTTCCGAGCAATTTAATCACATCCAATCATTATTCTAACTTCATTAGCACCTCTAACATCTATAGATAGCATAAAATCAATCTAATAAGCAACTTTTAGCAAAACCCTAGGTGTTGGTACTATTCATATCATCTTCATTTAAACTTTGCAATAAACCACAAACCAAGCCATCAAACTAAATACACAAGGTCTTTATGGCATAAATAGAAGGAATTTAATATTATTCAAGCAATTCAAGAGCTATAACCATCAAATCATTTTTCTCCATAAAGATGCATCAAATTCAAAAGCACAAAAGATGCAAGCCTTCTCACCTAGGTGCTCAAAGGATGCTAGAGAAGACTTAGAAGATGTGGAATCTACTTGATGCAAGCTTGGAAGAGCACCACAAAGAAGGATTGAAGGTGAAACTTTGCCCTCTTTCTCCCTCAAGGCTGACGGGTGGGTTTTGGGACACAAGGGGAATTTTCTCTTTTGTTTTTGTTAGTTAATGAGTGTTATTGTGTTATATGTTAGGTATTTAACATGTTGTGTAGGCTAATTATGCAATGATAATGCAAGATAAGCTTACTTAATTGTATAATTGTGCAATTAAACTAGTTAACTAATTAATCAAGAGGATTATTATCTCTGTGATACTATTCATGAACCACTAAAACATTTTTTTAAACGCGCGTTGCCTAGGTCTAATGTCTAAGTTCTCATTTTTCCCGTTCCTCCTAAGAGTTATACTACCTAAGAAAAATATAAATTCCAGCAAATTTAATAGTCAAATTCCACTGTGAATAGTAACCAATTCTACTATTCAAGAAACATCATATAAATGCACATAAATTGACACTAAAGTAGTAAATGCACATACATGCGGGTCCGGGTCTCACATTTATAACTCACTTAACCAAGCAATTAAACACTTATCCCACATTTATCATGCATATATCCCCTTTACCCAACCAATCCACATTGACATTATTTCAAGATTTCACAACACATTCATATAAGAAACATGTTAAACCACATTTTAGCTAACTTTTAACACTAAAACCACAATCAAACTAGTCATGTTCTTTCAATCAACCAAAACCCTTTTCCTAGCCACAATTTCATCTATCATTTAGGACTCATAACAAGCAATTTCTAGCATGAAATGGGCCACCAAAATACTGCCCAAGTAATCCCTAAAAATCGGCCCAAGCAAGCCCAAGTCATAAAAATTCAGCCAACACGTTTTGCCCAATTTTGTATTATCAAGCAATCATACTATGCTAGTTTGGTACATTAACAATTATGAACATCAAATATAAGTTAATAATCAAGATCAAACACCAATTTAATCATATAAGCCTTCAAATAACCCAACTATTCATTCACAATAAAAATACGTTCTATGCAAGATATCAATCGGTAAAGATGTTATCTAGGGCCTAAATAACAAGTATCATAAACAATAATAGCAATTTAAGCATAAAAATGTATTAAATCAAATTTTGAAAAGATCCCTCGTAATTTTTTGTTCCGAAATGCAAAAAACGAACAGTAGAAAGATAGAGTACGATGAAATGAGTTAGAAAATATTTGATTTGGCCTTTTCAACCTTCTTTTTCAACTTCAAAGAGCTAAAATGACAAGATTTTTACTATTCACGCAAGCAATGGTTCGGTGGCTGATTTGGGCTTTTTTGGGCTGATTTTTGCAATTTGAGCTATTTTTGGGTTTATGTGATGTTAGAAAAAAACTCAAAAAGTCAATGGAAGACCAAAATAAGTGGTTTTTCACTATTTGTTTTAAAATGTTACTTTAATGAGCTAAAAGTTTACTTAAATCTCTTATTTTGTTTCAAATTTCAATTTTGCCAAATCAAAAGTCAATTAATAATGGAAGACTAGTTTTTAAAAATATTTAGAAGAAAAGTCCTCAAATAAAATTTTTAAAGTACTTTAAATGAAATTTTTACTTAAAAATCTCTATGAAAATATTATGAATGCACATATATCAAATACTAAAATAATTAAACACGTAATAAGCAAGTAAAAAATCAAACAAACACATAATTGCACATATTATGATAAGTAAACATTTTAAACAAATAAATGAACATAAATAACAATTAAACAAATAAATGCACATAAATTCACATATTATGACAAATATCAATTTAAACAAATATATGCACGAAAAATCTGGACCGAGGTCTCACAATATGTGCATACTTGAGAGATTCATTAGTGGTCCTAAGTAAATTTCTTGGAATTATTGTATCCAATTCAAATGAGATAAAAGAGTTTGATTTCATTAAAAATGTGGATAAATCTTGTGATTACAGAAGAGTTAGTGGGAGCGCAACCACTTTTCTCAAACTGTATGTTAATGGCATGTCTTATCATGGTTGATGATATATGTGTTGTGATGTCAGTTAAAGTCTAGTTGTATCAAATATTCTCCATATGGAAGATGTCATTCGTATCATGAGAATTCGTAACTATGGTGATAGTGCGAGGAGATTACTTGACATATTCCAAAGATAGTACATAGAGTGATCTTGAAGGTGTTCAAGACGGATTCTCGGAAGAAATGCGAAGAAAGAATTATAGTATTTGAGACAATAAATCCATCTAAAGAAAACTCTTCAAGAAACTCTTGTAGCATAGCAAATTGTGTTTAAGCTATCTTATGCCACACCAATAGGTGGCTTCATATTTGCTATAGTATGTTTAAGGCCTGATATTGCGCAAACTGTAAAGTGTTATGAGTAGATATCAGTTCAATCCAGGTTGAGAATATTGGATAGTATTAAAATATATTCTAAAGTACTTTGGAAGCACTAAAGATATATTTTGGTTTATGGATGAGGTAAACTCCGTAGTGACGGATAAACTAGTTCAAATTTTCAATTTGAAATTGATAATAGAATGTCTATTTCGGGGATCATGTTTATTTGTAGTAGGAGCACAGAAAGTTGGAAAGGTTCTGAATGAACTGTATATTCTATTACATAACTCGTGTCTTTTGTAATATGAGATGTTGTAAAATAAATTGTTTGGATTAAGGTAATCATACGAGCTATTGTTGGTTCCTACCGTTAAGTTGTAATATTTTTATGTTACGACTATAATCGAGCTACTGCACAAGCTTATGGAAACCGGGTGTCACAGTATGTCAAAACACTTGGAAAGGTATTTCCATCTTTATACTTTGTGTTTGTAGCCTATATGCATATCGTGACATAATTTTGCAAAAAATGGCCACATTTATAAATGTAGCTGACCCAATTACTGCAGCTATGAATTGGTCATAGCTAGGTCATCATCTTGAGAAGATGGATATGTGATATCATTATATGTTGTGCTAATACTATGTAACATAACATTAGTGCAAGTGGGAGATTGTTAAAGATATGCCCAAATGCTATATAGTTGGATGACATATTTTGGACATTTTGACATTAATTTGTATATTATGGCAATGTTGTCTATAAGTTTGTTTACATATTGACTTGTTAGTGACATTCATATTCTCGTTCTTTTTCATATGAATAAGTCCTTAGTGTTTATCATTAGAAAATATGTATTCTAAAAGGGATTTAGAATATGTTGACATATTTTTTTATCATGATAAATGCTTAAAGTTATTCATAGTCCTAGGATTATTTTATTTGGGCTTCAATAATCTATTATGGACTATCACATGTGTTGTTACCTTTGATTAACATAGGGATTTTTATGATAAATGATGGTAAGCCACGTATCATAACAACATGAGATGTGATTAACAAACATGTGGGTGATTATTAATTAAATACATCACTGAATGTGACGTGAATAACAAATCACATGATTTGAGATTAATGATTTGTTATTCGTTCTTGTTGTGCAAGTGATCCTTAGCCTTACGACATCACGATTGTCATATGTATTAGGGTTTAATACTAGCACTTGAATAATGCTTGTCTTCAAGTACGAGATGAGTTACGGCCTCTCACAAGTAGTGAGTGACTGGTAGTTTTTCAAGAAAAGATCCATCAACTTCCAGTGTAAGGTGATGTCCTATGCGATCTAATTATGGTTGTTTAATGAGGAAATCCTTGGCCGATGTATGAATGATAGAAATGAGTTTTTCCACGTATCATCTCTCATTATACCATTTTGATCCATGCATAGTATCGAGTAAATAAACTTAATCGATCCATGGTTCTTACTTGATCAGGATATGTTAATGGAATGATTGAATTACACAGTAATCGGCGACTATAAATAGATTCACTTGAATTGGACTTCATTGTCTTATAAATTGTGTTGATACGTTGCTAGGTGTCACTCTAGACCTTGAAGGTATTTTTAAAATAACGGAGACATCCTCAAAATATATTAAAAGAGTTTAATGATCATTCATTGCTATATAACGGTGAATCTAGAAAGTCACACACAATAGAACATGGTGAATGGTTTTTCTATTGAGCTTGCATTTAGTTTCTCTTGAATTGTTAAAGTGTTAACAATTGTATATTTTTTTTGTTGAATTGTTAAGGAGTTAACAATAGTGTAATTAACCATTAAAAGTTAATGGAGCCAATGTATAATTTTGGTTAATTGTAGGGGCTAATGTACAAATATGGAAAATTTATTTTTATAATTTAAAGTAATGGTGATTAGCTTAATTAAGTATTTTAACAATTGGAAGATTAACTAATTATGTATATATAAGAGTATATATATATGATTAGTCTTCCAAACTAAAAGATGTCATTTGCTTGGATGTCATTTGGCCACATTAATAGTTTATGACCAAGTATTACACACATGGCTAGAAATGCACAAAACATAATATATGCATATTTTGAATTGGAAAAATATATATGTATTATATGTATGTATATGTGAAGATATATAATATCTAGTCAAGGCCTATTTGACCAAGTCTTGACCACATATAATAAAACAAGAGAAAACAAAAGAAACATTATTCCTCATCTTCTCCAAGGAGGTCACAACATTAAGAGAAAAAAAAAGGGAAGAAAATTGCTTTGCTTTCTTCTTCATTTACAAGCTCATCTTCTTCAAAGATCATGCTAGTACTACGATCCTAGAGGAGAAAGAAAGTCATTCTTTACTTGTGTGGACCAACTAGAACTCTTGGATGCTCAAAAGGTGTTGTCTTGCATCAAGTGATCAAAACTTGGGCTTCATGGCTTGTCTTCAAGAGGTATACCTTATATCTATCTCTTGATTATATATTCTTGCAATATATTGTATAGATTATGTTAATTATATAACATCAAAGTTAGGATTTTATATGAATATAAGCTTGTAATGTCTAAAATTTTTAAAATTCTAGTTATGTTTTCGCTATGATTATAAGCTAGTTCATGTGTATAGACCTAAGAGATCTTTCATTATGCATGCACTTAGAAAGGCTTTCACACAAGGATTCATTAGTAGCACCTAAAATAATATCATCAACATATATTTGTACAAGTAAGATATCTTTTCCATTTCCTTTTACAAATAGTGTTGAATCATGTTTTCCTGTAGTGAAACCATTTTCAAGTAGAAAACCACTTAACCTTTAGTATCAAGCTCTAGAAACTTGTTTTAAACCATGCAAGGCTTTTTGAAGTTTGAAAACATGTTTAGGTAAGTTTGAGCCTTCAATGTCAGGTGGTTGTTGTGATGCCTCGACCCATGCATATAATTATTTTATTAATATGCATATATTTATATGTCTATTTTAATTATTTACATATATTTGTTTGCATAAAATATCATATTTTTGGTTTACATGCATCTATTTCGTTTAACGTGTATTTATGTGCATTCACGAACATTTAGGTGATTTAAAAATTGTAGTAAATAAATAAATATATTGATAAACAATAGAGTAACTAAATTAATTAGAATTAAACTAGAATGGCAAACTAGTTAATAGCATTTAGTTGAAGGGCATGTTGGTCATTTGAGCCTTTTGTCTTTTATTATTTACACATACTAATATACTACAACACACACAAGCACACAAAACACACACAAAAATCAGACACACACACACACTGATACACGCTGAAAAACACACACACACAAGAAGGGAAGAAATCAGGGGAAAAAAAAGGAGGAAGCAAGAAGAAAGGTAGTAGCTAGATCTTGCCCTCTCAAGCTTCATATCATCATTTCTTGAGATTATAAGGTGAGGGGAATCTTTTAAAACCTGATTTCAGAAGTTATATTGCATATATATATGTGTTGTTGAGTAAGAAATTGTTGTATTATACAAGTTTAGACATGTATATGATTGCAGGATTTTGTTGTAGTTGTTGTATTGTGTGAACTATTTGAGCATGTAACCTCTGAGGATAAATTCTGGAAAAATATGTATATTCATCTAGACTTTGAGAGGAATAATTCTTGTTTAGGTCGAGTTATGAGGAAAAATCATTCACTTGCCCGAAAATGCCAAAATCAGTGAAGTTTTGTAGTTGACTGGAACTGGACAGTTTTACTTGCCTGAATTTCGTGGAATATTTGACCTAGTTAGAATACTTGGAAAATTATGAAAATTTTACTGGACCTAGATAAGCCAGTTTAGAACAAGTTCTATTTAGTTCGAGTTGGCCAATTTCTCCATCTAGTGCCTCTAAAAAAATAAAAACCGAAACCTTATAGAATTCGTGACCAATCTGAACAGCTTTGCGCACTTGAGTTGTTTTAGTCATATCTTGATGAATTTAACTCAGAATTGAGTTCTGTTTGATTCTAGAGTTATCTACTTTCGAAGAGCTTTCCATACATGTAAAAATAAGTTTCATAGGAGGTCATTTGCTTAGGTAAATGTGCAGATAAAGTTGAGCTACTGCTGAGATGTTGAAACTGTTAAACTTATTTGTTTTGTGCTCTTATTTCTTCTTGAGGTTAAATAATGTACTATATATGCTTATCTATGCTTATTTTATTGGTCGGGTGTATTTGAAGGTGTTGGATAGTCATAAGTATGCTAGATAGTGTATATGGTGCATTTATGGTGTCAAAATAGTGTGTAGATGAAGGAGTTGAAGTGTAAGTGGACAAAGGGGATTTTGGGGAAAATGTGGTGGTTGTAGTTCAACATAAGTTTGCTTATCATTTTATGGTGTCATAAAGTATCTATAAGAGTTTGGTACAATTGGAGTGAGAATTGAACGACTTATGTGTTAGTATGGTACTTATATGCAAGCATTTGAACTACTGTTAAGTATTGAATGTCTTGTAAATGTATGTAACTACTTGTCATTCGTTGAATTAAGGAGGTTGGGTTTCTTATGTGTCAATGATTAGTCGTTAAGGATTACTTATAAGTCATGTATGCCAAGCAAAGTAAGACGTGTTACTTTGATTGAATAAGGAACTAATTAATGTAATATTGTCCTTGAATTAATGTTTGCTAGTACTATTTCCTAGTTACCTTGTGTTCTTGTGCATTAAAAGGTGTTAAACTGGGTTATGAATATTTGAATGAAATTGGTATAGTCAATTAATCAAGTGTTTTGCTAGTTTAGTGACTAAGTGTTATACTTATATGAATAACTAGGGGTTGCACATTTGAGTGGATTCAAAGAGGTTGGAGTAAACCTACATTATACTCTTACAGGTTTGGTAAAGGTGAGGGAGTCTTCATCCTTATGTGTATAATAGTTTACTTTCTTGTTCATAGATTATGTGATTTAGTATAATTGTTAAAGTAGTGTGTGCTTATTGATTATATATTGTGTGTGAGGGCAACCTACTTTGTTGTCCCTCGATTATGTGATTATTGGTTATCTTATTTGTGAACATCTTGAGTGCATTGCATCATGGTTGCGCAACCATTTGGACATGGTAGTGTCGGGGAAGCCGGGCGGCATTGGGCTTGCCGGTATACCTCGGCTACCATGGTTGCCCAGTCCCTCGCTCGCCTGGTCTGGAGATTGCTAGGGGGTGTTGGGTCGTAGGATTTTGGGGTACATTCGGAGTACACCCACTTGAGTGTTTAGGGTTTATGCCGACACAGTGATCGAGATTCGTGGATCGTTGTTCGAGAATCGAAGAATTTGAATGATAAGGGTTATCGATTGTATCCTTTTTAAATGTGGTAATTAATTGCTTTCTATTGCTTATTGCTTATTGTTATTAATGTTTGATGTTCCAATGTTGCATTGCACGAATCCCTTTATAAATGTTTCCCGTAATTGTTCCCCTCCCTCACTGAGTATACATTATTTGTATACTCACTCCTTATCGTGAATCTTTCAAGTTATAGCCAAAGGAAGTGAAGTTCGTGATTTCGTGGTAGTTCGTACTTGAAGAATTGTCTTACGTGTTATGTGGCTTGAGTTGTAAAAGTTGTAAAGTATTACTTTCATGAATTGTATATACTTAATGTATGAGATAAATGTAATTAAGCTGAACTAGGTCATTAGAGTGCTATGATAACCTAGTTTATGTAATAGGTTAATGAGGTTTGAGTCAATGCATGTATGGAGTTGTCTAAAGGAAAATAGTTCGGATAGCCGTTGGATTTGGAAACGTATAATTACTTGTGTTTGTTTGTTGAGAACCAAGGCTCGGATGGCCTTGAGGAGTTGTTGTATGTTTGAACACGGTACTGGTCCATTTATATGTTGTGTGCAGGTAAACTATTCGTCCTATAAACGGGGGAAACTCCGTTCGTTTTCCCTCATTTTTCATGACTTGGGATTTGAATCGGGTTGTGTATAGTGGATTTATAGAGATCCTGTTTTCGTGAGGGAACGGGGTGTTACAGGTGGTATCAAAGCTTAGTTAGCTCTTAGTCGGGAAAGGATATTCGGCCTATTGGGTAGTGACCACTGATCTTGTGCTTGTAAAGTGTGTTATGTGGATAGAGTGTTATGTATGACTTGTATATCTTGAATGTAAGTGTGTCTTATGTGACTTATTTGTGTAATGTATAAGGATTGTGTGATATGTATGTTGTGTTATATGATTTGGTGTGCACCTATGTGACCCCTTTATGCTATAAATGAAACTTATATGATATGTATGCTTGTGTGATTATGGGTATATCAAAGTGATTTCATGAATGACTACTTGCTTCAACTATTAGTAACATATGTGTTTGAGTTATGTGAACTAAGTTATTGTGAGTAACAGAATAACTTGCTAATCAAAACTAAGTGTTATTGGTTTCTAGTATAGTTCATGATTGCATAGTAGTCTAAAGTATTCATTGAGCATATGTGATAGTTGTATAATAGAAAAAAAAATTGTATATATATGTCAGTTTCATAGTATGTGAATACTATATCAAATATCTCTGCAAACATGCATTACCCAAAGAACTGGTAAGTAAACACTCTTCCCCTATAAAGAGATGATCAGCAGCGGTACATTTGAAGATGTGGACCCACAGGAAGAAGGAGTGTTGATCGATTGATTATCAGCAGTCAGAGAAAGGAATTCAGTCTCGGAAGGTTACAATTAGTAGTCAGCCTTGAAGTTCATTCTCAATATTCTTCTTCGATATTTTCCTATGGAAATTCCTACACGGTATTATCTGCAGTATTCTTCCCGGGGATCCTTATTGGTATTTTCATACGGAATTTTCTAGCAGTACTCTTATTGGAACTCTGGTCAGCATTCTTACTTGGTATTTATATATGTGTGACTTTCTTCGGGATTTCTATATAGGGATTCTCAAGTGGTGTATTCTTTGGCATTCTTCGTGGCATCTTCTATGGTATTCACTTGGATTCCGTATTGGTATTTTCTTGGAACTTCTAACTGATATTCTTAATTGGACTTCAGAATGGCATTCTTAAGTGGAGCCTTATTTGGCGTCCTTGTTCAAGAATTATTATTTGGAATTCTCTTAGGCTAATAGTTGGAATTCTATCTGAAGGTTCTAACTGGTGTGGATCCTCGATACTCCCTCTTAGTATCTTCTATGGTATTCGCATTCACGGTCCTTTTCCAGAAGGTTCAAGATGCTTATGTGGAGTTCTCTTGTGAAGAAGAAATTGCGAGGACGCAATTTGTTTGAAGGAGGGGAGAGTGTGACGCCTCGACCCGTGCATATAATTATTTTATTAATGTGCATATATTTATATGTCTACTTTAATTATTTACATATATTTGTTTGCATAAAATATCATATTTTTGGTTTACATGCATCTATTTCGTTTAACGTGTATTTATGTGCATTCACGAACATTTAGGTGATTTAAAAATTGTAGTAAATAAATAAATATATTGATAAACAATAGAGTAACTAAATTAGTTAGAATTAAACTAGAATGACAAACTAGTTAATAGCATTTAGTTGAAGGACATGTTGGTCATTTGAGCCTTTTGTCTTTTATTATTTACACATACTAATATACTACAACACACACAAGCACACAAAACACACACAAAAATTAGACACACACACACACTGATACACGCTGAAAAACACACACACACAAGAAGGGAAGAAAACAGGGAAAAAAAGAGGAAGCAAGAAGAAAGGTAGTAGCTAGATCTTGCCCTCTCAAGCTTCATATCATCATTTCTTGAGATTATAAGGTGAGGGGAATCTTTTAAAACCTGATTTCAGAAGTTATATTGCATATATATATGTGTTGTTGAGTAAGAAATTGTTGTATTATACAAGTTTAGACATGTATATGATTGCAGGATTTTGTTGTAGTTGCTGTATTGTGTGAACTATTTGAGCATGTAACCTCTGAGGATAAATTCTGGAAAAATATGTATGTTCATCTAGACTTTGAGAGGAATAATTCTTGTTTAGGTTGAGTTATGAGGAAAAATCATTTACTTACCCGAAAATGCCAAAATCAGTGAAGTTTTGTAGTTGACTGGAACTGGACAGTTTTACTTGCCTGAATTTCGTGGAATGTTTGACCTAGTTAGACTACTTGGAAAATTATGAAAATTTTACAGGACCTAGATAAGCTAGTTTAGAACAAGTTCTATTTAGGTCGAGTTGGCCAATTCCTCCATCTAGTGCCTCTAAGAAAATAAAAACCGAAACCTGACAGAATTCATGACCAATCTGAACAGTTTTGCGCACTTGAGTTGTTTTAGTCATATCTTGATCAATTTAACTCATAATTGAGTTCTGTTTAATTCTAGAGTTATCTACTTTCGAATAGATTTCCATACATGTAAAAATCAATTTCATAGGAGGTCATTTTCTTAGGTAAATGTGCAGCCAAAGTTGAGCTACTGCTGAGATGTTGAAACTGTTAAACTTATTTGTTTTGTGCTCTTATTGCTTCTTGAGGTTAAATAATGTACTATATATGCTTATCTATGCTTATTTTACACTCAAATATGTGTATATAACATGTCTATGTGATTGGATAACTTGGTTCATTACTAGATTGCTCCCTCTTAAATTTCGAGTTAGGGTTTTATAGCTAGTATTTAACTTGTAGTTGATTATTAAAGTATTTAATTGCATTGGTTAGTTTCTTAATGAATTAAAGTATGGTAGCTTTAGGTATAATTGAAGAACAAGAGTTTGAGTTTATGCTTGAATGAAGTGTTTTGTGGTAGAAATAGGCTTCATATGAATTATGAACCATGAATTGAACAAGAAATCCAAGTAAAAGTGCATGTGATAATTCAGCCCCTTTGTTGTTGATTGGAGATTTTGAGATTTTGGTTGTTAGCTAAGCTTAGAAGTTGATGTTTGGTAGTCTTTTAATGGCCTTTGATATCTAGTAAGCTTTATGCAACAATTGGACAAATTAAAAGATAACTAACTAGTTGATTTAGTTAAAGGCTTTTGTGATGTTAAGGTGTTTTTGAAGCTATGGTGTTCCATGAGTATTGAATCTAGTTTAAATGTTTGTAGTAGGTACCATGAATGATATTGAAGTTAAACGTGAGGTTAAACTAGCTAAAACACGGTTAGAATTGAGAAATCTTGAATATGAACAAAAAGGGGCGTTGTGCGTGTTTTATTGGCCGGGTGTATTTGAAGGTGTTGAATAGTCATAAGTATGCTAGATAGTGTATATGGTGCATTTATGGTGTCAAAATAGTGTGTAGATGAGGGAGTTGAAGTGTAAGTGGACAAAGGGGATTTTGGGGAAAATGTGGTAGTTGTAGTTCAACATAAGTTTGCTTATCATTTTATGGTGTCATAAAGTATCTATAAGAGTTTGGTACAATTGGAGTGAGAATTGAACGACTTATGTGTTAGTATGGTACTTATATGCAAGCATTTGAACTACTGTTAAGTATTGAATGTCTTGTAAATGTATGTAACTACTTGTCATCCATTGAATTAAGAGGTTGGGTTTCTTACGTGTCAATGATTAGTCGTTAAGGATTACTTATAAGTCATGTAGGCCAAGCAAAGTAAGGCGTGTTACTTTGATTGAATAAAGTACTAATTAATGTAATATTGTCCTTGAATGAATGTTTGCTAGTACTATTTCCTAGTTACCTTGTGTTCTTGTGCATTAAAAGGTGTTAAATTGGGGTATGAATATTTGAATGAAATTGGTATAGTCAATTAATCAAGTGTTATGCTAGTTTAGTGACTAAGTGTTATACTTATATGAATAACTAGGGGTTGCACATTTGAGTGGACTCAAAGAGGTTGGAGTAAACCTACACTATACTCTTACAGGTTTGGTAAAGGTGAGGGAGTCTTCATCCTTATGTGTATAATAGTTTACTTTCTTGTTCATAGATTATGTGATTTAGTATAATTGTCAAAGTAGTGTGTGCTTATTGATTATATATTGTGTGTGAGGGCAACCTACTTTGTTGTCCCTCGATTATGTGATTATTGGTTATCTTATTTGTGATCATCTTGAGTGCATTGCATTGTGGTTGCGCAACCATTTGGGCATGGTAGTGTCGGGGAAGCCGGGCGGCATCGGGCTTGCCGGTATACCTCAACTACCATGGTTGCCCAGTCCCTCACTCGCCTGGTCTGGAGATTGCCAGGGGGTGTTGGGTCGTAGGATTTTGGGGTACATCCGAAGTACACCCACTAAAGTGTTTGGGGTTTATGCCGGCACAGTGATTGAGATTCGTGGATCATTGTTCGAGAATCGAAGAATTGGAGTGATAAGGGTTATCGATTGTATCCTTTTTAAATGTGGTAATTAATTGCTTTCTATTGTTTATTGCTTATTGTTATTAATGTTTGATGTTCCAATGTTGCATTGCATGAATTCCCTTATAAATGTTTCCCGTAACTGTTCCCCTCCCTCACTGAATATACATTATTTGTATACTCACTCCTCATCGTGAATCTTTCAGGTTATAGCCAAAGGAAGTGAAGTTCGTGATTTCGTGGTAGTTCGTACTTGAAGAATTGCCTTACGTGTTATGTGGCTTGAGTTGTAAAAGTTGTAAAGTATTACTTTCATGAATTGTATATACTCAATGTATGAGATAAATGTAATTAAGCTTAACTAGGTCATTAAAGTGCTATGATAACCTAATTTATGTAATAGGTTAATGAGGTTTAAGTCAATGCATGTATGGAGTTGTCTAAAGGAAAAGAGTTAGTATAGCCATTGGATTTGGAAATGTATAATTGCTTGTGTTTGTTTGTTGAGAACCAAGGCTCAGATGGCCTTGAGGAGTTGTTGTATGTTTGGACACGGTATTGGTCCATTTATATGTTGTGTGCAGGTAAACTGTTCGTCCTATAAACGGGGAAAACTCGGTCCGTTTTCCCTCGTTTTTCGTGACTTAGGATTTGGATCAAGTTGTGTATAGTGGATTTATAAAGCTCCTGTTTCCGTGAGGGAACGGGGTGTTACAGTTGTTCTACATAAACTTCTTCTTGAAGATATCCATTTAAAAAGGCACTTTTAACATCCATTTGAAATAATTTAAAATTCATAAAACATGCATAGACACGTTGCATTCTAATAGATTTTAACCTAGGAGCCGGTGCAAAAGTTTCATCATAATCTATTCCTTCTTCTTGATTATAACCTTATGCAACTAGTCTTGCCTTATTTCTAGTCACTAATCCGGATTCATCAAGTTTGTTTCTAAAAACCCATTTAGTACCAATTATTGGACAGTTACTAGGCCTTTCAACTAGTTTTCATACTTGATTCCTTTCAAATTGATTAAGTTATTCTTGCATAGCCATAATCTAATTGTCATCAAGTAAAGTTTCTTTAACATTGTTAGGCTCTATTTGAAATAGAAAAGCAACATGTTGACAAAAGACATTTAGATTGGAATGAGTTCTTACACCTTTTGAGGGATCACCAAGGATTTGATCTTGTCGGTGATCTTTCACAAATTTCCAACACTTGGTAGGCCTTGATCCTTTTGAAGGTTTTGCTCATTTGATGCTTGTTGATCTCCTTGAATTGTTGTGTCTTTTGAAGCATTTTAAGACACTTCCTCTTGGAGTTTTGATGTAGTAGGTTGCGCTTGAACCTTATCTTGTTGAAAACCTACATCATCATTATCATCCTTTCTCGATGGAAAAGGATTAGCTTCATCAAAGTTAACATGCATAGATTCTTCAACTAGTAGAGTTCATTTATTATATACTCTATATGCTTTACTTTTAGTTAAATATCCTAAAAATAACCCTTCATTCGATTTAGCATCAAATTTTCCAAGGTGGTATTTGGTGTTAATTAGGATAAAACATTTGCATCCAAATACTCTAAAATGAGCAACATTAGGTATTCTTCCTTTCCACAATTTATAAGGGCATTTCTAATAAAGGGTCTAATTAGGACTCTATTAAGAACATAGCAAGCCGTATTAACGGCTTCACCCCAAAAGTATGTAGGCAAGTTGTTTTCTTTTAACATAGTTCTTGTCATTTCTTGTAAAGTTTAGTTTTTTCTTTCTACCACCTTATTTTGTTGAGAAGTTCTAGGAGCCGAAAAATTATGCTCAATGCCATGTTGTTTACAAAATTCTATAAAGGATGAATTTACATATTTCGTGCCTTGATCACTATAAATGCAAGTTATAAAATAGCCTTTCTCATTTTGCACCTTTTTATATATCTTTGCAAATTCATTGAAGGCTTCATTTTTATGAGATAAGAACATAACCCAAGTATACCTAATATAGTCATCTACAATAACATAAACATATCTTAATCCTCCTAAACTAACCACATCTATAGGTCCAAAAAGGTCCATATAAAGTTTTTGTAATGCTCTAGATGTTGTTACTTTGTTTGTAGGTTTAAATGATGTCTTATGTTGTTTACCAAGTTGACATGCATCACACAAATGATTTTTTCAAATCTAGCTTTAGGTCAATCTTTTACAAGCTCTTTTCTAGAAAGTTTAGTAAGTAAGTTCATGCTTGCATTTCCTAATCTTCTATGCCATAACCAAGAATCTTCATTCATAGTCATCAAACAATAAACATTTTGGCAAGATCCTTGAAATTTAGGGTATATACATTATCACGTCTATTTGCAACAAATAGCACTTGTTCAAGTTATCATATGCAATGTAGCAAGAAACATTGAATTCAACTCTATATCTTGATCCTCCTAAACCAACCATATCTATAGATCCAAAAAGGTCCATATGAAGTTTTTGTAATGCTCTAGATGTTGTTACTTTGTTTATAGGTTTAAATGATATCTTATGCTGCTTAACAAGTTGACATGCATCACACAAATGAAACATTAAATTCAACTCTATGTCCATTGTCACAAAATTGACTTACACTAAACAAATTGTATTTCAATCCTTTTACAAGTAGCACATTATGGATAGAGATTGAATTTTCATTTCCATTGCTACCTCTTCCAATAATTTTACCTTTTTCATTATCTCCATAGCTCACATTTCTTTGATTTTCTTGTTAAGCTTATAGAAGAGGGATGAATATCAGTCATGTGTCTTGAACATCCACTATCAATGACCCAACTTCCTTTATACTTGATCCTTAGAGGAACCTCATCTTCTTCTTTTTCCATAAGGCATACAATGTTGGCTACTTCTTCTTTTTCACTTTCTCCATCGGTTGAGTTGTTTTCACTCTAGGAAGCCTTCATGGCTTTTCCTCCTTTTGTTTTGATCATCTTTGGACAATTTGTTTTCATATTCCCCGATTTATTATAATTGAAGCATTTTGGTTCTTCTTTTGGTTTGTCTTTGTCTTTCTTCCTTAAATTATTGTTTAATGAAGGTCTTTTTCTCATCTTCTTGTATTTTAGGAACTTCTTGAAGTTCTTTGCAAGTAAGGACATTTCTTCATTATCATCATTTTCATTTTCTCCTTCATCTTCATCACTTGAATGAGTTCTTGATGCAAGGAAGACAAGTGACTTCTTTGTTTTCCTTTCTTCTTCATCTCTTAGCCTCTATTGATTGAGAACTAGTTCTTCGGTTTCTAGGTTGCATATCAAATCATGTACCTTCAATTTTGAGAGATTTGTTGACTCTCTAATTGATGTCACATTTGGCTTGTATTCCTTTGGTAGAGCAAGGAGAATCTTTCGGTTAAGTTCTTCATTGGGATAGGATTTTCCAAGAATACTAAGATTGTTGATGATCTTTGTAAACCTTTAATGCATCTCATTTAATGTTTCTCCGGATTTCATTCGAAATAGTTCATACTCATGAATGTATAATCCAATCTTTGTATTTTTTACTTGAGTTGTTCCATGATAGGATAGCTCAAGAAGCTCCCATATATCATGAGATGATTCACATTAACTAACTTGACTATACTTCGTTTTCTTTGAGAGCATAATAAAGGATGTTCTTTGCTCTCGAGTTCTTTGTCATCATAGCTATATTGTTATCATCAAACTCATCTTTGGTTTTTGGAGTCTTCTTCTTGAATTTGTTCCCATCTTCTCCTTCAAATTCACTGATTTTGATTGGGACATAAGCACCTTCTTCTACAAGCCTCCAAAGAGAGCAATCAACCGATTGAGTATAGGTCTCCATGTTGTTCTTCCAATAAACAAAATTTATACTTGTGAAAAATAAAGGTCTATTAGTTGAGTATCCTTCCAAGTAAGAAGATATAGTAGTATTTGTCATGATCTTAACTTTACTAATGGTTACCTATATGTAAAGCCCTAGCTCTGATACCACTTGTTAGGCCAAATTATCCTAAGAGAGGGGTGAATTAGAAAATAGGGGCAATGCTACTACTTTTTCGAATGTATTAATAACTAGTTGATTCTATCAAACAATTCATCAAACACAATGCATGTAAATAAAGTAAAGAGAAAAAAAGATAAGAGATAGAGAGAATGAGCCGGCAATTTTATGGTGGTTTGCTACTCTACATCCATCACCTAAGGTTCCTCCCCTTAGGATTTTCTACAAACTCCACTAGTGTGCTCCTTCATAAGTTGGTGTAATACAAACCAACAAACAAACCCACTCTTGAATCCACAAGAACACTACAAGACTTTTTCCCTCTTTGAATCCACAAAGAAAGTCTTGATCTCTCTCTCTTTAAACTATAAATCTCTCGATGTTTAGCTCTAGATATTTTACATGTGAACAATGAGAATAATAAATATGGGTACAATAAGTATCTCATTTTGAGATTGATGAATGCATGTAAAGAACGATTGATATCTCAAGGATTTGCAATTAAAAGCTCAATAAATGTTTTTGAATGATTGTAGAAGTCCAAGCTCATAAGTGCTCTTAAGTAAAGTTTTAGATTCTCTTGTAGAAGATGTTAGTCCAAGCTCATAAGTGCTCTTAAGTGAAGTTTTAGATTCTCAAAGTTTATGTGTTACGAAAACAATATTTTCTTAAATAGACCAATTTGTAATGAATAGTCAAACAGCTATAAGTTTTGAATACAGGGCGAGCTATCAAATGAGTACCTTGTCCAGTAGACTCGTTTGTATCCTACTGCCTCTGCCGGGTGAGGTTTGTTAGATAAGTAGCTCATCTGGCAGACTCGACCGAATCTAATTGAAACTATCGGATGAGTCTTGGCAGACGAGTCACTTGTCCGGTAGGCGCATCCAGTTGTTCCTATCTTAGTAGGTTGAGTTGTTGGTTGAGTGCTTTCAATCGGCAGACTCAACTGGGCTTAACAAGATTAGCCCGACAAGTTTTAAAAGCCAGTTTTAACAACAATAGCCATTTTAAAACATTCTTGAGAGCAAAGAGAGGTTTTGAATAACACTTTTGAGCTTTCAAGATTGGATCCAAGGCATACCACATAATTAAGGCCGTTACCCCTTATGTCACCACGTCTCCTTCCTTGTAACTTACGTTTCAATTTTCATCTCATTTGGTTTTTCAATATGTTGAGCTTCTGATGAGATCATTTTGCTTTATAGTTAAATTTGCAACTCAAGGATTCCCAAGCTTGATCATCATATCATCTTCATTTCTCTAAGTCTTGATTCTTGATCTTCAAGATCTTCAACTCTTTTAGCTTTTCAAGACTTCAATGGATCTCCCAATCTATGACTAATTTCAAACATTGTAACACTTGTATAGACCATGATTAGTCAATCTCAACCATATGATAAGATTTAGTTATTATCAAAATACGGGATTAAGACATCCATGCTAACAACTTCTTACCTTTATTTCATAAAGTAGACCCATGTCATTCTTGTATAGTCATCAATAAAGAGGATAAAATACCTGTTTTGGTCGAAGGTTGAAGTTCTCATTGGACCACATACATTTATGTGCACTAGCTCTAGGATTTACTTGGCTCTCCACGCTTTTCCTGAAAGGAAAGACTTCCTGTGTTGTTTTCCTTCTAAGCATCTTTCGCACATATCGTCATTTAGATGGATGACTGGTAAATCTCTCATCATATTCCTTTGATGGAGGATTTTCAATCCATGGAAGTTAAAGTGTCTGAACCTTCTGTGTCATAGCCATGATTGGTTTTCTTGGAATTTTAATGCTGCTTCTACGTACTGCCAGCGGATTGAGAAATTTCTCTGTTACTATATTTTTACTACAATTGTTTCTAGATTTTTATTTTTATTTTCATATATTGTGCATGAGTCTCCTTTGTAGAGGAGAGCATAACATCTCTCCAATATTTGACCCACGCTTAAGAGATTAGTATCTAGTTTGGGAAGTAGCAGTACATCTTGGATAAATCGTATACTTTTCTTGGTGTTGACTGTGATTGTACTTTTACCTTCGAACTCCACCAGTTCTCCATTGCCAAGCTTGATTTGAGACTTTACTGACCTGTCTATGTCTTGAAGTATTTTTTTTATCCCCAGTCATATGATTACTGTAGCCGTTGTCTAGATATCAGGTCTCGTTCTTCACTTATGATGCAGCATGACATGCGTAGAACAAACAATCGACATCATCTTTTTATTTAGTGGAATTAGTCTAATGTTTTTTGCTTGGAGCGACAGTCTTTTTCCAAGTGACCAAATCTATCACAACCTTTGCATTATGGTTTATCATGGTACCAACAATCGTTTTCTAGATGGTTGGTCTTCTTGCATATACCACATGGTGGATACTTTCCTTTTCTTTGTTCTCCACCATTTCTGAGACCCTATATTTAGTTTAGAGTGAAATGCATTTTCCATGGAATCATTTTCACGCATAGTCAGTTTTTTTTTGTAAGCTTCAACAAGGCCTATTAACTCTGCAACTAATAGCTTGGTTATGTCTTTAATTTTTTCTATAATAGTTACAATTGGGTTATATTTAGCAGGAAGAGTAATTAGTATTTTTGCTACAACTCTTTTGTTAGGAATATCTTCACCAAAGGCTCTCAATTGATTCACTACTTCTCTTAATCGAGAGTAATAATCTTTGCTGGTCTCAAAGCCTTTCATCTTCATATTCTCTAATTCCCTTCTTAGAGTTTAAAGTTTGATATTATGTACCTTGTCATTTTCTTGGAACTCCTCATTCAAAGTATCCCAAGCTTCCTTAGTTATTGTAGCACCACTGATCCTGGGAAATAATGAGTCTGCCATAGCCATTTGTAATGTGTAAAGAGCCAAACTATCCTTCTCTATCTCTTTGTTTAATTTTTCTTTCCCTTTTGGAGACAAGGTGGATAAATCTTCAGAGATAGTAAATCCCTTATCAATGATATCCCATAAACCTTGGGACAAAAAATGTCCTCATCTTGATGGCACAATAGTTATAGTTTTCCCACGAAAAATTAGGGATTGGAATTTGGTTGTTATTTGAGTGGCCATACTATAGGTATAAAATTGTAGGAGGACTTGAATTTTTTGTCTTCAGCGAAAGCTAGTTGTCGCCCAATTGGAAATCCGACCAAGCTCTTATATCACTTGTTGGTTTTGGAGGTAGATGTTTGTAATAGTTTGACAGAATTAATTTGAAAGAGTAGAGAATGATAGAATTAATTTGGAAGAGTAAAGAATTGATAAGAGAATTTGTAGAGAATAGGGAGGAAATTGGTTGTTATTAGTTTTTTGGATTCTATACAAATGGTGGAGGATCTCATATTTATAGCCGCCATGGAGATTTCTAAGTAGAAGATATAATTTGAATAAAATATTCAGGATATTTCCTAAAAGTTAAAATAATTTTCCTAAAGTCAACTAGATATTCCAGTTGAAAAAACTAGGATTCTACAGTACTAGATTTTTCTAGATATTTCGAAAATAATAATTTCTAAATTTTTATTATTGAAATCTCTAAAGTTTGAGCCCTAATTTGAATCATATAATTGGGCTAATTAATAATTTTTTATCCATAATTTATCTTGGGCGGAACGAGCATTAATTCATTGGATTTTAACACCTTCCAGCAAAAGAAACACCCAATTCTATTTTGTTACAGTCTAGCATGCGAAAACTGTGCCAAGTGATATTATAGCCCCCAAAAGGGTTTCTAGGATTCGGATCATGCCTCTAAAGATCCCAAAATAATCAAAGAAAACTTGCCCCCAAAAGGGTTTCTCGATGGATTGGTGCAAAGAACAGACTTCATTGCACATAAAAAAACTTAGTAACATTATCAACATGTATATAATATATATATATATATAGTTTTTTGTGTTTTAAAACTTCGATCACTCTTCATGACTGATCTCGAAGTCTCTTCGTCCTAAACTCTGTTTCTGAATATCAATTAGCCAAAACTAGGCACACCAAGCTCTTGAGATGTTCTTGATCTTTATGTACATTTAGCCACGTTCTTGTGAAACCCAAAAGAGAAAAATAAAGCACAAAATCTATTCCACGCATATTTATAGATGAATAGAGAATCACTATAGCAGCATTGGTCTGCCACTAAGAGGCACAGCCAAATTGTTTACTTTCACACCAACTTTTCTAGCAAAAACCTCCCTACAGTAATAAGAGATTGCCGGTACAGGCACAAAACCAACTAATTTCTTTGCAGTCAACTCCTTATCAACATCAATTGCCTTCCGAGTTGGAATTTCATTGATTGTTCTTCTGTAGGATCCAAACCACTTAGCCTGCATGTAGGCAAGTCTCCTCCATGGTGGCAAATGTATGTTCACGCTCTTCATTGATGTCCTTATTGCATTGCACATCAATTTAACAATTTTTTTGAGATCTTCTACTTTGCCCACAAAAATTGGAGGAAAATTTTCTATTAATGAAGTGTAGCTCCCTGTTGGTCGAGCAATTTCAAATTCTGCAGCTAATGAAACTTCAACTATGTAACGAGATCCATCAACTATAACATCAATATATTCATAATCCCCAGAAAGGCAGCGACCTTTTTTCTCCCACTTTGATTTGCAAAGACCTGTAGAAAAAAGTTGATGAAGTTAGAAACATATTGAGATATGCACATCCGCACAAAGGATTTTCTGTTCTCGTTTTCAAATCCAGGCACACGCGAAATGTTTTAGAATATATATATATATTCATGCAGAAAAATTATGAATTCGAAGACTACTAGATAAATCTTAGACTATTCATATTAGTACTAATTGATTTTTGAACAAAATTTCATAATTCTTAACGATAAGGAACACGTATAAACACACACCAGAAAGAGAGAGACAGAAAACAGAAAGAAGAGCCACTAATGCTTTAGTTACCTTGTACGGTTTTAAATATTTCTACAATCCAAAAAAAAAAAAAAAAAGGCCAGAAAGAAGACTGACCAGCGTCAAGGCCTCTATCACGCAACCGACTCATCAGCCAACGTTTACCGCCAGGGAATGAGAAGTCATTAACTTCAAGGCAAGCTTTCTCCACCTCTTCGTGAATCTTTCTTTTCACATCATCATCGCCAATGCTGAACAAACTCTTAAAACTATCTTTGGTTTGAGTTTCCGAATATTTGCTTTCACCATCATTTTCATTGCCTTCTTTTTCTTGATCATCAACCTCTTCGAAAAACCCATCATCTTTTATCTCTCTTTCAAGAAATGAGTTCACAAGATCAGACAAATCCGTCGAGCTCTCTGCTGAATGCTCGCTGCCACTGCTTTCACATAACCTACCCCTAGCCACCTCATCGAAGGCTGCTGCAACCCTGTTAAAATTTACTAGAATTTTCACCATTGTTGGTGGTTTTGATGCAATTTTTCTATGTTTTTATCACTTTTGAAGGAAGAGTGATTGAATTGACACGACCCAAGTGGATGCTTATTCTTATATATAGATGTTGAAGGTTGTCTTTTGTGTATGATTTGGTCATGTCGCGACCATGTTGATAAGATGTTTACGTATATTTGACGAAGCAATATGAACCATCTATGGAGTCTAACAAGTATGGAAAATGTGGACAGGATGGAGAGAGAATACGCTATGTATTTATACTTATCCATACGTAGTTACATATATATATACATATAAGATACATTATTGCATATCTATCCCTTGCTGACGAGTATTATACTTAACTTTTAGCTCGAAGACAAGTCTTTATGTACCTAGCCGGGTATTCCACCATATACAATCGTCTGCTATTTTTTAGCCCAACAACTTTGTTCAATAGTCAATTTGACTATTTTATTGCTCTAAGCGTCTAACGTCAAAATTTTTAATAATAAAAAAATATCAAATACATGTAACTCTTGTTATGTTCGTGGGTAAAAAAGTGATGAACGGTTAGGATGAATTGTTAGGCAGAATGTGTTTAATAACAAACATGCAAATTTTGACACCCTTTGACACCATTGATATTATAGACCATGAAATTTTGGATTGTTAGGCAGATTTGTGACTCCACGAGATAGATGAAATTATGCACGTGGCTCACTTCTTTTGCCACATGCCAGATCAGTGTATCACACGAGCATGATTTTTCTTTTATTTTCTTTTTCATTTTTCTTTTCTTGATTTAATCTTTATCCGAGAAAATTCCCTTGAGTGTAATTCTCATCGATGCGGATAGTAGACGCCGTGCTTGCAAGCTTATTGGGATAACCAAGTTCATTGAACCCAAAATACGTCTATGTACAATGTATCTCCAATGTCACTCATTTAAGCTTCAATAATTACAACTTTGGATAATAAAAAATATGGATCTGAGAAAATAATTTGCTTATATTTGTATGTAACAACGATTAGAGGTCAGGTTCATTTTCATCCCATGCAAGTGATTCGTAACTTTTTGGCGAAGAGCACTTCATCATATATTTACTGTATTGAAAAGAATATAGCCAATTTCGGATCTAGATTCAATAGCATGTTCTGTATCAGCAACACGTATATATAGTCAATGGTTCTATTGGTAAACTACAAATCATCAAGGTCCACCAACGTAGAAAGTTAATGAAAATCACCACCGGAACAAAACTATGTATAGGATAATTACTATGTTTACAAAAGTATGACACTTTGTCTTCAGATTAACCATGTGAAATGATCAATATACCTCTCTATACTCATTTATAGTCAAAACAAGTCTATAACTTGTACTATTACCTTTTGACTACATCTTTTCCTTAGACCCTATCCATAATCCAAGCATCCTCCAACAGTTATCCACTTGATCACTGGAATAACCCTCAAGTGTAACAACTGATACAGCCTACAAACTGTACCACTGTGCAAAGATTCAAGATGATCAACCTGAACAATCTTAAGGGAGTGATTATAATATAGATTCGTAATTGCATGTGCATGTCCCTTTTAACCAAGTCCACACACACAAATCACAGAGTTGTTCACCCATACAAAATCTCACCCATAGCGATTCAAAGTGAAAGAACTTGACTTTGTCCGTTCATCCACATATGTAAAGATTGAGAGCACTAGCCTACTTAGTAGGTTATAGGTATAGGTGATCTCTCTTCTTTGATAGTACAGTTTAGAAATCACATATACGATGGCCCCGTCCAATGCATGACACATGCATGAGTGAAGTAAGTCTGGAACCCTATCCTATTTACTTAGCAAAAAAAAAAAGTTTGGAACCCTATCCAATGATCAAGACAGACTACCCTACAAAAAGGGAACTTACTCACAATAACTTCTACCATAGTGAAGTGCCTAGCTCTACTACTCAGTTATGGACATAATCGTACCCGAGTTAACACTTGAAGCAATGGACCTTTATACATATATATGTCAATCTTATGCTCATATAAAATACGATGCATTAATCAACCATGCAAAGATTCATATATACTGATGACAATGTGCTAGTGGTCTTTTGGGCATACTCTTATCCCAATAGACTCCCACTTGCACGAAAACGCACTAGGTTATTCTAGAAATCACTACCTACTAATCTAACTCCCATAGACTGGACATGGACAAAGAAGACCTTCTCCGTAAGAGTTTTGATGAATAGATCAACTAAGTTATTACCAGAGGCAATCTTATCTACCACTATGTCTCATATTTCGATAAACTTTCGGATTAAGTGATACTTTTTCTCAATATACTTGACTTTTTCTATGATTCCTTGGCTTTTAGGACCAGCCCAGCCTAGCTCAGACCCATCTCGAGACCCACTTGGACCCAACACAAATTAAACACAATTCAAGCTCACTTATTATAAATAAATAAATATTAAGCATTATGCAATGTAAACCGTAGTAACTAGTAACTATTTTTTTAAACAAACTAGCAAGTCATAGTAACTATTTTTTTAAAAACAAACTAATAATAACAAATAGAAAATTTATTTTTTAAGTTGATATTAAATGACTTGTCATCAAATCTTTTCTATGATATTGCAAAATGCAACTTGCAACAAAAGGACGTTTCATGTTCTTTTTTTTAACGATTTTAGGTACAAAATTTCTTTTTTTATAATTGTAATTCATATATATAATTTTTTCTATAAATAGTTAGTATATTCAAATTCATTTTATCACAACATTATACAATCATTTTACTACAATATTATACATTCATTTTACTACAACCACTACAAGACAACAGCGCTCAGGTGACGGATTTGGGCGACAGACTTTTTTCCATAGTCCATTGGCTACGGCCAGGTTATGGAATGCCTACAGACAACTAATTCCGTAGCCTTTCTATGGCGAAATTAGGCCTCGTTGAAGTGGCGACAAAACTTAGCCACGAATTGGCTACGGAAGATCATTTTAATTATAAAAGATAAATCAAAAATAATAGTCCATAGCCATGCAGTGGCAAAATAGCCACAGATTGGCTACAGACAATATGTGTTATTCAAAAAAAGTTTTAAAACTAAAAAGTCGTAGCCTAGCTGTGACAAATTTGCTACGGACTAACTATAAAAAATAACAAAGTTCATAGCCATGTGGTGGCCAAATAGCCACATATTGGCTACAAACAATATGTATTATTCAAAAAATATTTTAAAAAATAAAGGGTCATAGCCTAACCGTGACAACTTTGCTACGAAATAGCTACGAACATTTTATTTAAATCAAAAAAAAATACAATAACAAAGTTCGTGGCCCATCTGCAGCCCCTAGCCACAAATGGGCTACGGACCTTTACACAAAAATAAAGGTTATCGCTTTTAATATGAATTATAAAAATGCGATTTCACCTACAACATAGTAAAACTTCACTTGACTTACAATTTTTCCAAATAAAAATAAATTTGGTCCGTTTTTTATTAGCATGCGTATTTTTATAAAGAAATCTCCTAAGAAATCAATAGTCCTTTAAATTGAACTTATCATGTTCTCACTTAACATTGCGTTAATATTAATTAACGTTCAATTTAGTGGTCTAAAAACTCTCAAATTGTGTTTGAACTTCATAAACAAGAAAAATATAAAGATATTAACACGTTTTAATACGTTGTTCCTACCCAATAACAAGTTAAAATACATACTATTAGTGGTCCGTAGCCCGTCTGTAGCTAGAGGCTACGGATGGGCTATGGACTTCTTCCTTTCCGCAGTCCATCTGTAGCCAACGGCTACAGATGAGCTAGGTGTTATGTATATATCACGGATGGGTTATGGACATTTACACAAAAACAAGGGTTATCGCTTTTAATTTGAATTATAGAAATATGATTTCACCTACAGCGTAATAAAACATTACTTGACTTGCAAGCTTTCCAAATAAAAATAAACTTGGTCCGTATGTCATTAGCATACGTACTTTTATAGAGAAATCTTATAAGAAATCAATAGTCATTTAAATCGACCTTATCATATTCTCACTTAACATTGCGTTAATGTTAATTAACGTTCAATTTATTGGTCCAAAAACTTCACATTGTGTTTGAACTTCATAAACAAGATGTCACAACCCCATTTCCTTAATTTCTAACGTGGTCTCTGATACCATGATAATGACAAGGAATTACAATTGAAGCTTACGAATCCTCAAGCGTTTTGGGATCGTAATACCACGGGCTTAAGAAGATCACTCCTCCTAAGTCCACTAAGGCACAAAACAATAGCCCGAGCACTTGTACCATAAATCAATACATTAAGGTTACAAAATGATTACTAATACAACACCTCAAACACACCAACTAATAAGGCACATTATACAAACTTCATCACTAGGGATGAAAATAACAACCATCAAATACAAATTTACAAGACCTGAATTCACTAAATTATTTCACACAGGTCCAACTACTACAACTAAGCCTCAAGAGCAATGTATCAAGTTAGTTACATAGTTAAGTGTCTCCAAGATTAATACATTACAAATAAATCACATGTCTAGCTCATACTATTACAACAAGAAGTTAATCAAAACGAGTAACTGCTCTCAAGCTCCAGCCCCGAACAACCTGTATCGGTGAAAAAGATAGGTGAGCTAATCCTGCATATAGCTCAGTGAGGATAGAATAAGAAGGGTTTTCATAAAGGTTTTGTCTTTTCATAAACGATTTGATAAAAACATGGCATGCACATATAAATGCACATGTAAATGGCAAATGATAAACAATTAGCAAGAAACAGGATTTACCATAATAAATAAGCAAGTAACTCTACCCAACGAGGACCTCAAGGGCTTAAGCGGGAGTAGAAACCACATAGTAAAAAGGATACTTGAGTAACTGTATTTGTTGATAATGACGGCTTTAGCCTCGAATCAAGTAATGATAACCTGACACCACAACCAAGGATCAAGTCCTCAAAGAAAACCTTACACCAAACTCCATCAACAACCGAGGGTTCCAGATAGCTCCCTTCAAAGGTAAATAATAGGTCCATGGTGGTCGTGGGTACAATCGACAAGCCCGATGCTGCCCGGGGCCATCGATCACACCAAGGCCTTTAGAAGGTTGCAACCTTGATAATTATATATATATAAATAATACCCAACTCTTCAAGGAAAGACACCGAGCGAAAGAGGGACTAGGATAGCAACAAAGTAGGTTGCTTCCGTCACAACAGTAATATCAAAGATATGGCAAGTAAGTATGTAAACCTCTTGCGATAATAAATGATTAATCAATGGCATATCAAGAAAACACATAATAATCATGTATATATAACATTTAGGGTACTCCAAATATTTCCAAGTATCATAAGATAGTGAAAACACATCAATAGACTACTCAAAACGGAAACAAAATGCAAACATGAGCGAAACTATGAAGCAACTTCTATGTTTCTTCAATATCCTAATTTAAACAGTTAATTACCCTACTTTCCCGAACTCCAATTACTCTAATTTTTGTCTAGAATCGAATCTTATCGAATGTAGATAACTCTAGAATCAAACGGAATGCAATTCGAAGTTAAATTGAATGAGATATGGTTGTTTGAAAAATGTTACGCAAAGCTGAAAAACCATCCGGTCGACTGGTCATCTGACTCCACTCGACTAGATCCAACAGTAAATGGACGAATTTTCTTTTTCTTGCTTCTAAACTCACTATTTTAAGCTCAAATCAATTATGCAACTTAATTCAATGCCAAACACCATTAAACCACAAGTTTTATAGCTCCTGACATCTCACAACTCAAGTACAACACCATCATCTACCAACGTTCAACTTAACACCAATGTTCAAGACTCAACTTTTACTTTTTTCTCTTTGCAACCAAATTAAACACACTTAACACATGTAATACATCACCCAACATATATAATACTCTTAAAGATAATCAAAAGCTACAAAGATCAAGGTCAAGCTACAAATAACTCCAACACAACATTTGAAACCCTAGTTTACTCATACCAAGCTTAAATTCATAACACAAGCTTATAAACATCTTCATTGTATTCAATACACATACTTAGTTCATCAAGCATGCTATATATGTCATTTATAAAGCTTTTCAAAACATCCCTCACCTTTGCAAGAGTTAGGAATGAAAGAAAATTGATTAAAAATGGTTGAAGAGCTTGAAAATGGCTTGCTTCTACTTTCAACTTCCTTCATCTCTTCTTCTTCTTCTCATTTCTCCCTTCTCCTTGGCAAAATCGTGTAGTGTGTGTATGTGTGTGTGTGTTTGAGTCGTGTGGTGTGAGTATGTTTTAGTGTGTGTTTGTGTAGGCTGATTGTGGGTGTATGTGTGTTGTAGTATTTTTGTGTGTGTGTATGGTGTAATGTGTGTATTTGGTATTGGTAGAAATAATATCTAAGGTCCAAAAGACCACCTTGCCCTCCTAACTTAATGTTATTCATTCCATGTCATTCCAGTTGTATGCTAACTAGTTAGTTGCTAGACTTAGTCCAATAGTATTTAATTAACTTCCTATGACATCTAAAATACTTAATTGCACGTAAAACGAAGTAAATGCACGTATTTCAAAATAAATACACGTAATTCAAGGTAAATGCACATTAATTGATATAAAGGCATATTAAATGATGTGAAAATATATGAAATGCTATAAAATGCATGTAGGCTTTGTACCATCTCGGTACGGGATTTCACACAAGAAAAATATAAAGATATTAACACGTTTTAATACGTTGTTCCTACCTAATAACAAGTTAGAATACATACTATTAATAGTTCATAGCCCATCCGTAGCTAGAGGTTGCAGATGGGCTACAGACTTCTTCCTTTCCATAGCACATCCATAGCCAATGGCCAAGATGGGCTCATCGGATGAGCTAAGAGCAACGGATGGACCACGGATAGGCTATGGACCTTTACACAAAAATAAGGGTTATAACTTTTAATTTGAATTATAGAAATGTGATTCTACCTACAACGTAGTAAAACTTCACTTGACTTGCAAATTTTCCAAATAAAAATAAACTTGGTCCGTATCTCATTAGCATGCGTACTTTTATAGAGAAATCTCAGAGGAAATCAATAGTCATTTAAATCAAACTTAACTAGTTCTCAATTATCATTGCGTTAATATTAATTAACGTTCAATCTAGTGGTCCAAAAACTCTCACATTGTGTTTGAACTTCATAAATAAGAAAAATATAAATATATTAACACGTTTTAATATGTTGTTCCTATCTATTAAATTAGTTAGAATACATATTATTAGTGGTCCGTAGCCCATCTATAGCAAACGGCCACAGATGGGCTACAGATGAGCTAGGGGCTATAGATAGGCCACGAATGGGCTACGGACCTTTACACAAAACAAAAGTTATCGCATTTAATTTGAATTATAGAAATATGAAGCCACCTACAACGTAGTAAAACTTCACTTGACTTGTAAACTTTCCTAATAAAAATAAATTTGGTCCGTATCTCATTAACATACGTACTTTCATAGAGAAATCTCATAGGAAATCAATAGTCATTTAAATCGAACTTAACTAGTTATCAATTAACATTGCGTTAATGTTAATTAACGTTCAATCTAATGGTCCAAAAGCTCTCACATTGTGTTTGAACTTCATAAATAACAAAAAATATAAATAACAAAGTCTGTGGCCCATCCGCAGCCCCTATCCACGAATAGGCTACGGACCTTTACACAAAAACAAAGGTTATCGCTTTTAATATGAATTATAAAAATGTGATTTCACCTACAACGTACTAAAACTTCACTTGACTTACAAGTTTTCCAAATAAAAATAAATTTGGTCTGTATTTCATTAGCATGCGTATTTTTATAGAGAAATCTCCTAAGAAATCACCTAAGAAATCAATAGCCGTTTAAATCGAACTTATCATGTTCTCACTTAACATTGCGTTAATGTTAATTAACGTTCAATTTAGTGGTCTAAAAACTCTCACATTATGTTTGAACTTCATAAACAAGAAAAATATAAAGATATTAACACTTTTTTATACGTTGTTCCTACACAATAACAAGTTAGAATACATATTATCAGTGGTCCGTAGCCCGTCTGTAGCTAGGGGCTACGGATGGGCTATAGACTTCTTCCTTTCCGCAGTCCATCTGTAGCCAACGGCTACAGATGAGCTAGGTGTTATGTATATATCACGGATGGGTTATGGACATTTACACAAAAACAAGGGTTATTGCTTTTAATTTGAATTATAGAAATATGATTTCATCTACTGGGTAATAAAACTTCACTTGACTTGCAAGCTTTCCAAATAAAAATAAATTTGTTCTGTATTTCATTAGCGTGCGTACTTTTATAGAGAAATCTTTTAAGAAATCAATAGTCGTTTAAATTGACCTTATCATATTCTCACTTAACATTGCGTTAATGTTAATTAACGTTCAATTTGTTGGTCCAAAAACTTCACATTATGTTTGAACTTCATAAACAAGAAAAATATGAAGATATTAACACGTTTTAATACGCTGTTCCTACCTAATAACAAGTTAGAATACATATTATTAATGGTTCATAGCCCATCCGTAGTTAGGGGTTGCAGATGAGTACAGACTTCTTCCTTTCCATAGCCCATCCATAGCCAATGGCCAAGATGGGCTCATCGGATGAGATAAGAGCTACGGATGGGCCACAGATAGGCTACGAACCTTTACACAAAAATAAGAGTTATAGCTTTTAATTTGAATTATAGAAATGTGATTTTACCTATAACGTAGTAAAACTTCACTTGACTTGCAAATTTTCCAAATAAAAATAAACTTAGTCCGTATCTCTTTAGCATGCGTACTTTTATAGAGAAATCTCATACAAAATCAATAGTCATTTAAACCGAACTTAACTAGTTCTCAATTAACATTGTGTTAATGTTAATTAACGTTCAATCTAGTGGTCCAAAAACTCTCACATTGTGTTTGAACTTCATAAATAAGAAAAATATAAATATATTAATACATTTTAATACGTTGTTCCTACATATTAATTATTTAGAATACATATTATTAGTGGTCCGTAGCCCATCTGTAGCAAATGGCCACAGATGGGCTACAGATAAGCTAGGGGCTACGGATAGGCCACGAATGGGCTACGAACCTTTGCACAAAACAAGAGTTATCGCTTTTAATTTGAATTATAGAAATGTGAAGCCACCTACAACGTAGTAAAACTTCACTTGACTTACAAACTTTCCAAATAAAAATAAACTTGGTCCGTATCTCATTAGTATGCGTACTTTTATAGAGAAATCTCATAGCCAATCAATAGTCATATAAATCGAACTTAACTAGTTCTCAATTAACATTGCGTTAATGTTAATTAACGTTCAATGTAGTGGTCCAAAAACTCTCACATTGTGTTTGAACTTCATAAATAAGAAAAATATAAATAACAAAGTTCGTGGCCCATCTACAGTCCTTAGCCACGAATGGGCTATGGATCTTTACACAAAAACAAAGGTTATTACTTTTAATATGAATTATAAAAATGTGATTTCACCTACAACGTAGTAAAACTTCATTTGACTTACAAGTTTTCCAAATAAAAATAAACTTGGTTCGTATTTCATTAGCATGCGTATTTTTATAGAGAAATCTCCTAAGAAATCAATAGTCGTTTAAATCAAACTTATCATGTTCTCACTTAACATTGCGTTAATGTTAATTAACGTTCAATTTAGTGGTCTAAAAACTCTCACATTGTGTTTGAACTTCATAAACAAGAAAAATATAAAGATATTAACACGTTTTAATACGTTGTTCCTACCCAATAACAAGTTAGAATACATATTATTAGTGGTACATAGTCCGTCTATAGCTAGGGGCTACGGATAAGCTATGGACTTCTTCCTTTCCGTAGTCCATTTGTAGCCAATGGCTACGGATGGGCTACAGATGAACTAGGTGCTACGGATAGGTCACAGATGGGTTGTGGACCTTTACACAAAAACAAGGGTTATCGCTTTTAATTTGAATTATAGAAATATGATTTCACCTACAGCATAATAAAACTTCACTTGACTTGCAATCTTTCCAAATAAAAATAAACTTGGTCCGTATTTCATTAGCGTGTGTACTTTTATAGAGAAATCTTATAAGAAATCAATAGTCGTTTAGACCGACCTTATCATATTCTCACTTAACATTGCGTTAATGTTAATTAACGTTCAATTTATTAGTCCAAAAACTTCATATTATGTTTGAACTTCATAAACAAGAAAAATATGAAGATATTAACATGTTTTAATACGTTGTTCCTACCCAATAACAAATTAGAACACATACTATTAATGGTTCATAGCCCATCCCTAGCTAGGGGTTACAGATGGGCTGCAGACTTTTGCTGCAAACTTATTCCTTTCCATAGCCCATCCATAGCCAATGGCCAAGATGGGCTCATCGGATTAGCTAAGAGCTACGGATGGGCCACGGATAGGCTACGGACCTTTACACAAAAATAAGTGTTATAGCTTTTAATTTGAATTATAGAAATGTAATTCTACCTACAACGTAGTAAAACTTCACTTGACTTGCAAACTTTCCAAATAAAAATAAATTTGGTCCGTATCTCATTAGCATGCGTACTTTTATAGAGAAATCTCATAAGAAATCAATAGTCATTTAAATCGAACTTAACTAGTTCTCAATTAACAATGTGTTAATGTTAATTAATGTTCAATCTAGTGGTCCAAAAACTCTCACATTGTGTTTGAACTTCATAAATAAGAAAAATATAAATATATTAACACATTTTAATACGTTGTTTTTGCCTATTAATTAGTTAGAATACATATTATTAGTGGTCCATAGCCCATCTGTAGCAAATGGCCACAGATGGGCTACAGATGAGCTAGGGGCTACGGATAGGCCACGAATGTGCTATGGACCTTTACACAAAACAAGAGTTATCGCTTTTAATTTGAATTATAGAAATGTGAAGCCACCTACACCGTAGTAAAACTTCACTTGACTTGCAAGCTTTCCAAATAAAAATAAACTTGGTATGTATTTGATTAACATGCATACTTTTATATAGAAATCTCATAGGAAATCAATAGTCATTTAAATCAAACTTAACTTGTTGTCCATTAACATTGCATTAATGTTAATTAACGTTCAATCTAGTGGTCCAAAAACTCTCATATTGTGTTTAAACTTCATAAACAAGAAAAATATGAAGATTTTAACATGCTTTAATACGTTGTTCCTACCTATTAACAAGTTAGAATACATACAATCGTAATCTATCCGTAGCTAGGGGTTACAGATAGGCTACGGACTTCTTCCTTTTTGTGGCCCATCCATAGTAAATGGCCACAGATGGGCTACAAATGAGCTAAAGGCTACGGATGGGCTACGAACCTTTACACAAAACAAGAGTTATCGCTTTTAATTTGAATTATAGAAATGTGAAGCCACCTACAACGTACTAAAACTTCACTTGACTTGCAAGCTTTCCAAAAAAAAAAAAACTTAACATGTTTTCACTAACCATTGTGTTGATGTTAATTAACGTTCAATTTAGTACTTTAAAAACTCTCACATTTGGTTTGAACTTCATAATCAAGCAATTTGTGAAGATATCAAAATATTTTTATATGTTTTTCCTATTTATCTACAAGTGAAAGATAAATAATATTAAATGTTCGTAGCCCATAGCCACAGATGGGCTACGAACACTAACAAGTCCGTAGCTCAGCCGTAGCCCAACCGTAACCAATAGGCACGGATGGGCTACAGACTTCTCTATGTTCATAGCCAATCCCTAGCCCAATAATAAAATAAGAAAAAAATTAAATATGTCTAAAATGTATATATAATAAATTATACACAATCTTAAACTAAACCTATCATATATATAATAAACTATATATAAACTTAAAAACAAATATATAATTAAATTAAATAAGCCTATAAATATAAATAAAACATAGATTTGGGATGTTTTAGAAAGGAGAAAAAATAAAAATAAAAAATAAAAAAATAAAATTGGGGGCCCGCCGGCCAACGTAATGCCTCTCTTCATTTGTTTGCCTCTTGCTCCCGAAAGCCTATCTACAGACTGAGAAGTCCTCGGTGTAGACAGGGGCTGCACATCGCCCTCTATCTGCGCCGAAGGGCTCGCCGACCTGCTGATACCCCCTCCGGTGCACCCCTGCCCAACTTTTTTTTTTGGGCTACGGATGGTCGTAGCCATTCCATTTGATTTTTCACTCAAATCAGATAAGTACGAAATTTTTTAATTTTTCCTTGCACTCTTTTCACTCATTCTATCTTTCTCAACAAAAATATCTTCTTTAACCCCTCTTTCTCTCTACCACCACCACCATCATGGATACCACCACTATCACCAAAGCCATCATCACGACCACCAAAGGCACTATCACCACCAAGGACACCACCACCACAAACAAGGCACCATCACTACTAATAGTACCACCACCACCACTAAGGCCACCATTACCACCACTAACTAGAGTATCACCACCACCACTATATAGGGAACCACCACCACCAAGAGCACCACCACCACCAACAAAGGCACCACCACTACCAACAACCACCACCAAGGGTACTACTACCATCACCAACACCACCAAGGGTACCACCACCATCACAAAGGGCACCATCACCACCACCAAGTACACTACCACCATATCCCTCTCTCTTTTCTACAAGTAAATAGTTTAGAGTTTACATTTTTCCTTACTTTTTGTTTAGTATACACATATGTATATATATGTATGTGTATATATGTGTGTGTGTGTGTGTGTAACTTTTAGATTTTTTATTTGTTCAATCTATAATTTTTGTACATAATTTTATGTTTATTTCTAGTTTTATTTAGTGATATTTGACATAAATATTTTTTGGTATATTTGTCGTAAATATTATGAATTAAAAATGTTGTATTGTAGTGATATTTAGTAGTGTAATATGAAATGTTATTTGATAATGCAATATACTAGTTAAATATTTTGGGCTATGATGTTAACATTTTAGAATGATACTAGTTTATTTGGTTGTGCAATATACTAGCTTATATATGTATGTGTGTGTGTGTATATAATCTATATTCTATATTTTGTTTGTAATTTATTGTTTTTTTCAATTATTTATTTAATTTTTATTCGTCAATGATGCTTGAGTTGTGATTATGAAGTTAAATGTTCCATGAACACGTGAAAGAATTGTGGTTTTTTTTTTGTGAACTAGGTCTTGTATTTTGATAAATGGACTCAGCCCAGCGAAAAATCCTGAAGTAGCTATGGTCTAAGCCTTTTATTAATTATAAAGTAACCCCACAATATTGATAAATTATACTTCCATCTATCAAGCCAAAAAAAAAAAAAATCAATTACACTTTTTCTTCTTTATCACTCCCACAAACTCATCACCATTTTCACCACCTTCCTTCTTCCAACTCAACAAACCCACCATCTTTTCTTCATCATTTTTTCTTTTATCACCTCCAACAGGCTACCCTTCACTTACCACTCTAACTCAATAAACCCATTACCCTTCCTTCATCATTTCTTCTCTTATCACTTCTAACAAACTCACTACCCTTCACGTACCATTTCCACCACCATCTTCTACCTCCAATATTTTCTCATTTCTCATTCCAAAAAAAATTACCATCTTCACTTACCATTTCCACCATCATTTTCCATCTTCGTGATTCGCCTTCACCTCAACAAAGCCACCATGTCCTTTATCTTTACCACTATTTTTTTCATCTTCACCACCAATTTTTCCCGCCTCTACCTAGATCCACTAGTCCTGACTTGCCACCGCGCTCCTCCTCGTCGCCAAATCCTTCAAAGATCATCTCAAATTTGGGTGAAACCCATAATAAAACTACAATAATGGTTGGAAATTGGTGACTTATAAAATGGGTTTGATTAAGATGTTAGATATTGTATTTTAGAGGTTGGATTCGAACTTAAAACAAGGAGATAAGTATTTTGATCTAAAAATCCATGAAGTTGATACTAAAAAGTAAAGATTTAAACATCGCCAGAATATTTTCCGGTGACTTTCCGGTTATGGGAAATGCTAAACAATAAGGGGTCACTTTATGAATTCACAAAATTAAAAGGGTGTTGTTGTTATTATACCTCACTAAGTGTTAATGAAATGGCAAAAATTTATTGGCTTAAACCATGGTTGGGGTCGTGGTCTAAGTCTACCTAAGAAGTTTTCCAATTCAACTCCCTAACAGATTGTTTGGAACAAATGAATTCCACAAAAATTTGTGGAATTCAATTGCAAAATCTAATTTTTGATGTTTGGAAGCACCCTTTTAAAAAGTTAGAAATCCAAAATTTATAAATCTTGAATTTCCTTATGCTTTGTCCAAATTCTTGCTCAAGAGGTGAAATTTACAAATTCATATTTTCCAAATCTATTGCTCGTCTTTTGAGGACAAAATTGCCCCAAAGTTTAAGAGATGACCCTTAGGTTTAAGAGATGGACTTTGGCTAAACTATAAAAAATTTTAATTTTTTTTCTCTCTCCCTATTTCTCTTTCAATAAAACAAAAGAATGCATTTCTTATCGTTTCTCTTAAGATTATTTTTTCATATTAAACATATGGTTAAATTTAATGTTAGAGAAAATTGATCCCAAACGTTTGCTTGTTATGACATTTTGGTCCCAAATATTTCAAATCGAATACTTTAGTCCTAAACGTTTTACATAAGGGACACCGTTAGTCCATTAGTCCATTTTTGTTAAATTTGCTCTGTTAAAGTTACGTGATTCGCACGCCATGCCTAAAAGAAAAACATACAAGGTTTAATTGAAAAGAATTGGAGATCAGGTGATGTTTTGTGAGAATGAGTTATAAGCTAAATGACCAATTTAACCTTGTATGCTTTTCTTTTTTATGCACGACGTGCGAATCACGTAACCTTAATGGAACAAATTAACATAAATGAGCTAATGGACTAACGGTATTCTTTATGGCTCCGTTTGTTTGCCGTAAAATAACTTGCTTGTGGAAAATATTTTCCGTGGAAAATGTTTTCCTGGAAAATAAAATATTTTATAAGGCTCCGTTGGTTTGCCGTAAAATAACTAATTGGAGTAAAATATTTTTCTAAAAAATAGAATACTAGAAAATATTTTCTGGTGTTTGAATGTACTGTGAATTCCGTAAAATGTTTTCTTCTCCCAAAGGAAATGAAAATATTTTCCAGAATTTTGTACTAGCTGCAATTGTTGACCGAAAAATATTTTATAATTAACCAATTTTTCAGTGTTACCAAATACTATAAAATTAAGCAAAAGCAGCCGCAATTGTTGACCGGAAAATATTTTACAGTTGACCAATTTTCTAGTGTTACCAAACACTGTAAAATCTGAAAAATAATTTTCGAGAAAATATTTTATGACAAACAAACAGAGCCTATGTAAAACATTTAATTGGATAGTTACCATTATTGAGAAATCTAATTGTTGGTCATTAAGGAACATAAAAGAAAGGATAAAAAGAAAGGTCAATTGAGAAAAAAAAAAATTTACAAGATAGAATTTTTTTAGGACTAAAATGTCTGATTTGAAATATTTGAGACTAAAATATCAAAATACGCAAACGTTTGAGATTAATCGAACCATTTTTTTCTTAATTTTATTTTGTCAAGTGGAATGTAAGTTTATTTTGTAATCTTCAATTGATGGTTGAAGTTATGATTATTTTGTATTATTTAACTTTATTGAAAATATTTCTTTGTTGTTTTTTTGTATTTTTTGGATAATTTTAAAATAATAGCAATAATCAATAATGAGATGAGATGATAAACTATGACAAGTCTAATTTCAAAATAATAAAAATGACATTTAAGTAAAATGAAAATATTAATTCTAATTCCACATATATTTCAAACACAATTTGTATTTGTAAATAACAAAATTGACTTAATACTATTTTACAATTCTAAAAAAAAGAATTTATTTGTGAATACAAATTCTTGCAAAATTTATTTATAAATTAAATAAATTTCCACATTTCAAATATTTTCAAAAGCTATGTAAATATCTGTGCCAAATCAAACTCAGTTTTTTCAACCAATAACTCAGCCAATCATGCCGAGTTGTGCCGGGTTAGCCCATATGATAGTTCTACTTGTGAGTTGTAAGTCTAAGCCTCGATTGTAATTTATAAAAAAAAAAATTCTTTGGGTTATTACCTCCCTCACTTCTTTTTTAATCTCCGCCTCTTTCCATCAATCGCATTTCTTTTTTCTTTTGAGATTTTTCTTTTTTTTTAGAAAAGCCATGGTAATACAAACATCTTTACCAATTTCAGAAACAATCACAGCTATTTTCATCGTCACAGGTCCCTTTACTCAATGCATACCCATTTTTATGATCTTGGTTATGTATATGTATGTGTATATATATGGATATATGTTAGTCTCTTAATTCTATTAACTTCAACCGTTCCATTTTATTGATTTCATTTTTTATTTTCTGTGGATTAGATTAAGATTCAATGAATGTATGTGGATCTCTGTTGCAATTTGTTACATGCTGAGACTAGGCTAATTGCAAATGTTGAGCACAAATGTAGCATTGAGAAAACCATGATGTTTTCGTTAATTTGATGCTGTAAATAATCAGAAATCAAAACTCAGTTAAAGTTTTATGTTTTTTTTGTTGGAAAATAGACCGACTCTTGCAAAATACAAGAAAAGCCCCAAAATGGGTCCAACCCTTCCCGACTCGCACACTGCGGGAGCATCATGTACCGGATAGCCCCTTTAATGTAATCTAAATAGTTTTAGGGTAACATTGAATTTCCAAGGACATCATAAAGGCTAGAGCTACGTTTGGAGGTTGCTTTACTGAGTGTTTACTTTGATTTTACATGTTTGACTTTTATTTAATTGTGGAGTATTGAAAAATTGAACTCTGGGAGTTTACTTTAATTTAACTAGGGATTTATATAGTATCCGAGATGCAATAGGTTCTTTGGGGAAGAGATGTAGAATGGATTTTGGGCGATTGTATTGGAGGATACGGGTGGAGTATGGAAGCATTCATAACAGATGATTAGCATTTATAGGTTTAGAGATGTTATTGATAGATGTGAATTTAGATTAATGAAGATGTGTTTGAATTGGTTGTTCAAGTAGCTATTTCTGGTCTTTGTTTGGAGATTTCTGAGTCGGGGGTGTTGAATGCCAAGTGGAAATTTTTGTGGGTAGGGTTATCAAAGTCTGTGGTTTTAGGTCCTGCCACTGGGGGAAATATTGCTGTGTGATTTAGGAATTTTTCTTTTCGAGGATAGAGATATCCATGGTGGTGAAGTGTATTGGTATGCAATCTCTCATTAGTAGTTGGAGAGTCCTGGCTGTGTTTTATTTGGGGTTTGTTGACTGCGAAGTTTCCTTGTAGTGATGCTTGGTTGGATGTAGGTAAATGCCTGAAATGGATTATGACATTTATAGCTTTGAAGAAGTAGGAGTTTGGTTAAGAGTTTTCAGCATGACTGTAACTTATTATTCTAGAGCCTATCAATAAGCATGTGTGTGTCCTTTATCAACAATAATTTTGGATTAGCTGATTATTGATGTAGCACGTGATGCTCTATCCACATCTTTCTAACGTTTGTCCAATGGTAAGTATGCATACTAAATGCATGTATGCTTGTGTGTGTTTTGACTTCTGGGAACAACAAATGCCCTTGTCAAGTGGGGTTGCATTTTAGGCCTAATTAATTTATATACTGAATGCTTTGAGGGTTTTCCACCTTTTTATCTTTACATGATTTTTCTGACTTCAGGCCTACACACATACTATGTTTAGGACATAACGGTTATGTCTGGCGTAAGTTATCTTCGACATTGATCCTCTATCCTGAAGCATGGAAATCATATCTTAAACCATCGTGACTGAATATTAGCTTGCGCGTCATTCTTTATATGGTAAGTGCTTGATAATACTGGTACTTAATGTTTGCTCTCCTATCTCTATTTGTTTTAAACAATGATCCAAGAATGGGGAAACTCGAAACTTATTCTCATCCTCAGGATGCACATCACTATTAAGGCCATTCTACATCATATAATGTTTGTCCTTTTCTTATGGACCATCTTATTCATTTTCTGCTACTTGTAAATTTATGTTTATTAGGCCCTCCAATCCAATATAATCCCTCTGTATTTATTTGTTTTTTTCTTTTTTCCTTGGAGATGTGAAGTTTGTCAATTTGTTGATTTTTGCAGCCTTCTAATATTGGAGTAGCAGAGTTTTGTCGGCGTCTTGGATACATATAAGCATAGTTTATATTAGATAAGAAATGGCTGATGGAATGTATAGCTTCTGGGGCCCTGTCACATCCACTACTGAGTGCTGTGAGAAGAATTATGTCTACTCTGCTTATATTGCAGAATTCTACAATACTATATCAAATATTCCGTGCATTCTGTTGGCATTTATTGGCCTAATCAATTCTATATGGCAGCGATTTGAGAAAAGATTTAGTGTTCTTCACATATCCAATATGATACTCGCAATTGGGAGCATGTTATACCATGCCACTTTGCAACACGTGTAAGTTTCATTCACTGTCATAGCAGAATTTTTTCGTTGATAAGTCATTGCAGAATATTGTTCCTCTTTCCATATGACTCCTTGTTAAATAGATATATTTAAAAATATCATTCTTAAATTTACGCCCCCTCTCCTTTCCCAATTAGTCTCTCTTATTTTTTCCTATTTAAGTAGTCTCTTCTTTTTTACTATTTAAAACCCTTTTACATATTTTCT
The DNA here is from genome assembly GCA_037974665.1 of Ehretia macrophylla. Lineage (NCBI taxonomy): Eukaryota > Viridiplantae > Streptophyta > Magnoliopsida > Boraginales > Ehretiaceae > Ehretia > Ehretia macrophylla. The sequence continues at coordinate 52,854,152 of CM075781.1, forward strand.
TTCCTTTAAATGGGTGACTTGCCAACAAACAGAAAAAGAATAGCCATGAGTTGCTATGCTAAGCTGTAATTTGAAGGCTAATGTCTATTACTTTGACGTCGAAGCTGAGTGTGTTATGATATATCTCTATAGAATAAGACAGTGAGTTATTGATCTCTCTGTCTGATTAAAAAAAATGATATTTTCTGGTTCTCTTATTTATATTTTCCTATAGAAACAGAAAGCAAATGACAATTTTGTCACACTAATTGCATGTATATGGAGCAGAAATTTGTCCCCATTTTTCTGATGCTCCTTAGCTCTTTCATCTGCATGCTATTAGCATTAGTGGTTGATTTATTTCAATTTTCATTTCATCCTCCCATTTCAAGTTCTATAGAAATGGTGATTATGTATTATATCCAACATTATCTGGGAAACACAAATTAAATAAAAAGTTATATGGGGATTACAAATTGGACAAAAAGTAAGCTAATTGGGTTTCTTTGATATTATCTTAAAATCTATATAGTTTGACAGATAAGCAGTAGCTGAAGTGCCTGTTCTTTTTCCACTCTGTGATGAATTTCTTTGGGATGTGTTTTGGGGTCTTTGGTGTTGCTCAACAAAATTCATCATGGTTGTGAATATGGGGGATTGACACACAATGTATCAGTGTCATGCTCTATATTGGTTTTGCAATTTCGTATCTTCTCTTGATAACTCTGAAGTTACTTATCAGATTGCACATGATTAGGTGCTTTGCATTAGGCTAACTAGAAATGCTGGTTCACTTTTTAGGCAACATTCATTATTCAAAGATCAATTTGATATGAAGTAACAAGCTGTAGCCATCTGTAATTGTCAGTGAACTCAGCAAAAACATCATGCCAATAATTTTGGGTGTCTATTATCTCTTTGGCTTCGTATTTGTTTAATATTACACTTCTTTTTTCGGCAGTCTTTAGTGACCAATAGAACTGTAGAACTTTCATTTTCAGTTCTCTATACCTGTAGAGATTACTGTCTCAACTGAAAGATTGTGTATTTGAATCTATTTCAGGGTACAACAAAGTGATGAAACCCCTATGGTATGGGAAATGCTCCTGTACATTTACATCCTTTACTCACCGGATTGGCACTATCGCAGTACAATGCCAACCTTCCTTTTCCTGTATGGTGCAGTTTTTGCTATTTTTCATTCTCTGCTTCATTTTGGGATTGGCTTCAAGGTGCACTTTGTGATCCTCTGTCTCCTCTGCATCCCTCGGATGTACAAGTATTACATATACACTGATGATGTCTATGCTAAGCGGCTTGCAAAGCTATATGCAGTAACTCTACTTCTAGGTAGTTTATGTTGGCTATTTGATCGTGCTTTATGCAAGACGATATCCAACTGGCCCATCAATCCACAAGGACATGCCCTGTGGCATGTTTTTATGGGTTTCAATTCTTATTTCGCCAACACATTCTTGATGTTTTGTCGTGCACAGCAACGTGGATGGTCCCCAAAGGTTGTGCACTTTATGGGTCTTCTCCCCTATGTGAAGATTGAGAAACCCAAAACCCAGTAATTTGGACACCAGAAGAAAAGTTAAAAAGAAAGAAAAAAAGAGAAAAGAAAAGGTGAAGTTATAGCCTCTGTTCTTTCCCCCTAGTATTGGAGTTAAGCTTGAAATTTTGAGTGATTAGAAATGCAAGTCAAACCGTTCCCCATTATCCGATGGCTCCGGTGAGTGACTGATTATTGTAGTGAGTTTTGCAAATCATAGGAACCTCCTTGTGGTGTACCATATTTGTATGTCTGTTCAGTATCACAATTGGAAGACTCCTCTTTCTAGGCCATACTTCTTCTTCAAGAGAAGGTGACACCTGAATGTTTATGGTTCACTTCCAGCTTTTTTTTTCTTATTTATCAAATGTAGTTCGTTTGTTACTGGCCAATTTTGATTTTCAAAACCTGTATTAATCTGTTATGTTATGTTCTTTGGTTTGTCCATTCATTATTATTTGGTGTGCCCGAGAATCTCTTTTGTTACTGGTTTTGTTTTTCAGATTCTTCAGTGTGTAATATTTACAGAATCCTAGTAAAAGATGGAGATCTTTAGAATGGTGTCTGTTTCAAAATGGCTGCCATGGCAACCCTTCAATAGTGACACGTGTACACTCTTGCATATGTAATTGCATATGATGATGACATTTGTTAAGTTTTACAAACGGGCCTATTGTTTGTCTATTCATTATTATCTGGCGTGCCGGAGAATCTCATTCATTTTTGGTTGGTTTTGTTTTTCAGATTCTTAAGTGTTTAATATTTACAGAATCCTTGTGAAAGATGGGGACCTTCTTTAGAACGGTTTCTGTTTCAAAACGGCTGCCATGGCAACCCTTCAATAGTGTACACATTTGTATATGTAATTGCATATGATGATGACAGGTGTTAAGTTTTACAAACAGGCCTACCGTTTTTAAGACAAGATGGACCAAAGTTTTGTACGGGTGAGGGTGTCCAAGTCAGCCCTGCTTGTGACTGAAGTGGCAATCCAATAAATGGTAGCTGGTTTAGATAAGATCAGATTTGTATGTCATAAAACATTTGATGAATGAGCACCTATCTTTGTAAAAACAATCTTTTAAATATTGGGCTTAAATTCTTTAGAATGAATCTTTTTCTATGAACAAAGTTCTTTGTAAAGGCCAGTTTCTATTGCTCTGGAAACGAAGATATAAAGAAACGGTGGATTTTGGAAATTTAAAAGGGTGGAGATCGTCTTTGAAAGGCAATTTCATTCTTGATGTTGCAGATGTGATACAGTTCAAAATTTTAATATACTTGGACTTTATTTGGCTTACCTTTTTAACACTCAAAAGTGTTTCTTATAAATTTAGAAGTTAATCTTATTTGTTTGGCTTATTTCTGAAATTACTTTTACGTAAAAGTTGAAATTGAAAAAAGCTAAAAAAACAAGAAACTCTAAATTGAATCTTTTTAAATTAGGTTTTTGCGAAATTATTTTTATATAATGTGAGAAATTATTTTCTTTTTCTTTCTTAAATATACTCTTTTATATTTTTTTAAAGTACAATATTACTTTTAAATTTTCTAAAAGTTCAATATTACCCAAACAATCAAAGAATCAAAGTTCTACTGTAAAATTCTACAGTAATTTTGCAATTGGGTCACATAGAGCATTAACATATATAGATAGTCTTTCTAGGAAAAGTTTCATTTTGGCCCAACAAAGGGCAATCATGAGGAAGTGAAACATAAGGAGAGATAGGAGGGGAAGGAGAGAGAGATGGACAAAGGAAGGGAAGAGAAGAGAGTTGGGGGGGACAGAGAAAGAGAAGAGAGTGGAGAGGCAGGGGAGAAGGGAGAGCAAGCGCGTGAAGAGAGAGAGGGAGAGAGGGGGAGAGAGAGAAAGAGAAAGAATGCATTGATGAGAGAGGAAAGTTTCATGATACTCAAATGGAAATAAATCTACTGCATAGAGACCAAGTGTTATACCTTTTCCAACAGCCTCTCTATAATGGCTCCTTAGCCATTATAGAGAGGCAAAATGGTATTATTTTCTCCAACGGCCTCTGTATAAGAGGCTCCCTAAATTGTGGAGCCCCACATCCGATTGCAAGACTTGCTGGTAGTAGAGAGCTAGCTTTTGGCTCTCTACTACCAAAAAGCTGACTTAAAAGAAAAAAAAAATTAAAGCTCTCCAACAGTAAAAAATTGAACGTTGGAGAGCTCTTCTATAAATAAAACACAAATCAAGTTGAATTAGCAAAGAAAAGTCTCCAATCTTTTGAAATCTCAGATTTTATATTTTGAAACCCAAATTTCAGCAAAAAAAAAAAAAAAATCAATATCAAGCCAAAAAACAAGCCAAATTAGAAAAAAAAAAAAAAAAACAAAAGCCAGAGGTAAACTTACTGTTTTTTGGGGGCAGAGCTTCAAATTTTTGTTCGTGTGGGTGTAGGGGTGTGTGGGGTTGGGGGGGGGGGGGGGGGAGGGAGGCGGCTGCAGAGAAGAAAGAAGAAAAGTGAATAGGTTTTGTGAAATAGGTTAGGTTTAAAATAAAGATTTTTGGTGGAATAGGTTTAGAATTTTTTTTTTTGGTCAAAAGTTTAATAAATCAGTTAGGTTTAAAATGTTTTAGTGGAACAAGTTTGTATTTTTTTTTTGTCAAAGTTGTGCTCTTATTTTTTTTGTTAATATTAGGTTATAGTTAATAAATTATATTTTTAACTTAATAATTCTTTTATTAATATTATGATCATTTCATAATTTTAGTTTTAACATGTTAATTTTTAATGATGTTTACTAAAGTATAGCTTCTTAATATTTTATTTTGTATTATTAATTGTACTATTCTAATATTAATTCTTTTTTTATAGATGAACTCACAAAATCCATACTATACAACTTTTGATGACGACTTTGTAGTCGAGCCGATTCCGTCTTTTCTGTTTGATCAAACGCAATCAAACCTCGGAAAAAAGAAAGTGTCACGAAAAAGTAACTTTTCGGTCGAAGAAGATATGCTACTTATTTCAGCATGGCTAAACATTAGTTTAGGTGCCGTGCATAGCAACAACCAAACACATCAAACATACTGGCGAAGAATACACGAGTATTTTCATGCGCACAAAAATTTTCCTTCTGAACGTAATGAAAATTCTCTCATGCATCGTTGGTCGACTATTAATCTTGCAACTAACAAATTTTGTGGATGTTATGCCCAAATAGAATCTAGAAGACAAAGTGGCAAGATTGAACAAGATAATGTACAATAATTTTTTGTATAATAACTTTTGAGGAATTTTATTTATTAAATTTGACTAATTTTTTCTTTTTAATTGTTTGATGCAGATTCAAGACGCCAAAATACTGTACCAAACATGTCACGGGTCATCTTTCAATTTGAGCATTGTTGGAATATGCTAAGATATCAACAAAAATGGCTACAAGAAGGCGAAAAGAAGAAATCGAAAAAATCAAAAAGATTTAAAGATGATAGTCCAAGTGCCTCATCTACATCAACTCCTCATTCTATAAACTTAGAGGATAGTAACAGTGCATATGATACTTTTATCTCAAACGATAGACCACTAGGTAGAGATGCAGAAAAAGAAAGATTGAATAAGTGAAAAAGAAAATCTGTAGAAAATGATCCAGATGTGATGATTGCAAAAACTATGCAACAATTTATCGAGTGCAAACAAAAAATGCACGAAGAGAAGATGGAAAGACTGGACCGAGAGTATGAAGAGAGAATTATGAACAAAGATCTCTCTAACATGTCTGAAATCCAAGTTCAATATTGGTGACATAAGCAAGAAGAAATAATGCAAAAAAATGGTTGGGTATAATGGATTTTATCCATGTAGTTTCTTTTTGCATGTAGTTTCTTTTTTCACGGTATTAGCCATGTAGTTGCTTTGTCATCGGTATTATCATGTAGTTTAATATTAAAGAACTTTATTATTTGTCAAAAGCACTTGTAGTTGAATGAAAATTTTTGTAATTGAACTCTAATCTTTTACATGGAACTATAAATTATCTCATTCGCTTCCATGTAATTGCCACAAATGTTCTACAAGATCTGCTTGTAGTTGAGCGTGAGCCTAACGATCATGGATATAATAATGAGTTTGAATAAAATCTGTAAGTTCAACTGTATGTTCGCGTGAGACCGTTGAATTTGAATTATCACTAGCGCCATCATAGTTGAAATCTGCAACACCAACCTCTCTCTCATCTTCTATAATCATGTTATACATTATAATGCACGCTGTCATGATATATTTAAGTGTTTCAACATTCCAAAATCGTGCAGGTCCACGAACAATAGCAAATTCAGCTTGGAGCACTCCGAAGGCACGTTCCACATCTTTCCTTGCTGACTCCTGAGCTGCAGCAAAATTCTTTCTCTTGTTGCCTTGTGGAGCTAATATAGTTTTAACAAATATTAACCAAGGAGAATATATGCCATCCGCAAGATAATATCCCATTGTATAATTATGTCCATTGATTGAATAATTGACCTTAGGAGCTTGTCCTTCGGCCAATTCAGAACAAAGTGGTGACCGCTCCAAAACATTTATATCATTAAGAGAACCACGTAAACCAAAAAATGCATGCCATATCCAAAGATCATATGAAGCAATAGCTTCTAAAATTATTGTTGGTTCATGAACATGGCCACTATACATACCTTTCCATGCAGTTGGGCAGTTCCTCGACTTATAATGCATGCAATCAATACTCGCTAGCATTCCAGGGAAGCCTATTCGATTTCCCACTTCAAGCAATCTAACAATATCATTCTCGTTTGGTGATCTCAGGTACTCATTAGAAAATATTTCTACCACAGCCTTCACGAATCTTCTCAAAATCTCAATGGCTGTACTTTCTTCTATTCTGACATATTCATCCATTGAGTCTGCAACAACTCCATATGCAAGCATCCTTAATGCAGTTGTAACCTTTTTGTAGAGAAGACAAGCCCCAATGTCCAGCAGAATTTTATTTTCGAACAAAATATGGATCATGGGCTTCTACGGCTGATTGAATTCGGCAAAACAATGAACGGTTCATTCGAAACCTACTTCGAAAAATATTGGAAGGATAAACAGGATTTTCGGCAAAATAATCATGATAGAGTTTTTCATGACCTTGTAGTCTATCTCTCCATATGTAAGCATGATCGGGTATAGAACCGTCACTCGTACTATTTTGTCTCCTACATCGTCTAGCATGTTGATTGGCTACTAGTTGAACTAATACCAACTCCTCATCATAGTTGGAATCATCAAAATATTTAATGCATTCATAATTGGAATCCATATTGCTAAACAAGGAATAAGGCTAGCAAATTTTAGAGGATTTGTTGTGGCATTTTGTGAGCTCCATGCATGACAATTTATAGCCTTTGAATCTCACCAACCTTCATAAAGTTGATAAAAAATAAAGTTAAGTTTAACCAAAAGTTGAACAAAAATTTTTTTCACGGACAAGACAATGCATAAAAAGAAAATGACAGCAAATGATGATGGTACAAAAAGTTAAGTTTAACCAAAAGTTGAACAAAAAAGTTTTCCACGGACAAGACAATGCATAAAAAGAAAATGACAACCAATGGTGATGGTACAAAAAGTTAAGTTTAACCAAAAGTTGAACCAAAAAATTTTCCACGGACAAGACAATGCATAAAAATAAAATGACAACAATTGGTGATAGTACATAAAGTTGATGGAACATAAAATTTTTTCTTCAATCAAAAAATCTACCATGTACAAGACAATAAAAATATAAGATATAAAGGAACGATTGATGTAATATAAAGTTATTAAAAAGTTTTTTTAATGAAAATGAAAAAATAAATATATGGACAATGGAAAGAAAAAATAATTATTAATAATTAAAATAGTATATCATCATTAAAAATAAATAACGTAAATAAAAAAATTAAAATGGTGTGTTTGATCTAAAATAGAGATATATTGGAGTAAAAAGAAATAGGGAGTCCCTAAAATAGATAAGCTGTTAGAGTAAAATTGAAATAGAGAGTCCCTAAAATAAGGAGAGATTAAAAGTAGGGAGACTGATAGAGTGAAATTGAAATAGGGAGCCCCTAAAAATAAAAAGACAAGTCTAAACTCCCTGAAATAGATAAAAAAAAAAAATAGGGAGGCTGTTGGAGTTAGTCTTATGTTCTCTGCTTCTTTTTATTTCTGGGAGTATAGTCAATGAGGCAGTCAGGCAGATGCACTAATTTTCTACACTCGTTGGTACATGGAAGGGAAGGGATGCATGCGTCCTTCAAGGGCAAGTCGTCAACCTTATCCAAAATTAAAGAACTTCTCCTAATCAAGCTTGGGAGTTACTTGAATGATGGCTTTGTCAAGCCAGGAAAATAGTGATTGTTCTAAGGTTGGCTCTTAGGAAAGCGTGCTACGCAATAACCAGAGGCCAATTGATTCTACTATAAGTAAGAGTATCAGATGCTTCAGTCAAGGAGGGAGAAGAATAGATTGGCACTGGACTTGTGGTAAGAGCCCATTGAGGAAGACTTGTTGAGGGCATTGCTAAAAAAATATGTAAAACTAGTGATTGAAAGGACCAGGTTTTTTTTTCGTGAAATGCACCAAATCTCTTGTAGTTTAACATAAGTGCATAACACCCCTTATGGTACAAAAATGACCAAATATCTCTCTTGTGATTTAAAAAAGTAGCACACTTACACCCTCCATTAAAAAAAATGTTAATTTTAACAGCGTTTGAAACACGCGCGCAAGGTGCGATTTAAAAAAAAATATATTTGACAATAAAATAATTATGTAATTGACAAAATTACCTTTTTAAAAAAATAAAAAAAAAATAAAAAAAAATTAGTTGTCTTCTCTACCAACCCCACCCCCAGCCCAACACCCCTATCACTCTCTCTCCCTCCCCCCCCCCCCTCATCTCCCCCCTAGCCGTCACCCCTACCCCCTATTCCCCATCCCTATATATATCTATATATATATATATGTATTGAAATTCGATATATACTGTAGGGGCAAATATACTTAAGAGGAGGGTGAATTAAGTATTTACCCAATGACTACCAATTAAAAATTCAATATGAAGCAATTGAAATTTAAAAAGACAATTTATCAAACACGTAGAAGGCACACAAAATGAAAGCAATAAATTAAAAGGTATAGAAGACGAACACAACGATTTATGGTGGTTCGCTAATCTACATCTACCACCTAAGGTTACCTCCCCTTAGGATTTTCACTAGCTCCACTAGTAGTGCCTCTTCACAAGTTGGTGAAATATAAACCAACAATACAAATCCTCTTGAGTCCATAAGAGTAGTACAAGTCTCTTCATTTCTTTGAGTCCACAAAGAAGATTTCTCACTCTTCTCTATACAATGAATCTCTCAAAGCTATAGATCTACAGTGTTTATCTCACAATAAGAATGTAGTAAATGTTGAGTACAATATCTCTCTTCAAGAGTAAATGAATACAATTTAAAGCTCTCTTAAATGCTCAATGATTTGTGTAAGCAATATGTTTTTGATGATCTAAAAATTTTGGAACAATTGTTTGTAGTTGGAAGAGGTGTTTTGAGCATTTGGGGTGTTTGAAAATATATAGAAAAAGATGCCAATGGATAGTAACAACTATATTTTTCAAACTGATAGACCTACGGGTCATGTTAACACGATCGAGTATCAAGCCCGGATTCTCGATTAAGAGCTCAGCACGACCATCCGGTCGTGTTCACCAGTCATGTTTAACATGATCGGGTATCAGGCCCAAAAAACTTCTTACCCCACTGCCTTGTGCGCGGGCGTGATAGCCGGTCTTGATATCAAGACCGGGTTACTCAACATTTTTTTCAATGTTTATTTGATAATTTTGTGATAAAACCTTTAAAAAAATATGCTTTTAAAATGACTTTTTGTGACCCAAAGCATTGTTAAAGTTTGCCAAAGACTATTTCAAAATATTTATGAGCTTTAGATGCAAACCAATGGCAAACTACAAATGAAAGGATGTTACCCCTTATGTCGCCACTTCTTCATCCTTATAACTCCATTTCATTTATTAATGATCTTCATTGGTGAGTCCTTTGTGTAAGATGGCATTTGAATCATCTTGACTTGAATCTTTACACCTTGAAGCTTTTTAGATAATCGAGGATGCTTGAGCTTTATTACCTTCCAGGACTTGGAATTTGATCTTTCTTTCTTGGCTTTTGAAGATGTTGAAGATTCTTCACATTTATGACTAATTTAGATCATATAGACTTTGTACAAGCCTTGATTAGTGAACAAACATCATAGTATTAAGATTTGGTTATCATCAAAATATGAGATTAAAGCCTTTAGTCTAACAATCTCCCCTTTTTTGATGATGACAAAATCTTTCATAAAAGAGTTTGAAAGTATGATATGACAAGAACTTCAAAAGACCTTTAGTAAGCACATATGCATATTGCTCCCCCATACTATGTGCATATATGTTAATTCAAGTCATATTTCATATGTTCCCCCTCACTATATGCTCATGCTTACTTTATGCACATAAGTCATATTTCACATGCGTACGTTATTCCCCCTTACTATGTGCATATATGTTAATTCAAGTGCATACTTCAAGTTCATACTCCATATATTTCAAGTGCATACTTCAAGTTAAGTTAAGTTCATGCAAGTGCATATTTCAAGTTCATACTTTCATACTTCAAGTTCATACTTCATATATTTCTCCCTTTTTGTGACATCATCAACTGAACATGAAGGAATAACTAAGCATAAAGACAAGCATAGCATGAGATAAGCAAAACAAGTTCATACTTCTTGGTCTTTCGCAATTGTCATAAAAATAAATAACTAAGAGAAATAACTAAGAGAATGCTAAGGATAAAAGCATAGGAATCAGGCATTTGGAGGCAGCTTCCAGTTGATTTATTTTACTTCCTTCTCCACTGACACCAAACAAGTATCAAGACCTTGCACCATGACCACAAGACTTTCTAGCTTAGCCATAACGTCTGCATTACTCGGACTTGATTGAGGTTCTCCACGAGAAGTAGTAGTCCTAGCCCGTTGTTCTCTAGAGGCTTGAGCCACTTAAGCCACAATAGTATCATCATCCAACTCTTGGGCAAGTTTACGATTTTCCTTCTCCGTCCTCACAAACTCATCATAGTCTAGAATGATATTTTGATAGACTGCCAAACCCATTGACTTTAATCTAACATCTTTCAAATTAAAGGTATGATGAAACCGCTGAGTAACACCGTTTGTGGGTATGCTAAGGAGATTAAAGAAATGAAGTAATATTAACCCATAGGGAAGAGATATCTTTTCTTCTTTGACATAAAGCATGTGATGCATTATAAGATACAGAAAGTTAATCTTGTGTCTTTGCACCATTGGATACATCAAATAAGTGTTAAACCAAGTGACAGTATTATCATGAAGCTTCCTAGGTAGAAATACCAAAAGAAGAATGTTAAGCTAGAGTCTTTTATCGACAGGGAGATCATTTTGTTCAGGTAGTTTATCACCAAGATAACAAAATTCATTCCACACAAAGTCAACCACCTGCGCTTTAACAGGACTCTCCAACATAATTTGTATATCTTGTGTATTGATTTTCTCTCCTTCAACTGGAACATTTAACAAATTATCAATTTCATCCATGAAGAGTTCAATATCCACACCATTAACATGACTATAAAGAACACATAAAGTGCTCGAATTCTTAGTCAAATTTGCAAAGAATTCTCGTATCATAATAGAGCATGTAGGCATATTGAAACTCATCAATAAAAGGCAACCTTGAAATTGAAGAAGTTCATAGATAAGTGTACCTTGAAGAAAATTTTTCTCACGATATTTCCCCATATGATGTCCATCTTAGGAAAATCATCCGGATGTGCCCATTGAGTTTAAGGTCCTCTTGCCGTTTTCTTTCTCTTTGGAGCATTTTGGGATGAATCTCTTGGTGGAGCCATGAAAAAATCTCAAAATCTTGGTTGGTTTGAAGTAGGAAGAACTTTAATCGGAAAGATTTGAAGAAAATTTGAAGAAATTTAATGAATTTTTGAGAGAGAATTCGTGTTTGGGGGTTAGGGTTTTAAGAGAAATTGGTTTGGGGCTGAAAAAAAAAAGGAAAAAGGGTTTTTAAAACGGGTCGTGATCCCCGGTTGTATTAACACGACCGGTATAATGGACAGTGGACTGTCCATTTTACCAGTTGTGAAGGGTAGTCGTGTTAACACGACTGGCCTTCAAGGCCGTGGTGAGGAATGCGAAGTTGAAAATTTTCATCCTCTTTGAATTGATTTTAGACATTTTTAAGATAGTTTTTGCATTTACAAATCCCTTCTAATAGCACAAAATTGATCCTTATTCAAGAGTTTTGCAAAGATATCCGCTAATTGATGCAAAGTATCAACAAATTCAAGAATAACATCACATTTTTGTACATGATCACATATGAAATGATGTCCAATCTCTATATGCTTGGTCCTTGAATGTTGAATTGGGTTTTTCGTAAGGTTAATGACACTAGTGTTATCACATCTAATGGGTATATGATCATATTCAAGTCCATAGTCAAGCAAATTTTGTTTCATCCATAGAATTTGGGCAACACAATTTTTGGCGGATATATATTCGGTCTCGGTTGTGAATAAGGTAACACTATTTTTCTTTTTACTAGACCATGAGATTAAGGATTGACATAAAAATTGACAACTACCACTAGTCTTTTTCTATCAACTTTACATCTTGCATAGTCGGCATCAGAATATCTGGTCAGTTCAAAAGACGTGCCCTTTGGATACCAAAGTCCTAAATCAAGTATGCCTTTAAAATATCTAATGATTCTTTTTACTGCATTTAGATGCGATTCTTTAGGATTGGATTGAAATCGAGCACATAAGCACACAACAAACATAATATCGGGTCTAGAGGCAGTTAAATATAGAAGGCTTCCGATCATACCTCGATACTTCTTTTCATCAACTGATTTACCTTTATCATCTTTGTCTAGCTTGGTTGATGTTCCCATTGGTGTGCTAATTTCTTTAGCGGTCTCAAGCCTGAACTTTTTGATGAGTTCCGTTATGTACTTAGCTTGATTAATGAAAATGCCCTAATTCATTTGTTTGATTTGAAGTCCAAGGAAGAAATTAAATTATCCCATCATGCTCATCTCAAACTTTTTGTGCATACATTTAAGAAAATACTCACAAAGAGATTCATTAGTAGCACCAAAAATAATGTCATCGACATATATTTACACAAGAAAAATATCTTTTCCTTTCCTCTTAACAAATAAAGTTGAGTCCAATTTTCCTCTAGTAAATCCATTTTCAAGAAGATATCTACTTAATTGATCATACCATGTCCTATGAGCTTGTTTTAATCCATAAAGGGCTTTTCAAGTTTAAAAACATGATTAGGGGAGTTTGGATCCTCAAATTCGAGAGGTTGTTCCACATATATTTCTTCTTGAAGAAATCCATTTAAAAATGCACTTTTGACATCCATTTGAAATAATTTCAAATTAATAAAACATGCAAAAGCAAGAAGCATCCGAATAGACTCTAATCTAGCCACAGGCGCAAATGTTTCATCATAATCTATTCCTTCTTCTTGATTATAACCTTTAGCAATTAGTCTTGCTTTATTTCTAGTTACTACCCCGGTTTCATCTAGTTTGTTTCTAAACACCCATTTAGTACCAATTACCGGATAGTCATTTGGTCTTTCAACAAGTTTCCAAACTTTGTTTCTTTCAAATTGATTAAGCTCTTCTTGCATAACAATTAACCAAACATCATGCAATAAGGAATCTTTCACTTTTTTAGGCTCGATTTGGGAAAGAAAGGCAATGTGTTCACAAAAAGTGTTTAAGTTAAAATGAGTTCTTACACCTTTGGATGGATTGCCAATGATTTGATCATTTGGGTGATCTTTCACAAACTTCCAACACATTGGTAAGTCTTGATTGATCGAAGTGGGTTGAACATTTGATATTGGTTGATTTTCCTCATTTGATGTTGGTTGATCCCTTGCATTCGATGTTGGTTGATCTCCTTTATTTGATGTATTCTTTGGATCACTTGGAGATGCCTCATTTACTTGATTTGATGTGATAGGTTGATCTTGAGTCTCAACTTGTTGAAAACCTACATCATAATCATCATTTCTCGACACAAAGGGATTAGCTTCATCAAAATTCACATGCATTGATTCTTTAACTACTAGAGTTCCATTATTATATACTCTTTATGCCTTACTCCTATCTGAGTATCCAAGAAAAAGTCATTAATCGGATTTGGCATCAAATTTTCCAAGATGGTCTTTGGTGTTTAAAATAAAGCATTTACAACCAAACACTCTAAAGTATGCAACATTTGGTTTTCGTATTTTCCACAATTCATAAAGGGTCTTCTTAAGAAAAGGTCTAATTAAGACTCTATTAAGCACATAGCAAGGCGTATTAACAGTTTCACCCCAAAAGTATGTAGACAAGTTGTTTTCTTTTAACATGGTTCTTGTCATTTTTTGTAATGTTTTGTTCTTCCTTTCAACTACCTCATTTTGTTGAGGAGTTCTAAGAGCCGAAAAGTTATGCTTAATGCCATGTTGTTCACAAAATTCCACAAAGGATGAATTTATAAATTCTATGTCTTGGTCACTATGAATCCAAGTGATATAATAGCCTTTCTCATTTTGCACTCTTTTGCATAATTTCACAAATTCTTTGAAGGCTTCATTTTTATGGGACAAGAACATAACCCAAGTGAACCTCGTATAGTCATCTATAATAACATAGACATACCTTGATCCTCCTAGGCTAGCCACATCCATTAGTCCAAAAAGGTCCATATGAAGTTTTTGTAATGCTTTAGATGTAGTAACTTTGTTTATGGGTTTAAAAGATGTCCTATGTTTCTTTCTAAATTGACATGCATCACACAAATGATATTTTTCAAACCTAGTTTTAGGAAGACCTTTTACAAGCTCTTTTCTAGAAAGTTTGGTGAGTAAGTCCACGCTTGCATGTCCTAATCTTCTCTGCCATAGCCAAGAGTCTTCATTCATAGACATTCAACAATTAACATTTTGGCATGTAAGGTCCTTAAAGTTAATGGTATAAACATTACCGCGTCTATTTGTATCAAATAATACATTGTCCAAGTTATCATGTACAATGCAACAAGAAATTTTAAATTCAACTCTATACCCATTGTCACAAAATTGACTCACACTAAATAAATTGTGTTTCAAACTTTTCACATGTAGCATATTATGGATAGATATTGAATGTTCATCACCAGTGCTATCTCTTCCAATCATTTTACATTTCTCATTGTCTCCATAGCTCACGTTTCCTTTGATTTTCTTGTTGAGCTCATAGAAGAGGAATGAGTCTCTAGTCAGATGTCTTGAACATCCACTATCAATAACTCAACTTCCTTCATACTTGATCCTTAGAGGAAACTATAAACACAAAGGCATACACATACTGTCCTTTTTAGGCCCCCAAGTTTTATTGGGTCCTTATGTGTTAGTGTCGAGCCCTAACACATCTAATAACCCATTTAGGCTTAAGCTAAGAAGGAATTCTATCATCTCTACCAACCATGTTTCTTTATACCTACAATGAGATGCAATATGACCATGTCTTTCACAATATGTGCTTGATTTTTGAAAACCTCTTGATGTTGAAGCTTTATTTGAAGAGGTAGATGCTTTAACAAAATAGCTTTTGAAGAATTTTTGTTTTGTGAATGGTTCATAACCAATTCCACTTTTATCAAATGCCATTTTTTGGGAGCCAAACATTTTATCCAAAGTTTCTTTTCCTTTTGTAAATTTTGCTAAACTTTCATTTAAACTTTGAACTTCTTTTTCAAGTTTTTCAATTTTTACTTGAAATTCCTCTTTCTCATTATAGTGTTGAAGAGCCTTTTTATGTACACAATCACGTTCCTTTTCAAGGCTCACATTTTCAATCTTCAATTCATCTTTTTCTTTTTGAAGTTCTTTGATTTTTGAAAGAGCCATTGAAAAGTTGTCATGCATTTTTGAAAATTCATTTTGTAATTCTTCAAATGAACATTCATTATTATGTAGTGATGTGGAGCTAGAATAAGAACAAGAACTAGAACTAGAACTAGAAGAAGAGCATACCTCATCATTCTCTTTTGCCATAAGACATACAATGTTGGCTACCTTTTCTTTCTTTTCATTTTCTCCATCGGTTGAGATGTCATCTTCAACGCAATTTGCCTTCTTAGCTTTTCCTCCTTTGGACTTGATTAACTTTGGGCAATTTACTTTCATATGTCCCGGTTTGTTGTAATTGAAACATCTTGATTCTCCCTTTGGTTTGTCTTTGCCTTTCTATCTTGAATTGTTGTTTGATGAAGTTCCTCTTCTTATCTTCTTGTATTTCAAGAATTTCTTGAAGTTCTTTGCAAGTAAGGTTGTTTCATCATTATCTTCTTTTTCATCTTCATCTTCATCACTTGAATGAACTTTTGATGTAAGTAGTGCAAGTGTTTTCTTGTTGTTCTTCTTTTCTTCTTCTCGATCTTTCTTCTTCAACTCACGACTCATGGGAGATCCTATAAGCTCACTAATGGTGAGAGTTGTGAGGTTTCTTGCTTCCTCAATTGCCATCACCTTTGCTTCCTATGGTTCAGTCAAACTTCAAAGCAACTTTCCCACCATCTCTGTATTAGAATACACTTTTGCAAGCGATTTAAGGGCATTCACAATATCGGTAAATCTAAAAAATATTTGTTCAATACTTTCATCTTGTTCATTTTAAACATGTCATATTTGTGCACAAGCATGTTAATCCTAGTTTCTTTCACTTGATCGGTTCCTTCATATGTGACTTCTAATTGATCCCAAATTTCTTTACCACCCTTGTACCCAAAAATCTTGTTGAATTCATTTGAGTCTAAAACAAGATATAATATGTTCATAGCTTTATAGTTTCTTTCAACAACTTTGAAATTATTGTCATCATAGTCTTCTTCCGGTTTAGGAATGGTAGTGGTTTTTTCTCCTTCCATCTTAGTTATCATAGGAGTGATTGGTCTATCGGTTATTACTTTCCAACTCTAATGTCATTAGCAAGAATGTAAATCCTTATTCTAGTTTTCCAAAAAGAGTAGTTGGTTCCACTAAACAATGGTGGTCGGGTGAAAGATTGGCCCTCAACTATGGTAGACATTGATGCATTTGCCATTTTGATTCTCTACTATTGTTAGACTATATGTAGAGTCCTAACTCTTGATACCACTTGTAGGGGCAAATATAATTAAAAGGGGGGTGAATTAAGTATTTACCCAATGACTACCAATTAAAAATTCAATATGAAGCAATTGAAATTCAAATAGACATTTTATCAAACACGTAGAAGGCACACAAAATAAAAGCAAGGAAGTAAAAAGGATAGAAGATGAACACAACAATTTATGGTGGTTCGCTGATCTACATCCACCACCTATGGTTGCTTTCCCTTAGAATTTCTACTAGCACCAATAGTAGTGCCTCTTCACAAGTTGGTGAAGCACAAACCAACAATATAAATCCTCTTAAGTCCACAAGAGTAGTACAAGCCTCTTCACTTCTTTGAGTCCACAAAGAAGATTTCACACTCTTCTCTATACAATTATTTGTGTAAGCAATGTATTTTTGATGATCTAAAAGTTTTAGAACAATTGCTTGTAGTTAGAAGAGGTGTTTTGAGCATTTGGGGTGTTTCAAAATATATAGAAAAAGATGCCAACGGATAGTAATGGCTATATTTTTCAAACTGACAGACCTACCGGTCATGTTATCCGGTTGTGTTAACACGACCGGGTATCAAGCCCGGATTCTCAATTAAGAGCTCAACACGACCATCCGGTCGTGTTTAACATGACCAGGTATCAGGCCCGAAAAACTTCTTACCCTACTGCCTTGTGGGGCAAGCGTGATAGCCGATCTTGATATCAAGACCGAGTCACTCAACATTTTTTTCAAAGTTTGTTTGAAAATTTTGTGATAAAACCTTTGAAAAAACTATGCTTTTAAAATGACTTTTTGTGACGCAAAGCATTGTTCAAGTTTGCCAAAATGATTTCAAAATATTTATGAGATTTGGATGCAAACCAATGGCAAACTACAAATGAAAGGCCGCTACCTCATATGTTGCCGCTTTTCCATCTTTATGACTCCATTTCATTTATTAATAATCTTCATTGATGAATCCTTTGTGGAAGATGGCATTTGAATCATCTTGACTTGAATCTTTACACCTTGAACTTTTTTAGATAATTGAGGATGCTTGAGCTTCATTATCTTCAAGGACTTGGAATTTGATCTTTCTTTCTTGGATTTTGAAGTTGTTGAAGATTCTTCACATCTATGACTAATTTAGATCTTATATACTTTGTAAAAGCCATGATTAGTGAACAAACATCATAGTATTAAGATTTGGTTATCATAAAAATGTAAGATCAAAGCCTTTAGGCTAACATATACATATTGGAGTTTCAAGTTCTTCATTTTATAACTTCTTCAAATTGAAGTTTTGAGGATAGGGGGTGTTGAGGGGCTGGGGGGTAGGTGATGGGTTGAGGGGGCTGGGTGGGAGTGAAAGGGGTAGGTGACGAGACTTAGTGGGAGGTGGGGGTGGTTGACGGGTCTGGGTGGGCATGGGGGCTAGGTGACGAGGCTGGGGGGTGGGTAACAGGCTGGGTGAAGGGTGGGGAGGTAGATGACGGTTCTGGGTGAGACTAAGAAGGTGGGTGAAGGGGCTGGGTAAGGGTGGGAGTAAAAGGGTGGGTGACGGGTCAGGTAGAGATGGGTGACGAGGGCTGGGTGGGGGATGGAGTGGGGTAGGGTGGAGGGTGGATGGTAGGGGTGGAAGATGACTAGTTTCTTATTTTTGTTTTTTCTATTTTTTTAAAAATGAGTAATTGGTCAATTACCAAGGAGAAAAAAGAATATTGTGGGTATTTATGTCTTTTTACAAATTCTGTTAACTTTTTTAACATAAAAGTGGGGAGGGGACAAGTGTGTTATGTTTTTAAATCACATGAGAGGTATTTGGTGATTTTTGTACCACGGGGAGTGTTACTCACTTGTGCCAAATCACAGGGGGGTGTGGTACATTTTACCCTTTTTTTTGGGTTAAAAAAAGACCAGGATTGAGACTTTGGCATTCTATTTCTTTATTTTTTTTTTACTTTTTATTTTTCCTAGGTAAGCAAGAGTTTTAGTAATTTAACTGAAAAATATCACGGCAAAGCCATATCAGGCAAAAGTCATACTACTTATGCTTACTTAACTAGGATCCTATCATCAATATTCTACTCTTTAGGGCAACTCCAACAGACTCTTTATTTTTTCTCCGTAATAGATAGTCAAATTGGTGATTCTCTACTTTTATAAACTTTCTAATTCAGTTTTATTTCAATAACACTCTCTATTTATTTCTACTCCATTAACTCTCCATATTTTTTCTAAACTTGTTGCTTAATAACTTCTTTTTTATCTTTGATTTTTAATTATTAACTATTATGCTTTAATAGAAATTATAATATTAATATAATTTAAGCAGTTAAATGTTATTATTATTATTTTCCCAATAATAACTATTCTTGACTATAAATAAAATTAGTTGATATTTTATTTCCTCTACTTGATGCTCGTATATGTCAAAACCCCTTACATGATATAAATAAATGGGTAAATAATTTTTTTGGCCACTAAACTGTTCTGCAGGTCCTGTTTTGGCCATTCAATTATTTTTAGTTCCAAAGGTACTATTAGTTTTATAAATTAGTTCTATTTTGCCCACTCTGTCACTTTTTCAATCCAAAAGTCATGAAAGGTAAGGGTAAAATAGTAAATTGGCACAAAATATTCACCAATTAGCCACCCAATATAAAATAATTATGTTTAAGCCCTTAATCAAATAATAGAATAGCCCCCGAGCCAATTATAATTGCATTTTGGTCCCAAACCCCATATGCCCCCTTTGAACCAGCCAAAATATGTTCCTTTTTCTTCAAAATTCTTTGCAACTGCAACTCTCTCTCTCTCTTTCTCTCTCTCTCCAGCCAAATTACATTCATTTTTCTTCAAAATTCTTTCCAATTGCCTCACAAAATCTTCATAGGAAACTCACGCTGATTATTGACAAAAAAAAAACTCACACTGATTCACTCTATACCTTCACACTCACAAACACATGAATAAACCCCTCACCCCTGTAAACATATACACACATCTGAACCTGTAAACATATACACACATCTAAACCCTGCAAACATATACATAGCTGCACATATACATATGCACACACACTTTAACACCTGTACGTGTAGAAATATACACACAAACACACATTTGTACCATATACAACATACACCTGCAGCTTCACATACATAACTACATACACACCATCACCTGTACCTTCGCACAAAAAATACATATGCACACACATACCATTCACACATACTGACAATTCATCAAACATTGTAATCGAACATAAGAAAATAGCTGAACATACACAAATATACATCAAACAGTAGTTTTTTTTTTTATAATTAGGAAGTTTTTACAACCAAAATATTGTATCTAGTTGCTCAACATTTTACTTACAACCTAAAAACTATTTCAAAATCAGTATATAAACAGAATTTTGAAATAACCAGTTAAACTCTCAAAAATCAACTTTATACATTTAATTCACTGAGTTGATGTTTCACTGTGTTTTCTCTTTCTTCCTCTTGCAAAAATTCTCTATCCGTACTCATAATCCTCATCCATCCATATTGCAATGCATTTAGAGCATCAATGGCATTTAAATTCTTATGCCTTGGCACACTAGCTCCTTTGGCTTTGTTACTACCTTCACCATAACCTGTTTGGCTGTTATTTACCTTCACCATGAATTGCTTCATTAATTGGTTGGGAATCTGATCTCCGGCTGACCCTACCTCTTCCTCTTCCTATTCCTCTCCCTCTACCTCTTCCATTACCTCTCCCTGGTTCTTCTCCAACATCTGAGCTTGTCTTTGGTTGAGAACTTGATATTTAGCTTCCTCTAACTGTAACGCCCTGAATCCAACTCCCACGCCTACAGGATACCTTCTGGGATTTAGGCCCAAGCGAGCACCGAGGCCATGGCGAGCAGGCCCAGTAACGCACTATGCACGTATTGTCCGCTTTAGAGCCCATACTCCTCACGGTTTTGTCGCCTCCCAGCCACTGCCAAAAAAACGCGCGTACACAAATATACGAGACATCTCTATATATTCAATAGCCCAGAGACCTCCGCGTCCGATGTGGAATATTACACCCGCCCCCCCTTGGGGACCCAGCGTCCTCGCTGGCCATACGAATGTGTTGGCTCTGATACCACTTTGTAACACCCTGAACCCAACTCCCACGCCTACAGGATACCCCCTGGGACTTGGGTTCCAAAGCGGACAATACGTGCATAGTGCATTACTGGGCCTGCTCGCCATGGCCTCGGTGTTCACTTGGGCCCAAGTCCCAGGGGATATCCTGTAGGCGTGGGAGTTGTGTTCGGGGCGTCACACTAACTCTTTCCTTTACCTGTCATAATAAAAAGGGTTATCAATGACATGTTTAAATAATACTAATAACAAATTTGATTCTAATACTTACTTTGCCTTTCCTTGTTAATGTATCTTCATTTTCAGTCCTTTTCAACTGACAAGTCCTCATGTTATGAGAGCTAGAACCACAGTATGAACAATGTATTGTCACCTTTTTCTTGAGACTTTGTTTTTCGCCTTTGGTTTTTTTTTCATCAATGTCCTTATTCCTAGATTTCTTTGGTTTACTTGGTTTACATTGTGTGTGTGTATGTAGATTATGTGTGTATAGGTGAATGTAACTATGAGTATGTGTATATGTGTGTATAAATACAGATTATGTGTTTGTACTCCTCTCCATAACCAGTCCATTTATTAACAGTAGTAGTACCCATATAGTTATATATATAATATAGCGAGAATAGCATGAATAATCCCTATTATTTCAAAAAAATTCAGTTTAGTCCCCATTGTTTTAAAATATTCAAAAAGGTCCCTAATATTTTCCAAAAGATTCAGTTTAGTCCATATTATTTCAAAAGGTTCAAAAAGGTCTCCAATATTTCTCAAAATGTTCAAAAGGTCCCCAATATTTTTCAAAAGATTTGGTTAGTCTCCATTGTTATTCTCAAAAGACTCAAATTGGTCCTCACGGTCAAAACAACCATTAACTTTGACAGACTTTTTTTCATAGTACAGTCTGATACATGGTATAATTTAATTGGTTCGCTACTAATATACAAAACAACGTTGTATGGGTTATCTTCTTCCTCATGCCATGCGAAAAAAAATTACAGATTATGCATAATCTTTAAAAAATCATAACTACTTCAATTTTTGTCTAAATTTCATAAAATTTAGTCCGTTAGAATCGAAATTTCAAGGAGAATTCATAATTTGTAATGGTCACGTGATTCAAATTTATTTTAAAAAAATATTTCTTTTACCGAAATTGTCCTTCAAAGACTGGTCATGTGACACGCACGTGGCTACTATTTGATCAAAGTTAATGATTGTTTTGACAGTGAGGATCAGTTTGAGTTTTTTGAAAAATATTAGGGACCTTTTTGAACCTTTTGGAAAACATTGGGGACTAAACTAAATCTTTTAGAAAATATTGAGGACCTTTTTGAATCTTTTGAAATAATGAGGACTAAACTGAATCTTTTTTAAATATTGGGGACTGATTTGAATTTTTATGAAAATAATGAGGATTGATTTGAACTTTTATTAAACAATGGGGACTAATTTGGATCCTTTTAAACAATGAGGACTATTTTGAACAAAAATAAAATAATGGGGACCATTGCTACCATTTTCCCTATAATATATGTATGTATGTGTATGTGTGACACTGTTTGCTTAGTGTTTCAAACACTATTAGTGATTCACAAATCAAACTTATGCCCTAAAATATAACACAAAACAGAATTAAAAACCCTTTAAACAAAGCCCTAAAACAAATCCCTAGAACATAGATTAAATAATAATAAAACTTAGAATTAAAAACCCTAGAACAAAAAATATTAAAATAACATAGTGCATGTTTGACTCCATAAGCAAAGGGCATATAATCATGTAAAAACAGTAAGAAAGTATGAACAATAATTTAATACAAGCATAAAACAATCACAACCGTACAAGCATGTTCAATCAACAAAAGCTATTAAAAAATACATATAAGGAAAAAGGAGAAATTTCACATAAGACAAACAATTTTGGGCAAAGAGCACTTACCGTATATTAGATCGATGTCCCCATCCTTCAGGTGTTGCTCCCTAATAACCCTCGGCATTTGTGCAAATTGAACACAATGTGAAAGGAAATCGAAACAAGAACAAGTTTTGAACAAATTTGAATGATACTGATTGGTTAATTTTTACCCAAGTTGGAACCCTAGCCCTAATCTTGAAATTGGGTAAGATATTAGGTGTTTTGGTTGATTCTTTTTTTGGTTTTGGTTGAAGTGCTTTGGCTGACTCAAGCATATAGGGGGTTGGGGTGGAAAGGGAAATAGTTTTGGCTTTGCGGTCATTTCGTAATTTGTCATTATTTTATATTCAGTGGCTGTTGGTGAATATTTTGTGTTAATTTACTATTTTACCCTTACCGTTAATGACTTTTGGACGGAATAAGTAACAGAGTGGGCAAAATAGAACCAAGTTATAAAACTAATGGTACCTTTGAAATTAAAAATAGTTGAATGGCCAAAGCAAGACTCCTTAAATAGTTAAGTGGCCAAAAATTTTTTTTACTCTAATTAAATTTTTGAACGTTGCTATACATGTTGGCTGAAACACTAGAAAAAAAATAAGTTGCACCTTTAACTCATTTCAGCAAGATTCACTCATTGCTTGAAATTGTTTTTTTTTTTAAAGTATCACAGCTCGACAAATTAGAAAAAACATCCCAGCTCGACAAATTAGAAAAAAAGCATCATCTCTATTCCGGTGGTGTTTTATGAAGAGCTTGAAAAATTGTTGAAAAAATCGAGTAGCGTACATTTGACAGCTTGCTGCATCGAGCGAGCTGAACATTGCATTTGGAGAGGTCTCCATTTTGGAGAGATCCAATAGCTAGACTATTGGAGTGTTTTGCGTGGAGTTTACTCTCTACTTTATAAAAAACAACTCTAAGCATTGTTGGATACGACTCTCTATATTTTTAAAATATACAATGGCATTCTAAAATGCTGGTACCTAGGATTAAAACTATTAAGTATTGACCCAATTATTTGTGCCGAATTGACTATTCTTTTCTTCATTTTGTTGTGTTGTCGATTCACATGCATGGGTAATATTGAGTATGCCCATGAGTCAATTCAACGAAAGAATGATATAAGGTTAACTTCAACAGTTTATCTATTTTTTTTTTCTTATATATAGAGAATTTGAATAATTTCTCTACATCTAGTGATTTTCTATTTTAATTTTATTCTAACAGTTTTCTTACATCTTATTTCAGGGAATCTCTAGACCAATCTATTACATATGATCACTAATTGAATCGGGAATCGGGGCTTTCTCCTACTCCTCCAAGTCAGCAACGGGCACTACGGGGCCGAGATCGATAAGTGGAAGTCATAAAAAATAGATCTTTCTCTTTGCACCTTTACTCAACATTTTCTCTCGATTGTTAGCCTGTTCAGCTAACCTCAGAGGATTCCATTTTTATTCATTTTATTTTTGGTCTTTCTTTGACTTTCAAATTTAATTTTTCTTTACATTGTTTAGGTAGATTTTCTAGGTAAACTATTTTTTTTTTTTTTAAGTATTATAGTCTTGCCTAGGCACCCCTTACGCAAAGAGTAGCCCTTAAATATAATGAAGTTGCTGCAAACTGAAACGTTAATGTGTTATATGTATTACATGCATAATGAGGGTTGCTTATATCTTTGTTGTTATGCTACTTCATATATATTGCTTTGGGCCTAGATTCATGATTTCACTTATTCTTTTGTCAGGCCGAAACGAACACATTTATGCAAGTTATATTTTGTGCTAGGTTGTTGCTTTCTAATACCTCTTATTTCAGAACTTTAGAGGTAGGCTAGAAAGGAAGGAAAGAGAAAATAGAGCGATTGGTAAGTTAAGGTTTGGTAAGTTCACATCTTCAGTAGTATCTCTATAGACTCTCATCACTTTTTATGTGTATTTTTAGTTAACATGTCAAAAAAAAAGAATAAAAACTATGTGAAAGATAAAAATACAAAAAAAATTATTAAGTTAATATGTCAATTAGATATACAATTGATTCATGGAAAAAGGTTGATATCTATCATCTCTATTTTTTTTTTTTCAACATCTTTCTGAAACTAGTTGATTACATAGTGACTGATTCCAACATGTTTGAAGAGAGTCTGCAGATGAATTCTTTAAAGGTTACTATAATTTCGAAGAACTCTGAACAAGAACATTTGTAAAAGAAGAACAAATTGTCTCTGATGATTATTTGATTCATATATGTGAAGAACTATATTGAAGAACTCAATGACAAAGGTCATGAATTATTCAACAAATTACTCCACATAGTTGACAAGGATGAGAAATTTGATTAACTTAGTATGCTTTTAACAAAATTGGATTAAAGTAGAGTTAGTGGTCTAAACGGATCTAACTATAAAGGTTAGTTGTAGCTTGCGCCTTGGGCCTTTTTAATCTAAAGACCCTTCGGCTTGTTTTGCCACCCAAAAGATACTAACAGCGGTATGAGAATCCTCAATCTGTTAGTGACTGACTTCTGAGAGAAGGCAGGAACGAGCTCTCAAGCCTCCTCAAGGGAGGACGAGCGTAGCGAAAGAGGAGAAACGGTCATTTACTTCTAGACTTTAACAGTTTTTAAAGTGTCAAATAAATTAATTTTTCTAAAAAAAAATATCAAAAAATAATTTTTTTTTTTTTTCGTAGATCCGCCCTTGGCTAAAGGCTACTCGAAGCCAGGAAAGGCAACCAAAGAGCATATGCCTCTAGGGGAGCATCTATTGGCTTCTCCTGAAGTGAGGAACTACGAATTTTTCACACCAAGAATTAGTTTTTCCGCAAGCCGGTTGAAGATTGATGAAGTAAGTGAAGATGACTTGTCAGATGATTCGATGGCTAGAACCTCTAGTGGGAAATTGAAAAAGAGGGTGAGCTTTAAGGGGCCTGAAGAAGCTGATATCATATTTTACTCACCAAGGGAAATCTTTGAGGAATGATTTCAGAACTTTTCCTAGTTAAGTACTTGAGTATAAAGAAAGATACGAGTTTCTTTTTTTAACTTTTAAAAATAATGATAAATAAAACTCGTCAATAACAATATATACTTTTAGATGATGTTAGGTGTTTTCGTATAGTAATATGGGTGAAATTAGATTTTATGTGAATAGACGAAATTAATATCGAAACTACCATATTAAATCAACTCAAGAATACCACAAAAAGTTGGGACCACCATGAAACACGTAAGAGAATTGATCCTAAATTGCATCCTAAATTGCTATAAATATGTGAGTCCTCTCACAAAGTAAGAGAATTCATTTTTAGGCAATATGCATCCTAAATTGCTCTCTCTCTCTCTCTCTCTCTCATCTCTCTAGATGGCTTTATTCTCTCTTATTTATTTGCAATCTCATATGTACCACAACTAACTTGAGCGTCGGAATGAACCCTTGAGGACTACCCGGGGTCCTTTGTTTTACAAGTTAAATACTTCTAGAGTGGAACAATGAGCCGATCAAGTCTGGAACTATTTAACTTTAACATATAGCATTGGTTTTGAATCCAAATAAGTATTACTAGATTTAAATCTCAACGACAGGTATTTTGAGAGAAATTTAAGAATAAAAAAATCTATTTAGAAATTCTCACTTACATAGGAGGAGATGTATATATATAAATAAATTAAATTACCTCTCAATAATAGGTTAAAACTTTTGGATTACTTATTCACTTGGATCTGACTACTTGTGGAGGTTAGAGTAAGGCATGCATCTTACATTTTTATTTGGCAGAGCAAGAAAAGTTCTACGTGGGAGAGTAATTAGAAGTTCCAAATGGGATTCTCTGGCTTCATACGTATGATGCATATGGATCAAACCTGTTACTTAATTTGAGCTGAAATACATCCAAGTTAGGTGAATTTTTGGTTTGATAATTTTGACTAGCTTCGTGCGTCATCTATCTATTTTCGAGAAATTATCTAAGTCACCGACTTTCTTCCCCTTTTTTTCTTTTATCGTGTGTCAATATTGACTCAATCCATCAAATGTACCAAACTTCACCGTAGAAAGAACGGTAGCGTGAGATCCAATCTTATCTTTTGTCAAACCAATTTGAATGACTAGAGATGTACAGTTATGATTTATTTTTAGGTAAATAGCATATTATCCTCTTGTGTTTTGCTAAAAATATAAAATACCCTCTTGTATTTTAAAAATTAACTGATTACTCCCCTGTATTTTGTTAAAAGTGCATAATATCTCACTGTATTTTAAAAATTAGTTGATTACCCCATGTGTTTTATAAAAGTAGCTAATTATCCCCTGTGCTTTTTAAAAATTAGCGCTTTTGTTAAAAAATATAAGGGGGCAATTAGCTACTTTTATAAAACACAAGGGGGTAATCAGCTACTTATAGCAAAACACAGAGAGGTAATCAGCTAATTTTTAAAACACAGGGGGGTATTGTACACTTTTAGCAAAACACAGGGGGGGTAATCAGCTAATTTTTAAAACACAGGGAGGTATTGTGTATTTTTAGCAAAATACAGTGGGGTAATACGCTTTTTACCCTTTATTTTTTATCGAGCCTTACATAAGGATATAATTTTTTTTTAATGGATGCATGCAGATTTGAATCCACCTAGATTCTAGTAACCTATTAAATTATTACATTATCTAAAAGTTTAAATTGTTAGAGCCACAACCATTATATTTATTAACAGAACTTAGTAGAGAAAATATCTTCATTGATTTCAGAAAGTGTTGAATACAATACAAGTTAATACTTTGTGCTATTTATAAACACATGTGAGTCTATGCCAGCTAATGTACAGCTCATCAATACTACAGCTCATCAGTTTACTAGCCCACTCACTCAGCTAACCAACGTGTAACTAAACTGCATTAGCTAAGCCTTCAGTTGCTTCAAGAAGCTTCTCGTTGACTGCTCTTGTCATGCCCCCGCCAGCTGAGCTGAGCATTTGCAAAGGGAAGCTTGGACTTGAGTGGAAAAAACTTAGCTGCAGAAAGAGGTT
Organism: Ehretia macrophylla; assembly: GCA_037974665.1. Taxonomy (NCBI): domain Eukaryota; kingdom Viridiplantae; phylum Streptophyta; class Magnoliopsida; order Boraginales; family Ehretiaceae; genus Ehretia; species Ehretia macrophylla. Next base: position 52,882,021 of record CM075781.1, read on the forward strand.
TTGTGAATAAGTCTGCAGGCTGGTCTGCAGAAGCAACATGACAGACTTTGAGTGTCTTAGCTGCAACTTGCTCGCGGACATAATGATAATCAAGGGCTATATGTTTCGAACGATTATGAAACACGGGATTTCTTGCAAGAGCAATTGCTAAAGCATTGTCAACCCATAAGATATGACACTGAATTGGTACAGACAGGTCTTTGAGTAGATAAGTGAGCCATGTGATTTCAGCTGCAGTATAGGCCATAGCCCTATACTCAGCTTCGGTTGAGTAGCGTGCAACTGTAGGTTGCTTCTTGCAACACCAAGACACCAAATTAGGACCAAGGAAGACGCAAAAACCTGTGATGGACCTGCGATCAAGTGGACAACTCGCCTAATCTGAATCGGAGTAAGCGGTTAGATGTAAAGGCCCTGGCGTGAAATGTAGTCCTTGATTTATTGCGCCTTGGATGTATCGCAACACCTTTTTTAGAGCAGTATAATGAGCTTGAGTGGGGTTACGCATATGTTGACATTTGTTGTTAACGGCAAACTGTAAGCCAAGGCGAGTGACTGTCAAATATTGTAATGTACCTGCAATACTTCTGAAATGTGTAGGAGAGGCATAGGAGATTGAATTCGTACTGCAGGAGGAAGTGATAGAGGCAGGTGTAGGCGGAACTTTGCAGTTTAACATGCCTGCTCTATTTAATATGTCAGAAGCATACTTAGACTGATGAAGTAAGAGCCTTGTAGATGTGCATTGAACCTCTATCCCAAGAAAGTAAGATAATTCCCCCCAAATATTTCATAGCAAACTGTTTACTCATAGCTGTAATCAACGTAGCAATAGCAGTTGTAGAATTTCCTGTGACAATTATATCATCAACATACACAAGAAGTACCATTGTCACATTTGGAGTATGATAAACAAAGAGTGATGTATCAGCCTTGCTACAACGAAATCCTTGACTGATTAAGAACTGTGCTAAAAGCTGGTACCAAGCTCTTGGAGCTTGTTTCAAACCATAGATAGACTTATTTAACTTGCATACAAAATCAGAATGTTGAGCATCTTTAAAACCTTGAGGCTGTGTCATGAAAACCTCTTCATTTAATGTGTCGTGTAGAAAAGCATTGGACACATCCAACTGCTTCAATGTCCAATTAGACTGCAGTGCTAAAGAGAATACCACCCTTATAGTTTGACTCTTCACAATTGGGCTAAAGGTCTCATCATAGTCAAGACCTTGAGTTTGATGAAAGCCTTTTGCAACTAACCGGGCTTTGTATCGAGCCACTGAACCATCTGCATTTCTCTTTATTTTATACACCCATTTGCAGCCAATGGGCAATCTAGTAGCGGGAAATGAAGTAAGAGTCCAAGTGTTCTGTTGTTGCAAGGCAGTAAATTCAGCTTGCATAGCTTGTACCCAGTGAAGGTTTTTGGAAGCTCCTTTGTAAGAAGTTGGTTCTACAGTTGGTGGAGTAGTTACTAGAGAATTAATAGTGAATGTCATTGGCTTTAATGAACCAGTTTTTGACCTGGTGACCATAGGATAGGATGGAGGAATTGAATTAGTAGATGGATTGTTTTGTGTAGTTGAAGTAGAGGACTCAGGAGCAGAAAACTCTTGAGGCAAGGGTGATGGTGGTGCTACTGATTTATCGGCAGAAGAGGGTGCAACAGGTTGTGTAGCAGTAGAGGAAAATTGAGGAAGTAGAGGATTTGAGGATTGGAAAACCTGATCTTGGGACAGCGTTGCAGAATTATAAAATTGAGGAACTACAGATAAGTCATTGAAAATAGACTTTGTTAAAGATGATTCATAAGGGAAGACATGCTCTTTAAAGATTACATGCCTAGAGATGTATAGTTTGTGACTTGCAAGATCAAGACACTTGTAACCCTTGGAAGTGTTACAGTATCCTAGAAACGCACAAGGAGTGGATCTAAGCTGCAACTTATGAGTATTATAGGGTCTAATCCAAGGAAAACATAAGCAGCCAAATGGTTTAAGATGATTATAAGTAGGTGGAACTGAGTATAGGCATTCATATGGTGTTTTGTTTTGAAGACTGGGTTTTGGCAATCTGTTCATCAAATAATTGGCTGTTGCTAATGCTTGTAGCCAAAATTTAGTGGGAATATGTGCTTGGTGAAGGAGTACTAAGACGGTTTCTATAAGATGCATGTGTTTTCGTTCAGATTTTCCATTATGTTCTGGTGTATAGGGGCATCAGGTTTGGTGTTGAATGCCTAAGTGTTGTGTGTACTGTGCAAATTTATGATTAATGTACTCTGTTCCATTATCAGTTCGCAGAGTTTTGATAGCTGCATTAAACTGATTTTTAACAAGAGTAACAAAGGTCATAAACACAGTCAAAACACTAGCTTTTGATTTAAGGGGATATATCCAAGAGTATCTTGTAAAGTCATCAACAAAGACAATATAATAGCAGTAATTTTGAAAAGAAGTAACAGGACTAGGGCCCCATACATCAGAATGAATCAGCTTAAATGGTTTAGATGTAACTGATTCAGACAAGGAAAAAAAGAGATTATAAGCTTTTGCAGTAGAACAAGACTCACAAACTAACTGCTTATTAACAGATACTTGAATTATAGAGGCTAAGGACTGAAGTACTTTATATGATGGATGCCCTAGCCTTGGATGCCACAGTTGATCAGGAGTAAGTAGAGTGGCTTCACTAAAACAACTGTGAACTTGAGGTATGAGAGCTGGAATATTGTCAAAGGGAATGATGTACAACCCATTGTTACAGGGGCCCTTGTACTTGAGCTGCTGAGTAGCATTATCAAGAATTAGTACCTCTCTGGATTTAAACACTAGAGTAACATTATTGTCCTTAGCAAGTTTATACACAGAGAGAAGATTAGTTGAGATTTGAGGCACATGCAGAACATCATGAAGTTGTAAGGTGGAAGAGGGAAGAAAGAGTGTACCATGACCTGTGTTTGCAATTGGAATTGTCTGACCATTTCTAACTGAAACAGCATCATAGCCATCATAAGGTTGATAGGAAGTGAGTTGAGTGAGATCATGAGTAACGTGCGAGGTAGCGCCAGAATCTAAGAACCAGGCATGATCTGGTGCAGATGAGGTAGGCTGATGGTGTGCAACATAGGCTTGTTTATTTGGCTTAGTACCAGTACTAGCATATGCATTGAAATCTGCCATGTGCCAACATTCAAGAGCAATATGATTTGGTTTACCGCAGATTTGACAAAACACCTTCTGATGAGAGTCACAAGAGCTATAATTTTTGGTATTGTTGCCAGGTGCGGTAGCGATAGGCTAAGGTGATAAGTTTGATTACTGAGGTGAGTAGCCAGTTGGAGAATAACCACCAGTCATGCCACCACGATTATTCTTACCACCATGATTATTCCAGTTTCGACCTCTGCCTCTGTTTGAACCAGAATGATGAACCTTCTGTGTATTCAAGACACTGTGAAGCTCTCCAATTAGAGTATCAGGAGTCAATGACTTTGTCATTTGGATATATAATTCCTTAGAGATCAGAAGACTCGAAAGTCTAGAAACAGAGATAGGATCACCACGGATTCTAATCGACGCTTTGAAGGACTCAAACTCTGAAGGTAAACCTTTTAGGATATATAGAACCAGATCGTCCTCATCAACTTTGTGTCCAACACTCATAAGACTATCAGTAATCATCTTGATATGATCTAAGTACGACGGCATACTTTGTGTGCCTTTGTTGAGTGTGTAGAGCTTCAATTTTAGTTGATGAACATGTGATCTCGAAAGAGAGCTACAACGAGCCTCAAGCGATTTCTAAATCTCGAAAGAATTATTCAGATGAAGAACTTGCGGTAGAATCGGAGATAAGATTGAAGCATAGAGACACGATTTTAAGTGTTCATCAATCACTGACCACCACTGAAACTCTAGATTTTCGATGACAGATCTGTCGGCTGCTTTGATTTTAGGTGCCGAACATGGCTGATCTCCAGTAACGTGCTCAAGAAGATGATTCGCGTGTAGAGCAGTTTGAAATTGTGCCTTCCATACAATGTAATTTGTGTTGTCAAGTTGAACACGAATGAGAGAGCTCAAATTATAAATAAGAAGCTTCAATCCCGACGGCAACTCTGAGTCATCCGCCATTGTTGAAAGCTTGAAGCTTCGAAAAAAAGAATCAGAAAAGAGAGAAGAGAACAGTTATGTCTCGAAGGCTCTAGATACCATAACAGAACTTAAAGAGAAAATATCTTCATTGATTTCAGAAAGTGTTGAATACAATACAAGTTAAGACTTTGTGCTATTTATAAACACATGTGAGTCTATGCCAGCTAATGTACAGCTCATCAATACTATAGCTCATCAGTTTACTAGCTCACTCACTCAGCTAACCAACGTGTAACTAAACTGCATTAGTTAAGCCTTCAGTTGCTTCCAGAAGCTTCTCGTGGACTGCTCTTGTCATTTATTAAATGGTCTTCAACAATTATCACAAGAAATACATTTTTTCTTGTGAAAAGTGGACTATTGGCATAGTTCTCAATACGGGGTGAAAATAATGCAAAAGTGTTTCCTCCTGAATAAATTATCTTTTCATCATTTTTCTTTATATACTTTCAAAGTGAAGAAAAACACAAAAAAATTTAAGGCCTGTTTGGAAGTGTTCTTGTTTTTTTATTTTCTAAAACAGTTTCTGAGATCAGTTTTCAAAAATAATTTTTAAAAACAAAAGAAAAAAAAACTTGTTCCTTCAGAATTATACATACATACACACACACACACACACACACACACACACTCACTCACACTCATACTCACTCACATATACATACACATTCACACTCATACATACACATACACACACACACACACATACACACACACACACACTCTCTCTCTTTCTCTCTCACACTCACACACTAACACACATACACACACTAACATACACACACAATCATACACATACATACATATACATACACACATACATACATACACACATATACATACTCACACATACACACACACACACATGCACATACACATATACACTTTCATACACATATACTTACACACTAACTCACATAGACACACTCACGCATACATACACATATACTCACACATACACACTCACACACATACACACATATATACTCACACACACTCTCTCATACATACACATACTTACCTACACAACCACATACTCACATTGCAATTATAATGTGTGTGTGTGTATGTGAATATATGTATATATATGTGAGTGTGTATATGTGTGTGGGGGAGGGTATGTGTATGAGTATGTGAGTGTGTGTATGTATGTGTGAGAGAGAGAGAGAATGTATGTGCGAGTGTGTGTGTGTGTGTGTGTGTGTGAGATAATGTGTGTGTATGTGTGTGGGAGAGAGAGTGTGTGTGTATATGTGTAAGTGTGTAAGTGTGTGTATGTGTGTATGTTTGTATGAGTGTACGTGTGTATAAGTGTGTATATGTGTATGTGCATGAGAATGTGTATGTGTGTGTGTGTGTGTGTGTGTGTGTGTGTGTGTGAGTTTGTATGTGTGTGTGTATATGTGCGTCCTTTGACTATTAGGGGGCGTTTAGTTCTCGGATTATAAATAGATTCCTGGGAATAAGGAGTTACGAATATAACATTCTCATGTTTGGTTCATGGATTAAAAAATTATTCCTAGGAATATTGGAATCCTGGGAATCCTTTATTCCCATGTTTTTGCCAAAATTTATTCCCATGGCAGGGGGTAGGAATATGTTATTCCCGAGTTATGGGAATAATTTGGAGAACATAAAAAGACGAAAACACCCTAACTAAAAATAATTTTTCCTATTTTATCTGATACAATCGTTGCTTGACTAGGGCATCCATCAAACATCATCATCTTCTCACCTCACGATCTCAAACTGAAACCTAGGGCATACAACCCTCCGCGGCCACACTGATTTCGTCTTCTGTGTGAATTTTAAATCATAGTCGAATTTAATTGTCTCCGGTTCGTTTGACGAAATGGTTCGGGTCTAGAATGTGAAACTGGCAAGTCGGTGCACGTCATCTGAGCACACTCGATGCTGGTGACGACGGTGCATTTGTGTTAAACGTAATTGAGTTGAACCAAGTAGATATCCTGTGATATCTGGTGTAAATGAAAAGACTTATAATGACAACTAGCGGGTTTGTTCAATGTGTATGGAAGATATATTAGTCTTTTTTTTTTTTTTTTGCTGAATAGGAAGATACATTAGTTACTTTACTACATATTTTGATTTCAAACCGGTGATGTAATTGTTATGTTATTTGAGCGCAGAAGCTTTAGAACTATGGAGCTGGGAAGTTTTTGAAAATATATATTGGTCATGTGAACAGAGTATATTGCGCCCGTTGAGTAATTGTTAGCTCATGTCATCCTCTTTTTGAATATTTCTTATGTATTCCCAGAAGTTATGCTCGCCCGTTGAATAATGATTTGGGTTAATGTCAAGAAGATAGTTGAAATTACATCTTTCATAATTACACTATAAATTTCGCTGGAAATCTGCATAAAGAGATGTTCAATCTTTTCTCTGTTTCATCTTCTTCTTGCCGACCTTTTGTTTGTTGGAAATTAAATGTTGATAATGTTACTCTGTTTTGTTGGATTCAAGATGATTACGACACAAATGATAAATATTTGTGACATTAAGTTGATTGTGCAGATACAAGAAAAAAATACCTTGAATATGATATTGGAGTTATTTTTTCAATTATGAGAATTTTTGAAAAACTAATCAAGATTCCCGGGAATATCAAGTGCAAAACAAACACAATATTATAATATTTTCAAGAATTTGAAAAAATATTCCCAGGAATATTTTTGGTATACCAAACAGATTTTACAACATTCCTGGTAATCACAATCTTGGGAATCACATTCCTGAGAATGTGATTCCCAGGAATAAAAAACTAATCCATGAACCAAAAGCCCTCTTAGAACTATAAAAAAAAAAGTTTTCATGCGTGTCGGGGAGAAGAAGAAAGAAAACAAAAACATATGAAAACATAAAAAAGTTGTTATTGTTTTCTTGTTTTTGAAAACACATTTCCATAACAGTTTTTGAAAACAAATTTAAAAAATAACCCATGTCAAACAAGTTTTTTTATTTTTGAAAACAAAAAAATTATTTTCGAAAAACTTTCAGACAGTCCCTTAACATTTGGATGAGCTTACAAACTAATTCAGAATATATTATCTAGTGCGTCCAATTTGATTATTTGAAAGAGGATTTCTTTGATTAGCAAGACTTAGGCAACATACATCTGGTCCCTTCTCCACCAGTCATTTTTTTGTACTGCCTTGAAAAATCTGATTAAAAAAAAAAATGAACTACCCTGCTTTCATTGACTTTCCATCCAAGATAGTGGTGTGAAACTAATCATTTTCCCATATATTTTTTATTTAGGGTTTAATTCCAAGTGCGAATATCTGAAAGTTGGATCTCGATTATACAAGCAATGCCTGAGACCTATATCAAGAATTAATAGAACGATTTGGAAATTATGTGGTGATAGTGAACATGATTTCCTCATGTATTTTATCTTCTTTCTTTTTGACTAAATCTTTTATTTAAGTGAGGCTAAACTATATAATAAATATCAAATGATGTCATCTACAAGAATTAATCTCACAATTTCCCTTGCCCACAACAAGGAAAATCTTTGAGGAATGATTTCAGAACCCTTCCTAGTTAATTACTTGAATATAAAGATAGATACGAGTTTCTTTTCTAACTATTAATGAAAGTTCCTAGTTATTATTTTGTTGTAGCAAAAGTTAAACAAAACAAATATACGTATGCAGAAAGTAAGGACACCGAGATTTAACGTGGTTCAACCGTGCGGTGTACATCTACGGGACCTCCCCTAGTCCAACAAACCTATTCATTAAAAAATAGCAAGTTACAACATCAATAGACTTATACAAGTAAAGACTTCATTTTGACCTTTGACGCCTAAATAAACAACTCCTTAATGAACTTCTGTTTGGCGAGCTCTCCTCGACTTGCAACATCCTCTCTCGAGAACTACACCTTCTTCTCCCGAAGAATGAACAAAACAATAAACATACTAAAAACTCTTCCTATTAAAGATTAAACCAATATGCATAGTAGAAGAATAAACAAACTGTCTGTTTTATGGTCTACTGTAGCAGCACATGCTCTATCAAATTTCCTACATTACTAACTTTTGTTACAGCACATTATCAATCTATTACAGCAAAACCTAACAGCTCCAAAGACTCAAATAAATCTTCTTTTTTAGCTCTATCTCTTCACCACTTCCAGTCGTGTGAGGCTCTGTATATATGCTGAATTAGTTGTCTAAATCTCCAAAAGGTAATCCGTGCTTGAGTCTTGAGATTTATGAAATGATTTTGTCTCCAAGCAATTCTTGAATAAGGCAACCTTTCTTTTGAATAAGGAAACTTCAAACCTTCAAGTAAATAAGGAAATGTCAATTTGCCTTTTTGACGCTTTTGTAAATATGGTAAACCTGTCAATTAAAGTTTTCTAAATAGATATGCATATATTATAATTAAACTCAGACAAAATATAATTTTTGCAAAACACAAGTCAATCAATATCACAACCCTTGTTGCAGCAAGGGGTACAACAAGGGGCGTAACAGTTAAAAATAATAATAAATGAAACTCGTCAGTGACAATATATACTTTTATATGATGTTGGATGTTATGGTATAATAATATTGACTTTGAATCCAAATAAGTAGTATTGGATTTAAATCTCAATGTCAGACATTTTGAGAGAAATGTAAGAGTAAAAAATCCATTTAGAAATTCTTACTTACATAAGAGGAGATATATATATATATAAATTAAATTACCTCTCAATAATAAGTTAAACCTTTTGGATAATTTGTTCATTTGGATATAACTACTTGTGGAAGTAGAGTAAGGCATGCATCTTACTTTACTCTTTATTTATAGAAAATGTTAAAAGAAAATTATGTTTATTTGGCAGAGCAAGAAAAGTTCTACTTGTGGGAGAGTAATTAGAAGCTCCAAATGGGATTCTCTAGCTTCATATGTATGATGCATATAGATCAAATCTGTTACTTAATTTGAGCTGAAATACATCCAAGTTAGTGAATTTTTTGTTTGACAATTTGACTTGCTTCAAGCTTTATTTATTCATTTTCAAGGAATTATCTGTCATTGACTTTATTCCCCTTTTTCTTTTATCTTGTATCAATATTGACTCAATGCATCAAATGTACCAAACTTCACCGTAGAAAGAATGGTAGTGCCAAATCCAAACTTATCTTTTATCAAATCAATTTGAATGATCAGAAAGATTTATTATATTATTTGTTATTTTTAACACATTTTCTGATGTACAGTTATTATTTACTTTTTATCAAGTGTTTCTCGCGAATATAATTTTTTCTAATGGATGCCTTTATATTTGAATCCACCTAAATTCTAATAACATATTAAATTATTACATCATCTAAAAATTTAAACTTTAAAGAAACGATTATTATATTTATTAATAGTCTTTAACAGTTATCTCAAGAAACGAAAAGTAGAATATTAGGCATATTAATGTGTACCGGATGGAAATAATGCAAAAGTGTTCACTCCTGAATGAATTATTTTTTCATCATTTTTCTTTATATACTTCCAAAGAGAAGAAAAAACACAAAAATTCTTGACATTTGGATGAGCTTACAAACTAATAAAGAATGGATTATATAGTGCGTCCAATTCGATTATTTGAAAGAAGATTTATTTGATCAGCAATAGTTACGCAACATACATCTGGTCCCTTCTCCACCAGTCAATTTTTGTACTGCCTTGGAAAATCTGATCAAAAAAAGAAAAAAGAAAAAGAACTGCCATGTTTTCATTGACTTTCCATCCAAGATAATGATGGTGTGAAACTGAACATTTTCCGATATATTTTTATTTAGGGTTTAATTCCAAGTGCGGATATTTGAAAGTTAGATCTCGATTATACAAGTAACCCCTGAAACCTATATCAAGAACTAATAAAACGATCTGGAAATTATGTGGTGATAGTGATTATGGTTTCCTCATATATTTTATCTTATTTCTTTTTGACTAAATTTTTTTATTTTTTATTTTTAAAGTGGTCTAAATCATACAATAAATTAAAGGGTTAAATTCACTTTGTACCCCTATTATTTCAGTTTTATGACACTTATTAACCATGAAATTTACTTTTAGCCACTTATTACCCTTTTGCTAACATATTATCAGAAAAATTCTGTTTATATAATTATTAATTGACTGTTACAAATTTTCAGACAAAAATACCCCTGAATTGATTTGGAAGCAACTTGATGCTGGCTTACTTCTCTTTCTTCGTACTTACCCATGATTAACCAAAGCAACCTTCACCAAAAAAACAAAGCAACCAGACATAGTCTTGCCAAAAAAAATATTGCAAAACTAGATCACAACTAATAATAAAAATTAAACTGCATTTGTTTGCTATTTCAATATCAAATCCATAGCAACAAATGGAAAGAAATTGAAACCCACTGCAATTTAAACCATCAACTAACATTAAAACAATTATTAATCCAAAATTAGAATTTTTTTGTAATACATACAAACTGTAAGTTATTCCTCTATACAAAATATTTAGTTTGGAGGGTTTTTTTGTCTAGTTTTGTTGCAACTTCTCTAAACTGATATGCTTAATCTTCCACAATAAAGTAATAAGCTCAGCAATACAATATACGACTATTACTCAAGCTCATTTTCAGGCAGAAAATTTGATTCATGCTAGACAACAAAAAAATCGAATAACACATATTGAACACATGCAATGAAAAATAAATTGAAAAAACTGAAAGGTTTAAACTAAAACAAAAAGGAAATGAAGAAAAACCAACTCACAAATCTTTTATATTGGAGACATCGTTGATTGTTTTATTTAATTAAAATTTTGATCTTTAAAATTAATCTAAACTAAATGAATTTAGAGGCAAAGATAGAGAGAAGAAAGAGAGAGAGAAAGAAAGAAAAGATAGAAGAATACTCTTGAACATATGTGTAAGTGGAGTTGCATAGGGAAGTGAGATTTTCCCTTCAAGTGAATGGGCAAATATGTCTTTTAAGTTGTATTAATGTTATTTTAGTCATTAAACATTTTTCTTTAACAAAGTTATGTTTCTGTTAAATTTGATCAAGTCAAAGGTTATTAAGTGGCTAAAAATAAATTTCAGGGTTAATAAGTATCACAAAACTGAAAGAATAAGAGTATAAAGTGGATTTAATTCTAAATTAAATATAAAAAGATATTATCCGCAAGAATTGATTTCACAATCTGAGAAGCATAGCACTAGATCAAAGGGCTGTTGATTTTTTTGACTAATTGTCCAAACTTTAATGGAAAAGTTAACCATACTAAATGCCAAGAGCATAATCCGTTAGTCCTAGCAACAAAAAAGAAAAAAAGAAGCACAATCGGTTAGAACTTTACAATAAAAAATTAAGAATGGTGAATTATTTAAGGGTAAATATCTAATTTGGTTTCTTATTTTTAGAGGTTATGTCATTTTGATTTTGATTTTTCAAATTTTTTTTTTAGTCCTGTATCTTTACTATTTTTTCTAACTTAGTCTTTATCTTTCAAAATATATTATTTTAGTCTCGTATTTTTACTATTTGTCTTTACTTAATTCTTATTTTTTAAGATAGCTGAGAACTAACGTGAACCATAATGATAAATATAAGGACTAAATTGAGACAAATGTTAAAGACGTAGAACTAAAATGATACATTTTAAAAGATAAGGACTAAGTTGAGATAAATAGTAAATATACAAAACTAAAAAAGTATATTTTGAAAAATAAAAATTAAAATGATATAAATCTTAAAGATAAAAAACTAAATTATTTTATCATAATTATAATTATAGAATCTCTATCGAATACGTTAAAAGAAGGAGTGAATGTCATTTATCCCCATGAGTTTTAACTTAAAACCTAAACTCCCCCATAAAATCATACTTTTACCCAAATTCCCCCATGACATTCAAGTCTCCCAAACAAAGATTAAAGCTAAACGGTATTTTAGTCCTTCTTCACTAGTTTGACAAAATACAATCAAACCTTTCTCTCTCAATCGTCTCTCTCTTTCTCTTTCACTAATACTCACAGTCACACACATGCACATCATTCTTCGCCCCTCACCTCCTCTCCACACCTTTCCCCACCAATTCTTTCTTCCAAAACTTTGTACTAAAAAATGGTGGATTTTTTGAAGTATGCAAACCCAAAGAAATGGAATTCTCCACATATTCTTAGTAGTTCTATAGCACTCTTATGATGATGGTTTCTGATTAATAATATTTTCCATTAGAGCAAAATTGTCAAGAGAAAATGGAATAGTACACTTACATTCATTTACCAGATACAAATACTTTTTCCCTTTCTTTTGGTTTGCATAATTCTGGACGAAATTTCCTACTGATCCAGTAGCTGCGATACAAATACTTTTCCCCTGCAGATACAATCACTCACTCTATGTTACCCTTCTTAGTTTCACAAACATGCATTAATTTACCAGATTTCACCGCTGATTTCACCATTTATTCACTGAACAACACTAACCCAAATGCGGTTAAAAAAAAAAAAAACACTAAACCAAATGCGAAGGTGGTGAGTTGTAAATTGTAATGTTGATGCCGGGGAATTGTTGACTGCGGACTCGGGGGGAAGGGATATATGACGCATTGGGTGGGAGCTGATGGGTAAGGTTATGGGGTGGGTTTAGGTAAAGAGTACGTGGTATGAGGTGGGTTTGGGTAAAGGGTATAGGGTCAATACGGGTTTGGCTATTGGGTTAGGAGTGGGGGAAGGGGGTTAGGTTTAACGTGCAGGTGGAATGGGGTGGGTTAGGGGAGCTCTCCAACAGCTCTTTCAAATAGTCAAAACTATTAAATTTGTGAGAATTATTGATACTATATAACTCCAATAGTTCCTTTAAATTATTTCTTATATTTTGAAGGATAAAGGATTTGATATTGGATCTTCATTGCTAGGGATCAAATCTTTCTCCCATTTCATTTCCCATCTGATCAGCAACGATCATATGACCTAAAAAAATAATAATAATAAAACTTTGAAAACCTTTCCCCAACGGCTGGATTTTTATGGCTGTTGGGATTTTATGGCTGTTGGGATGAAGCCATGACCTTTGTATATATATATATATATATGTTGGTCATGGCTTCTTCAAAACAAACCCCAGAAAACACTCAAAAGCAAAAAAATAACCCAAGCCTGAGGAAAAAAAAAAACTTACCAACAGAGCCACACAAAATCTTCTACAACATTAAGGTAAAATGTTTTTCATTCTTGAATAATCTACTGGAACATAATGTTATTGAAAAAGTTCCATGAAAAGTGAGCACATATAAATACAAAAATAAAGTTATTAAAAAAATTTAATTGAAAAAATGAAAATAAAATTAACATTAAAGTAAAATTAATTAAAAGAATATTTATAAAAGTTAATATTAATACAAAATAATAATAGTAATTAATAATAGAATAACATCATAAATATTGAATGAAAATAAATAGAAAATAATAAATTTAAGTAATGTGTTAATTAAAATAAAAATAGATATGGAAGTAAAATATAAATAAGGATTTTATAAATAGGGGAGCTGTTGGAGTAAAATTGAAATAGAGATTCTATAAAATAAGGGATTAGTTAAAAATAGGAAAACTGTTGGAGTGAAACTGAAATAGGGGATCTGTAAGAATAGGGGAAATGCTTCAAATCCCCTAAATGTAAGAAAAAAATAGGGGAGCTCTTGGAGTTGGTCTTAGAGGTTTTTTATGTTTTCAAATATTATTTGTTTTACAAAATGAAAGGTCCAAAATACCCTTTAGTTTTAAAGCTTTGTTTGGGTGATTTTAATGTCATTAGAGAATTTGGATAAAAGTATAACTTTATGAGAGAGTTTGGACTTTAAGGGTGTGTTTGGATTTAGGGGAAAGGGGGAAAGAGGAGGTTTTAGTAAAGGAGGAGTTTAGTTATTTTCTTGTTTGGTTTGGAAGTTTTTCAAGAGAGAAGGAAGTGGAGGGATTAAAGCAACATCTCCCATGTTCACTTTTTCTTTCCCTCCAATTTGGAATAAAATGGAAGAAAAGGAGAGTAAATCTCTTTTATGAAATTTATTTTACACATAAAATTCATCTCTTCTTTCAATTTTCTTCTTAATCTAAACAAAAGATATTCATACCCCTTTATAATATTATATTTCCTTCAAATTATTCAATTCAAACATGATTTAATTCTTTCATCTCTTCTCCATTATAATACTCTCCTCTCCTTTCCTTTCTTTTATTAAATTTTTTCCCCTCAATCCAAATACAGGATAAGCTAAAACTCATGGGATAAATGACATTTACAGTGTGTTTGGATTGGGGAAAACGGGGGGAAAGGGAGGGTTAGTAAAATGAGGGGCTTATTCTCTTTTTTGTTTGGTTTGGGAGGGAATGAGGAGTTGGGGTATAGAAGGGATGAGTCTAATTTTTTCATTTTTTTTTATTATTGATCCCTCCAAATTGGAGTAAAATGGAGGGAGGAGAAATTACTATTTATTATAATGACATTTTTATTCTTTATTTTTCTTCTAATTACAACTATACTAAATAAAAGATATTTATAATATAAAATAAAAAAAGACATAAACGTCATTATATGATCCCTCCCTTTTATTTTTTTTCTAATCCAAATAAAGAACACTCATCATCTTTTATGATCCTCTTTTTTATAAAATTATACAATCTAAATATAATTTGATCTCTTCTACTCATTTCTTTTATAATACCCTCCATTTCTTTTTTTTATTAATCTTCCTCCTCTTCAATCCAAACACACCCTTACTCTTAAAAGAAGGGGGTGGGGGGTGGGAGGTGGGGGGTGGGGCGTGGGGGAATTTTCTATAGGTTTAGCTGTCAACATATATAGCTTCCTATAGGTTTAGCTGTCAATATACAATATATATAGCTTCCGTAGGTTGGTGGCTTATCTCTGGGTTATGGTCAATAAACTCCACTCCGACAAAAACAATAAAAAATAAACTCCACTGGAAAACTTGGTCTCAAGCATGCACACGTGACCAACGTTTCCACCTAGGGGACTGTGTAGAGAATCCTCCCACTAACCACACAGGCACAGAATCCGGTAAGAAAGTGCCATGTCGTTGGGAACTCAAACACTGTTTGGGAAATCATCAAAATCGAGATACCAACTCTCTTTACTTCTACTAAGGATGAATTTTAGGGTCAGTTTTATATTTAGGCTCTATTATTTATATATTTTTTAAGTTAATTATTAATATTAAAAAAAATTTATATTAGTTTATAATATTTATAAAGTAATTTAAAATATATTTTATTATTTAAAATTAATCAATTTAATTTTATTATTTTTCATAAAATTTAATTTAATCTTTTAATAAGAGTTATGTGTAGAGATTGAATTGAATTTTATTAAAAAATAAAATAGATTAAATTGTATTTTTTAAAAAATAATAATGATCAAATTGGTTAAATTTGAACAATAAGAATTATTTTGAATAATTTTTGTAAATATTAGGGACCACTACGAATTTTTTAAAATATTAGAGATTATAATAAAAAAAGCATGTAAACAATAGGGATTAAGTGTAAAATTTACCCTAAATTTTACATTTAGCTCCTATAGTTTACATGTTTTTTCAACGTCGGTCTTAATATTTAAAAAAATTTATAGTAGTTTTCAATATTTAAAAAAGTGATTTAAGATAATCCCTATTGTTTAATATTAGTCAATTTGGTCTTTATTATTTTTTTTAAAAATTAATTTAGTTATGTTGTTTTTAAAAAAAATTCAGTTTAGTTTTTGCACGTGATCTTATTTGGAGACTAAATTAAAATTTTTAAGAAATAATAGAGATTAAATTGATTAATTTTAAATAATAAAAAACATTTTAAATTATTTTTGTAAATATTAAGACTAATATAATTCTTTTAAAACATTAATGACTAATTTAAAAAAATATTTAAACAATGAGGACTATATACATAATTTACCCCCCTCCATTAACTACCAATGCAACGCGGTCGGTGTGAGTGATCCATTTTTGTCAACAATATTCATTAACTTAAGCTTTTTTTTCTGAAAAAGAAAAAAGAAAAGAGAAAACTACCACTTTACCCCTCTACAGTCTATAAGATTCTCGCAAACCTTTCTCTCTTTTCACGATTTGAACTTGCTTTGAGTTTTCATAAACACTCTGTGAAAATGGTAGGGTTGAAGAGTTTGATAGCTGTGGCGGTGGTTCTTGTCTCAGTGGCCTTGTTGGGACAACACGTTGGAGCTGAAGTGCATCATATGGTGGGAGATGAGCGTGGTTGGGACCCCAACACCGACCTTTCTTCTTGGTCCTCTGGCCGTCTCTTCAGAGTTGGTGACACAATCTGTAAGCACTTATGTTTTCAACCTCTCTATAATTATTCTTTTATTTTTATTTTTTTTATTTTTATGTAACTCTTCTAGACAATCCTTTTGAGCTCGTAGAGGAGTTGTGTCCCAACTCCTAGATACAAAGATTCCGCTCAGATGAAAAATGTTTCAAAGATAATAAGAGGTCTATTATTAGGACTTGTATTAAAGAAATTAATTTTTTAACCAATCTTTCGATAATCGGTAAGGAACTCTTTCTTTATTAAATTAAAAGACAAAGAAATGAAGAACATAAGATGACAATAAACATAACACGGCGATGCTTGTCCAACTTGGCTCCAAGCAAGTTTGGGTTAGGGTACTAAATTAAAAATAATACTCAACCCTACAAAGAAAATAATCTCTTTTAACTTTTACTATACATATTCTACCTATAAAATTTATCTATATATTATTTTCTCATAATATTACTCTCCTTCTTTCTTGCGATAATAGTTTTATTGTGTTAATTTCTTTTGCATTTATAGGTGTTTATATGTTACGTCTTCTTGTAGATGATATATAATTAGTCTTCACTTGAAAAGTTTTTGTATTACTTGCATCGTCAATCAAATACTTTCTTAAAATGACTATTAGCCAAGATTAAACTATGTATCTCACTATTTTTTCCTTTTCATCCATCTCACTATCTCTTCCTTTAAGGCTCACTTTGTTTGGGGTAAATATTTTTTCATGTGTTTTAGGTTTGTCAAACATCTTTTACTCGACACTCCACCCCAACTATCTTATCATTTTAGCTCCTTTGTATGCTGTAAATTTTTATTTTTTAACAAAATATTTTTCTGATTTTTAAATGTTTGGTAATATTGTAAAATAAATTAACTGAAAATTATTTTTAATTAATATAAAAAAAACAATTATAAGAAGTTTAAAATATTTTTATGTTTTTTAGATTTGTAAAACATTTTTTACTGTTATTTTTCTACAAACAAAGGCCGCCTTAAATAAAAATTGAAATACAAAAATTTCTGATATGAAAGGTTAGGTAGCAAATTTTGTGGGGTCGATTAGGCCAACTCTAACAGTTTTTATATCTTTTTTTCTATATATAGGGAATTTATAACATTTTTTCTATATTTAAGAATCTTCTATTTGAGTTTCACTCTAACAGCTTCCCTACATTTAATTAATCTATTAGTTTAGAAAATTCCTATTTTAATTTCACTTCAACAAATCCCCTATTGTAGAGACTCCTTATTTTTATTTTATTCAAATATTTTCTTCTTTTATTTTAATTAAACATATCATTAATTATATATATATATTTATATTTCGGAGACTTTCTATTTTTAATTATCAACATAAATTTTTATTTTTAAATATTATTTTTTATTGTTTGATTTAAACTTTTTTTAATAATTTTTAATTTTTTGATTATATTTGTTATTGTTGGAGAATTTAATTTTTAAAGTTTTTATTTAATTTTTTAATATTTTTCTGACATTAAATAATGTTTAGAGAATGGATTTAGGGATGATGGCTTTTCTCTTATATGTAGAGAATATGAAAATAAATATAAGAATTTTTTCAATTTAGAGAATGGGATAGAGAATCTGTTAAAGTGTAATTACTCTAATTCTCTCTCTACATATAAAATAAAAAATCATGTAAAAATTCTCTTAGAATTGGTCATAGAAAATATCTTTACACCTTACACGTCGTAAGCTAATAAGATGTGACCCAGTACAATGTTTAAGAAACTGGAACGAGTCAGAATCGGAGTTTGACAAGACCTCCCCGTAGCATGCCCAATTCTCGTGAAGAAATTTATTAGAAACGTCACTCTTTCAAAAAAAGCGGTTGTTTTTAGTAGTACATGTTGCTATCACTATACGTGATGTGATGATGACACATGTAATTGCTCATCTTAAAAATATTTCTAAGATTTATCTTTGTTTTTAATGATATAGTATGTGGGTAGTGGGTAGGGAGTAGGGGGTAGGTGGGGAGAGGGAGAGGGAGAGGGTGAGAGAGAGGTGAAGTGAGTAATTTTTGAAAAAATATTTTATTTTCCCGAATAACAAAATAATACTTTTCAGTTATTTAATTAAAAATTTTTTTAAGTAAAAAATATTTTTTTAAAAAATATTTTACTGCAAACAAACGGAGCCTAAATATTTAAAAGCTAGCCAAACATAATTTTATTTGTCATGCTAAAATAATAGAGAGAATAGAGTAACAAGTTGACATACATAAGAGACTGATAAATGAATAATTAAAAATTTTGATGTGTAACATATCTCGGCATATTGCCATTTGGTCACTTCTCCGCGTCCCTGTATAATTGTTTCACTACACCTCGTCACTATGCCTCTGTCGGAATGCTTTATATAATACTTCCTAGTTTTTATCATTTTTGCGCTTCTTGAGATTAGTTATAATTAAACAAGGTTAATTAGCTTGCTCCGCATTAATTTATGATATGCTTGTTCAAAGCAAATGGAAGTCTACCAAGTAATTAATGTCTTGGAAAATGAGTTAATTAATTAACAATCCATTGAACCAGATTCTAGGATAATGTAGTCGACTTTTTTCAAGTTTATAATATTCATCTTTCCAAGAAATGGTGACACCAACTTGTCGTGTGAGCAGGGTTCACCTACGCCGCAGCACAAGAGAGCGTAGTGGAATTGGAAAGCATCGGAGAGTTCTCGTCGTGCGATGTTAAAAACCCCATCAAGATGTACACGGAGGGTTTAGATAAGGTCGAACTTGATGGTGAAGGGAGCAGATACTTCGCCAGTGGCAATGTCGAGAGCTGCAAGAAAGGGCTCAAGATACACGTAAATGTGCATCCCAAAGGGAAAAATGAGACCGGCCATGATGATGAACCATCGTCAGGGGGCCAAGATGTTCCTCCAGAGGAGAAGGATGATACCCGTCCTGATGGCCCACCACACCCAAAGGATCCACCACCTGGCCCACCACCACACCCAAAGGACAAAGATGTTCCACCACCTGGCCCACCACACCCAAAGGATCCACCACCTGGCCCACCACACCCAAAGGATCCACCACCTGGCCCACCACACCCAAAGGATCCACCACCTGGCCCACCAATTCCCTCTGCTTCAACGCATCTGGGTGGGCTTCCTTTCCTGTTGCTTAGTGGGCTATTGTTATGTTACTTAGGATTTTAGGTTAACTTCTTAGTGGTTTTGGTATGTTTCATGTGGAGGTATCCATGTACGTACGTAGTTTAGTATTTTGTATCCTCTAGTATGTTTTAAGCTGGAGTCGATTCCGTATCCTCTAATATGTTGGATGTTTAATTATGATGTAATAAGGAATAATGAGTCTTCATTATTTTTACTAGGTCGATGTCAACACTACACACCGTTGTTTTGTTAATGGTTATAACATCTTGTGTGAGATGTAATAATTTAGTATGTTAAAATGTTTAGTCTCGTATTATTAATCTAATGGCAAAACTATGTATTTTTATTATTATTTTTTTGGTCAGCATGATCTGTGTTGTTAGTTGTGCACAATATGATGAGAAAGTCTTCCTATTGGCTGATGATTATTCAAAAAATAAATGGATAAGTTTGTGACACGTTATTATCGTGGGATTAATATTTAGAGAGTTTTAATGACTGAGATGATCAATAAATTATTTCAATGACTGAGATGACTTTGACTGATGGAAGAATTTTCCTAATATGATACTTGCTTAATGGTCTACGTACTGTCATAAAGGCAATACGACAATACCTATGGTGAAAAAGAAACAGTTGCCTAAGATGATAGCCGCTTTAGTGAGTTAATGTTTTTTGCCAAACTAAATCTGCCTAAACACTATTTTCTCTTATTATATTAGTAAAATATAGTCCTACAGTAACAAAGGCATTAGAGCTAGGTGTTAAAAAATATATATTTCTTAATTTTGTGGAACAATTGATAAGTATCATTACAATCAAGGTGCTCACAATCCAAATTTATTGAGAGAGAAGTTCGATATATACTGCTGTATTTCGGTGCTCTAGTACCATAATTGTGCTCTTAAAAAAATGTCACTCCATTAAATCATACCGAGATACTTACACTTTATAAGGCAAGTGACGGTGGAGATTTTTGGTTCACTATATATATATTCAAGAAAAATTTGATCTTTCAACAATTAAAGGGATCAATTCGACAACTTTATACAAGAATAATGTGCATGTATTGCTCGAATAACAAGAGAAAAAATGAATGTTGATTGAATTTTCTTGTGAGAACCTAGTATATTAATTGACAAAAGTTTTCCCTGCGACAATGTTTGAAAACCTAGTAAACAAGATTGGCATGCGTAATCTCTGATCATTATTGATGTGTCGCACGAGGAGAAAAATACATGTCTTTTTCTTTCCCCTAAGTTTTGTCCCATTAAGTTTAACAGACAAGATTTTTAACGAGATGGTTGAACTATATAATAAAAATATTGTATTCTTTTTTACTTCACTAAAATTTTTATCTCACCGGTTTTCTTCTTTTTAGTAAGGTTTTAAAATATATTCTTAAAAAATTGAATATCCAACAAGCATGGCTATGAAATTATGTACATAAAAACATGTTTATGTCACTAGCTAGTTCGTAGCCCATAAAGTTAGTGTTGAAGTATAACTGATGACGGTGGAAAACAGATGTTCGCTCGAGTTCAGTCTTCTGCCTTCAAGCTACCTACAAGACAAGAGAAGGAATCGCAGGGGTTGCGATCCGTGTTTCTCCTTAGGTGTGAGAGTAATTAGTATGTCCGACCTCAACAGTAGGTAGTTGAGAGGAATAAATATCCGAGTTACCCGATAATGGTGGGTAGGCGAGCTATTTATACTAATTCCTATTCCGAGCAGCAATTAATGCTTAATCCTACTTGGGACTGTTCATACCTGCCCGGCACTGCTCGCCTTTATGTCACGTTAGATGTGACAGCTATGCTGAGGAAATAGAGCGGATCGAATCCCAGGTCGAGAAAGCTTTCTTGGGCTTAGGTTTATACCCTCATTAGTAACCTAGATACCAAACCCAAGAAGACATGCAAGAGCCTAACTAGTGAAAAATAGACAGGAAAAGTAATATAATTTCCTATAAATAAAGTCTTCTGCATTAGAAAAGTCACTTTAATAAAAAAAAGTTAATACATAACACTAACAATTATTAGTCAATCACTAAAAATTATTAGTCACTCTTAAGTTTATTTTTCTTTATTTTCTATTGTCTTCTACGTTTTTTCTCTTATTTTATAACATCTTTGAAATTTTATATTACTACATTTTGAGCATATTCCAACACTAAAGAACTATTGCGAAAAGGTTAAAAATCATTACAAATGATTTTATGCAACGATTTCTTAACCGTTGTTTTACGTTTCATTACAAATTCCTATTGCAACGGGTTTTTTGCTAACAAATAACATATATTTTTTGCAACGGTTTTCATCAAAACCTTCATGATGAGCATCTTCTTATATGCAACGGTTTTATATAATATATCAATGGTTTTTAAGACTTTTGGCGACAGTTTTTATCATTTATTACAATGGTTTTCAAAAGTATAAGTAACAATTTTATACTTTTTGTGACAATTTTCGTAGCATTTAATTGTTCCACAACATGAAATATAAGATTCATAAATTGCAAAATATTACAACATTTCATTGTGTAATGTTTTCACAAAAAGAAGATACAATTCTTAACACAGTCAAAGTCTCAACATCACTCGTGATTTTAACATCTTATTCCTCTTTTGAATCTTCATAAAAAGTATTGCTAGACAATACAGTAAGTCCTGCAACCTAAAAAGGAAAAATGAAGATGGTATATTACTAAAAGCAATTAATAGATGAACGAGTGATTACAAGATGTAAATCTATACCTCTTTTCTCAAGGTGCTCATTTGATTTGCTATCGAGAATTCTACTTGTCCATTAACGACATATACTCTGAGGTGCCAAACAAGTGTTAGTAACACAAGGTAATCCACGGGAGGCTACAATTTATAGCAATATTAGAAGACAAATGGAAGTAAAAAGTGGCCAAAAATATAAAATATTCTAGTTTCTATGAGATTATATAATAGAGAATTTCTAGATGTCTATGAGGCTATGCATAACAGTACTAACACAAGATAACAAATAAATTTACGTGAATTACCTTGTGTTACTAACACTTGTTTGACACCTTAGAGTATATGTCGTTGAAATAATATGGTATTGATGCATACCTAGTGTGTATGGTACTAATTCCTACCCAGTGCTGGAACTCAGTTGCATCTCAAGTCAAATGCAAATGGTCACGGTGTGAGTTGAAAATTTTTGAACAGTTGGTAAATAAGAATGACCTTTTTTTTTTTTGGTCTGAAAAAGATTTCATTGAAATCAAAAGGATACAAACAGGGAGGGCGGACTAACCCGGCCCGAAGAACAACAGAAGATTACAAACAGTGAGGGCGGACTAACCCGGCCCGAAGAACAACATAAAATTACAAACAGTGAGGGCGGACTAACCCGGCCCGAAAAATAACATAGCAAAAGCCACCAAGAAAATTCAAACTGACAAAATGGAGAAGAAAGAGTTTCGCATAGATTTGTCAATAGAGAGCCACCTCTATCGATGTTGGAACCACCACAATGACGGCGACACCATCTAAGCCCGCAAATGCCATTGAACTGGCAAGAATCTTGAACGTAACAAGTTGAAAAGTGCGAAATAATGGACGCACCAAACCTTGAGATAACCCAAGTTGGAGAAGTTTTACACCCATAAATCCCGCGAAGGATGAGCAGGGCCCCAAGCCGACGAGGGTGGTAATCAAAGCCACCGGGAAACCTCCATGAAAAGATTCCACCATAAAAGGTGGTCAGAGAAGCAGGCAGACGGGCCGACAAAGTTGTTAGTTTGCAACATAGGAGAGTAAGACTATTCATTTCAGATCTAATCACGAAAGCTAGATATTTCTTCTCAGAAATAAGAAAGCACACATCCTTTGTGAAATAAAGGAACAGATCTATCACTAGAGGTAAATCGTCATCATCACTTGAATCTGGGATAAAGAGGAACAAGGTGGTGGGAGAGGACATGGCCATGGCCAACTCAAGGAGAAGGGTTGTTGATTTTCTGTTGGAAGACTTTACACTGAGTTAGAAGCTATATGTTTCCATGAGGCTCATGTAGTTGGTTTGTTTTTGTTGATGTTGGTGTTGATGTTGGTGTTGACGTTTTTGTTCAAGGTTGGACTGCCATTCACAGAAGATGACAACATAGTTGACAATAAGAATGACCTAGAAGGCCAACAAAATACAGAGGAACATGACTAGTTCAGATTGAGAGTTGAAAGCATCCAATAATCACAAATTTCAGAAATCCAAATCACTATAATTATAGATAGTGAATCATTATTTGTTTACAAACAAACCAAAATGACTGTACAAAAGGATTACAAGCATGATATAAACTCTATTACTAATAAACCTATCTGTTCATTCAAACCTGGAGTTCTAAGTCAACTACAGGTTTGAAATCTCTTAATTCCTGTGAAAACTCAAACAAAATTAAAAGTAGGGCAAGAACATGTCAAAAAGATTTAGTAAAGAAAGAAAAATTAGGATCAATTGTATAATTGCATACCTTCCCTTGTTGATAATCATCTATGTCGTCAACATCATCATATGGAAAGCGTGCCACAACTGCAACTACATTCACCTTAGATCCATTATGCAATTTCTCCAATTGTAAATTCATTAGCATTACTTGTGAGACCCAACCTCAACCATGAATTTTATGTGCATTTACTTGCTTTAATTGTTATTTGAAAGTAAAATGCACATTTAGTTGATTTACTTGTTATTGGAAGATAAAATGTGCATTTAGGATTCATGTGATTCGAATTTAATTTACATTTCATTTAATTTGGCAAACTAGGACAAGGTCGTCATTATTGGAATTGTTGATGAATTAGTAGTCTTACAATATTGGAGATATTTTGCCTAGAAGGACAAGCTTGGTATTAACATAAAAGGCTTTACATTAGTGGTCTTTTGACCTTATAAGATATTTGCCTAGCATTGACCAAGACCACTTATATTGACTTAAGCTATTGACCATTGACTTAGCAAAAACAAAACACAAAAACAAGAGAAAAAGAGAGGTGAAAATCGGCCAACCAAGAGAAAAGAGAGAAAAATTCTCAAAGCTAGGGTTTTGTAATTTTGAAGAAAATGAAGAAGAAAGAGAGCTTTTGGAGCTAAATTGGAAGTAGAACTTGCTCAACCTAGGTCTATTCTTGCTTATTCTTGCATTTTCAACCATAAAAGGTGAGAGATTTTTCAAATCTAAGTTTTAAAGTTTACTATTTTGTCATGAATCTATGTAATGGTGTTATATTTGTTAATTGTGTATGTGTTTCTTGCTAATTAGTGCCTAGAGAGCAACATATATGCATATGAACTTCATTGAACCATGAAATGTTATATATTAGCTTATTGAGTTGTAGGTTGAATAGTAGCTGTCGTGTAATTTCTAACGCAAGTGCACGTATCGCAACAAGTAATAAAGTAATAAGTAAATATCGTTCCCATGAGGATTGAGATTATTAACTACCGAAATTGATTTAGCTCTAACTTTATTCAGATGACCAAAATTTGAAAGATTGTGATTAAAAGCTAAAGAATTAATGAAACTGATAAAACTAGCAACTAAACAAATACGAGTTTTGTGAAAAAGTTGACAATAATTGGAAAGCTCTAGGAGTTTCGATTTCACCAATATTTATCCTACTCGAATATGTTGATTAAATCCAATTGACAACTATTCCTTATGTTGCCAGCAATCTCACTAAGGTAGATATTAATCTTTCTCAAGTATCAATAACCTATTCCAATAAGCAAGCTATCTATATCTCTGTAATAACTGTGAACTTATGGAATGCATTAACCCCTAGAAATTTAAACGCTGCACTAGATTTCATAACTATCTCTAGCTTATGACAATTTAATGGTACTCCACACGTGGTCTAATCTAGTTATCACTTCTCAATCTCAAACCAAACCACAAAACAAGCAATTATTGGCCAGACAATCACATGCATTAAGCATAGTGTGAAATACTCAGCATAGAAATAGAATAATATGTCAATCAATCAAACCAACATAAGTCGAGTGATCAAAATCTGGCTACATCGTAGCTCTAGAAAAATAATCTAGCAACTCATAATGTATTATAGTGGGCATATATAATGGTTGTACAAAGATTGTGCATTTGTATAACAATATGAGTTAGTAAATTGTGGTTAAATGCTAGTTGTTAAAAGTTGTAGTTTATATGTTGTTGGATGATATTGTGGGCTTAGCTATGTCACTCTTGTGCATTTGTGTTGCATTGCAAGCTAAAGATAACGTGATTAATGCTAATTGCTATATGTTATTGAGTTATGTTTTATTGAAATTAGATTAAGAAAATGTTCAAGTGTTGTTGGCAATGGCTTAATGTTAAATGTGTTACAAATGGTTGGGTATTGTTACCCAACAAATGTGCTATTGAATGTAAAATGCTTGTTAATGTAATTGAGGGGCAACCTACTTTGTTTTCCTCTCTGAATGAAGCAAATGCGTGATTAAATGATTGAATATGCATGCGAAAACAAGCGCGACATGGTAGCGTTGTGTTGCACTGGGTGGCATCGGGCTTGTCAAGCGATGACACGACTACCATGGTCCAATTCACTCACTCATGTGGATGAAGCATGTCCATAGGGTGCTGGGTCGTAGATTCAAGGGTATCTAGATACACCTGATCGGGAGTAACAAGGGGAATGGTAGATTCGTGATGGTGGTGTAAGGAGCGGCATCAACAATGTTTAGCGTATCATTCCTTGTGTGGTTATATAGCTTGATGTGCTTACTTGAGTTAGTTAATTGTTCTTTAAGTGTCTAGCATTCTCTTGAGTGATTTATGCCTACGTGCTTAATGTTTACATATAGTTTCAAATGCTTGTTTTTTAAGTGCTCATTGTTTTCATATGGCATTGCATGCATGTTTTCAAACGGATTTTCAAGCTAAATGTTTTCCAAAACCTTCCATTGTACCCCCCTCACTGAGCTAGCACCCCATTTTAACAACATTTCAGGTGGAACCGGGTTTGAGCCTCAAGGAGATCGAAAGTGATAATCATGCTTATTTTGCTTTGGATGATGTATATATTATTTGTGAAGTTTATGTAGATTATGATGTAATGAAGAATTATTATCGAGATGTATTCTTGGGTATTAAAGAGTTGACATGAAGGTTGTTGTAATG
The DNA here is from genome assembly GCA_037974665.1 of Ehretia macrophylla. Taxonomy (NCBI): domain Eukaryota; kingdom Viridiplantae; phylum Streptophyta; class Magnoliopsida; order Boraginales; family Ehretiaceae; genus Ehretia; species Ehretia macrophylla. The sequence continues at coordinate 52,908,850 of CM075781.1, forward strand.
AATTCTTGAATGTATTTGAGAAGTTTTAATTGTTTTGATGTACTATTTTATGGATATTAGTGATCGGGTTTTTGTAGTGTGCCTTTGCTGACTTAGGAGGAGTGATCTTTTTAAGCTCGTAGCATCACGATCCCATGATTGTTCGTGGTTCATGTAAGTTTGGATATTATCTTTATGTCTATGGTTCATAGATTGTATGATTGAATTGGGGTTGTGACATTACTAGTCACCTAAGTTCCCACCCAATGAGTCATCTTCTTCTATGCTTTAGTTTGGCAGCCATTAAGAGCTTGACTTGCGATCCATTTAAAAAGACTTGGGATTGCGATACTAGCTCAATTGAGTTGTTCCTGTTCAAGATAATGCACAAAAGAGAAGCATAAATAAACTACAACACATAAGATAGAGAAAACAATATTAAGAGAAAAATAAAAAAGTAGAACAACAAAAATAAAAAAGATTTGAATGGCTTGCAAAGAGAAAATTCAGTACACTTACTAATAGAATGGCTAATGGGATTTCTTATCAAGTATGATCAGGCTTTAACTACCTACTTACATATTTCTTCAACATGAAGAAAGATAAACTTAAAGGCAATCTACATAACCTAAAAGGATCATCTACACTAAATGATTTAACTTTTCACAATCTTGAGAACAAGGCGAAACATTTCCCCCTTGCTCGAACAAGTTTTTCGTTTGATAAAACTTTTCCCCTACTCGAACAAATTATCTTATGATAAACTTAAGGGAATTGGTATAACCTAAGAGGAGCATCTCCATTAAATGATGATTCTTCTTTCTATAGTACTGCAATATGATAATGATGATTTCTAGACGGTATAAGTATAATTGTTTTACACATATTCAATACTACAACAGTCTTGCATAGTTTAAACGGTACAATTCTCTGAACTATAATTTCTTTGCATTGAAGTGCCAATAATCTCATAGTAGGTCAGACATCTACTTGGACAAAAGAAGCTACAAGTAGAACTAAGATTCTACAAGAAAGCACCAACTTCAATAAACACATTACATCCAATAAATGAGGAGCTATGAAGTAATACCACTATAGGAGTTTCTCTTCTCTCTGCAACGGTAAGTGTTCCAATATTCAAAGTTAAGAAAAACCATGTCCAGTAATATATGAATCAAATTTCCACACAAAGTAAAAAAAAAAACTTGGTAGAAATATAAATCAAAATAAAGAGAACACATTTCAGAAGGTATTGCATAGAACATATCTAGTGGTTTAATTTATATAGCTTACTTACGCGTTTGCATCCCTAAATTTTCACCATTCAGATTCGTGCCACGATCTTCGCCCTACAAATTGAACATTTAATTACTTAGATGCTTGAAATATAAAGAGAGAACCATGATGTAAAAACTACATTATGCTACTATTATATAAAACAGAAGATTCAGAGACAATATGCATCATTCTCAACTCAAATGATGTAGAGGGAACAAGGATCCATTATTCCTTTTCCCTTGGGAAGTCAAATTGGACCTACCTCATCTTAATCTGGAGTTGAATTCTCTATATTTTCCAAATTTTAGACTGTCCTGTTCTTTTCCTGCTGTGACCCTTTTTATAGCTTAAAGCGTTCAACTTTCTTTCTTAAATTGCAACAACTACCAATTTCTTAGCGCTGCATATATACATAAATTTCAAGAACTAAAATGACTGGTTCATATCAAAGAACTAGATATACACTTAGTTCACCACACAAGATCTATTATATACTTGAAACTAGCTAACTAAACAGTTTCTGAATACACCAAGTGATATTTGTACTATCAAAATAGATACCCCAAAATCCATGATTGCAGTCCCTTGATCTCCTTAATTATGCTCTTTGATCTCTCAAACGCATCAGAGGACACATGATATAGTACCTCCTGCTTTTGATCAGACCAATTTATGAAGAAAAAAATGGCATAGGCTGGAGTTTTGTAAAATATTCTCTCTCTTTAAATGATTATTCATTCGTGAAAGAACCTAATGTAGTAACAAAATATCCAAAATAATAAGTTCCAAAGTAGAAAAGAATGAGACTTTTTAACTAAAAATTCAAAATTAATTGAAGATATTGTAAAAAATCTTCTAAGAATATATTTTCCAAATTCCCATCTATCAATATTGCCTTTTTACAATGTCTCTAATCTAGGACATTTGAGAAGCCAACTGCACATACTACTATTACCTGCTATTAGACTCTTAAATAATCTAATCATCCTATTTCCAACATGGAAAAAGAAACAAACACTTCATGCACACATAAATCTAAAAATCTTTCTATCTCTCTCTCTCTACAAAGAGGAAAAAGGAATCAAAATTCAAAAGAAAACAAATCTCAAAGGAAACTACGATCTCAATTATTGCATACATAATTGACCGACACAATAATATACACCAACCAAATTAGTATGGCTAACTCTACAGCAAGTTAATTACTTATATGAATATTATCAACAATTAAACATGCAAAAATTAAACAGAAATTAAAATTGAGAAAAAAATTAAAAGCCTAACCTTGCTGAAGTTGAAACATTTAAACATCAAACAAGTAAATTCGAAGTCAAAAAACACCTTAATGCAAAAAATACAAATGAAATCAAAATTAGGGGAAATTAAACCGTAACGTAGCAAATCTGATCATAGCAACACCGTTAAATTGCAATCAAACAACAAAAAAGAAATAAATAGAAAACCAAACAACACCTTAAACACAAAAATGAACAAAAAAAAATTAAAATTGGGAAAAATTAAACCCTAATTGAGCTCATGTAATTATAGGAAACTTGTAAATAGTAACTTTGAATTTCTCAAAAACTGAAGTATCACTAACGAGATGCTCACTTCTCCTCTATCACTTCCTAAAACATGACTCAAAATTTCATCTTTAAATAGACATGTATATGTAACTATACATATAAATATATATGTATATATGTCTGCATGTGTATATATAAGAATTTATATGCATATATATATATAAGAATTTATATGCATGTATATATATGTAGAGAGACAGGGGTTCCAACCTGGAACATTGGATTTGGAGAGATCAATAGAGACAAAGAAAGACAGAGAGATACAGAGATAAAGAGGTTTATAGAGAGAGAAAGTGAGAGTTTTTTGCTTTGGTGTAGGGAGAGAGATGAGAGATAGAGGTTTGTTTATGAAAAAAGGATATGGTGTGTATATATTTGTAGAGATAGAGAAAAAACTGTTATGTTTTTTATTTTTATTTTCCATCTTAGTTTAGTTCTAAAAGTTTAGTTGTGGGATTTAAACATTCACCACCAATTTTATAAGCAACAATTATAGAATATTATACAATTAATTTTAATTTGACAAACCATTACAAAAAGTAAAAATTATAATTAATATTTAACAATTCACAATTTGGATGTTGCAATGGCTAAAAAAAAAACGTTGCCAAAAGTCTTAGTTATAGGTGATGATTAAAAAACCGTTACAAAAAGATATATCTTGGAATGGTTTTTTAATTTTTTTAATTTAACTATTGCGATAAGTCCAAAATGTGGTAGTGTTAGGAGAAATTTTAACTCTTGAGGGTGGAGCCACTTTATGGTCCTATACCAAATATTACACTGTCCATCACAATCTTTCTATCTCTTCTCTCAATTACTCCATATTTTATTGCATATCTTGTGTTTGATAAATTGTTTGACAGAATTTACTAGTTGCAAATACAATCGAAAAAGTAGTAGTATTGCACCTATATCCTAATTCACCCCTTCTCTTAGGATAATTTTGCCTAACAAGTGGTATCTAGAGTTATGTTTTTACATATAGCTTAACCGCTAGTAAAGTTGAGATCATGGCAAATACTAATACATCTCCTTACTTGGAAGGATTTTCAACTAATAGACCTCCATTTTTTACAGGTACAAATTTTGTTTATTGGAAGAACAAGATGGAGAACTATATTCAATCGGTTGATTACTCTATTTGGAGGCTTGTAGAAGAAGACCTTATGTTCCAATCAAAATCAATGAAGTTGAAAATGAAGATAGAAGCAAATTCAAGAAGAAGACTCCAAAAACCAAAGAGGAGTTTGACGATTATAATATGCTCATGATGACCAAGAACTCAACAGCAAAGAACATTCTTTATTGTGCCCTCAATGAAACGAAGTATAGCTGAGTAAGTCAATGTGCATTGACTCATGAGATATGAGAACTTCTTGAACTATCTTACCAAGGAACAACTCAAGTCAAAGATACAAATATTAGTTTATACATCCATGAGTATGAATTATTTTGGATGAAACTCGAAAAAGCATTAAATGTGATTCATTAAAGGTATGCAAAAATCATCAACAACCTTAGTACTTTTGGCAAGCCTTATCCAAATGAAGAACTCAACCAGAAGATTTTTCTTGCTCTACCAAAGGAATACAAGCCAAAGGTGACATCAATTATAGAGTCAACAAATCTCTCGAAATTAAAGGTACATGAGTTGATAAGCAATCTAGAAACTGAAGAACTTGTTCTCAACCAAGAAAGGCTAAAAGAAGAAAAAAGGAAAACAAATAGGTCACTTGCTTTTCTTGCATCAAAAACTCATTCAAGTGATGAAGATAAAGGATAAAATGAAGATGATGATGATGAAAAAATGGCCTTACTTACAAAGAACTTCAAGAAGTTCTTGAAATACAAGAAGATGAGAAGAGGAACTTCACCAAGCAACAATTTAAGGAAGAAAGACAAAGACAAACCAAAAAATGAACTGAGATGCTTCAATTGCAACAAACCAAGGTACATGAAAGAAAATTGCCCAAATACAATCAAGACAAAAGGAGGAAAACTCATGAAAGCTTCTTGAAGTGAAAACAACTCAACCGATAGAGAAAGTGAAAAAGAAAAAGAAATAGCCAACATTGTACGTCTTATGGAAAAAGAGGATGATGAGGTATGCTCTTCTTCATATAGTTCAAATTCTAGCTCCATATCATTACATGACAATAAATGTTCATTTGAAGAATTACAAAGTGAATTTTCTAAAATTTATGACAACTTTTATATTTCTATTTCTATTTCAAAGATCAAAGAATTTCAAAAAGAAAGAGATAGTTTAAAAATTGAAAATGAGAGATTTGAGGAGGATAAAAACTATGCACACAACAAGGCTATTCAATACTACAATTTGAAAGAAGAATTTCAAGCAAAAGTTGAAAAACTTGAAAAGGAAGTTTAAAGTTTAAATGAAAGCTTAACAAATTTACAAAAGGAAAAAAAACTTTGGATCACAAAAAATGGCATTTGATAAAAGTGGCATTGGTTATGAACCATTCACAAAGTAAAAATTCTTCAAAAGCTACTTTGTAAAAGCATCTACCTCTTCAAATTAAGCTTCAACATCAAGAGGATTTCAAAAAGTGTACACATATTGTGAAAAATATTGACATATTTTATCACACTATAGATATAGAAACATGGTAGGCAGATATGCTAGAATTCCTTCTTGGCTTAAGCCCAAATGGGTTATTAAATGTGTTAGGGCTTGACATTAACACATAAGGACTCAATAGAACTTGGGGACCTAAAAGGACAACATGCGCATGGCTTTTATGAATTTAGGTTCCTCTAAGAATCAAGTATGAAGGAAGTTTGGTCATTGACAGTGGATACTCAAGACACATGACCAAAGACTCATTCCTCTTCTATGAGCTCAATAAGAAAATCAAAGGAAATGTGAGCTATGGAGACAATGGAAAATGTAAAATTATTGGAAGAGGCAACATCAGTAATGAACGCTCAATCTGTATCTATAATGTGCTACTTGTGAAAGAAGAGAAACACAATTTGTTTAGTGTGATTCAATTTTGTGACAATGGATATAAAGTTGAATTCAACGTTTCGTGTTGTATTGTATATGATAACTTGAACAAAGTGCTATTTGTTGCAAATAGACATGATAATGTTTACACCATTAATTTCAAAGATCTTATATGCCAAAATGTTAATTGTTTGGTGACTATGAATGAAGATTATTGATTGTGGCATAGAAGATTAGGACATGCAAACATGAACTTACTTACCAAACTTTCTAGAAAAGAGCTTGTAAACGGTCTACCTAAAGCAAGATTTGGAAAAAAATCATTTGTGTGATGCATGTCAACTTAGTAAGCAACATAATACATCATTTAAACCTATAAAAAAATTAATTGTATCTAGGGCAATGCAAAAACTTCATATGGACCTTTTTGGACCTATAGATGTGGTTAACTAAGGAAGATTAAGGTATGTCTATGTTGTTGTGGATGACTATACTAGGTATACTTGGGTATGTTCTTATCCCATAAAAATGAAGCCTTCAATGAATTTGCAAAGTTATCTAAAAAGGTGTAAAATGAGAAAGACTATTTTATAACTTGCATTCATAGTGATCAAGGCACAAAATATGTAAATTTATCATTTGTGGAATTTTGTAAACAATATGGCATTGACCATAATTTTTCGGCTCCTAGAACTCCTCAACAAAATGGGGTAGTAGAAAGAAAAAACTAAACTTTACTAGAAATGACAAGGACCATATTGAAAGAGAACAACTTGCCTACATACTTTTGGGGTGAAGCCGTTAATACGGCTTGTTATGTGCTTAATAGAGTCCTAATTAGATACTTTATTAGAAAGACCCCTTATGAATTGTGAAAAAGAATAACACCAAATGTTGCTTATTTTAAGGTTTTTGGATGTAAATGTTTTGTTCTAAACACCAAAGACCATCATAGAAAATTTGATACTAAATTGGATAAGGGGATAATTTTAGGATATTTAACTAGAAGTAAGGCATATAGAGTATATAACAAAAGAACTCTACTAGCTGAAGAATCTATGCATTTGAACTTTGATGAAGCTAGCCCATTTGCATCGAGAAAAGAGAACGGTGATGATGTAGGTTTTCAACAAGTTGAAGTACAAGTACAACCTATTACATCAAAACCCCAAGAGGAAGCTTCTCAAAATGCTCCAAAGGACATAACAATTCAAAAATATCAACAAGCATAAAATGAGCAAAATCTTCAAAAGGATTGGCCTACCTAAATGTCGGAAATTTGTGAAAGATCACCCACAAGATCTAATCCTTGGTGATCCCTCAAAAGGTGTAAGAACTCGTTCCAATCTAAATGTCATTTGTGAACATATTGCTTTTTTATCTCAAATAGAGCCTAAGAATGTTAAAGAATCTTTACTTGATGGCAATTGGATTATGGCTATGCAAGAAGAACTTAATCAATATGAAATGAATCAAGTATGACAACTAGTTGAAAGGCCTAGTAACTATCATGTAGTTGGTACTAAATGGGTATTTAGAAACAAACTTGACGAATCCAGATTAGTAACTAGAAATAAGGCAAGACTAGTGGCACAAGGTTATAATCAAGAAGAAGGAATAGATTATGATGAAACCTTTATACCGGTTGCTATATTAGAATCTATTTGAATGTTACTTGCCTTTGTATGCTTTATGAATTTCAAAATGTTTCAAAAGATGCTAAAATTGCCTTTTTAAATGGTTATCTTAAAAAAGAAGTGTATGTAGAACAACCATCTGGCTTTGAAGACTCAAACCTACTGAAACATGTTTTCAAACTTCAAAAGACCTTGTATGGTTTAAAACAAGCCAATAGAAGATTAAGTGCTTTTCTACTTACAAATGGTTTTACTAGAGGAAAACTATATTCAACACTATTTGTAAAAGAAAATAGAAAATATATCTTTCTTGTGAAAATATATGTTGATGACATTATCTTCGGTGCTACTAATGAATCTTTGTGTGAAAGCTTTTCTAAGTCCCTGCATAAAGAGTTTGAGATAAACATGATAGGGCAGTTGAATTTCTTTCTTGGACTCCAAATCATGCAAATGAAGGAAGGCATTTTTATTAATCAAGCCAAATATACAAGAGAACTCATCAAAAGAATTTGGCCTTGAAAATGCAAAAGAAAGGAGTACACCAATAGGAACATCAACTAAGCTTGACATGGATGAAAAAGATAAATCAATTAATGAAAAGTAATATCGAGGTATGATCGAAAATCTTCTCTATTTAACTGCGTCAAGACCTAATATTATTATTATTTTTTTGCTAGGTAAGCAAACGATTGCATTAACACAAAACATTTATAGCATTCATACAATAAATAAACAGTGGGTCAACCAAGAATGGTTACTCTTAACCTCAATCTATGCCAAGATGGTATCACTAATTTTCCAAGCTCTACAAATAACACTGTAAAGAAGATTAAATTTGAATTTCTTCCCTCTGTACAGCTTATTCTTGACATCAATCTGGATGCGATCAAAGATTTGTTCCTCTGTGGAAGCACTTTGATTATGCAATCTGAGGTTTCTTTCCTTCCAAACATGAAAGATAGTAGCATTAAACAAAAGCTTAATTATAGTAAGCTGAAGAGTATTCTTATTGCTTTGACGAGCCATCCAGCTGATGATGAGATCCCAATTGTATGGCAATCTACAACATTTTGACAAAGAGATACCTTTCTTCCAAATATGACGAGTAATGCCACACTCAAAGAACAAGTGGTACCTAGTCTCAATGTTAAGAAAACAAAGGACATAGGTAGGATTAACATTACATCCCCAGCTCAAGAGCCTGTAATGCGTTGGTAGTCTGTTGAGCCAAGCAAACCAAGCACAAAAAGCATGTTTAGGGATGTGACCGCTACTCCAAATAATACAGTTCCATTAGGCAGGAGAGAACCTAGCTCAAATTGAATTCCAGGCTACACTAGTAGAGAACTGACCTTTAGGATCATCATGCCATTGAATGATATCAGGTTCGCAAACATTTGGCACTAACATCCTAATATTCTCGACAATGGAATCAAAGATTGTGTCATTGATAGGCCAGTTCCATCCATATTCCATAATGAAGTCAGCAACTTTTGCAATAATATTGTACCCTTTAGTGCGAATTATTGAGACAATGAATATATTGGTAAGAACACCCATCGGGTGCCAAGGGTCAAGCCAGAAGAGAGTGTCATTGCCACTTCCAATTTTATGCACAATATTTTGCTTGAATAGGTTCCTAGCTTCAAGGATAGATCTCCGATACCATGCAGCATCATTGGGTATTTCAACTTCCCGAAGATTTGATTCTCTGAGATGATTAAAATAAACCCAATCCGACCAAATTGACTTTTGTTTTGTGTGTAATATCCAAGGATACCACAAAATAGAGGCTTGATTAAAGTCATATAATCTTCTCAGCCCCAATCCCCCTCCATCAGTGGTTCGACATACTGCATGCCAAACAACTCTTGCTTTCTTCCCATTAGTGCCATTACCTGCCCAAAGAAATGAAGCCATTTTCTTTTCAATGGCATCAAGAACATACTTAGGAAGAATGAACATCCTTGCCCAGTATGCTTGGATATTATCTAACATAGAAGAAATGAGTTGTTTGCGCCCAACAAAAGAAAGAAATCTGCCTGTCCATCCTTCATTATGTAGGTAATTTTGTTGATAAGAGCTTTAAATTCATGAATATGCAATCAGACCGGAATGAGTGGAACTCCTAGATAACGTACTAGAAGGGTCCCAAGTTGAAATCCAGTAAATCCATGTCACGACCACATTTTTGCTAACACAATCTCTGATACCATAGAAATAAACAACATACAATCTTGGGATCGTGATGCCACGGGCTTAAAAAAATCACTCATCCTATGTCCGTAAAGGCACACTACAATAGCCCGATCACTAATATCCATAAAGCAAAACATCAAAGCTATTAAAACCTTCTCAATTACATTCAAGAATCCATTACATCAAACCTTCATGACAACTCCTTAATACCAAGAATTACATCTCTATAATAATTCGATTACATCATATAATAATTCTCCAATACATCATAATTTACATAAACTCCACAATTAATAATATACATCAATCAAAGCACGATAAGCAAGGCAATCACCTCTAAACTCCTTGAGCTCAAACTCGACTTAACTTGAAATGTCAGAAAACGGATAGAGCTTCACAAGCTCAGTGAGGGGGTGAACGAGAAGGTTTTGGAAACCATTTAACTTAGAAATCATTTTCAAAATCATGCATTTGAAACCATATGAAATCAATATGCATTTAAAGAACCAACATTTAAGAACATGCACTTGAAACTATATGTAAACATTATGCACTTAAATACATTTAACTAGTATGCATTCAAAACAACATTTAAACATTAAGCATCTAATAAGCATTAAGTATTTAAAGACAATTAACGCAATGCATAAAGCAATTAAAGGCAATAAACTCAAGTAAGCTCAAGTAATAACAAGGTACACAAACATTTAGTAAGGATATGCTTAACAGTATTGATGCTGCTTACACATTTGCATTCCCACTCAGTGACATCTACGACCCAGCACCCCATGGAAATTCTCTGTCTAACACGGGTGAGGGAATTGGATCATAGTCCCACTCAGTGACATCTACGACCCAATACCCCATGGACATTCTCTGTCCAACATGGGTGAGGGAATTAGATCATAGTCCTACTTAGTAAAAGCTACGACCCAACACCCCCTAGGAGTGAGTGAATTGATTAAGGTCCCCTTTTATATAAGCTACGGTCCAGCATCCCATAGGAGTGAAGGAATTGGATCATGGTAGTCATGCCCTACCATGCCCCGCTAAAAGGTTGTAACCATAAACATTCGCTTTGCATTCACATTTAATTACGTACCACACATTCACATTCATTTGTAACACTTTAACACTTAGCCATTTCTGACATTACTTGACACCACGTTTAACATTCAATCAACACTAACATCAACATTTAACAACTAATGATAAACCAATGCTTTGCAACACATTCGTAGACACTTTACAACAATTCTAAGCTACACTTATCCAATGCTTGATGCCACCCAATGCACATTCATATACCAAGTAATTATCTAGCAATGTAAGCAATTAAACCACCCAAAAGGTAACCACACTTAAGTATAATCACATATACAACATAATAGAACTCAATAGCCTTTAATTCAACAATGTGACTTATTTACAACACTTAACCACAAACATTTAGCAACTCTTTTCGTAACCAACAAGACAATACACTTACACACATGTACATTTCCGCTGATTGACCACATTATCCCTCAATGGTACATTGACTTACAATACTTAACAACTAGCATTTATCACATTTTAGCCGTAGCTTACAAAGCAATACAAGTGCATAAACATCATAATCATGCTCAACCACATTTAACAATTAACATTCAACCAACCTTTTATCCAATTTATAAGCAATGCCAATGTACAATCTTCACATGGCCAATATATATGACAACTATAATACTTTATAAGTGCAAAACATTGGCAAAATCAAGCTTAAAACAAGTTTAATAAGCAAGATTACACAAATGTATCATTGTTGGAACTTTATGATAAATTACCGAAATGCCACTAAACTCCACTAATTCCTGATTTTAAACCTTTAAAACATGCTATAAACATATATATATATATATGCAAATAAAATTCATATTTAAGCTAGGAATCAACATTAGCTTCAAATCTAAACTATTATTCAACCTACAACTCAAATAGCCAATATATATATATATATCATATAATGGTTCATTGAAGCTCATATACCTATATGTTACTCTCTAGGCACTAAATAACAAGACACACATGCATATACAATAATATATAACGTATATATGCAGTTTCATAAACAAAACGTCAACTTTAACTTTAAGATTTAAAATTCCCCTCATCTTCTTTGAAGAAAAATGCAGGAAATAGCATGGTTGTGCAATGGAAAAGCTAAATCCACTTGGTCTTGGCCTCAAATGCACTCTTGGACCTTCAATTTTCTTCCAAAATCACAAACCCTAACTTGGCTTTTTCTTCCCTCTTTCTCTCTAGCTTTGGCCGTCCCTTTGGTCTTTTTTTTTGTTTTAGGCTTTTATTAGCAAGGTCAAATGGTCAAGCTTAAGTCAATGGTCACTATTTGGTGCTAGCAAAATATCCTCCAATGTTAAATGACCACCTATGCATTGTCTTTCATTATAATTGCAAAAATGCCACTAGGCAAAATATCTCCAAATGTTGAAAGACCACCTTGCCCTTGTTTGGTCAAATTAGATGAAAAGTCATTTAAAGGCTAATCAAATGAACTTTCAATACACATTTTACTTTCAATTAACACTTAAAGCAAGTAAATGCACTTAAATTCCACACTTGGGTCTCATATCCTTCCCTCCTTGTAAGAATTTCGTCCTTGAAATTCACTCATTCAAGGCAATTAGAACTCCATTCAATCAAACATCTAAACATGATCACTTCAAGAGAGAGCCTCCTTACCCTTAGCAAACTCTCATTTATCATGCATTGAATCAAGCTAAAGCCCAAACATAGGTAAGAACATCATAGCCACATTGCAATCCAAGGAATCATAGCCTTAACTCAACCTTCATTTACAAAGCTCTCAAAGAATCACAGTCTATAACTCTAGCTCAAGACATCAAGTTCAAACCTATATATACATTATTATTATAACCAACTTCATCCCAAGGTTCACAACCTATGGCTCTAATACCACCTGTGATGATCCCATTTTTGCTAACATAGTCTCTGATACCATAGAAATAAACAACATATAATCCTGGGATTTGGATGCCACGGGCTTAACAAGATCACTCCTCCTAAGTCCGCAAAGGCACACTACAATAGCCCGATCACTAATATCCATAAAGCAAAATGCCAAAGCTATTAAAACCTTCTCAATTACATTCAAGAATCCATTACATCAAACCTTCATGACAACTCCTTGATACCAAGAATTACCTCTCTATAATAATTCTATTACATCATATAATAATTCTCCAATACATCATAATTTACATAAACTCCACAATTAATAATATACATTATTCAAAGAATGATAAGCAAGGCAATCACCTCCAAACTCCTTGAGCTTAAACTTGACTTTTCCTGAAATGTTAGAAAACGAGGTGAGCTTCACAAGCTCAATGAGGGGGGTGAACGGAAAGGTTTTGGAAACCATTTAGCTTGGAAATCCTTTTCGAAATCATACATTTGAGACCATATGAAATCAATATGCATTTAGAGAACCAACATTTAAGAACATGCACTTGAAACTATACGTAAACATTATGCACTTAAATAATTTAACTAGTATGCATTCAAAACAACATTTAAACATTAAGCATCTAATAAGCATTAAGAATTTAAAGACAATTAACGCAAATGCATAAAGCAATTAAAGGCAATAAACACAAGTAAGCTCAAGTAATAACAAAGTAAGTAAACATTCAGTAAGGATACGCTTAACAGTATTGATGCCGCTTACACATTCGCATTCTCACTCAGTGACATCGATGGCCCATCACTCCATGGACATTCTCCGTCCAACACGGGTGAGGGAATTAAATCATAGTCCCACTCAGTAAAAGCTATGACCCAACTCCTAGGAGTGAGGGAATTTGATCAAGGTCCCCTTTTATATAAGCTACGACTCAGTACCCCATAGGAGGGAATTGGATCAAGGTTCTCCTTTATATAAGCTACAACCTAGCACCTCATAAGAGTGAGGGAATTAGATCATGGTAGTCATGCCCTACCATGTCACGTTAAAAGGTTGCAACTATACACATTCACTTCGCACTCGCATTTAATCACGTACCACGCATTCACATCATTTGCAACACTTTAACACTTAGCCATTTCTGACATTACTTTACACTACATTTAGCATTCAATAACCACTAATATCAATATTTAACAACTAATGATAAACCAATGCTTTGCAACATATTCATAGACACTTTACAACAATTCCAAGCTACACTTATCCAACTCTTGATGCCACCCAATGCACATTCATATACCAAGTAATTATGTAGCAATGAAAGCAATTAAACTACCCAAAAGGTAGCCACACTTAAGTATAATCACATATACAACACAATAGAACTCAATAGCCTTTAATTCAACATTGTAACTCATTTACAACACATAACCACAAGTATTTAACATCTCTTTTTGTAACCAACAAGACAATACACTTACACACATGTACATTTTCATTTATTGACCACATTATCACTCAATGGCACATTGACTTACAACACTTAACAACTAGAATTTATCACATTTTAGCCATAGCTTACAATGCAATACAAGTGCATAAACATTATAATCATGCTCAACCACATCTAAAAATTAACATTCAACCAACCTTTTATCCAACTTATAAGCAGTACCAATGCACAATCTTCACATGACCAATAAATATGACAACTATAATACTTTATAAGTGCAAAACATTGGCAAAACCAAGCTTAAAACAAGTTTAATAAGCAAAATTACACAAATGTATCATTGCTGGAATTTTCTGATAAATTACCAAAATGCCACTAAACTCCACCAATTCTTGATTTTAAGCCTTTAAAATACACACACACACACACAGACACACACAGACACACACACACACACACACACACACACATATATATATATATATATATATATATATATATATATATATATATATATATATCATATAATGGTTCATTGAAGCTCATATACCTATATGTTACTCTCTAGGCACTAAATAGCAAGAAACACATGCATATACAACAATATATAACATATATATGCAATTTCATAAACAAAACCTCAACTTTAACTTGCAGGTGTTAGTGTGCTGAGTTGTGAAAGTGTGTGTGATATATAGAGAAAAAAAAAGGAAACAAAAAAAGAGGGGGTTGGAGGGGGTATTTTAATTTTTGTATTTAATTTTTCTTCAAAAAAAATTCTAAAATGACCTTATCCATAAGCCTTTTTTGTCTTGGTTTAAAGACATGGGGGAGTTTGGATAAAATAATAAGTTCATGGGGGTATTTGGGTTTTATCCAACAACTCATGGGGGAAATGGGATTAACTCAATTGATAAAATTTTGAGTCTGCAAGAAGAGGAGAGTTGGTGGAGGAATAATGTGATAAGTTTTCTTGTAGGGTATGGCTTGGAAATATCCTTCAACATGTACATCTAATTATAGAACAATCATGATCATGCATGCAGGTTAAGAAAATTATATTGATATTTGTTATACTAAAGGGTCTTCAATTCAAAACACTAACAGGCCTTTGGTCAAGTGGTATGTTCTTTACTGTGAATGCAAGGGATTGTGAGATCAATTTTCATGGGCGACATGCATAAAAAGTAAATCCAGTGTACCACTCTCTTGGTAAAAGCAAAAAAAGAGAACGAGAAATGTATTGATTGTGTCATTTAGAAGTTACTATTTGCCTTTGATATATCTGCCATAATGAAAATTTGATAATAACGCTGATAGTTGCACTAGTTCAAGCTACCCACACTGGTGCTTGACATATATCACATATTCATCATGTAATTTATTCATAAAAAATAGCAAGTTGTTATACTAGTTTAGGGGAAAAAGCGAAAACTTCCTAGTGTTTGTGCGCTAAAACTACATGTTTAAGTATGTGATATATGAGCATTGTTATATACTAGTATATTTTTATCAATCAAATACCACCTCCTACATGGATGCTTAGTTGGCATTTTAAAATAACAAACTTTTTAATTTATCTTTCTTTTTTTAGTATGTCAACTAAGTATACACATAAGAAGTGGTATTTGGGTGATGAAAATAAGGTGGTATATAGTATTTCTCATGATTATATACTTTATTAATTTAATGGTGGTCCCTAATTTATAAAAATGTAGCTCACTCTCTCCCTCTGTCCAATAACGACGAGGGGTTATGTGTCACATTTTTATAAATCATAAAGGGTTATTAGAATATTAAAGTACTACAAGATGTGATGCGTGACTGTGACAAAATGTAAAAACATAAGCCCAATACTGTAACAACACAAGCCCAATAGGAGAACCCAACCCAAAAGACTAGTTTGTTAAGAAGGAAAACCCCTTGCACTTAATAACCACCTCTTGTGAGGGGTGAGATCCCGATGTGAGATTATCGGCGTCTACAATGGGCTAACCTATCGACACTAGCTCAATGGTAGTCCTTTCCTCTCGGTGGCTGCACTCACCTACCAGTATTTAGTGTGACGCTTACCACACATTAATCTAGCATATAGTCTCCCCTCTATGGAAACCACTTTCAATGAAAGCACCAATGTAAGATAATAAGCAGTTGACATAAGCTAAGAGTAAATCCCATTTTCCCCATAAGTTCTTGCTTAAAGACTAAACTCCTTTATGAACTTTTCATGTCTCCCAAATTCCCCCATGCTATTATACTATGCCAAACAAAGCCTTATGACCAAGGTCATTTTAGTCTTTTCATATATTTTTTAAAAATAGAAATAACAAAAACTAAAACCACCCCTCCATTTCCTTTTCTATTCACTTCCCAATCCCCAACACACACCATACACAGTCCCTTCGTTCTTTCTCACCACACAAAATCAGGTATCATACACACAAGAATAACACCATATAAGCATAAAAAGACATGCACAAAACACACACGCACACAAATCAGAGATATGGGGCGTTGCAGGATTGGGTTTGGTTTTTTGCTGGGGGTTTGATTTTGTTATTTTAAGGGTGTTGACATGGGGGTAAGGGTTGGGGTGGAGGGGTTTGATGTTTGTTATAAGTGGGTTGAGGAAGACTGGGATTTTTTTTTTTTTGTGTGTACGTGCGCGTGTGTTTGCTTGAGATGCAGTTAGAAAGAATAGTTGAAGCTAGAGAATTGAAGATTTGAAGAGAAATTGTATTGATCACTACAGGAAATGATGAAATTGCCGGCGTTTATTTTAATCTTTCATGGCGCTTCGAAAGCGCAGCCTAAATTAATACCGGCGCTTATGAAGCGCCGGTGAATGTGCCGCTGCCGTAGGAATAGCCGGTGTTTTAAGAAAGCACTGGTACAAATAGATATATAGCAGCGCTTCATAAGCGCCGGGGATATCCTTTTTTCACAACGCTTTCTAAGCACCGAGGATATCTTTTTTAACTGCGCTTTTTAAGCGCCGGGGATATATGTGTTTATTTAAGCACCGAGATATCTTAATTTTTCATGGCGCTTCCATATAAGCGTCGGCGATATTCATTAACGTTTCATGATGCTTTTAGGTAAGCGCCACTGATAGTCTTCAACGTTTTACGGCACTTCTCGATAAGCGTCGAGGATATCCTTTAACGTTTGACAGCATTTCTAAATAAGCGCTGGAGATTTTGAATAATGTTCCAATGTGCTTTCCTTAATCGTATGACCTTTTTCCTTTTTGAAATTTCATGGGTATCCAAACTTCACTTACATTCAATGGAGCCTTGAAATTAGCAGGAAAAACCTCCAATATTGAGAAACTTTCAATGATAAAAGATAATACATAAAATACAATATTCCAAAAAGTAAATCCACAATCTCACATTAAAGGTAATAAATCCAAAAAATAAATCCACAATATCACATTACATAGAAAGTAATAAATCCAAAAGTAAGTCGGCAATCTTTTATATTACATAGAAGGTTCCTAGCAAAAAGAGACATCTTAACCAAAACATATTACATAAACCATCTTTAATAGCACTTGGGAGCTCCTTCAACCTTGTCAATGAGAGATCAAGGTCCTCATTTGTGACGCCCGAGAACTTAGCCGTACATCTTTTAACTGTTGCATCCACTATTTGCACATTTCTACTGTGCTTTACTTGTTGCTTTATGTGGTTATTATTCATCACATTTTTCAACTGCTTAATTACTTCGAATTAGCATTTTTCTTAAATCTTATTAATTATTTTAGGAATAAAAAAAATGTGTTTTTGAGCGATTTATGTTAGGAGCCTTCATTTTGGAAAATGTTTTAGTGGTTCAATGAATAGTGTTACGTAGTCTAGTATACTTTTGAGCTAACTAATATTTATTTTCACCTTTAGACTCCTTTTTTTTAAGTTAGAAAGACTTATTTTATAGACTTAACACTCACTCAACTCAACACCACTCACATATATACTCAACACAATATTAACAACTCATAACATAACAAAAAAAAAAAAAAGCTAAAAAGTTACTGTGCAAACCCGACAGCAGCTAGGAGAGGGAGAAGAAGATTTTTGCTCATCAAAACTCCATTTCAAGCCCTCCCAAGCTAGGTTCAAGCTCTTCCACAAGTGTACTAGCCTTCCCTTAACTCCTACGCACGATTGGTGAGGGATTCTTGCATCTTTTGTGAATTGAAAGTTTATGTCAAAATGTTGAATTTCTAGATTTGTTAATATTAGCTTATGATATGCTCAAATCTTGTTATACATGATGCATACATGTTGTAGAGACCACTTTTATGCTATTGTTTCATAATTTTAACGGTTGAATTCGTTCGTTGATCATATAGCATGAATAGTAATGAATTTTCTAGGGTTTGAGGAAATGAACATTTTAGTTTGATTCAATGATCCAAATAGATGCTTTAGGTGCTAATGAAGGTAGTGCAAAGGCCCCGTAAGGTTTAATTGTTCATAACTTAACAAAAACACGAAATAGGTGACTTTTTAAAAGGAGTTTCGGTGTTATCGCAAATCCGGGTTAATTTTGCCTTTGCATTTGGTATTCCTAGGCTATATAGGTTCTAAACAAGCTTTGCTAACTCTCGTTTGAGTCCCGGTTGAGGTACGTGTAGTACAAAGTCATAAGAGGAAAATTGGAGCTTTTGTGCTAAACTCGGGTAATTGGGCAACTTTGAGGGTCCTAAGGGTATCTTATGGGTTAATTAAAAGTATGTAATAGGTCACTTACGAATCTAGGACAATAGCATGAGTTTGGAAGGAAAACGATTTAAGTTATAAAGGGGTTGAAGTAGGAAATCGGTTGTCTCACGCTTCCATGATCTTGTAACTGTTCCTTAGGTGCTTAAATGTGTTTCTAAGGCATTCTTGAGCTTTTGGTGAGATTCTATGTGAAATGTGAAAATGCTCCTTTGTAACCATTTAGTTGTTTATGCTAATGCTTATATTCTAATTATTTTGAGGACAACCTACTTTGTTGTTCCTCTTATGTGTTTTTCCTTTCATTATTGATATTGTATTGCCATTGATAAATTCATTGCATAGTGGTTGCGCAACCATAGTGTCAGGGGCAGATGAGTTGAATATCGGCTGGGAGGCAACGGGATTGCCAGCGGATATTCGATCTCCGTGCCCTAGTCCCTCACTCACCTGGTCTGGAGATTGCTAGGGGGTGTTGGGTCGTAGGTTTATAGGGGTACATCCGGAATACACCCACTAGAGTGATTGGGGTTATGCCAGCACATTGATCGTGGTTCGTGGTTTGTGGCTCGTGATTCATGATTGAAGATAAGAGAATTCTAGAGTATTGGGGTTAAGAGTATCGTATCCTTTGATTTGTGTGGTCCTTGGCTATTTCTATTATCTTTTACTTGCTTTTATAGCTTAATTGTTTTACCTGTTGCATTGCACGCCCCAGGTAGACTTTATCCCTCACTGGGCAATTATGGTTGCTCATACCTTGCTAACATGTTTCAGGAGGTGCTGAGGTTGAACCCCAGCTAGATTTGGTTGAGGGTGAGGAGCAGGAGGTCCAGACTGATCAGTTGCCCTAGTTGCAGGGTCTATTTGCTTGAGGTGGATTATGGTTCTAGTTGATATGTGAAGATCTTGCTTGTTCTTCTTTATGTTCTATTTTGTAGCTTAAATGCTTATGTATATATTTGTGTTGTTGCAAGTTGAAAGCTAGATGATTGTGGTAGAAGACATGGAACTATGGCATGTAATAACTTATATTTCTGCTTCTAGCTACTTTGCATGCTTGGGTGTGAATGAACGGATGTATGATTGTTTATAATTTCTAAGAATGTTTAAATGCTATCATGGAGTGGTATGATAAGCGGTTTTGTAAAGAAGTTATATTGTGAATGCATGCTTGTTATGTTGTGGTTTTATTGAATGCTTACAGGTTTTCAGAATGTCCACGGTACAGAAGAGACTCTGTCTGTTTGTCAGGTCCAGACTTAACCTTTTAGTGTGGGGTTGGGTCGGGGCGTGACACCATTCATTGTTTGGATACCTATACCATTAGAAAACAAAAACAAGTATTAGTTATCTATGTAGATTTGCAATATACATAGAAAGAAGCAAGATGCAGTGTAGAGCAAATTTGCATCTGAAAATGGAGGCACTGAAACATCTTTGAGTTTCTAAAACAGAAGAAAGCATAAAAGAGTTGTACTTGGTTGTAGAGAAGAACAACAATGGTGATAGTACTCCATCAAAAGTTGTGATTAGCAAATGGCTTGAGCAGTTGTATTTGAATATAATTGTGAAGACAATAGCTGGGAAGATGTATATTAATGATGTGAATGATGCAAAAGATGAAGCTAAACAATTTAGAAGACTTGTAAAGGAGTTCACTTATACAGCAGGGGAATTTGTAGTGTCTGATCAAATTCCATTTCCATTGTTAAGATGGATTGATTTTAATGGGACTGTACTTAAAGTCTATGAAGTGCATTTCAAAAGAGCAGGTGTGTGCACTTAGTAGAAAATAATGCAGGAGTCACAATTTATCATGAACACAATGATCAGTAGAAAGAAGTGAACTCACAATGAACACCACCCAGATTACTTATCTAAAACTTTTGCATAGGAGGCATTCCAAGTTTTCAAGATAAATCATGATTACCACACATATGCAGTAACATGAACTTATCTAAAAGTATCAGGCTATATCCTAGAAAGTAACATGAACAAGAAGACTACTAGGGAACAACATGCATAAAATCCCAATAACGTAAAAAGGAAATAGCAAACCTTCATGCTCACTGCAACATAAATCATTGAAATCTTGAATCGTCACTTATTGCAATCATATGTAACACATGCAGTCCTACGACAACAAACTCGATTATTTAGAAAGAAGAGTTTTCTTGAGGATTTTATGTCTAATATTTGGTCAGTCACATAATATCATTCCTCTTAAATCAGATATCAAGTAATACTCTCCACAGGCACCCAGGCATAGCAACAAATAATAAGCAAGTCACTTGAAATCCAGGCATCATCTGTTGGTACAATAGTAATCACACAATCTCGTGATATAATTATTACTTGGCTGTAAGGTGGCCCACCTCGTATTGTAGCTATGAGAGCATCCACTGTATTCCTTAGATCTGCAATCTCAGTTTGATATTGATTTTTCAACTCTTTTATTTCCTCTTGTGAAACTATATTTTTTTCTTTTAACTCTTTCAGTTCCTCTTGTGAAGCTATATTTGATTTCTTCAACTCTTCCATTTCAACTTCCAATTTCTTATGCATAGTTCCAGAATATGTTTTCGAGCCATAGACCATACTCGGTGTAGGTCCCAACCCAAAACCTCTAACCCTCCCAGGGCGTTCTTCTCCTCGCAATTCTCTCATAACCTCGAGTTGTAAATCATAGTCACACTACCCCACTTCAAGTTCCAAAGCTCTTTGCTCCTTCATTGTATCACATCTCTCCTGAAAATATGAACTAAAAATAATTAAAACATTCATAAGACATAAAATGGGAAACAACGCAACAATCATAAGTAAAATACTAGAAAATCCGCCACATCATCATCAAAATTTCCATTTTTCTTCTTGTAGGTAGCTCGATATAAATAAATTTCACCCATTTTGGTCCCATCCTTTTCCTATAAAAGTGAACATGCAAAGTTATCTAATAATTATGCTAAATTGTAATAGTCCAATACAATATTTTCTATGTACCATGTCATAAAGTTTGTTGCCATAACTTAATCTTCCTAATGTATGGAGCCCAGTTTATTGCTTCCTATTTTTGGCTGCATTCTCACATTGTTTCTGTAAATAGGAAAACAAAATTCATCAAGTAAGCAAGTAGCAAAACAACTAAACTTAAAAACCATGCTACAAGAAATCTCTGAAATGCACCTGATACTTGGAGTCTGACCATAAAGCAACCAACCACTACCATTGTGGGGGATCCACTCTTGCATCCAATTTATCTATCTCTTTTTGCATATTATGTTCCATAGGCTTATCCTTGTCAAAGTACTTATCTCTCAAATGTTGTCTCCACTCTCTCCATTTCTTGCAGATTGATTTTTTTATATAACATCTCATTTTCTCTTCATTAAATTAACCAATGTAAATCCAAGTTCGTCTTTCTTTACTCCTATGTCTTATGTTACATCAGCCCAATTACATTGGAAAACTACAACCTTTAAATGTCCAGAATAATCCAATTCAATTACATCTGTAAGTTCACCAAAATACTCAATTTTTTCTTCTACGAGATTTGGATCTCGGGCAGAAGCAACGCTTGGTGTCATTGATGTCAAAACAACTCCATAATTTTGTGTTCGTTTCCCCCTATTCCAATCTTTGGTATGAAACTTTATACCGTTGTGAATAAAGTCTTTAAATCTTTTTGTAGTTTTAAAAGGACCCATAGAAAGCCATCTTATTTTATCTAATACATCTCCATGGCCCATGTTCAATACCTATATTATTCAATTTTTTTAATAAAATAAGATTTTAGTCACAATACCTATTACAAATAATTTAGAAATATATACTTACATGGATCTTGAACCATGTATGAAATTCCTGTACCACCAACTTTTGCAATACGCTTGAATTAGTACCATATCTTTTTGGGCGGTACTTTTGAATCTTGTATCTCTTAAATTCTCTACACAAAATTAACAAATGTTATTACTCATTATCATATGTATAAGGCCGTTGTAAATATATAAATGCATTAAAGGTGGTAGAACAAATGACTCACTCAACATATGGTTTTATTTCATCAATATGTAGCAAAACATATCTGTGTGTTTGCACCAATGATAAATCATCCAAATCTTTAATCTCAGGTGCTCCAATGGCTTTGCCACCACTAGCAAGCAAATATTTGTCTCTTTCTACAAGATCAATGTCATCATTTCAGCGTGGCCGATTAAACATGGTCTCTATGTCATCAAAATATCTTGAACAAAAGGTGAGACACTCTTGTGCAATATAACCCTCAGCAATTGAACCTTCTAGATGGGCTTTATTGCCAACATACTTTTTGAATATTTTCAAGCATCTACAAGATATGAAAGATAATTACATAAAGTCAAAAAAAATTGTTATTGAGTATTTAAATATGAAAAAGTTATCTTTCAATTGGGTACATCCATCTAAATTGAACTGGACCTGCAACCTTTACCTCATCAGCAAGATGAATGACCAAATGAACCATGATAGTGAAAAATGAAGGAAAAAAACATCTCTCCATGTGGCATAACAGTAATGCTGCACGAGACTTCACCTTTTCCATTTCTTCAACATTGACTGTCTTAGAGCATATGGCCTTGAAAATGCTACTCAATTTAATTATAAGTTTTGTTACTTGTTTGATCATAGATAAGCGCAATGCAACATGAAGTAGGTCTTGCATCAAGATATGATAATCATGGGTCTTAAGAGAATGTAATTTTCTTTCCTTAATATTAATACCCCTTGATATATTTGATGCATATGAATTAGGCACTTTCACATGTTTCAGCACCTTCAGAAATACATCTTTTTCTTTCCTAGTCATCGAATAACATGCAGGAGGGAAAAATTCTTTTCCATTAGATAACTTCACAGGTTGAAGTTGTGGCCTTATTTCCATGTCCTCCAAGTCATGTCATGCTTTTGAATCATCTTTGCTCTTTCCTTTGATGTTTAACAATGTTCCTAGTACATTTTCACAAACATTTTTCTCAATATGCATGACATCAAGATTATGGCACATTGTATTGAACTCCAAATAAGGTAATTTAAAAAAGATACTTTTCTTTTTCCAAAACGCTAATTCACTAACATGATTGTCACCCATCTCCATATGTTGCTCATCTAAATAATCATCTTCAATACTTGTAACTCTTGTTCTCTTTCTTTTAGAAGTAGTTGCATCATTCCTCATATTTATCGTATACTCATCAATGAAACTAACCCCTTCTAACTGCCTTATCACATCCGACCCAAATAATGTCTTAGGTTCCATTCCTCGTTCCTCTGTCCCGTCAAAATACTATTTTTGTGCATGAAACCTGTGCGAATCACTTAACCAACAACGGTGCCCTAAATAGCAAAATTTTCCCCTATGTTTTAACCACCTTGATTGCGTCTTATTTGTACAACATGGACATGCATATTTTCCTTTAGTGCTCCAACCTGATAAACAAGCATATGCAGGAAAGTCATTTATAATCCACATCAATGCAGCCCGCATCAAAATTTTTTGTTTATTTGTCACATCATATGTTTCTATCTTTTCCCACAATTGTTGTAACTCTTCAATAAGTAGTTGAAGGAAAATATCTATTTTATTTCTGGGATACTCTTTTCCTGGGATGATCTTTGACAAAATAAATGAAGATTGTTTCATGTATATCCACGGGGGTAAATTGTACGGAATCAATATTACAGGCCATATGCTGTACGCATTACTCATTAATCCAAAAGGATTAAAACCATCACTGGCTAATCCAAGTCTCACATTTCGAGGATCAGAAGCAAAACTGGGATATCGATAATCAAAATCCTTCCACGCTGACAAATCAGCGGGATGCCTTAAAAGTCCATCCTTTGTGTGACCCTCGTCATGCCACCTCATTGAAAAAGATGTTTTCGAAGACATGTACAACCTTTGAAGCCTTGGTACCAAAGGAAAATATCTCATAATTTTAGCAGCTGTCTTTTTTTCATACATCTTCCACTATCCTCATTGTCTTCTTGCCATCGAGATGCATTACAAACATGACAAGATTTTTGCGATGCTCTAACACCCCTATGCAACATACAATTATTCAGCCATACATGAATCTTTTCATACTTTAGGCCTAATGGATTTGTCATATTCTTCGCTTCATAACAAGATTTAGGCATTCTCGATTGTGGAAAATGGTTTTTCAAGAATTCAAGAAGTCTATCAACTGACTTCTTAGTCCATTTGTTATCGCATTTTAAGTGCATTAACTCGACTGTAAATGACAATATTGTTGATTTGGAACCAGGATAGAGTTCTTGGTTGCATTCCTCAAGAAACTTACAAAATTTTGAAGCTTCTTCATTAGGTACATTTTCAGATTGATTGTGTTGCTCAACCTCAATATCAATATCAATATCAATATCATCCTCATCCTCATCTTCATTTATTTCTTTACCCTCTAAACTTTCATTTACGAAATATGATCTATCATGAATTTCGAAAGCATCCCTCACTAAATCATTCATATTATTATGATTTTCAAGTGAATTGTTGATTGATGGTTCCATATCAACAAGAGGTGGTGCATCTCTATTTCTAACAATTTTTCCATGATAAATCCATTTGGTATACCCATTGATCATTCCATGACATACTAAATGTTCTTTCACTATGTGCCGAGATTGGAATAAACAATTGACGCACCGAACACAAGGGCACAAGATCTTTGTCCTTGAATTATGAGTAAATAGAAAATCAAGAAAGTTATCTACTCCATTAATATATTCAATGCTATATCTTGGCTTTGTAATCCAACTTTTATCCATCGATGGATTGTGCTATTGTAAGATGAAACAAAAAAATAAATAAATGTCAATAAATTCCCTTTTCTTTTCTTTTTCAATAATTGGATAAAACAACTAATTATTTGAGAAAACAAAGTGACAATAACATTCATAGATAATGACATGTAATTTAAATGTATGAAGGACTATTACCAAATTAAAATTCATAAATATGTGTAATAAATATACATTACGATGATAACAATCATATATTATCTAGTTCTAATTATGAGGGCATATACATATGTGCATATGTGTATATATACATACACATGTATATGTATATATATATTAGGGTAAAGGTCTAGTTTAGTCCATTATCTTTGGTGTAAATGACACTTTCATCCATTATCTTTCAAAATGAACCTTTTAGTCCATTATCTTTGGTGTTGGACTAACGTCGTTACTTATGTGAAACATATTGGACTAAAAGGCTCATTTTGAAAGATAATGGATGAAAGTGTTATTTACACCAAAGATAATGGACTAAAAGGTTCATTTTGAAAGATAATGGATGAAAATGTCATTTACACCAAACATAATGGACTAAACTAGACCTTTACCCTATATATTACGATTGTACACACACAAAAAATAAGAATCAAATAGACAAATACAAATATACATGCTTATATATATGTACATACAAGTAAAAAATAGTTGAAATGAACCTGGAAGAAGCAGATGATGGAGATGATTGGTGGGGATAGTGTTTTCTGCGAGTTGTTGCAATCTAGGAGGGGTATATATATAAAACCTATGCCAGCGTTTCACCAAAACGCTGCTTTATATCAATAAAACTCGGCGCTTCTACAAAAGTGCTGGTATTGAGAGACTATAACGGCACTTATGGAAAAACACCGCTTTTTCTAATAACATATTGCGGCGCTTTAGCGAAATGCCGCTATTGGTCTTAGGGTATGCCGATGCCTTTGTCTAAAGCGCCGTCATTATCCCAGCCATAGTGGTAGGATTTTTTCCTGCTAAATACCAATCATAAATTGACGGCGGTTTGTCCAAAGCACCATTGTTTTATAAGTATAAACGACACTTTACCAAAAGCGCCGCAAAAGACCTCATCTACTAATATTTTTGGTGGCGCTTGTTGAAGCGCCGCCTAATTTGTGTCGCCTATGCTCAGCTTTTTTGTAGTGGATAGCAGGAAGATTCAAAGAGTAATATGAAATAATGAATTGAAATTACAACTGAAAAGTAAGAAATCAAAATATTTCTCATATTTTGCACATGGTCTGCTACTGCTTATATAGTGTTATTGATGTGAATTCTTTGTTGTTGTAGTTGACTATCCTTTCCCATTCATCACAAAATCCTTCAGGTAGTTAAAAGCTCCTATCATTCTGTTGTTCTACATGGCTTCTCTGCTAGATTAGGCTCGCTAAAATACTTGCTAATTTGGTGAGTATGATTGATTTTTTTTTAGAGTGTAAAGGATGAAGGGAAAAAAAAGGTTTTTTTAATTTTTGTCATTCTTTTTCTTTTCTTTAAAAATTACAAGACCAAAAGACCCTTAACTATAAGACTTTGTTTGGTTAGATTTAAGGGATAATGCTATTTTCCCCCATAAGTTAACCCATAAATTTCAAAGTCCCCCATGTAATTTTGGTATTACTCATATTCCCCCTGTGCCTTCTAACATAGTTTAAGAAACTGTTAAATTTAAGGGTAATTTGGTCCTTTTATATTTAAAAGTAAAAAAAAATTTACACAACAAATCTTCTAACCAAAATCCCAAAAATACAAAGCCCTACCCCCAAACCAACCACCCGTGAACCCTACCCCCCTCCCCAACCTCTATCACTCACCTCTAACCCTTCTTCCAAAAAAAAATAAAAAAATAAAAAATAGAATCCCCAGCCCCCCAAATTGCAAGGTGTTAGTTTGTGGATGTAGTCGGTTTGGCGGTTTGGTTATATATATGGGTTTATTGTTTAGAGAGTTTGGGTGTGCCGATGAGGTGTTGGGGGTGGGAATTTGTTTTTTTTTTTTTTTTGGGTTCTTGGGTATATCATATATATATATATACCAATATATATATTATGGATTTGTGGTTTAGAGGGCTTGGGTGTGCCAATGGGGTGTTGGGGACGGGGGGAATTGGTTTTATTTTGGGTATATTTACATATCTATAGTATGTATAAGTATATATGTATGTACATGCATATGGGTTTGTGGTTTGGATGTTAGAGATGGAAGATGGTGGGCTCTTTTTTTTGGGTAATTAGACGGTGGTGGGTTGCAAGAGGATGATGTTGGGATTTGTTTTTTAAAAGATTTTTTTATTTTGTTTTTTAATAGATTTTTTAGATATTATTTTTTCTACTTATGAATGTAAAAGACTTAAATGCCTTTCAACTTAACAGTTTTTTTTAACTATGTTAGAAGGCATGGGGGAATCTGGGTACATGGGGGACTTTGGAATTGACGGGTTAACTCATGGGGGAAAATCGCATTATCTCTTAGATTTAATGATATGGGAGAATATGGAAATTATGAAAAGTTCATGGGGGAGAATGGAATTTACTCTAAGCTAAATTGACAAACCCAGTGTGGGTTAATTGCTTTTGATTAAATTCAGAGAACATTACAACGATGAGGTCTGGCCTCTTTTGGAAAATAAAATAACTTTTAAAGACTGTCTTTTACAAATGAATTCCCTGCATATTCAGCTGACTACTCTTTATATAGATGGTATCTTCATGCTGTTTTGGTTGTAACAGAATTTGCCAACTTCATGGTCAAATAGCCTTCAAGGTAGTTATGCATATTTTTGTCCTCGTGCTTCTACGTGGCTGGTTCGATAAATGTTGGTCCTTGCTTTCTGTTACACAAAACACAAGGTGATTATTTACGGTTTACCCTACTAATCTATGTTCAACTTGGTTCAGCTGTCTCTGCAGCTCAATTCTTCAACTGCTTATGCACTTGATTCTTTCTTCAAATTGCCTCTGCTTTCCTATAATTGTTCTAAAATAACAGCTTGAAAGAGAAACTCTTTAATCAGTTCGGATTAATATCAGTCTCTCACATATTAGTGGGATTCACATGTATAGGTTTCACCTGCTATGTAAGAGACTGATCTATTATTCCAGACTGATAAAAGAATTTTCTTGGAAACTAATCAATGGAAGTACACTGAGAAGTTGAAATTTATAACAACGTACTTAAGCAAAATGCTAACAAGCTTACCAGGCCATCAGCTACATGGAGCAGCTACATTTGCAGTGTGACAAGCATCTTTTGCAGTCATTGGTTCTTGGATAACCACCATTGCAATCACATTTCTTGATACACTTTGATCGTGAAGTGCCACCCCATAAGCAACGAGCCATGCATCGCATGATTGGTACGCATCCAGGGCAGCCAGTCTTCATCCGGTTAACAATGCAGCTACTACATTCTCTGCCATCCGATGGGCAGGCTAGCGCAGGCAAAGTCACCTCCCACAATAGCAGCATCACCATACACACAATACCTGTTTTTGATAACCTTCTTCTGGGTTCCATCTTTTCTCACCCAAGGTACCTAAGGCCAGTTAGGAAACCGTACCCTTTCTTTCAGCTTATATAGTAGCTATGGAATTCAATGGCAGAGGCACTAATTGATGATGAGTAGGCTTATCCCTTGTTTTTTTAAAAATATATATATATATATAATTTTAAGGTATTTTTTGTTTAAAAATTCAATTCAACCCCTATTAATATATATATATTTTTTAATATGTGTTAAATTATGTTTTTGAGTCCTTGCTTAATAAAATTTATTCATCCTCACTATAAATATCCCTCGTACTAATATAAGGTATTACAAGGCATATTTAAAAATAATAAACTATTTAAATTATTTTATCAAAATTATAAAAATGATACACGAATATTTAATTTCTTACGTTTTTTTATAAGGTTATGGTACCATCTAGTAATAAATATGCATCGGTATGGGGAAAATTAAACAAGATTTGACATCTGTTTTCAAGGTAGCAATCTGTAAAATGTTCATCTTCATGAACATTGCCTTATTGACGACCACTAAATGTGCTTGTCAACCTTTGAGTCAGCCATGTCTTGGATTGCTCAAAATCTCATCTCGTCATTATTGCACAATCTTTTTCCTAGTAGAGGCTTACAAGGTGCTCGACCAAGAGAAGAAAAAAAAAAAAAAAAGTCTTATAAGGTGCATTAAATTGGGCCTGTCCATCGATCTACTACAAAACTCAGGGTTCATGATTCCATAGCTACCTACCAAGATCAACAACGTACACTATCCAAATTCTCTTAAACTCTTTTATCAGTTTAGATTGATATCAGTCCGTGAAAAGATTGGGTTTCACATATATGTGGATCCACCCCATGTGAGAGAACCGATTGAATAGCAACCCATAAATTTGAATTGAGTCAGTTAAACAATGAAAAGTATAAGTGTTTTGCAGTATTCATATGTTAAATCCAATACCACTCGTTAAGGACTCTTTTGCACTGGGCCACCAATGTGGAGCTAGGTTCGCTTTCTCGAACTAGGCAGGTGTGATTTCGAGTTGAATACTTGCAAAACAAAGGATCCAATGTGGTGCATGGAGTCTTCCTCCAATACTTAACTCAGTTATGAGAATTAAGAGGACTTTAAATAAATTTGGAAGTAAAGTGAGTGTATCTCTACCGAGAATACCTTACTCTTTTTGGGCACTTAGTTGGGTCTTTTATAGATGGTGATGGTACCCAAAATTCAATAGAGGAGTGGGGTTATCCCACGATGGACATGGGATTGTTCCCCTCAATAGCCGAGCTCTTAGGCATGGTATATTATAGCCTCATTGAAAAAAAAAATTATGGGTTCCCTCCTTGATTATAAAACGAGAATAAACCTACTTACAAATTAGAGAAACAATACTTGTATAAAAAAAATAGACGTATCACGTATCATCTTGTTTTAGAATGTGATTAGCAAAAGAAGAAGGACAAGTAAGTCTACGTACTTGGATTAAATTGAATTGTAAAACCATAAGAAAATTCCTCAAAGTTCAAGCCCATAACCAACATTGTAATTCCTATGATCAAAATTACATTCTTATAATCTCCATTTATTAAAAAAAAAATAGAAATACTAATGACTAAATAGTATGAAAGCACTTTAAATATCAGAGGCCTGACATGAAACAAATTAATAGGATTCGAACACTGGACAACGGTGCCTTATTCAAGGGTCATCAAGGTAAACAAATAAACAATTTTTATTGTCTACAAGTGGAAAAACCAAAGTAAATCTAATTGCATAGAAGAGAAAGAATTATTAAATGTCTGCGGACTTGCTCGTGATATCGTTTCTTAGGATAGATATAGACTTTTGAGTTTATCGTTTTGCCATTCCTCCTGCTTTCCATTTGAATTCTCCTGGCCAACTCAAGCTTGCAATCTTGTACTGTAATCATTCCTAATGTGGAAATTTCTCCAAAACAAGAAGGGATCTCTCGCAATTACCCCCCTATGGGGTGGGGACTCCAATACTGCTTTGGTCGCCACTTACGAAACCTCCTCTCGCAATCGTCCACCACTAATTGCTCAAGGATGGAAAAATGATCTTCTAAAGCAATTGTCCACCCCAACACACTCTTAACACCCACATCACACGCACAGGCACACAAAATTGTCCAGGGAAACTTACGAATGTAACATGTCACAAGACTAAAATATTAAATTTCCTATGACTGCAAGCCTTACTCAGTAACAAAAGCTAGCAAATCTCATAAACAAGAAGTCAAAGCACAAGCTAAAGCAGCAAGATTGCCTTCAATTGAACGACATAACATCTCCACCAACATTGATCCATCATAGCATAATAACCTAAATCTTAAGCCACTGTCATAGTAATTCACCAAGCCAACATCAACACATGTATCTTTATTTTTCCTAAAACACATATATTTAAGAGTACCATAATAACCACCACTATACAAGTCCAACATAATAAAAATATTTACACTAATAATAAAAAAATTTATTCATCCAAACAAGATAGTGAAATTCAAAGTCCTTTCTGAATAGAAGTAAGGCAACTCTAATTCCCAACAACCATCCTCATTATCTGCAAAAGGATTAACGAAACAGGAATGAGTGAAAAATAACGTAGTAAGCAGGGGCAAGACTTGTTCTCGAAGAAAATCAAAAGATAACTGAAGAGTTGTCAAAGGTCAAAGAACAATTTAAAGAAAATTCAATGAGAGATCATAAATCATAACCAAAGTACAATATAAGTTGAACAAGAATAATAGTCCCATGAATCAGTTTCAAGGTGCATCATTAAGCATTTACTTATTCATATCCATATCCAAACAATGTCATTCAATAACAAAAATAGTATCTATATATTTCTAGCAGTGTCATAAACATATATAATGTCATTCATTATCATATATATGTGTGGCTACAGTTAACTTGCAGCTCAGGCAGCCAGTAGTGAATATTGCCCCCATTAGGTGTACAAGAGATATCCAAAACAAACGGTGTACCTGAGTAGTACAACTTAGTATATCGACCAATGACCATTAACCCTCATCAATTAGGACTGTTATGGAGTGTTTTTCCATCGCCCAAGGCACAATTCAAAAGTATACATTTTATTCATAAAACTTGTATATAACAATAAAAGTAATCCAATGAATCCAATTTTAATTTTGTCATCATTAAGCAGTTCAATTAACATAAATATTCTATTCGAAGTGTCCTTGTTGGCTTCGACCTGCGGAAAGATAGCATAATGGCGGACCTCGTGTTTTTTTCTACTTCTGCCAATTCGGGTTACTTACTCATATCTATATTTTAAGAATGTCATTTGATAACAAGAATAACAACTATTCCAATTTATCAACGTCACATACATATATAACTAGTGACAGAGCCACTTAGGTGTTAGGGGGTGCTGCACCCCCTCAACTTGAAAAGAAAAAAAAAAAAAAACTCTTTTATCTTTTTTTAAAAGAACTATTATATTAAACACTTTTACTGTACGAGTGCACCCTTGACCTCTTTCATTGTACGAGTGCACTCCTAACTTTGGGTTCCTGACTCCGCCACTGTATATAACATCATTCAATATCATGTAACTTTGGCTACTTTTATTTTCCAGCTCCAAACAGTTAGCCACGAGTGAGCATATGGCCAACACAAGATGTATAGGATGTCCAATAGAAATGATGCACCTCAATAATGCAGTGCAGTTTGTCAACTATTCAACTCCATCTACTAGGATCCATATCTAGTGTTCATCCATCCCACTAGTGGGACACAATCCAAAAGTGTCCATTTAAATCATAAAACTTATATAATGAACAAATTTATAAAAAGGAAAATTAGGCAAATTCATTTCAAAAAATATATATTCAGAATAATAAATGAAGCTTTCTAAGATCAAAAACTTAGTAAAGTAAAAACCATGTTTTAATATCAGTTTCAAGACACTAACTTATGAAATTTATGTGGCGTTTGACGAACAACATATATGCATGAATTATCAAACAAGAAAAACAATTGAATTTGAGGTAACACAAGTTCTATAAGGAATTAGAAAACTTCACAAAAGATTGGACTTTTAACAACTTAGAATGCAATAACAATATTTGTAAACTGCAGGGAAGCATGTAATATCAATAGGATTAGGAAATAAACGAAATGTAGGATCAATCACAACAAGACCAGACCAAAAATTTTAGGATTCCAATGGGAAATTGAGATACAACAAACAAGCAATGTTGCAGGATAACTAATAAAGAATCACTAACTTTCAAATTAGAGAACCAACACTTGTTTCAGATGGGATAAGCAAATAAGAAAGATGAGTCTACTTAGCTTGAACTGAGTTCTAAAACCCAAGAAAATTCCTCAAATTCCAAACCTTGTAACCAATTTGTAATTCCGGAATATGATCAACATTACAATCTTACAATATACCATACCTTTAGTTCTAATTTGCAGGCTAATAGAAATTTAAATCTCTAAAATAGTACAAAAGCATTTTAACTCTTAGGGGCCTTACCTTGAACAAATAGAAAAAGCACACATCAAATAGTTGCGTCTCATTCCAGGGTCATCAAAGTAAACAAATAAACAAGTAGAAACAGCAAATTAATTCTAATTGCATCGCAAAGAAAGAAATTCAATTGTGTTCACGCCGACTTACCAATATTCTTTCTTAGGATAGATATAGACTTTGAGTTCCTCATTTTGCAGTTCCTCGTGCTGTTCCTTATGAATTCTCCTAGCCGAATCATCAACAGAAGGTTTGCAACATCTCACTGTAATCATCCGTACTGTTGGAATTTCTCCAAAACAAGGAGGGATCTCATTAAGATCATTGCAACTGTCCAACACTAGTTGCTCAAGGTTGGGGAAAGAATCTTCTGAAGCAATCCACTCACAAATGTTGTGGAGATTGCTTAACTTCAAGTATTTTAGTTTTGGGAAGTCACCATCATTCACAATCCATGTATGAT
Organism: Ehretia macrophylla; assembly: GCA_037974665.1. NCBI lineage: Eukaryota > Viridiplantae > Streptophyta > Magnoliopsida > Boraginales > Ehretiaceae > Ehretia > Ehretia macrophylla. The sequence goes on from CM075781.1 coordinate 52,943,021, forward strand.
ACCGATCACCTTTAATTAATTTGAGAACCTCTAGATTGGGGAGTGCCCTCCCAATTTTTGAAATCTCATCCCATGATATATGAAAGTCTAACAAAGTCAACTTTTTGAGATTTAAAGGGAATTTAAACTCACTTTTCTGTCCCCATTGCAATGATCCCCTAAAGAACACCTTCAGTGACAAAAGTTGGCCAAAAGAGTCCAATACGGGAAATTGATAGCAGTTTGTGGAATGATTGAAACGGTAGTTAAATATGCATCTCAATTTCCGAAGTTTTGGTAGTCTTCTTAGTAAGTTCTCAGCATCTTCTTTGGAGGAAAAGCATGGTGTCGATAATGTTTCTAAATTATCCAATAAGGAGCTCTCAAGTCGGCTGTGGTGAATGCCAAAAGAAGCACGGTAATCTATGTGAACATGCCTCAAGTTCACCATATCCCAGAGAGAGTCTGGTACATTTACCACTTTAGTATCATAATAATCATATGCTTTGACAAGCAAAAATTGCAAATTCCAGAGATTGGCTATTGATGATGAGATAGATGCTGTTTCAGCTTTCACAGCTAGGTACCTCAAATGAATCAGTTTTTCTATTGCACCAAAATACTCGCCAATGTCTATAAAAACTAAATCCAACACTCTAAGAAGCTTGAAATTCTGAAAAATGAATGAAACATCACGCTGCAAAAAGTCCATCTCCGTAGTAGCAGTAAGTAATAGAGAACGAACACCACAACCAAAGGGTTTTGCCTCTATAAGATCATACATATGGGAACAAATCCTGAGTCGACGCTGATCATATACACTCGAAAATTCGGACCAATGATCCACATGTATCACTTGCAAGAAACTTTGTTCTTTAGCTTTTTCGAAGCAGAAATCATGTAATAGATCATGAACACGACATGCTTTAACTCCTCCATTGGATCTTTCTTTGGTAGCTATTACAAGGCTTCTACTAATAAGATCCACGAAACACTCCTCTGCTACATCGTCCAAACTCTTCGCCTCATTATTTCCTACAAATCCTTCAGCAATCCATAACTGTTTCAATTTCCAAACAGGAATTTCTTCATCTTCTGCAAATGCTCCAAAGTACAAAAAGCATGATTTCAAATGATCTGGTAAATGATTGTAACTAAGTTCTAATATGATCTTGCACTGAGTTTTTGAGTCACTAAAGATGTGTGAACTTACATTTACTGCAATTTGCTTCCACTTATCTACACTCTTCTCCACCTTTGTAAGAAGTCCAGCTATTACTACAATTGCAAGTGGAAGTCTCTTACAACTCTGTACAATTTGTTTTCCAACTTTCAGAAGTTCTTGAGACAAGCGTTCTTTCCGAAATAGCTTCTTCTCAAATAACTCCCAACTCTCATCATCAGAGAATTCACGAAGAAGATGCACCTTACTGCCAGCTTTAGTTTGTGAAACCACATTCTGGAGTCTACTTGTTATGAGAATACGACTATGATTTCTGTCATCTGGTAAAGATCTCTTCAAATCATTCCAAGCCTTGATGTCCCACAGATCATCAATGATGATGAGATATCTACGTCCCTTCAAACTTCTGTAAAGCTTTGCAGCTAACTGCTCATCATTCAGCTTATTGATTTCTTCTTTAGCGATTTCTTCATTATTGATTTCTTCATCAACAATGACAATATCGCCTAAAATCTTAAGCAACAATTCTCTCTTCCGATATGTTTGAGAAACAGAACACCATGCTTGAACATCAAAGCGCTCAACGAGCAAAGGATCCTCATAAATTTTTTTCGCTAGAGTTGTCTTGCCAAGTCCAGGCATGCCGACAATTGAGACAACATCTAATTTCTTTTGGTCTGCAACAAGATACTCCATTATCTTCTTTACCTCATCCTTAAACCCTACTACTTCGTCAATTGTTGTGTCAATAACTTGTGATGGAACATGGCTAGAAGTCTTTGCAACATCTTGGGCTTGGGTATAATATTTCTCCTTGTCATAGATCCTTGTCACGTCTAATTTAATAAGCATGGTTTGCCTTATGAGTTCAGAAAATGATACAATGATGTGAGAATCAGGAGAGTCTGGAGCATCTCTTGCTAGGTAAATGTCGATAACATATTCTGCCTCATATGCCAAGCCTATTATACGTGTCCAAAGATCTTTCACTTCTTCATACTCATCATGTTGCTGTTTGATTATTCTGAGAAAAGATCTTAGAAAATCAAATTCCTCATGAAGTGTTCTAATTTGATTCTTCAAAATCTCATTCAATTCTGTATGATAGTTCAGCAGCTTCTCCAACTGTACCAAGAAAAGATCCAAAAAGCCCAATGCATCAGTTTTGGGATAGTTATACAACTTAATCTCTGTGGCCTCAGCCTGAATATGCTTGATTTGGTCAAGCACCTTAGAAAGTGCATCATTCACTTCCCCATCCATGTCTTCTTTCATTTCTTTATCATAACAAGAGGAAAGGATAGGAATTGCTTTCCAAGTAATAGATTCAATAGATGTTAAAAGATAATTTAACTTTTCCAGCCTCAATTCATGTGGCAGATCCGAGAGGAAAGCTTTGAAAAATTTCAACTTGTTATAAAGCTTCTCACTAGGACCATTCAGATAACTACCAGAAGTGGCATTACATTCTAGTAGCTTTATCAGATTATGAAGGAGAAAAAACTCACTTTGCAGGGCACCGTTTGTTGCATCAGATAACTTTGAAGCTTTCAAGACAGCTATGTAGATTTCCTTGACTCTAATCTTTTCTCCCAGATCAGAGAGCATACAATTCATAGCGAGTGACATCTCTTCATCCATTTTGTCAACCAAGCATGAGTATAGGAGAGATGCAGCTTTGTCAAGCAAAGTAATGAGAGGAGTAAATAGTTCACATTTGTTTTCCTCCATAAAGCGTACCACTGTGTCTGCAACATATGTAAGCAAAGGTTGTAGAAGTAGTAGCTTCTCTTTGATGGAAGGAGCAATTAGGTCTGCCTTACAACTGGATAAATCCCCAAAACCCTCAAGAAGAAAATTATTAATTTTCCTAAAATATCCATTCCTGTTAAAGATTTTCGGAAATATAACATCATATTCCCTAGTTTCTGGATTAATTATAACATTCTTCATTTTTTCTCTCAAATCCGCATACACACTGTCCAAGTCCAAGATGAGACTTCCATCTGCTAGTTTATTAGAGAGTGAGTGCAATTTCGTCCTCACATCAAAAACCCCACGAGTGATACGCATTTCAAGTTCTTCATAGCTTGGAACACTGAGAAATCTTCCCAGAAATCGAAGCGCCAGTTTGAGGGATAAGACGTGATCCTTTAGCAAGGCACTACCAATAACACTCTGGCATTCTTTTTCTTGCAACTCGAGAAGTGACAACGAATCATAAATATTTATGAAAGGACTCATCATTTCATCCATTTTTCCTCTCTAGTTTCTGCAAGAGATCTTAAAACCGGAAGGAACCCTGCAAGAAGAACAAACTTTACTCATGAAATGAGCCCTGAATTCATGGGAATCATGTATTTAAAGATTGCACCCATAATGTTTGACGAATTACATTAGAGGATTCGCTATCTAGTCAAGTACATACTCTAGTAATATGTAGTTGGATTTTAGTATAGCCAAACCTGTTAATAGATTCGATGGAAACTTAAAGCTCTATGTAATCTTGGTAAAGCTAAATATCTTGAACCCCAAAAATCCCCTATATCAATCCAAACGAAGCCTTAGTTGAAATCTTTACCACATCTTATTCTTAAGAACATGAGTGTACCAAAATGCTAAATTATACAAGACCAATTACATCCAGCTTAAAAATAAACTCAAATTATAATTCTTTGGTTGGCTTACATCACACAAAGCCAAGAAGTAGAGAAATGTGAAGGAGCTTACAGTAGTACAAACAACTCTGATTCTTTCTCGAGCTACATGCCTCCACACTATTGATAGTGAAAAAAACCTCTCTGTAGCTCTATCTTGGTACACCATATGGGTATAAAAATTAGAAGCCTGCAGTAGAAGAATGAAGAGAATCGCTTTAAATCTTGGGTAAAATAAATGACAGCACTTGTGTTTACCGAAACTGCATATTAAATTTTGTGTTTGTTACCATATTTTGTACACATGTACATAAATGAGGTAGATTTTAGAGTGTTGATAGCAGATTTAGTCAATGATGTTAGGTGAAAGGTCTCTTTTTCTTTTTATATATAGTTATGGTTGTAAACATGTGAGAACAAAACAACAAATTACATATTAATTTGTTTTTTTTGTACACTCTATCTTACTTACAAAAATGCTTCTAAACCTCAACAGTGTTTTAGAAATATTTTTTTTCCGGAGTGTGTAATAAAAAAAGCTGTACCGTACCGAATTTTTATATGGGTGGATTCCAGAATCATATGATTTTATTTTTATTGTTTTTATGTCAAGAGAATCATATCATTGAAGACAATGTAGAGTGTGTTTGGATAGGGGAAATGGGGGGAGGGAATGGTAGTGGAGGAAGGGCTTTTGTCCTTTTGTCCTTTTGTCCTTTTGTCCTTTGGTTTCAGTAAATAGGTAGTTGGGGGTCGAGTGTGGATGAGCGTAACCTTTTCATAACCCGAAATACCATTACCTCGATTTGGCATAAAATTAGAGGAGGAAAAAATACTATTTTTTGTAAAAACAATTGTACCCTTCTTCATTAGATAAATTACAATCAAGCCATCTGTATAATAATAAGAAACCTATCTTTACTCTACTCTTCTCACAGCCGCTCATGATCTTCCACAGGCTTCACCCAACAGGTTTTTAATATGAACAAAGAGATGATTCATCTATGTGCAGGAATTTCATTAGATTATTTTTAATACGAACAAACAGAAGTTTCTTTTTTTTTTCTACTTTTTTTTTCCTAAGTTCTTGACTGTCCTTTTTTTTCTGCTAAGTTCTTGACTAAACAAGTTTATGACTTGATTGCGTGATTCTGTACGTTGTGCTACAAAATTGGGAGCAAATTCAGAACTTGACGAAAACTTTTCTTTTCTAATTTTTTTTCGAACAAGTTAACGTGAGCTGCAATTTTTTTTTTTTTTTTTTTGTTGGGTCAAGAACGTGAGTTGCAGTAATGATGACAAAGGAAGAAGAATGAAGAAGATGATGACAAAGGAAGAAGGGAAGGATAATCAAAAAATAAACAAGATAAAGGATAGACGAAAACAACAAAGGGGTATGAAAGTTATTTTATACATAAAATTTATTCATTCATTCTATTTTCTTCGTAATTTAAACAAAAAACACTTACAATCATTTATCATAGTTTCTTTCCCTTAAATTATTTAGGGTGAAGTGTACCAGACCTCTTATATTTTAGCGAAAGTACACAACACCCCCCTATAGTTCAAAAACTCCTTGAACTAGTCTTTATATTTTTTAAAAGTATACAACACCCCCTTACAGTTATAAAATCCGTCATATTTAACGGATTTTGTAAAAAAGACGTAAATATCTTTTTTTTTTTTTTCATTTCTCTCTTTTGTCATTTCCTCTTTTATTTAGGCAAAAAAAAATGGTAATTTGGTCAATTTATATAATTATTTAATGAATAAATTTGTTAAAAATTAAAAAAAATATCACTTAACGCGTGTGAAGTACACTATCTGTTAAATTTAACGGATTTTTTATTGATAGGGAAGTATTGTGCACTTTTGAAAAACTACAAGGACTAACTCAAGGAGTTTTTAAACTATAGGAGGGTGTTGTACACTTTCGTTAAAGTGTAAGGAGATTTGATACACTTCACCTAATTATTTAATCGAAACATTATTTAATCCTCTCATTTACTGTTTTTTATGATACTCGCATCTTTTCTCTTTTATTAAACTTTTCTCCCTCAATTCAAACAGACTGTAAAGGCGACATTGCTAGTTGTATAAAAGAAAAAAGATGAGACATTGCTAGCTGTATAAGGGAAAAAGGATGAACTGTCCATCTTCATGACCTTTATGTTTTTCTTAAGGCAATTTATTTTGGATTTTGACCTTTATGAAAACTTAGATTTTTACCAACTTATTACCCACTTATTTTTATTTATTTCATAATTGTTAAGTTTTGCTTTGATATCCAAATATTTTTTGTTTAGTACTGTAGTTGATTTTGATATATAAACATAATAGATGTTTTTCATTTTTGTGTAGTATATACTGAATTTATATTCCTTCTTGAATTAAACAAGAAAGAGTCATGCATTGAAAACTCTATTAACACTATAATGTGTTTAAATTAGATATTGGTTTAGTTTTAGCAGTTGTAATCTATCATAATCAAAAACGTGATTTTAGGCATAAATCTAATAGTTTCTTTTTTTGGTGATCCTAAAGTCACATCAAGATAGTTTTGTTATAAATTTGAGTTTTTCTACTTCAGTTAAACCTCGTTTGTGTTCACTATTCTTATTATTCACCTTGATTATTTGGCTTATTGACTATCTTTCAACGCATTGCCCTTTTAATAAATTTCGCAAACTTATCATGCTACTTCATATTCGGCCCTGTACTTTGTGTCTTGTTACTAATTTATTACTTCAACTCATGAACGAAGACATGTTGCTTGATTCCACTGGCTTATCTTATGAACTAGTTTGAACATTTATTACTTGTTTGAATCACTTGAGTTATATTATTGGTTGTGCTTAATTTCTATTTGCTAATTCCCTTAGAGAAGAAATATATATTCATGTAAGTGGGGTTTTCAGTGTACTACCTCCCTCTTCTTGGACATTCCTGTTTTTTTTTAAGAAAGTTGAGGCATCAACATTTGTATTGATTTTGTATACTGCATAATAGGGAGCAGTTTAGATTTTTGTGTTTGGATGTTATATGCAGGGGTAGAGCTAGAGATTCAATATTGAGGGATTAAAATATTTTTTTAATGATATTATATAAATTTTTTTAAAAATAAGGGGAATCGATAATTTTTTCTAACGATACTATATAAATATTTTTAAAAAAATTTAAAATGTTGGGGGGTGGGGCCCCCGCCGGCCCCCTAGTACCTCCACTGGTTATATGATACTTCAAATGGTTATTATGTATAAACTATAATATATGTTATTAATTCTTTTTGTTGCATTTCTTTCTCTTTTGATTTCTTTTTCTAGTTCATTTTACTGATTGGCCTATCATGGAACAAAAAGAAAAAGAAAAAAACTATAGTGTTGATTATTATATTTGGTCTTATTACTATTCATAACTCTCTTTGACTTCTTTTAATTGTTATGATTTAAAGTGATTGATTTGTATCAATTTTGTTTTTTGCTAATCAAGCAAAAGTGTATTTCATTAAAGTTCAAACTCAACCATGTACAATATCAAACCCAAAAATAACCAAAGTGAAAAATTATACAAGAACATTCTCAAGGCTCAAATTACTACAAATCACATTATTCAGTTCATTTCTTCTAAATTTGTTTGCCCTATAGATCTTCAAATGGACCATCTGCTCAATTTTCTTGCTAATATCCTCCTCGGTGCAAAACACTTGCTTATATATGCGCTGATTTCGCTCCCTCCAAATTGAATACACCACCGAGCAAAAGAAAATGCGCAGCATAGAAGCCTTCAACTCCTCACCTCGGCATAACCTTCTACTCCAATCACCAATGTTATCCCAATCCCAGATAAACTGCAAAATATTCAACTTGTTAAGCCCACAATCAAGAATTCTCTTGCTCAAGCCACACTGAAAGAACAAATGTTGTCTATCTTCAGCTACCATACCACAAATAACACAAGTACTATTATCAGTAACTCCCCACCTATGCAATCTATCTTTCGTAGGTAGTTTGTCTAGAAGGGCCAACCAACTAATCACGCTGCACTTAGGTATTCGGTTCTTTGCTTGCACTAACTCATGCCACTGCATTTCCTTCCCCCTGCTTCTAATACAACTCCATGCCGAGGCAATCAAAAAACATCCATTAGAGCTCCCCTTCCATCTAGTTTTATTGCTTGTATTAGCAACAGGATGGAAGTCCACCTGATGGCTAATACTTTGCACCATCGGGTGATTAGGCCAATTCCACAATCCCCCTTGGATAACTATATCCACCTTATCCTGCTATCCAACTTTAGTGTTCAAAATCTACTGCTTAGGAACACAGTCCGCAAGGTGCCCCCAAGGATGCCAAGGTTCTAGCCAAAATAAAGTATTACTACCATTTCCAATCCGAACAACAAATAACTCTAGCTCTATCTCTTAATTTCATGAGTTTTCACCATTGCCAAGAACAATTAGATCCAATTTTATAGTCCCAAATGCTATCATTTTTAATGTTGTAGCTTTTAACCCATTTGGACCATTGGGCCTCTACTCCTGTGAGAATTTTCCAGTAGTGCTTAAGGGCCCTAGCAGTGTTGATGTCACCAATACGTCGGAAGCCCAAACCTCTTTCTTACCGTGGCCTACAAACAACCTCCTAGCTAACTTTATCTCCTTTAGCCATTTCACTTGATCCCTTCCACAGGAATGCAGCCATTCTCCTTTCAATTTGATCAACACCCTCATCCAATATGCTTGAATACCATAGAGAACAACATTGATAAGAACAATACAACCTGCATAAGAAAGTTTTGTATTGGCCCAATGATTAATTCTAGCAGTCACCCTATCAATCAGACCCTTGCACGAGTTTTTGGAAATACAAATTGGAGAGAGTGGAACACCAAGATAGATAAAAGGTAGAGAACCTTCCTCAAAGTTCAATATTCTCACTAACTCCTCCTTAAGACTATTTGTCGATCCACCAAAGTAGATACTACTCTTCGAATCATTGACAGTAAGACCAGACAACTTGCTAAAGAGATCCAGGCCATACTTGACTGCTTCAATTGAGCTCTTCTTTCCCTTCAAAAAAATTAACACATCATCCGCAAAGCACATGTGAGTGATTTTCTGTTTAGCACATCACTTGTTACTGTGTTGAATGTATCTGTTGATAACATAATCTTTTCTCTCCTTATTGTTTATTGTGAATGCATGCATACAATTGTGTGCTCATGTGTTATTGTGAATGCATGCATACAATCTAATCTCTTTAAATTAATATTATTAAGACGACTAAATTCTATTAATTTAACAAAATATTAATTTATCGATTATTATTAATTTATAAAGATAGACACGACATTAATTAATTGAGGGTTATAATCAATGAGTTGGAGTACAGTTAAAAAATGGAAAAAAAAAACCTTTTAGTCCCTTAGGTTTAACAAAATACTCAAATTAGTCCCTGAGGTCTGCATAATACACATCTTAATCCCTAAAGTTAAATTTACATTATTTTTTTTTAACAATAGAAAGGTATTTTACATATTTCACTAACCTTAAAAATGAAAAAATTATATTTTGTAAAGAATTAAACTTCTCTTTAAAAAATTGTGAACTCTCTAAGTTATCTCTCAACCTTAAAGACTTTTTGTCTTTAACCTTTCATTTCCCTTCAAAAAACTCCAAATTGGAAAGATTGTAAAATCCTTCCAATTAAAGAAAATAGAGGAATTTTGGAACATCTCTATAACCTTTACTTTCTTTTAAATTGCAATCCAAACAAAGAAAAAAATTCCTTATTCCCTCCCATTCCATTCATTTCCTTTATAAAAAAAAAATGAATCCAAACAACCTGTAAAAGAATCACAAACCCTCCAACCTTACAAATGACACTCCAAATCCCTTGACCCAAAAATAAAAATAAAAATCTAACCCCAAACCCCATCACCACGGCTGACACCACTGTCACTACCACCGCCACTGGCCCTACCACCATCAATACCACCACAAACCACACCCTACACAAATTCGACCACCACTATCAAAACCACCAACACACTACATACCACAAACCCGACCACCACTATCAATACCACCATACACCAACCACCATACATATGCAAATCTACATACCATACATCACACATATGCAAATATACATGTCGTTTCCTTACTTCGGCAAGGTTGGTATGCGTTATTTTCATAAGCTCCGTAATAAATTCTATTGCCCCATAGTCAACATTGACAAGCTCAGGTCAATGGCGCCACAAGAAGGCAAAGTACCCTCAGCGACTAATTTGGGTACTAAAATGGGTATTTTACAAACTTCAAGGACTAATTTGAGAATTTTACTAAACCTCAGCGACTAAAAAGTTATTCTCTCGTTAAAAAATAAATGTCAATCAAATCGTGAATTTTCCCAGTGAAAATGACATAAACACAAAGGCTACATGACACGTCAATCTCAAAATGAAGCTAAAATTGAAGTTGATGATAGTATACAATGCAACGACCCCACATGTTGATGACATCATGCAAACTAACCATAATAGTATTTAGCCAAGGCGTATCACATGCCAAAAGAGCACACTGACCTACTGGGCTGATTATGAGATCCCAATGTAACAAAAAGTAGTATAAAGTATCAAGGAACTGACAGTATGTGGCATCTCTGGAATATCTGAAATTGTCATTCTTTCATTTTCCTAGTTTCTGGAGGGTAGCTCATTGAAAAGGCTATTTGGGAAAGTTGTAAGAAATATCATCTCTGTAAATTTTTTTTTTGCAAAATCAATATAATATCTTCACCTTACTTAAACTCGTCCTTCATATTATTCACTGTTCCAATTGGTACTTTCATTGTCCTCCAACCATGGCTGACTCTAGTCGCTCCAAAACTGTCGAAGACATCTTCAAACAACTCACCGCCACCTCCGTCACCCAAGACCAACTCCTTCAACAACTCACATCTTCCTCCACCGACACTGACCAACGCCTAAACACACACCAAGATAACTTGTTCGAATTAGCTATCAAGTTTACCACTATTGACGGCAAACTTGACCAGTTGATTCGTCGTTTCAACAAATTGCCTATTCATCAAATCCATCACCAACCGTGTCTCTTTGTCCCTCTTTTACCTCTGTTTCCACTTTGGCTACTTCATTCCCTTCATTACCTACCTTTGTTCCTTTTATTTCCAGTCCATCACCGCACCCCTCTATTCTCCTCGTCACTCTTCTCACTCATCTCAACTCTATTCTAATTCATCCCCAACTACCACTATTTCATCCGATCATGTTCATCGAATTTTTTAATTCTCACTCCATGTGCCTCGAGTTTCCCAGATTCGATGGCGTCGATCCCGCCAAGTGGCTTTTTAAGGCTGAACGATTCTTTGCCTTTCATCGCACCTCGGATGACCAACGCTTGCTTATTTCTTCTTTCTACATGGAAGATAAGGCATTAGCATGGTTCCAATGGATGAAGCGTAACCATCAGTTCCCTTCTTGGAATCACTTTACCTATGCCCTTATCTAACTTTTGGCCCATCTAAATTTGAAGACTATTCAGGAAGCCTTGCAAAACTCACTCAGACATCCACTATTGAAGCCTACTAGTCCATGTTTGAGTCCTTAGCAAACTGGACTATGGGCTTACCTCCGTCCTTCTTAGTCAACTGCTTTGTTGTTGGCATTCGTCTCGAAATTAGGATTGAGGTTCGTGCGTTTCAACCTACCACATTGCCTCAAGCTATTGGGTTGGCCCGCCTACACGAAGAAAAGCTCCTGGCCAAGTCGCGTTTAGGCTCGCATTATCCTCATTCATTAGTCCTATTCCTTTGAGCCCATTCTCATCTGGACTTCATCCACCTTTGGGTTGCCCCACTTTCACCAGCCCACTTCCACCCACTACATCCACACAGCCACCCTAATCTTCTTCTTCCTCGCTGAAACCACCTCCCTTTTCTTCCCCTACTATTAAAACAATTTCTCTGGCAAAGATGCAAACCCGTCATGAGAAAAGTCTCTGCTACTATTTCGATGATAAATGGACATCCTGTCATCGTTGCAAAACTTCCCCACAATTATTTGTTCTTGACTCCCCCGTTTCCTATTCCACATCCGACGACGATGCTTCTCTTGCTGAACAGCTTCAATTGGCCGAATTATTACTACCGCCATATATTTCTCTTCACGCCTTTATCGACAACCCTTTCTACCACACTCTTTGCTTTCTCGGCACCTTAGCTGGCCACTCAGTCTAGGTCCTCATCGATGGTGGTAGTACACACAATTTCATCCAAACACGAGTCGCACATTTTCTAGGTCTTTCTATCACAACTACCCCTCAATTCTCCATCTCTGTCGGCAACAGCGCGAAACTCCTTAAGGAGGGATACGTTCACTATTCAAGACTTTTCAATCATTACAGATCTTTTCATCATTCTACTCCAAGCCTCCAATGTTGTCTTAGGAACGACGTGGCTATCTATGCTAGGGCCTGTCATCCACGATTACTACAACCTATTCCTTGAATTTCACCACAATGACCTCCCAATTAGACTTCAAGGTCAGACCACTCCAATTATTATATCCATTCCATATAACAACCTCTGTTAATTACTCAGGTTGACGATGTGGCCAAGCTCTATAGCTTAGAAATCTCCCCTCCTACCGCATCTGACGTCAGTCTGTGTCTCCACCTATCGCTGCCTTATTAGATCAATACACAACTGTTTTTACAACTCCTAAAGGCCTACCACCCACTCGGCAATAGGATCATCACATATACCTACAACCTAATGCCTAACTGATTAATGTTTGCCCTTACCGTTACCCACATTTCCAAAAGACAGAAATGGATAAACTAGTTTCAAATATGTTGTAGGAGGGCATGATTCGCCCAATCACCAACTCTTTTTCCTCCTCCATGCTTCTTGTTAAAAAAAGGATGGATCATGGCATTTTTGCATCGACTATCAGGCGTTGAATGCCATTACTATTATTAATAACTTTCCAATCCCTACTGTTGACGAGCTGATTAATCAACTTCATGGTGTTGTTTATTTTTCAAAGTTGGACCTCCGAGCCAGTTACCATCAAATCCAGGACCACTCATTCGACATCCCTAAAACAACGTTTAGAACACATGAGAGACATTACGAATTTCTCGTAATTCCCTTTGGTCTTTTAAATGCACCATCAACCTTTCAAGTTACCATGAACTCTATTTTTTGTGATCATTTATGCCAATTCGTGCTAGATTTTTTAATGATATACTGATTTACAACAAAACATTTGATGACCATTTATTACATTTGGAACAGGCAGTTTGTCGCCAAGTTGTCAAAATGCACATTTGGCCAAACTGAAGTATCTTATCTGGGCCATATTATTTTAGCATCCGGAGTATCAATAGATGGCGACAAAGTTACAGTCATGTTACAATGGCCCAAATCATCTTCGATCAAAGAGCTACGAGCTTTTCTTGGTTTAACGGGTTATTACCGTCGATTTATTCGACGATATGTAAAAATTGCAAGTCCATTAACAAATTTGCTTCGCAAAGACAGTTATGAGTGGACATCGGCAGCTACATCGGAATTTGACCAACTCAAGCGTGCTATGACCACTGCACCTGTTCTTGCTTTGCCCAACTTTACCATCCCTTTTTGTCGTCAAGACAGATGCCTCAAGGATTGCGATCGGTGCCGTTTTAACGCAAACTGGCCATCTGATTGCCTACTATAACAAAAAATAATCACCGAGAATGTAGGGTGCACAACCTACCATAGGGAGATGTTTGCAATAACCTCCATAGTTGCGAAGTGGCGTCACTATCTCTTAGGCCACAAATTTACTATCTTCAATTATCAATAAAGCCTCAAGAATCTTACTAAACAAACTATTCAAACACCAGAGCACCAACATTGGTTAAGTAAATTGCTGGGGTATAATTTTGAGATCCGATATAAGCCCGGGAAGCATAATGTCGTGGCAGATACTTTGTCTAGACCACCGACAATAGCACTATTTGCTATCTCAATTCCCACTTTCGATATTCTCCAGGCTGTCAAAATTGCCAATACCACTTAACCCGAATTGGTCAAGCTTTATGCTTAGCTCAAAGAATCGCCGCAGTCATTACCACATTATACAATTCATGATGATATTCTCTATCATTGTAATCACTTGTTTGTTCTACTTTCTCTGCACAATTATGTATTACAGGATTTTCACTCATCTCCTATGGGAGGTCATACTGGCTTTAGTCGTACCTTGCATCGCCTTCAAACCATATTTTACTAGCCATCATTTCGCAAGGATGTCATGCATTATATCAAACACTGCTTGGCATGCCAACAGGCCAAATCCCTCAATACTTCACCAGCAAGATTGTTACAGCCTCTTCCCATCCTATTGCAGGTGTGGGACGATATTGCAATGAATTTCATTAGCGGATTACCGACATCCAACGGTAAAGCTGAAATTTGGTAGTCGTTGATCGCCTCACAAAATATTCATATTTCTTGCCTCTTCCACCTGCACCTACTAGCATTACTATGGCTGAGAAATTTATTGTTGAAGTAGTTAGACTTCATGGATTTCCTCGATCCATTATCACAGATCGTGACCCCTTGTTCCTCAGCTTCTTTTGACTGGAAATTTTCAAATTACAAGGCACTAAGCTTGCGATGAGTTTGACCTATCACCCTCAGTCCGACGGCCAAATTGAAAATCTTAATAAAACTTTGGAAATGTATTTATGCTGTTTTGTGATGGATACACCGAAACAATGGGCTAAATATATTCCATGGGCCGAGTTTTGGTACAACACTATGCATCATTCGGCCATTGGGATAACCCCATTTTGGTCCCTGTATAGTCACGACCCACCAACATTACTCTACTACACTCTGCAATGCACATCTAATGCTGCAGTTGAAGTTGAATCGGCTGATCGTGATGCTATTTTAACTCAAGCTTAATCTCTCTCAAGCTCAAAATAGAATGAAAACACAAGCCGATTAGAGACGCACTGACAAAGAATATAAGGAGGGTAAGTGGGTTTTTGTGAAGTTGCAGCCCTATCGACAACTCTCTCTCCGAGGCTATACCAATCAAGAATTAAGTCGTCATTATTTCGGGCCATTTCCCATTCTGCAACGCATTGGCAAAGTGGCATATAAATTACAGCTCCCATTGATGGCAAAAATACATTTGGTGTTTCATGTTTCTCTTCTCAAACCATACCATGGTATTCAACCACCCACAATTACACCAGCTCACAATGGTGCTACCTCCCCTATTTTTGAACTACAACCAGTAAAGGCACTGGACTCTCGCATTATTATTCGACAAGGAAAACAAGTCTCTTAATATCTGATTCAATGGGATAATTTGCCACTTACTAAAGCCACTTGGGAGGATACATCTGAATTCAACAAAACATACCTAACCTGGAACCTTAAGGACAAGGTTCATCTTCCACAAGGGGCATTGTAATGACCCTACATGCTGATGACATCACGCAAACTAACCATAACAGTATTCAGCCAAGGCATAACACACGCCAAAAGAGCACATTAACCTATTGGGCTGATTATGAGATCCCAATGTAACAAAAATTAGTATAAAGTATCAAGGAGCTGATAGTATGTGTAATGCCTTGACCCCTCACAGAATCAAGTCCCCGATCCCAAAACCCTAAGTCATGAAAAAAATGAGAAAAAACGGATGAAAATTTTCCTATTTCTAGGCCTAACCAACCTGCAAGCAAAAGAATCATCACACAAGGAACATCAAATATATACATAATTTAGTTCATTTCTAGTTCTTGCACTACAAAAAAATCAGTAATAGGCGGCGGTTTTTTTGTTCACTAGCAGCGGTTTAAAACCGCCGCGTAAGCATAGGTAGCGATTTCAAAAAACCGTCGCAAATCGAGACGTCGCGAATGAATTAGCGGCGGTTTGCAAAACCGCCGCGAAAGACTCAATTGTATAAAAAAAAATTAAATTTGATTATAAGCGGTGGTTTCGAAAACTGCCGCTTGTGTGATTTTTTATTTATTTATTTTTATTTTATTATTATTATTAAAATACATTAGTAGTCCAAAACCGCCGCCTATGTGATTTTTTTTTTCATTTTCTTATTTTATTTTTTATTATTATTAAAATACATTAGTAGTCATATAAACCAACTCCTCTAATCTTCTTTTTGGACTTTTTGCATTTTCCTGCTTTGAATCTTTATTGTTTTGTTTCACTTTAAATACCCCTTTAATTATAGACACAGAGATCATAAGCAACAATCATTAAAAAAAAAAAACTGCCAAAATGTCAAATGCTTGAAAAAAAAAAAATTGTATAACAATATTGCTGCAAAAACTGTAAGAGTTGGTTTACAGATCCACTAAGTTGAAATTTAGAAAAATGAAGTAGCAACAGATGAAAAAAAATGTCTAAGCATAGTCAACCCTAGAATATTAATACATGAAAGTTCATTCTGTTATCCTCAGTTGAATTCTCCAAATCAACTTCTCCCATCCTTGTATTTCCCACCTCTTCAATGTCCTCATCACTGCTAGCCTCCTCATTTTCACAGCCAACTCCTCGTGTTTAGTCACCTAAATCAAAGACATTAGTTACACAACATAAAACAACAAGCCTTCCTGAACCTTTTTTACAAAGTCCAAAAATATCAACATGACAACATAAACTTTCAAATCCAAAATAAACATGGTAGCAAGGATGCTATCAGAAGATAATCAACATCAATTGAAGAACTACATCAACATTCATGTACATAATAGTCATATAAACCCTGTCAACCATCAAAACTAAATAAGAATCTATTATGGTTGTGGCATCTTCTGCTCCAATTTGAAAATGAAATGTATCGAGAGAAGAAAACTTCACAAAGATGAAACAAATGATTAAGTTGTTTCCTCCACAAGGTCCTATCCAAATAGATGGCAAAATATTACAACCACCACCTTTACAACTAACATTTATTACTCTTTCTATCAAAAGATAACACCTTTCTAGGTTTTCTTTCTACTAATTTGACTCAATATTTGTAATCAAAGATAAAGACATAGACAAAAGAGGAATTAGTACTGTGCATTAACAATTGTTAAGACTAAAGAGCAATAATTGCTGAAAATTCTATACTGCAGAACACTCTTGTTCATCACATGCTATAGCACATTTGTTTTGTGAAAGATGACATACTATCGTACATCATAGAGTACTACTAATTGCCTTCTGAAAATTTATAGGATCAAGACATGATTGAGCCATTACTTTGCAATCTAAGAATCACTGAAGTAGAAAAAGGAACACAACAAGGAATCAGTTAAGTAATCAACATGCCCAAAAACTTCAACAAATCCGATGCTTTCTGCCAGTAAAACAAATGCAAAGATGAGAACTCTAGCAAAGATGAGAACTTTAGCAAAAGAGTGAAGCTTACCATCCTCAGCTGGCCTATAATCATCATCAATCTTTCTTTAACCTGTCCTCTATGATTTTGTCCTGCTCTTCTCACTCTTTTTCTTGACATTTTGAAGAGAACCCATCAAAGATTTAGCCATTGTTATCAAACCCATATTAAACATTTCTTTTAATGATTCTGTACTTTGCTTTGGCTCATCTTATTCGTGGTGTACTACAAAACAATAAAAAAAATGAGACTAAGATACCGACTACAACAACCATTGTTTAGGAGAGTATCAACTTGATCCAATATGTCCAACTTTTCTGCTTCAGATCATTGCAGACTATATAGCAGCCATATTATCAGTACGAGTAGGCGAGATTTATTTTTAAATCTTAAACATAACCAATATGGTTTCTACTAGTTACATTGCGAAGCCATGCCACTGCTTAATTAAACTATAGACTATAGAGAAATCAAGCTTTCAGTATAAACTATAGAAGCACATCCACGAAGTACATCTGCTTAAATAAGTAGATAATCCTCATTCTTACAATTACTAAAAGTAAGTTAAGACACCAAAATTTCATATTTACGACTCCACTAGATCAGAGTAGCATCTCTGTTTTCAATTAAATATTAGGCGAAGAAAGATAAAGAGGAAAGAAGTAGGAAAACAGCAAGGGTTACTACTTTTTGTAGATATAATTGACTCATATTCATTAGCATTAAGGAGCCTCAAGTTATTTACACAATTATTGAACTATGAATTATGCCAATGAACTTAATTTGACTACGATATGTAGGACAAGTATATCCACTAATATTTCCTGTGATAAATGATAACAAAAAATACCTTCTAATGACTGAAAGTCCACACAACTCCAGTACTATATACAGATCCTGCAGGTAGTTGAAGTTGGAAAATTGAAATAATTAATAATGGTTCAAAAGTTTGATAGGACATAAGGAATCTTAGCTCAAAAATTTCCATTACCTCACTATGCAAGTCCTCCAAAGCCAGAAGCACAATTGCTCATGTACAAGACATCAATGGGATCGGATTATACATATAACCTTTCACCAAATATTTTGCAGTAGATATTTTTGGTACTCTTAAATGTTTAAGAGAACCAGTTCGGTTTCATGTTTTGAAAGATAATATAATAAAATCGACATGTATTGAACAAATGAAGTGTTGAATAAATAATATTACCCATATAAATTCGAGTATTGATAAATAACTATAATCATCATCACATAGTATTTATACTATTATATGCATTATATTTCAAGTTAAAATCATATTCAAGTATATTCATATTTTTAATATTACCACCTTTTGTACAATGTGTCACATTATTAACTTTTATGCTTAATTTGCTATAGAAAAGTATGTGGCCACAAACTATTCTTGGCTATGTAGAAAAAGCTTATACTACACCCGGATGATAGTTTAGAAACATCAAAATTACACAGAAGACACAACCACTAAAACAATAAAACTTTTTTCTTCTTTCATTGAAATGCAAAAGGCTATGCCTGCATCACTTTAGATTGCATGTAACGATAATTAGCAAGCCGATTATTTTTATTAAAGAAAGAAAAAACCTTGAAATCTATGGCACTTCTGATTGTTCAGCATTTACATGAACAATAACAATGATTCAGAAGCCAACTAGAAAATACAATTAAAATCCTCACTCCCAAAAAGCGAAACAGAGAAAGAAAAGTTCGACAAATGTCAATTGCCTCATTTCTAATACCATCTAAACTGTTTTTCATAACTTACAGCACAGCGCAATCAAATCAAAACCCAACCACTTCACAAAATGTAAATTGCAATTAAGAGAAATCAAAATTGAGATAAACTGTAACTACTATAAATTAAATTAAAAAAACAACAAATCACGAAAAATCACATTAAACCCAACCGTTAACTTTTATCATCAAAAAACCCGAAATACGAAAACCTCGTGCTTTTAAAAAAAAATAGTGGTAGTGGTACCGTGGTAGTAATGATAGTGCCGTGGTGGTGGTGATAATGTCGTGGTGGTGGTGATGACGTCGTGGTAGTGGTAATGGCGTTGTGGTGGTGGTGAAGGTGTGCCGTGGTGATGGTGCCGAGGTGGACAAGGTGAATTTGTCATGGTGGTGTGGTATTGTTGTTCTTGAGAGATAGAGAGAGGGAGAGGGAGGGGGTGACGGCAGAGAGAATTGGGGGAAGGGAGTTAGGATATTTTTTAGGTTAATGTATAGGTCTATGGTTTAAAAATGTTCAAAATTATAGCTTAATTTTTAATTGATTTTAATTTTAAACTTGTTAAATTTGTAAAATTATATTTAAGCCATATATATATAAGATAAAAAGAACTTGTTAAATTTTAATTTTAAAGTTGATATAAAGATATAGTTATATGTGTGTGTATATATATACAAATATAGTATTTATGAATCATTATGAGAACTGAGGTTGAACCAGAATTTAATATGAGTTAAAAAAAGTATTTATGAAGGATTAACGTTTTTCAATAAAAAAATATATATATATAGATAAAGAAAAATTGAAGTTATTAGGATAGCTTTAATGAAAAGTGCATATGAATTCGTGAAAGTCGAACCTGAAGGAAATACAAATTTGAATCAAATAAAGTATAAGTAATGAGAGTTAAGTTTCTTATGATAATTGAATTGAACTTGAATGAAAATTCAATTGTTTGTTAAAGAAAATTGTTATTGAATAATTGACAAATTTGAATATAAGTAATATATATGAGTTAGTGAAAGACGTAATAAATAAATAAAATAGAACATAAGTGAACTTCAATGTTTATGGCACCCAGAAGAATTTAAATGCTCGGTTCACATTTTTATTTGTTTAATAGAAATGTGAAGAGTTATAGTGTCACATTGGAGTATTAATGCAGTAAACATAGAATTCGAGCATATTTTTCTTTTAGACATCAAATTAGCATTAGTGTTCAAATCTTTGGTGGTTGGAAAGGAAGTAAATGCTTTATTGGAGCTTAATTTAGATTTACCTTCATTAGAAGTATAATAGAATTCACTAATAAAATGTATGTATAAAATTGAATAAAAAAAATGAATTTGAATATAAATAATCTATAGTTTACTAAAATTGAATAGAATTTAACAAAAAAATAGTATATAAGCCATCAAAAAGAGTATTTGGATAAAAAATAATATATAATATATATATAAGATTGTATTTGGAGGAAAATTGTGTAAGAGTTATAACAATTGTACTTAAAATAAGAATTGAGATCAAATTAAGACGATATATGGGTTAGTAAAATTTATAATTATAGAAAATATATTTAAATTTGAACAAATACTTAAAAGATAACTAATATTGTTTTAAACTCAATTTAATTGAAAAATAACTATAATCATCATCACATAGTATTTATACTATTATATGCATTATATTTCAAGTTAAAATTATATTCAAGTATATTCATATTTTTAATATTATTCTATGGAAGGTGGTTTACTATAAACTTTTATTTAATACTAAACATAAGCAGTAGTTTTTACAATAAATTGTTGTTGAAGTTTAGTGAAAAATATAAAAAAAACTCAACTTTTATACTTGTAAAAGAGCCTACAAGAAAAAAAAATTTTAAAAAGAATTCATCACAGTTAGCCGCCACCTATATTATGACAAAAAAAATAAAAATATGTTTTACATTTTACATATATGACACTAATAATAAAACGCATCTGAAACAAATAAAAATAAAATAAAATCTAATACTTTTCAAGGCGGGAATAATTCACGGGTGGAAACTTGAGTAAAAGTTTAACCTTGCTTATTAGCGGCGGTTTTTCAGAACCGCTGCTACTAAGCAATATTAACAGCGGTTATAGGAAACCGCCGCTAAAAGTTGGAGACTTTTAGCGGTGGTTCCTAAAAATCGCCGCTAATAATCAATATTAGCGGCGGTTTTAGGAAACCGTTGCTAAAACTCCAACACTTTTAGCTGCAGTTTTGTAAAACTGCAGCCTATAAGGATATATTAGCGGCAGTCTACCGAACGGCCGTAAAAAGTGCATGAAAATGCATATTTTGTGGTGGTTTCTCAAACTGCCGCAAAAAAAGTGTCGCTAATGCGAACTTTTTTTGTAGTGTTGGGTGGTTCCAGTTCTTTACTTAGCAAAATAGGCTATAAATAGTTTAATGTTCTCACAACTAAAACATTAATTAACATATTACATGCCGCTATACTAGGTGAGCCTTTACTTAGTTACATTCCCTTACAATCAAAATATATACAAGGCTTGCAGGCCTTAAAAGAATACAAACATACACTTAATTTACAAAGAAACATCCAACTCAAGCTAAGACAATCACTCAAGGAGACTTTCGAGCCTTCTCCTTCTCAGTCTCTAAAGGAACCGAACTTGTCTCACCTGAAATGGTTAGAAAGATGGGAGTGAGCCAACATTGTTGCTCAGTGAGGGAGGAAAACAATTAACCGGGGAGTTTTGAAAGTGGTTTCGTGCAATGCAGTAACCAACAATAAAAATAAATTAACATTACTAGACTAATATACAATAAGAAAACTAACTAATATTCATTAAAGAAGGAAAACAAACACGATAGGACAAGTACAAAAAGTAACCCTGAGAATACAATATCAATACAATGTATTATTCAAGTATACAAACTAGATAACACATATAAAAGAATACAATCAATGGTAACTTTCCAAGGACTTAGTGTGAGACCCCAGTCCCGAATTTATGTGCAAATACTTGTTTAATTGTTATTTACGTGCATTTGATTATTTAAATTGTAAATTACATGCTTTTACTTGTTTAAATTGATTATTTTCCATATAATGTATAATTTTGTGATTATTTCTTTTATTACATGAAATGTGTGCATTCATATTATTTTCATAATGATTTTTAGTGAAAATTGCATTTAAAGTGTTTTAAGTTCCATTTATTGATCTTTCTCCTAAAATTTTTAAAACTAGTCTTTTAAACATTTTCAAAACTAGTCTATCATTATATTTTGACTATTGGTTTAGAAAAAAATTGAATTTACAACAAAATATGAGATTAAAGTTGACTTTTAGCGTGTTAAAGTAACGTTTTTAAAGCAAATAGTGATTTTCCATTCACATATATCATCCTTTGACCCTTTGACTTCATTTTAACACTATACAAGTTCAAAATCAGCCAAAAAACACTCTAAATCAGCCACCAAACCCTTATTACGAGAATAATAAATTTTATGCAATTTTGGCTCTTCAAATGTGTAAATGAAGGAGTTTGAAGCTCAAATCACATATTCGGACTCATCTTGACGTCCTCTATCTTTCTACCATTCGTTTTTTGCATTTCAGAATGAAAACTTTGTGAGGGAGTCTTCAGCTCTTTTGTGCATCTTAACTTGATTTATTGTTTCTAAATTGAATTATTTAGTAATTGATAAGGTTTATATGTATTATTTTAATTGATATCTTGAGTCTTTTCGTGTTATTTGTGATTAACTACGAGGGCGGCCTACTTTGTCGTCCCTCTTATGTGATATTTTATATTATTGGCTCTCGTGATCTTGACTCGAGGTTATGCAACCTTTTCGGATATGGTAACGTTGAGAAACACGGGCGGCATCGGGCTTCCCGTGCTCCATCGGCTACCATGGTGCCTATTCCATTTCTTTTGCTGAGTATACTCCACTACCCCAGAAGCTTGGTTCACCTTGTTGGGGCATATGGACCTACCTCAGGAGAAATGGTTATAGGATCAGGGTATATCCGGAGTACCCTATTTGAAGGAATAAGGGGTTTGTCAGCATTTGCTTGAAGATCGTGGTTCGTGATTCGAGACTGAAGACTTGAAGTAGAACCGTATCCTTTTTAAATGTGGTTAATTACTTAACTATTTGATCTTGTTGCTCGTGTTATAATTATGGCTTTCTGTGTTGTATATCATGTTGCATACCCTGGTATGCTGCATCACCTCCTTCGCTGGGCAACATTGTTGCTCACTGCTCATTTAACATGTTTCAGGAGAAGCTGAGATGAATCCCCAACTAGTAGCCATAGTTGAAGAGGAAGAAGAACAAGTTGAACAACTTCTGTGATTTTCTTGTGTGATAAGGTCGACTATAATGTGAAGCTTGTATGAAGGAGTTGATTGTTGTTCTTTTTGAGACCTTGGGGTCTTGTATGTAATTGGTGGTTCTATTTGACTTGTAATCTTGTATGTTGGATGAGATAGTAGATGGCATGTAATAATAGATAGTAAACTTATTTCTCTTGTTGCATGCTTGAGTGTGTAGTAGCTAGTTTGTTAAGCTTGGCTTATAGCTATGACGTACTACTTGAAATTAAAGTTAGAGGTTTAACTTGCATGATATCTATTTTGTTGTTCCAAGGCTCGGATGGCCTTGTGAAACTGGTTGACTATATTAATCTTGGAAGTTAGGGTGTTGAGATGTTTGGTTGTGGTTCAGGATTTATATGTAGGTATATGCAGGTACCAGTTTAGTCCTTGGTACAGAGGAGACTTTGTCCGAGCGACTAGTCCGGATTTGACCTATAGCGTGGGGTTGGGTTCGGGGCGTTACATTTAGGTAGTATCAGAGCTTAGCTAGTTAGCTAGGAGCAAGCCGGGATAGGGTCTTCGGCTTGTGGGGTAGTGGCCTTAGTCCATGTGTTTTGAAAGAGAATATGTATGTCTTGTGTGAGCAATATGTCTTTCTTGTTAAATGAATTAGATGTGATCTGCGTGCTTTACGTGAATGATGTGCTTTACGTGTTTATGTGCTCGACGTGCTTATATGACTAATATGAATATGTAGTCAACTTGTTTATGTGAATTTGTTGTTTATGTGAGTTTACTTGTTATAAATTGCTTATGTGGTCAATGTGTATTATGTGTTAAACATGTTTACATGAAACATTCTGTTTTATGTGTGGGATAGTTCATTTGTATGTGTAAGAATTGCGTGGGTGCAATTTTTGTAAGGATGGGAGGATGTGAGACCCCGGTCCCGGATTTATGTGCTAATACTTGTTTAATTGTTATTTACGTGCATTTGATTATTTAAATTGTAAATTACATGCTTTTACTTGTTTAAATTGATTATTTGTCACATAATATATAATTTCGCGTTTATTTCTTTTATTACATGAAATATGTTTATTCATATTATTTTCATAAGGATTTTTAGTGAAAATTGTATTTAAAGTATTTTAAGTTCCATTTATTGATCTTTCTTCTAAAATTTTTAAAACTAATCTTTTAAACATTTTAAAAACTAGTCTACCATTATATTTTGATTATTGGTTTAGAAAAAAATTGAATTTACAACAAAATATGATATTAAAGTTGACTTTTAGCGTGTTAAAGTAACGTATTTAAAGCAAATAGTGATTTTCCACACACATATATCATCCTTTGACCCTTTGACTTCATTTTAACACCATACAAGTTCAAAATCAGCCAAAAAAATACTCCAAATCAGCCACCAAACCCTTATCACGGGAATAGTAAATTTTATGCAATTTTGGCTCTTCAAAGGTGTAAATGAAGGAGTTTGAAGCTCAAATCACATATTCGGACTCATCTTGGCGTCCTCTATCTTTCTACCATTCATTTTTCGCATTTCGGAACGAAAACTTTGTGAGGGAGTCTTCACCTCTTCTTTGCATCTTAACTTGATTTATTGTTTCTAAATTATATTATTTGGTAATTGATAAAGTTTATATGTATTATTTACTTGCTATCTTGTGTCTTTTTTTGTTATTTGTGATTAACTGCGAGGGCGGCCTACTTTGTCATCCCTCGTATGTGATATTTGATATTATTGGTTCTCGTGATCTTGACTCGGGGTTGCGCAACCTTTTCGATATGGTAGCGTCGAGAAACACGGGCGGCATCGAGCTTGCTGTGCTTCCTCGACAACCATGGTGCCTATTCCTTTCTTGCTGAGTATACTCTACTACCCTAGAAGCGCGGTTTACCTCGTTGGGGCATATAAACCTACCTCAGGAGAAAGGGTCGTAGGATCGGGGTAAATCCGAAATACCCATTTGGAGGAATAAGGGGTTTGCCGGAATTTGCTTGAAGATCGTGGTTCGTGATTCGAGACTAAAGACTTGAAGTAGAACCGTATCCTTTTTAAATGTGGTTAATTACTTAACTATTTGATCTTGTTGCTCGTGTTATATTTATGGCTTTCTGTGTTGTATATCATGTTGCATACCCTGGTATGCTGCATCACCTCCTTCGCTGGGCAACATTGTTGCTCACTGCTCATTTAACATGTTTCAGGAGAAGCTGAGGTGAATCCCCAACTAGTAGCCATAGTTGAAGAGGAAGAAAAGCAAGTTGAACAACTTCCGTGATTTTCTTGTGTGATAAGGTTGACTATAATGTGAAGCTTGTATGAAGGGGTTGATTGTTGTTCTTTTTGAGACCTTAGGGTCTTGTATGTAATTGGTGGTTGTATTTGACTTGTAATCTTGTATGTTAGATGAGATAGTAGATGGCATGTAATAATAGATAGTAAACTTATTTTTCTTGTTGCATGCTTGAGTGTGTAGTAGTTAGTTTGTTAAGCTTGGCTTATAGCTATGACGTACTACTTGAAATTAAAGTTAGAGGTTTAACTTGCATGCTTGCATGATATCTATTTTGTTGTTCCAAGGCTCGGATGGCCTTGTAAAACTGGTTGACTATATTAATATTGGAAGTTAGAGTGTTGAAATATTTGGTTGTGGTTCAGGATTTATATGTAGGTATATGCAGGTACCAGTTTAGTCCTTGGTACAGAGGAGACTTTGTCCGAGCGATTAGTCCGGACTTGACCTATAGCGTGGGGTTGGGTTCGGGGTGTTACACTTAGGGCCTAAGTGAGAGTTACTTAATAAAAGGATACAATGTTGACCACGAGCACAAACCACGAACCACGAACCACGAACCACGAACCACGAGCACGAACCACAAGCCACGAACCACGAACTCAATAAGATAATAATAATGATAACGATAAGTCGACATCCTTATACACCAAACAGGGGTACTTCGGATGTAATACCCCGTTATCCTATGACCCAACTCTCCCAGGGCGGTATCCCTAGCGAGAGAGGGACTGGGTACCATGGTAGCCGAAGTATACCAACAAGCCCGATGCCGCCCGACTTTCCCGACACTACCATGCGCAAATGGTTGTACAACCATAATATCGATAACAAGAGACATGAGTTTATACTCGATAGCATCTAGGAATCCAAGAAAAACTTATTCAATAACCACATAGAGTAACCATCTAAATACCATGAACATACTAGGCATATAACTCAAGTAACTATTCAAGTAGTCAAACATTCAAGTCATAATCATATTCTCATACAAATTATTCATATTCACACAAATAATCTCATTTATTAGCAATTATAACCTGAATAATAACATTTATCTCAACCTTACAAGAATAGCCCTAACTTTACAAAAATTAACTAAGGTACCTAAGCAACAAGACCACTTCATAGATGTTCTAAACAACTCATAATCATCTATTAGCCCTAAGTTTTATCTCAAACACACATACACACTCACACACGGCCTAAACCCACACACGACCCTTTGGTATTTCCACTCACATAATCCATTTTATCCTTAATCTAGTTAATCCAGGCCTTAAACTAGTCTTACGAGCATTTATGGCACAACTATTAAGCAATAGTTTAACATTTTAGCCACAAACTACTATAACTGTTGGTATATGTCAATTCCCACCTCATAATAAGTATCGCTAATTTATGTGGTAGCATAAATTAATAATTCCGACTTTAACCGTCGATGAGGTCAAAAGAGACCGCGATGACTACAAGAAAGAAGTTCGGAAATTTGGAGTTACCTAAGATGACGTCGGGATGATGCAATGCTAAAGTTAGCAAATTTGACCAAAGAAAGCTTCATAGAAGTTGGCTTAGATGCTAGCCACTCATGTGGTCAATTGTAGCCATCCATGTGATAAATATGGGTAGTTAATACTTTGAACATGGTTGGTAAAGCCAACCAAGATGAAAATGTTTGATAGAAAAGTCTCCTATGGTGGGCTAGCTGAATTCTATAGTCTCCTTTGGCGGGCTAGCTGAATTCTATAAATAGTCATGCCTTAGTTCATCAAATTCATTTACAACACAACTCTAAACACAATCCTAAGTTAGTCTTTCTTTCTTGTATTCTTCTTGTAAGTCCACAAGCCATTAAAGCTTTAATTTTGAAAGCGCACAGTGGGACAATTATCTTGTAAGTGTTATATTGAATCGTTATAATGAGTAGTGTTGTCTTTCTACTTGATTGTTGTTAAGATGTTTCTGAAAAATTGGTTATATTTTTACATGGTATCAAAGCTTAAGGGGCTTTTAACAACAATCTTGTCTAGTAAAGCTCAACAACTATGACTACTCAAGGTACTAGTTTTTCTTCTACCAGTTCTAGTTCCAGTTTAGTACCAACAATTCGTATCCGTCCCCCTACATTAACAGAGGGAAAGCTTGATGGCACGAACTATCTTTTGTGAAAGTTCAAAATCACTATAGTTCTGGACTCCTACGAACTCCTTGATACAGTGTTAGGCACAGATGCAGAACCAGTTGCAGTATGTGCTGAAGATGATACAAAAAAGGTCACACCTCTAAATCCTCAACTTGTCAAAGAATGGAGGAGACGAAATACTGATGTACTTTGTGCAATTGTAACAAGTGTTCAGGATTCCGTCCTTACTCTAATTCAACACACAACCAAGGCAACTGAAGCTTGGAACATAATGAGAAATCAGTATGAAACAAGGAATTAGACTCGCATTAAGAACTTGAAAAATCAGTTAGCTGTTGAGAGATTAAGTGAAGATGAAACAACTGAGTCATTTATTAGTAGGATGAAAAACCTACGTGATCAAATGACTGCAGTTGGTATTGCCAAATCAACTGAGGAATTAACTCGAAGGTGCATTAGAGTGTTGCCTCCAAAATTTGACGGCCTTGCACAACACTCAATACACAAGTTCGCATTCCTCCTTTGATGTTTGAAGAATTCACTGCCATGTTGATTGAGGAATAGATGAGGCTAAAACGCAGAGAAAGTCAACTTGACTCTGCCTTTGTAGACAAAACGAGGAGTAGCCAAGAAGAAAAGAAGAAAGGAAAGAAGAAAACATTCTCTGGATCGTGCTACTACTGCAGTAAGAAAGGCCATGCTGTCAAAGATTGCAGGAAACGAATCCATGACGAGAAGAACGGAACTCTAAAGCTAAATTGGAGAAATAAAGAATCTGCCAATACGGCTGAAACAGAAGTGCATCTGTTTACTATAACAGATGTATTGAAGGAAACGTGTACTAGCGCACATGTACATCAAACAAGTGCATGGGTGTTAGATAGTGGAGCTTCCCGACATATGACCAGCAAGAAGGAGTTATATAACTCAATAAAACCTCTACAAGAACCAATGGATGTTGTCGTCGGGAATAATGCTAGGTGTCCTGTTGAGGGCACTGGAACCATCTCGCTCGTGTCAAAAGACGGAGGAAGCAAAAAGTTGTCCAATGTACTCTTTGTACCCCAGATCACCAAAAACTTGTTATCTATAGCTGCTATTATAGACAATGATCTAGAAGTGCAGTTCAAGAAGACTAAAGCTTTGATTCTTGACAAGGATCAAAATATAGTAAATAAAGGTATTCGCAAAAATAACCTTTATGAAATCAACTCTCTTTCTGCCATCGTGGATGCCGAAACAAGTCAACTTTGACATGAAATGTTCGGGCACATTTCCTATCCTGTGTTAAAGAAAATGCAAAAGAAGAAGATGGTGGCCGACTTGCCTTTAATTGAAGAAGTTGAAGGACCATGTGAAGCATGTATGCTGGGCAAGTAACATAGACATTCATTTCTCAAAGAGAGTCATAACCGATCAAAGGCTCCTCTAGAGTTGATATATGCTGACCTTTGCGGAAAAATGACTACCACGGCATTAGGAGGATCTTCCTACTTTATGCTGTTAGTCGACGATTATAGTAGGAAGATGTGGGTGTATTTCCTTCGGGACAAGGCTGATGCTCTTGAAAAGTTTAAAGTATGGCACAAACTTATGACAAATGAGAACACAACTCAGTTGAAGAAACTTCGTACCGATCGTGGAAGGGAATTATGTTCTACAGAGTTTACCAACTACTGCAACAAGCTTGGGATTAAGTGCCAACTGATTGCTCCTTACACACTACAACAAAATAGAATTGTGGAACGAGAAAATCGAACAATTGTAGAAATGGCTCGATGCATGTTGAAATGTGTTAGCCTACCTGACACATTATAGGCTGAAGCAGTCAACACAGCAATATACATCCTCAATCGGTGCTCAACCAGGACACTCAACAATAAGACTCCTAATGAGGCTTATTATGGTACGAAACCTTCTGTGTCTCATTTAAGAAAATTTGGGTGTGAGGGTTTTGTACACGTCACAAATGAAAATAGAAAGAAATTAGATGACAAGAGCAAGAAGATCATTTTCTTGGGATATAGTGAAGAGTCTAAAGCATACAGACTCTATGATGTAGAGGCCAAGAAGGTGATCATAAGCCAAGATGCGGTGTTTAATGAGCGACCACACTCATTGGAGGATAGCAGTCCTGCCATTTCGTCATCAACCGATGAAGTAATCCACCAAGTGCCTGAACAACGACCGTTGAACAATGAAGAAGTCTCTAATGATAAAGAGATTAAAGACCAACTTGTTGTATTCACAAGGAAGCCACAACCGAAGTGGTTCCAACAGCTCTTTGATGGAAGAAATCCAGGAGTTACTAATGATAGTCTATGTCCTGATGGACTAAGACGATCAAAGAGAATAGAGGAACAGAACAAATCAGGACAACAAGTAAACATGGCTTTGATGACCAAAATCATCAAGATGGTAAAAGAACCAGTAACTGTAGAGGAAGCCATATCAAATCCAAATTGGAGAGCAGAGCAGCTATGCAAGTCAAGTATGATACTTGGGAGATCATTAAAAAGCCACCGAACAGAAAAATCATCAATACCAAATGGATCTGGAAAGTGAAGTACAAGGCAGATGGAAGTCTTGAAAAATACAAGGCACGCCTTGTAGCACAAGGATTTTTGCAAGTCGAATGTTTTGATGTATATGAAACTTTTGCTCCAACAGCAAAAATATCAACAATCAGGTTAGTTGTTGCAACTGCTGCTTATTTTGGATGGATTGTACATCAAATGGATGTCAAGTCAGCCTTCCTTAATGGGCAACTTGAAGAAAAGGTCTACGTTACACAATCCCCTGGCTTCCAAATACCAAGTAAAGAAGAAAAAGTCTGCAAATTAAACAAGGCTTTATATGGGTTAAAGCAAGCACCACGAGCTTGGTACAAACATATAGACTCTTTCTTCTTGCAACATGGTTTCTGTAGAAGCAAATCAAAGGCCAACTTGTATGTTCTAAGTGAACAAGAAAAGAAGGTAATTGTAGTCTTATATGTAGATGATCTTGTAATCACTGGTGACCATGAAGATAATATTCGGAAGACGCAAGACTGGTTGAGCCAAGAATTTGAAATGACAAATCTTGGTCTTCTTTATTATTGCTTGGGAATCGAGGTATGGCAAAAACCTCATACTATCTTCATCTCGCAACAACGATATGTTCGTGAGCTCTTGACTACATTTGGTATGTCCAAGTGTAAACCAGTTGTCACCCCGATGGAAGTGAATACAAAGTTATCAATTGATGATCCTTCAGAACAAGTTGATAACAAGCTCTACAGAAGGTTGGTAGGAAGTTAAATCTTCCTTTGTAACACAAGACCTGATATTAGTTGTGTTGTGGGAGTTCTTAGTTGGTTTTTAAATAAACTGAGACAAAGTCACTAGCAAGCAGGGATGCAGATTCTCAAATATCTCAAAGGCACATTAGAGTATGGCATATCATACAAGTCTGGAGATACTTTATCTGGATATTGTGACTCAGACTGGGCTGGTGATATTGACTCAAGAAAATCTGCTATAGGTTATGTATTCATATTCGGTGGTGGAATCATCTCATGGTCTAGTAAGAAGCAACCCACCATAGCATTTTCATCAACGGAGGCAGAATACAAGGTTGCTTGTATAGCATCCTGTGAAACTGTTTGGCTACGACGCATCATGACTGATATTGGCATTCCAATAGAGGAAACAACAATGTTGAAATGTGATAGTCAGAGTTGTATAGCCATGTCAAAGAATTCGATATTTGATACTAGAACAAAACACATAGAGATTCAGTATCACTATGTGAGGGAATTGATCGAGGAAAGTGAAATCTACATGGAGTACTGCCCTACAGAAGATAATTGTGCAAATATCTTCACTAAAGTGTTAGAGAGCGTCCAGTTGAGCAAACATCTTCAAACATTGGGTGTTGGCCCAATAGCTTAGTCAACATGAGGTGAACATTTATGGGGGGTATTGGTATATGTCAATATCTACCTCCTCATAATAAGTATCGTTAATTTATGTGATAGCATAAATTAATTATTCCGACTTTAAACGTCGATGAGGTCAAAATAGACCGCAATGGCTACAAGAAAGAAGTTCGGGAATTTAGAATTACCTAAGATGACGTCGGGATAATGCAATGCTAAAATCAGCAAATTTGACCAAATGAAGCTTCCTAGAAGTTGGCTTGGATACTAGCCACCCATGTGATCAATTGTAGCTATCCATGTGATAAATATGGGTGGTCAATACTTTGAATATGGTTGGTAAAGCCAACCAAGATGAAAATGTTTGATAGGAAAGTCTCCTATGGCAGGCTAGCTGAATTCTATAGTTTCCTATGACGGGCTAACTGAATTCTATAAATAGTCATGCATTAGTTCATCAAATTCATTCACTACACAACTCCAAATACAATCCTAAGTTAGTCTTTCTTTCTTGTATTCTTCTTGTAAGTCCATAAGCCATTGAAGCTCTAATATTGAGAGCACACAGTGGGACAATTATCTTGTAAGTGTTATATTGAATTGTTATAATGAGTAGTGTTGTCTTTCTACTTGATTGTTGTTAAGACGTTTTTGGGAAATTGGTTATATTCTTACAATAACCCCTTTATGACCAAACCACCATTACCAAGTTCTAACCAAAATCTAGCCCTTTCATGCATCAATATAACTTCAAGAAAATTTATGGCATACATATCTAACATAGGATCAAACAAATAACCATTAAACACCAATTATGCCTAAAATTCACTATTTATCTTCTTCTTCATTTGACCCTTTTTAAAATTTAACTAGCCAAAGCAATGAAGGCTATTAAACATATCTCTACAACTAATAAACACTAAAGCATACCTCATCCAAGCATAAAACTATCATATAACATCAAAACAATAATTTACATAAACATGATACAAGCTTTAAATGCAAGATTAAATGCAATCCCTCACCCTAAACAAGTTGTAAAAGCTAGGTTGAGCAAGATAGGAGCTTGGAACCACTTAAAATCCCCTTAGATCAAACTAAAAGTCAAGCCCTAAATGATAAATTTTTTCCCTTTTTTCTTCCTAGAGCTGTCAGTTCCTTTATTTTTTTTCTTCCTTTGCTTTGTATTTTACTATGTATATTATATGTATATGTATGTGTATGTAAGTATAATATATGTCCAGGCTTTAATTTTAGTTGGGTTGGGTTCACAAATAATAGGTAAACTAAAATAAACAAAGCCCAAAGCAAAGCCAAACTATAAGAAGCCCAATAGTGTAGTCTAGCTTTTACTATTCATATGATACATAAAATAGTTTTTCTACCTGCTTTCCCGAAGTGCTATATAAATAAAAATTATGAACGATTGCTATATATGTGTCAAGTAACATGGAAAAAATGCGAAATTTGAGAAATAAAATATTTTAATTTTTACTCCGGGCTCAGGGCTCAATTTAAAATGATGAAATAAATCTATTAGATGTAAGGAACAATTATACTTAATATAAATATCAAAATAATAAGTTAAATCATAATATTTGAATTAATTAAATGTTGGACCACATTTGAAAGAAATAGAAATAAAATAAGGCTACTAAGTAAATTCAAAAACTAAAACAAACACATATACATATATAAACACTTAAGTAACACCTAATTATATGCAAATATGTATAATGTACTACATGCTAGGTCCGGGGAGTTATAGTATGTGGCATCTATGAAATTGTCATTCTTTCATTTTCTTACTTTCTGGAGGGTAGCTCCTTGAAAAGACTATTTGGGAAAGTTGTAAGAGATATCATCTCTGTAATTTTCTTATGCAAAATTAATATAATATCTTCACCTTACTTAAACTCGTCGTTCATATTATTCGGTCTCAAAATGAAGCTAAAATTGAAGTTGATGATAGTACACAATCTTTGGAATCGATATCACGAAACAAAGAACTTAAAGCATTAATGATACTATAAAACTTCTTATCGCAATACGAGAAAGAAATCCTAGGACTTTTAGGGGCACTGCACATAATTAAAGATAAGATTTAGATAGATTTGAAGTTCAACAAAAGACAATATATTTATTCATATTTTGATAAAACCTCATAGTCAATTTATTACATACTTTTTAACTAATTATTTATCTATAAAATATTTAGGTCTATAAAATACAAATGAAATATTTTAAATATATCTCATAATTATATCGAGATTATCAATTTTTTAGACTAGTCCCAAGTCAGAACTGAACGATTTTATTATTCAAAAGAGATTATTACTTTATCGAGTATTAATTTAAAAAAACACATTGTATGTAAATCTAACCTAGAATAGTCTACAGGACATCTCTTACATTAGCCTCCCTGTAAATATAATAATAATAATAAA
Organism: Ehretia macrophylla; assembly: GCA_037974665.1. Taxonomy (NCBI): domain Eukaryota; kingdom Viridiplantae; phylum Streptophyta; class Magnoliopsida; order Boraginales; family Ehretiaceae; genus Ehretia; species Ehretia macrophylla. The sequence goes on from CM075781.1 coordinate 52,977,191, forward strand.
ACACATTGTATGTGTACGCTTAAATGTGGAACTTAATGTGCAACTTCTAGTGTTTAGATTCTTAGAAATTTGTGAGAAAATCTGGAAAAACATGAATTTTGGCTTAATTCATCAAAAAAGATAAGTGGTTTGATCCTCACCTTTTAAAACTCCCTGTATATTTTTTTTGTCTCTATTATGATTATGATATGTAGATTATTGAAGTTACTTGGTTTAGAAACATATTTTTCGTGTTTTAAAATTTTTGGCATAATGTCGTATATAACATGTTTTAAGTTGGATTTTCGTAAAAAGGATTTAGGTTTCAATTTGGATTGACTAATATGAGAAACTTAGAAAAGAAAATGAGTAAAAAAAGGAGAGATTTTGGACCTAATTAGATTTTAGAAAGAAAGAAAAAAAGAAAGTTATAATGCTTTCAATACTGGCTTGGGTAAATGTCACTGAACTTCCTAATCCATGGCCATCACTTAAAAAAAAATTATAAATCTTGCTTTTGTTTAAGAGTTTGACATTGTCTATGGAAGAAAAAAAAAGAATTTTTGCCATAAATGAATTTAAAACAAATAAAATATTTGGGTTGAAAGTAATGCCACAATTCAACAGTGACTACTAGTTTAGAAACATGAAAGATGATTTCTTTTTTATTAGTTATTTACCGTTGTGCCATGGAAATTTGAAAGAAATGAGGTTTCTTTGTTCAATATTTGGCCTTGACATTGTAGCAATAAATAATATATAGATCTGGAACGTCTATTCGTAATTTTTGAAGCTTTGAATAAAGGGGATTTACATTTATACATTTTAAAATTTTAAATGCATTAAATATTTTTGAAAACTCAAAAATAAATATTGGGACTAGATTTTTAGCATGATTCTAAGAGACTTTGTGAAAATATTTTGGCACTTAAGTTTTATTTTTGTCCATCGTGTTATTATCAGACATATTTCAGATTCTTGGATATGTGAGATTTAGAAAAAGGTTGTGAATTCAGGACCCTATTGATGGAGACTAAACATCAATATTTCAGAACCTTATTGGTGGGCGTTAAACACCAATATCTCAAGGGTACTGCACTATCATAAGAGCTGGAATTGCATTTGACATTTGCTGGTTTTGTGCCTATTAAACCATATTGCGTTAGAACGGTGCTACCTGTCTGTAATCACAACTGCCTCTTTGGACTTTGTGTATTGGATTCAGATTATTGATTTTTGAGTTTTATGAACATTTGATACATAAGCTTATCTTTTCATGAATTTTTATGACTTCTGGCATGAAGTGCTTCGATTTTAGAATGAACGTTGTTTATTTTTGAATTATGACATTTAGTGATTTTTGATAAAAAATGACTTTTTTTTATATATAAGAATATTTTAAAGGTCCCAAGAGATTTTCTTGGAGATTGGCATTAGACGTCAAATGCAAATATAAAGCTAGATGGGGATTAAAACACCAATCATAGAGAAGAGAGTCTACCCTTATTGCTGCAGCAGTGCAAGTTGCCACATGGTTGGTTCATTGAGTGAGGGGCCTATAAGAGTGGCCCGACGAAGAAGATAAAAGATGCTTCACATTGTGAACAATAGAGGAAACTCTCGAGTCACAACCTGAGAATCCCCGAATAGCATCATGAACTGATTTTGCATCCAATTTCAAAATCCAACATGTTGAAAGATGTAGAGTAGAGGCTAACATACAAACATCTTGACAAGCCAGGAACTGAGCATGAGAATATGACGGCCTGGATGAGCACCAAGCCATCATTGGAAGAACAAAAGTGAGATTACCCCCTGAGTTTCGTGTGACAACCGTTAGGTTAGATAGTTGATTGTTAAGTAAAATTCCTTTGGGTCCATGTGGTTATACGTAAATCATCTTCTAGTCCTCCAACTAAAAAAAACTTCCCTTTAGGTCCATTTTTTCCGTGACCGTGACATAATTTGCTGAGCTGAGGGGTCAAATGTTACATTTCCATCACAATATAAAAAAAAATAGTGATTGGTTTTAGTGGACCCACATTGGCTCCACTAAACCAGCCATTTTGTCCAAAGCCACGAGAAAAAGGTGACAAACACACACACACACACACACAAACACACGCACACACACAGTTAGAAATTCGATGAAAAAAAGGACTAGCAACTCGATTTCTTCATATAAGCCACAGATTATCAGCTTATCAAGGTTAGTTTTGTTTTTTTTTCTTCTCATCTCCATTTATGATTTGAACCAAAAGTTTATGGTTTTATGATTAAAAGCTAAGAAATCTGTAATGCATGTATATTTTCTTTGTTATTATGTAATATATAGTTGTATTGGTTGAGAAATTTGAAGTGAATTCTTTGCATGTATAGTTTATGGGTTAGGGTTTGTGATCAAATATGATTACCGGGCTTAAGCTTAGGGTTTTAGCATAAAATGAGTTTGAGTGCTTTATATTGGTTTTGTTATACCTTAATTTTGGCTATTTTTCAGTTATTGATATTGTTATTAAAAAATAATTTTGGCTAGAGCTTTTTTGGGTAGACTATGATGCATTTTGGCTTGAGCATTTTTCGGGTAGGGTTTTAGCATAAAATTAGTTAGAATCCTTTATTTTGGTGTAATTATAACTTTTTTCGTGACGGCCTTTGGACTTTCAACAACCCTGTATGATTTTGTCTATGATCAACATTTGTGTTTTGTTTGGTTCCTTTTGTTCCTCTTTCCCGTCAACCCTGTAACGCCCCGATCCCTCACGAGACCGGAGCCCCGACCCAAAACCCGAGGTCACAAAAAATAAGGGAAAACAGACAAAGTTACCCCTGTTTATAGGACAATCCAAAACCTGTACAAGTAATTATAACTTCAAAATCAAAGTCCAACCTCCTCCGTAACTCTCAACTTTCTCTATTACCGCATCAACAACTCCTCAAGGCCATCCGAACCTTGGAAGCCACAAAAGTCCACAAACAAGCATGCATTAAGTCATAGAATTTCTAGTTCATGAGATTGGTTATCATACCACTCTAATATTATCTATTCAATCTTCTTATCTAATAAGTCTGCCAATCAACTTCATTTTCCCCAAGCAAGCATGCACGACCGTTAGACGATAAAATAGTTCATTATGCTATTACAGGCCTCCTACAGCTATCAATACATTCGAGACTTTAAACTTACATTACAAGACCCTGTAATAAATCAAGTACAAACAAGACCCAAAACATTTACATGTCAAATTTCTATGATTCTAATTAAATTACAATCCATGGAGGCCAACATAATCAACCATGAAAACTCTCCAGCTTTCTCTTTATCAACTTCTAAAGGTGCTGAACCTGAAAGGTGTTAGAAAGAGGTATGAGCATACAAAACATGTATGCCCAGTGAGGGAGGGAACGTTTTCAAAACCATTCCGTGCTATGCATACAAACAAGCAGTAAACTGGATGACACACAAGATTACAATACTAAATAGTACACAAGGATACGAGTCTAAATAACATGCAAGTACATGAGACTGAATAGAATGATAGCATGCAAGTATACGACTTAAGATAACACACAAGCACACGGGCTAGATAGTACACAAATACACGAACTATAAAGTACATAAGTCTAGTTAACACGCAAGTATCATGTAAAGCATAAAACCATGTTTCAAGTAACAAGATAACGAATAACAATTAATAATCAAGTATCACATATTTCAAAATGATATGGTTTATCTTCTTTGTTTTCGATCTCGAACCACGAATCTCGATCCTTGATAACAAGTGCCGGTAAATCTCTTTATTCTTCCAATAGGGTATTCCAGATGTACCCTGATCCTACGACCCATTTCTCCCGAGGTAGGTCCGTATGCCCTAACGAGGTGAACCATGCCTCTGGGATAGAGGAGTATGCCTCAGCAAGAAAGAGAATAGGCACCATGGTAGCCGAGCTAGACCGACAGCCCGATGCTGCCCGGAGTTTCTTGACACTACCATGTCCGAAAAGGTTGCGCAACCCCAAATAACGAATCACGAATCTCATTTTCGAATCAAGTGGGGAGGTAGAAAAATAGGCTAGCCTCACCCCATATATAACATATAACACATTTGATAATCAAATAGAGCAATTATAGCAATATAAACAATTACTCCTGCAACTAATTCAAGTAATTTACAAGAAATGCATCTAAATACTATTCCAATGCTTACTAACTAGATCATATTATTCACCCCATACAAAGGGTTCCAAATCTATTTCACTGAATGATCAAGTACATACTCGACTCAAGATATTTTGTTAAATCATGAAATCCTTTAACAAGTGAATAAACTAAATGCATAACAGGATGAAGTCCCTTACCTTGGATCAAACAAAGTATACAAGATAATAGTCTAGATTCCCTCCAAACCTTCTTGAGTTAGCTCAAAGGTGCAAGTCCCTAGTTTATTCATATAACTATAACACTTTAGCAAACGATTATACCAAGCTATAAGCATACTTCAAACAATTAAATATGCAACTCAATTCACGGAGCTTCACCAAATATATAAACATAGTACACAAGTACATCTAAACACTTATTCAATTAGTTAAAAGTTAATTACCAAAACTACTTCCATTATCTATAACTATAACTAGCCATTTGGTTCAATAAAAGCACGTACTACTCAAAAGCCATGTAATTTATAATCCAACAATTCTAAACTTCTAAAGACACTTTATGACACACTTAAAAGTTATAAAAACTCATCTTTAGCTACATCTTCCATAAAACCCTTGAAATCCCCTTAGTCCATTTGTACTACGACCCCCTCATCTACACATTAATTTAATGCCACAAATGCACCATAAGTGCTTCTTAGCCCAATTAACACCATATATGAAGTCAAATTGAACCTAGTCACTCAGTCTACCTAAGTCCCCTTTAGTTCCATTAGGTAAAATTCGTTAATTTCCAATTCTAACCAATCTTTAACCACACTAAGCATTCATCTAGCTAATATAACATTTATGACACGAGTTCTAAGCATTAGATTAGTCTTATATGGCTCAATTACACGAAAATCCTTAAAATGCCCGAAATTAGCATAAAAATTCAATAATTTCGGAATACGATAAATTTAATCGTATAACCATTTTTACATCTCTAGAGCCTATATCAATCGATAGTTCGAGTATTAGAGCAAGATTTAACGGGTCTGAGTGAATAGTACCCATATCCAAAATTTGCCAGTCAATACACAAAATCAGTCGGACGATACATAAAATCAGCTGATTGATACACACAATCAGTCGATTGATACACAAAAGAACCTGACGATACACACTTAACTACACAAATTTCACCTTTAGACTCCAATTCTTTCTTTCTTCTTGCAACACATGAGTAGACATACAACCTTCACTATATCACAATTCTAATACTTCACTTATCATGCTTATACATCATTTAATTAAGCTTATATACAAGAATAATAAAAACCCTAAAAACTGCTATTCATTGTCTTCTACATTGAGCCCTTTGCAATAAACCTCAATTCAAGCTATTCAACAACACAAAACAAGTCTCCATAGCATGTGAACACTTTATTATACACTAACCAAACATTATATAAGCATATATCAACAAATCTAGAAAATTCATAAACATAATATAAACTTTGAAATGCTAAAATATGCAAATCCCTTACGTACTAGTTGATGCACAAGCATTGATTTTGCAAGAAAATAGCTTAGAACTCTTCAATTTGGCTCAAGAGATCAAGATCTAGCTTTTCCCCAATGTTTTCTTCTTCCCGTTTCCTTCTCTGCTCACGGTTCTCTTCTTTTGTCTTTTGTTCAATATTTGGTCTTCTATTGCATATTAAAAGATGATAAGGAGAATTAAAATGGCCTTGGACTTTTTTTTTTTGGCTAAGGTTTTTGGGTTTAGAATTTAATTAAGTCCATTAGATTAATTCCAATGCAAGCTAAAATAGTTAAAGCCCAAAATAAAGTCTACCAAGTCATTATTCATGTGTTACATTAATTTCTCGATTCTATGCTCCCGACATGCAATGCAACATTTATTTCGATGAACGTAGACTATAAATATGTCACTTAGATCAAATATGAAGTCAGAAAAATTAAATAAAATACTTTGAAATTTACTCTGAGCTCGGGTCTACATTATTCAAAAAAGTAAAATAAATTAATTAGAAGACATGTAAAATAATCTAAATAAATAAAATAATAGGAAAAATTGTCCCAGCAAATTAGATAAGTATAGTTTAAATAATTACAAATAATGAAAATAATAATTAATTATTTCTCGTGAGTCAATTAAATATAATTTAAATATATATAAATGGTGATAAGAACAAAATAACTATTTCCAAATCCGGGCTTCACATTCAAGTAGTAAAATTAATCAATTTAAAATGATAGTAAAATAAATTCTAGTAAATAGAATAATAAAACAATTATTCTGGGTAAGTCAATGAATACAGCTAAATAAATGCAAACAGTTATCCCGACACGTTTTTTTTTCAAGAACTATGCAATTTAATGAATTAAATATATGAAAATTAACATAATATCTATATGCGCGGCCTGGGTGTCATAAACCCCCTATGCAAAAGATGGAAATTAGTCTCCAACTTGGACTTGAAGCCTAAAACTCTAATATCCACCATAAATTATATTTTCTTTTCTTTTCCTTCCTACTTCATCTACCCCCTAGTTTATTTTACTATATGTTATAATTATTAATACTATTAGCACCTTTTTTTGTTTCTTCTCTGTTCAGTCTGAACAAAAAAAAAATATATGTTAACAAATGCTTTAAAATTGAAACAAGAAAAAATATGTACATATATAAGTAAGTGTACAGAAGCACCAATAACTTTGTGAATCCTATTTGTAAAGTCTACAGTACAGTGCCTATGCATTGGATGTGTTTTGATTGGAAAGTACAACTTATGTTTACCAAGGTTATGTTTTATGGCTTACTGTATACAACATGAGTTCAAGCTGCCATGTGCTAAACCAATAAATTTCTGCATGTCTTCTGATTACTAATAGGAACTAAAAATTTGGTATCATTTTCCTGCTCAGTCTCCTCAGGAATGTTATGGTTTAAAGTCCACGACATTAGTGGATTGTACTACAATGCATTCTAGTTCCATGTTAAACATACAGATATACATTAACTATCCTATATATTAGTATAAGTTATTAGTTCAGCTAGGTTAGTATAAGTTATAAGTTATTATAACTTATGTCTTACTGTATGCAACATGAATTCAAGCTGCCATGTGCTAAACCAATAAATTTATGCATGTCTTCTGATTACTAATAGGAACTAAAAATTTGGTATCATTTTCCTGCTTAGTCTCCTCAGGAATGTTATGGTTTAAAGTTCACGACACTAGTGAATTATACTACAATGCATTCTAGTTCCATGTTAAACATACAGATATACATTAACTATCCTATATATTAGTATAAGTTATTAGTTCAGCTAGGTTAGTATAAGTTATAAGTTATTATAACTTTTTTTTTGGCTAATTTTCAATTATTGCAATTGTTTAAAAAAAATGCATATTCGGCTAGAGCATTAGGTATTTTTGGCTCTTGTACGAAGCAAAATTGTAGTTGTTGCATTTATGCATTACATGTTGTATATTATAGATGTTGTTTGATTTCAACATCTTGTATAATGGACAAGAAACTATTATCCCTAATTTGGAATCCACGGGTTATGGTTATGATGAGCTTTTCCAAGATGTATGTATTAGTGTCGGAAGAGAATGGTTGGGGCAAATGGTATATTTTAAAGGTGTCCATCCAAATGATGCTATACCCATGGTGTTAAAGACTAACGTGGATGTGGAAAAACTTTTATCTTTATACCTTGATCAAGGTCTTACAACTGTCAAGTTAAACATGCAAGTTCAATCAAGCACCGTGTCCCAAATAACGCAAGAAATATCTTCAGTTGATCATCAGAATCTGCTCAATCCTGTGCTACTTCCTTCAGTGAACGATAACTCATTACCTGAGCATGAATTGAATGAAGAAGATCCAATAGATGAAATTAGTGATGGGGGTGAAATTTTCCTGTGGAATGATCTTAGTGACAATGTGTAACAACTCAGACCAAACCTGTAGCGTATCATACTTAATTGCATATAAATATGTGCTAGTTAAGTGCTTATATGTATATATGTGTTTATTTTTGCTTTCGAATTTACATCATAGCTTTATTTTATTCTACTTTTTCTATTTTCCTTTAATGTGCACTAACCTACATTTAATTCAAATAAAAATATTTTAATTATTATTTCGTCACTTGCATCATACGATATTGTTCCTAATACTTAGTAGACTAATTTTTCTCATTTTTCAACGAGCCCTGAGCCTGGGGTAAAAAATTAAAGTATTTAATTTTGTAAATTTTTTTATTTTTCCCTTAAAATATAAGTGATTTTGGGCAAACGTTCAAATTTTTTATTTAAATAGCACGTCGGGAGAGTACATTAGGAAAATGATTTTCATATCGCATGAATAGTATTTTTAACATTTAGTTTTAGCATTAAGTGCTTGTTTTAATTGCTAGCCAAACCATTTGAACCATATTGCATATGACTTGACCCAAACTCCTTGACCCTTGACCCAAACCCACTCATATACCTTATAACACATATATACATACATATAACATAACATAAAAAGCAAAAAGGGAAGAAAAGATGGCCTTGGGGCCGATTGTATAGAAGAGGAAAAAGAAGAAAATTTTCTTCTTGCTTCTTCAATATTTGGCTCAATCAAAGCTTCTAGGAGTGGATTCAAGTTCTCCCAAGCCTTCTTCTAGCATTTCTTGGGCTATTGATGAATGAGATTCCATATTTTGTGTTTGTGAATAGTTAGGGTTTCTTGAAAATTAGGAATTCTTGCTTGCTAGCTTATCTATGCTTAATGATGCTTAAAAATGTGTAGAGAACATGATTATAAGTGTAGATGACATTGTAGTTGGCTAGATTAATTGTTCTTGAAATTAAAGTAGGGTTTGAATTATGAAATTGGGGACTTTGATTAAACTTGTGTTTGAGCTTGATTGAATGTTATTTAGGTGTGATTTAGGAGTTATTAAACCTAAATTAGAGACTCAAATGGTTTGGAAATGCTAGGATTGCAAGAACTTTAATTTAAAGTTAGATAACGGGCATTATTCACTCAGGACAATCGAATTGTAACCCGATACTTGATTTGACATTTTATATGGACTCTAGGGATGCAAAAATGGTTACTCGATTAGATTTATTGAACTCCAAGAACGTTGAAAATTAAGGTCTTAATTGCATAATAAATAGTGGCCTATATATGTAGGATAGAGCATAGAATATCTTTATGACATTGAATTAATCAACAGTTTTGGTAGTTGTAGTTCAAAGTGATTAAGGGGTAATTGGGGCTTTTGTAGTAAATGTAATTAAAAGTGAGTTGTCATAATTTGTAGGGGTGTCATAAGGTGTAAGTAGAGGAAGGGAATGATTGGATTAGGGTTAGGTTGGGTTTCACTTAGTATGAGCTTGAATTGAACTACATGTTTATTTGTTAAAGATTGGGTGAACATGCTTATATCTTGATTATATTATTTATACTGTTATTAATTGTATTGTTTGTGTGAGGCTATGATTATGACTTGTATACTTAACTACTTGAATGATTACTTGGTTTATGTGTTAAATTAAAGTATATAAAATGTGACATTTTGCTAAGGATGAAATTCTAATAAAACGTTGTATGTTAATTAAGTAAAACTATAAGTTAACTAACCTAGTTAGATAATTAATGAATGTTGTAGTTAAAGAGTAATTGAAATAATGTTTGACCTTATGTTCAAGATGATTGAGAATGATGTGAAGCCAATTCTTACATCTTGGAGCTTAGTAGAGGTGAGGGAGTTTTCATTCTTGTGTGCATCTTAGTAACTTTTTTGTTCTTGAATTGTATGATTTAATATAATTGATTGAATTTATGTGTGTTTATTGATTGTCATATTGTGTGCAAGGGCAACCTACTTTGTTGTCCCTCGATTATGTGTTTATTTGATTACCTTGTCTGTTATCATCTTGAGTGTATTGCATCATGGTTGTGCAACCATTTGGGCATGGTAGTTTCGGGGAAGCTGGGCGGCATCAGGCTTGCCGGTATACCTCGGCTACCATGGTTGCCCAATCTCTCTCTCGCTAGAGATGTTGCCCTGGGAGAGTTGGGTCGTAGGATCGAGGTACATCTGGAGTACATCCATTGGAGTTATAAGGTGGTATGTCGGCTTATTGTTATCAGTGCCATTATTATATCGAGATTTCTATTCGTGATTTATGGTTCATGGATCGAGATTCGTGGTTCGTGGTACGAGTTCAAGGTCAACCGGTATTCTTTGTTGTGTAACTCTCGCTTGGGCCCTAAGTCTTTGGAGAGTTACCTGATATCCTTTTTATTGTGTAACTCTCGCTTGGACCCTAAGTTCTTGGAGAGTTACCTTTGATTGTGTTCCTTATGTGTTTTTCTAGTTTCATATACTTAAATATTACTTGTATTGATATTGTATTCTCATGGTTACTTTATATACTTGCCTTATTATGTTGTCTACCTTCTTTGATGTATAATGCTTATCTTGTTATTTTCATATTAGTCTTGTACTGTTAAGTTATCTTACTGTTGTTGGTTGCATGGCACAAAAACCTTTTCAAAAACTCCCCGATTACATGTTCCTTCCCTCACTAGGCATACGTATTTAGTATGCTTACTCTCTCTTTCTAACCATTTCAGGTACGGTGCCTTCGGGCTCTGAGGAAAAGATAGCTCGAGAGACTTTTTGATTGAATGTTCTAGTCTTAGTTAATTGTTTTATGTAGATTTATGATAGTTATGCTTCTCTTGAGGCCTGCGTGCCTTGTATATGTGGTTGATAAGGAATGTCATCTTCGACAAGAAGAGAGGTCACGCAATCAAAGGAGGAGACGCAAACAGGTTTTAATTAACTATTGAAACTTCAACAAGTTTACATTATTGTTTATCGAGTTATAGTTATAAACTTTCATATACTTATTTCCTTTTTTTTTTTTGGGAGTCTAAGGGAGATGGGGTTGATTTCCATACTGCTGAATCAATCATTATAGCCTCTCGAGATGTTGGTGATGCATTCATTCCACGCAGTAGGTCAAATGATCATGCAGGCCCTTTGTGCACTTAACAGAGGCCTTATCAGGACTTTATTGCCTACGGGTATTATGAGTGAAAAACTTAAGTTTGAGTTATATTCATTTTATCTATAGTAGCCTCACGAGATATCTTTTTCTCATGTGTTGCAGAGCTAGCAGGTTCCTTGGATATTTATTTATCATGTTTGATATCGTGAACTACTTCTTTTTGGGAACTATGCTAACCTTCATGGTGACTAACATAGCATACATTTTGAAAACTTACATTTACCAACTGATTTTGTTTTTTTTTTTGCGTTGGTAAGTTACAACAAGTTAAATCATGTCATAGTGCTTATACATATTGAACTAAAAGTACACTTTTTGTACATGCTCAAGTGGAATACAATAGAATTATAATGGTTACATTACATGCTCATTTTCATCATAGTATATGCAAGTCCTATCATAGCTAGTGCAATTACAAAAAGTATTATGTTATACTTTAGGAATTTCAAGTTTTGCTCATTGTTGATGATTTATGGTGTGTTATGACCTTGCATTTCTCTTGGGAGTACTCTTTCTCTTGGTAAGCTTGCAAATTGTTCTATGGGAACTTCTTCTTCGTCGGGTATCCAAAATGTGTAGAATGAGCATCGTGATTTTGTGCAGTAGAAATAGAGCTTGTATGGATTGTCTTTTGACTCAGATATGCAAACAGTAGCTTTAGACCCACAATAACATATCCTATTTTTGAACTTGATAAGTATACCGTTTATTTTTTCTCTAACTGTGGTAGATGATGATGCTGAAGAAATTTTTGTAGAAATAGTATATTTTGTTTGGTGTTTGGACATGTGATTTTTTGTGATTCTTTTGCTTATTTTTTGCTGATTTTTCAGAATTTTGATGATTTTTTTGCTCAAAGTTGGTGCCAAAATGGTGCTTAAATAGGAAGTCTTTTTACCGTTGCTATCAACGGTCAAAAATAGGAGGGAGTCAACTGAAATAAATGCCATGTAGGAGGGAGAATAATGGTCCAAGGGCAAAATAAGCAAAGCATATTTTTTCAACTTTTTTCGTCAAAAGTAACTGACGGATGGACCTAAAGGGAGGTTTTTTTAGTTAAAGGACCAGAAAATGATTTATACATAACCACATGGACCCAAATGAATTTTACTTGTTGATTGCTATTAACAAAATATGCCACACAGCTAAAGGTAAGACAGTCCTGAGGTGGGGGTATCCAAAGGTGATAAGTTGTAAGGGGCAGTAAGATATTGCCAGTGGTATTTGCTCTAGCCTAGACTGATTAACTTGGTCCATTTCCTTGAGGAGACGCATTGTCATAATTGTAGCTTTCAGAACATCTAGTTCAATCCTTTTAATGGCATAGTTATTTCGGCCTTTCCATATAGACCAACAGGTAAAGGACAACAGATTCATAACATAGTGACGTGGGTGACCAAGTACTTCTCCAATGTGAAGTATATTAACTAACCATTGTTGAAAGTGTGAACTTACTGTATGGTCAATACGTAGCTAAATGAGTGAGGTAAACCAACACCAGTTACTCCAACGACAGTTGAAAAGAAGATGTTTGATTGTTTTGGCTTCTAGCTTACATATCTTGCAAAAAGGCGTAGAGGAACAATGACGTCGGAAGAGGTTTTTTGATGTTGCTAGGGATCCTCTACATACACGCCACATAAAACATTTGATACGAGGTGGAACAGATGAAGACTAAATATCTTTCTAAGCATTGGTAGCAGTTGATATTAGGATGACAGGTCATCAACTGATGGGTTGGCCTGTTCTTGCACTGCATGATAGTAGCCACTCTTCACCAAATATTGACCATTCTTCACGAGGGAAAATTGACTAAAAATTCTTCAATTGATTGACAAATGTGAACCAATTGTCATAAGTAAGGTTATAATATTGAGTAAAAATACTAACTTAACCTTTATATGACCCCACTAAACATGTGCAAAATTGACTAAGTTGGACATGAATAGAAAATAGTATATCTACATAAAATGGCCTAAATGGGCACAAAGTGAAATATAAAAATTTACGAAATAACTACATTACACGTGTACTATTTTTTTCTTTTGTTTATCCAAAACATTTTACACATGTGACTTTAATTACTTTTTTATTTAATATTTTTTTTTGTTTAAAATGTATACAAAATTAACAAGATAAAGACAATTTCCCCCATGAGTTTGTGGCATATTCCCAAACACCCCTATGAAGTATTGTTTTACCCAATTTCCCCCATAGGTATTAACAAAGTTAGAATTCTGTTAAGTTCTTAGGGGCAAAATAGTCTACTCAAATTCATAATTTTTTTTAAAAAAATCATCCATTACCAATGAATTCAACTTATGTCTGAACACAAAATCATCCGTTCTTGGGATCCAAATTTGTGGAGAAATCATGAAGTTGGAATTCTCAAATGATATTTTTGCACTAAATAGTCTTATAACAATGTACTCAAAATGCTACTATTAATATTGGACTCAATTTTAATGAAATGCGTGAAAGAACCCTTGTTTCTTAGACTTGAATCATCTCTAGTGCAGCTCAAAGTTGAGAGTGTGAAATGGATTTGGAAGGATTATTAGAGAAAAAGAGAATTGGGTGGATGCCTAATGAGTTTGTAAATGGGTTTTGAGGTGGTTCTTTTTCTCCTTTTTCTCTTTTTGCTCAAAGAGGGGTGGATATGAAATAGAGAGGTTGAAACATGTTTCAAAATTCTCTTTCATGTTTAAAACGTAGATACAAGTCTTATCAAATGATTGTATTCAATTGTAAATGAAATCTTTATTTATTAACTTGGAAAAATAAAGTATTAATAAATTAGTCATCTCAAATCAATGTCATATCTCATAAATAAACCACAATAAGTTATAACTAACACAATGAATACATCTTCTATAAATAAAAGAAACTCATATGGATGGTAGAAAAATGTAAATTTCACAGATATATTTCTAGAAGAGTAATATTGTTGAGAGAAGAGGAAAATACCGATTATTTATCAGGTTAGTAAGATTGATCCAATACTATTTTATATTTTTTAATGTATTAAAGAATGTTTAGAATTATGGTTCATATTTGTCGAAGAGTAATTGTGACGACTCGGACCTAGCATATAGACATTATATTAATTTACATATATTTCTTTTATTAAATTAGGTAATTCCTGAAAAATGTGCATGATGACTGTTTGCATTTATTTAATTGATAACTAATTTTTCTTACCGGAAAAATTATTTTATTATTTGATTTACTAAAATTTACTTTACTAACATTTTTAATTAATTTAATTTTTCTATTTGAATATGAATCCCGGATTCGGAAATAACTACTTTATTCTTATTACCATTTGTACTTATTTAAATTGTATTTAATTGATTCATGATAAATAATTAATGATTATTTTCATAATTCGTATTTGTTAAAAATTATATTTAAATGACTGCCCGGGACAATTACTTTGTTATTTTATTTATTTGAATTATTTTACATACCCTTTTACTAACTCATTTTACTGTTCGAATAAGAAGCCCGGGCCCATAACTGAACAAACTATTTAATTATTTTTAATAATTATATTTATTTAAATTGCGTATAAATGATTACAAAAATAATTATTTCAATTCTGATTATCGTTGTATTTAATTTATTTACTTTTAATTGACTTATTTATCATCCGAGTTGTTATTTGTATATTAGTAGCCGTTTAGCGCGTACGTTGCACCATCTAGTGACTTAGTGAGTTAACACATAGAATTAACTCATCCACACATTTTTACTTATTTTTTTGTGGGTTTTACCTTGTTAGCCACATATATTAGCTACAAAAAAAATTTAAAAAAAATAAAGACACAAATACACACACATACTACACAGCTATTTACACACACACACACTCTTACACCCGTTGGAGAAAAGAAAAGAAAAGAAAGAGAGAAGGCAGTAGCTCGACGGCAAGAAGAAGGGAGGGAGAGAAAGGGAAAAAAAAGAAGAAAAAATTAAGGAGATTAAGCTTGCTCTAGTAAATTTTTGCATGATCTTCAAGCTAGGTGAGGGAGAAATCATCTTTGTGCATTTTATTATTGATTTAAAGTTAGAGCAAATGTTGGTTATATGATGTGGTTGAGATTTGAACTTTATATGCATATTTTCTTAATTATCTAGGATGTGTCAGTAATCTTTTAGCTTGGTATTGCTTGAATGGTTAGACTGGCACTAGTTTGCTTAGAATTGATTCAAGAGCCTTAAGTTGCATATAAGATGTTTGATATAATGTTTGAGTGAGCATTTGTGTGAATGCTAGCTCATAAAAGTATAATATTTTAGTTAAAGCAAAATTTGAATGAAATTTACACACTAGATGGAACTAATCTTGAGTGTGTGTGTGTGTGTGTGTGTGTGTGAGTGGTATGTTCAGCCTGGTGAAGGGACTGTCACGGCACTGTTCACCTTCTTCTTCTTCTCCCTTGTCCCCTTGAATGTTTGCTAAGCAGTTGCTAATTAAGTGTATTATGATTAGATTAAGTTAAGTGGCTCTTTAGTAAGATGTTGCTTGGTTATGTTGTCGTATCTTGTTATTATGTTGTATATAAGTGTATATGAGGATTCATGTGTTAGTAGATCTTTAAAATTTGTTTATTAGTGAAATAATTGCAAAAACATGAGTTACGAAAAATCTGGAAAAAATGGGTCAGATTTGCATACCTGAGTTATAGGACTCGATTGACCTAGCAAACGTTAACAAAATGAGTTGAATTTTGGATATATTGTAGTAGACTTATAGTAGAACAAAAGTGTGTTTCTAAAGCTTGGCCAAATTCTAGCTCTAAGTACTCATTTTTGGATGGTTTCCGAGAAGCATATGAAATAGGCGTGAGCTGGACAGTCCTGCCAGCGTTTTTTTTTTTTTTTTCCTTTCCCTTGTCCTCGTGTGTATTGGTTACAAGTTAGTTTAGATAGTGTAGTTCTAAATTTAGTTTGTGTATATATGACTAGGTTAGTTGGTAGTTAATTGAGGTGATTAATGAGGAGATTATAACTATATTAAGTTGTCACTAACCAAGTGTTAAAATAAGTTATGAGTTAGTTCAAGATAAGTTAAAAGCTAGGTCATACTTGGATTGTTTGATCTTAAACTAGTATAGGATTTAATGAGCTTAAGGGTAAGAGATATAGTTGACATGGAATTGAGTTACAATTGTCTAGCTTGATTAGAATGGTTTAATTTAAATCAATTAATGAAAGGTTGTTGAATGGAAATGTATTACTAGCTTTAATTTTGAAAAGGAAAATGTGTAAAGATAAGAATAACAAGAAGTTATAAGAAGCGTTTACTTTAATGTGTTGCTGATTCTAAGCTAACCATTGTTAAATCTATGTTAATTTGTCTTACAATTGATGCTAATTGTAGCACCTCAACTCGACCCCTCCTACGATCAGTCAGGACACAACGAAATTTCGACAGTATAACGACAGTAATTAGAACACCGAAGCTCTATACCAACCTCTTCGCAACTCATACAACCAACTCCACAAACAATTCAACAATTAAACAACACAACCACAATATGCATTAAACATTCTTTTACCGTTGCATCCATAGGTTATACGCCTCCGTTCCAACAGCATACACTTATTATATACATACATTTTCAAAATAGATTATAACCAATCTAGCAGCCTAATCATGTTCCAAAACAAGACTACCAAGCTAGCAACATATAATCCATTATCTTTATAACATCTTATACATCATGAACTTCTAAGTAAATACAAGCCAACTAGTTTTAATATACAAGATAACAAAAAAGTACAACATCAGATATCAAGGACAAGACTCTGGCACATAGGACTCGTCCACATATGGCACATTCGCAGCTTCCTGAGGCACGTACCCGTAATCTTGTTCAATATCACCTGTATGCATGCAATAATTGAGAGTGAGCTTGCATAAAATAAGCCCAGTGAGGATTCGACATATCTCTTAACAGTATTTACTATACTCCTTGGAAATCATCATTTG
Source organism: Ehretia macrophylla (assembly GCA_037974665.1). NCBI lineage: Eukaryota > Viridiplantae > Streptophyta > Magnoliopsida > Boraginales > Ehretiaceae > Ehretia > Ehretia macrophylla. Next base: position 52,994,426 of record CM075781.1, read on the forward strand.
AGCAGTAAACACATAATAATCATCAATAACAATATAAGCACATTAGTAATGATGACCAATCAATAAATGATACTCTAGTTGGTGTAGCTCCAAACGCCATCACGATCTCAACCATTCTTCTTATAACTCCCCATTACTCACACACCCGAGGTACTTCACTAGCCCCTCCTTCCATGGCACCTCTGCCCATGCGAGCTGGGGGTAGCTCTGATAGTCATGCTGTTATCAACCCGATAGCCCAACGCTGCCCGAGAGGTGGCACACACATATCAAGACTCATGACAATAATAATAATCATTCATATCTCAGGAGGACAACAAAGTAGGTTGCCTATCTCCCGGCTTCATCAATAATCAATAATCAATAATCAATTAATAACATTTCAACAACATATCATTAATTAAATAATTAACAACTCAACAACTAATTTAGATGGCAAAGTAGGCCATCCAACTATACATGCATTTAGCCACTCAACCAAACCCGCATCTAATCAACAACAACCCATAATTCAACCACTCAAACACTACCCAAACAACTAAATGCATGTTTCAATATTTTAAATAAAGACAACCCAATCTTCTAAAAGTCATAACTTACATTCTACTAATCCGATAACCTCCAAACCAGTTTCTATCACTCACCCACTCAATCAACTACATTAGCCCCCTCAGAAACCAACCATAATCCATCTAAATCAAGCCCAACAACCCTAAAACCTTAATGCATCATGGCTGAAATTTCCGGACTTTCACACCAACATCACAATCAAAATTTCGCATTACAACATTACTACCACGTATTTAACAAACTTTTAGAAACTAACAGCAATCAATTCCAACAACCACAACAACATTTATTCAATAAATAGCCAAATTCTCAATTTTAATACCCGAAAAATAGAATTACATACTACAACGGTTCAAAATAGCTATAAACCCATATGATCAATCCTTAGCATCTATTGAGCAATAATATAACATCAATATAACATTTCAACGGCTAAAAATTCGATTATATGAATTAACATAAAAATGAAATTTTGAGATCTAGAATTTTTCTCTCACCTTTGATGTTTTATGAAGCTAGGAAGATGTGCAATGGATGCCTAACAAGTGAAATCAAGCCTTGGATGAAGATGTTTGGACTTCAAATGAGTTTTCTAGAGAAATTTTGCTTTGTAAATATGTTGAAAAACTTCACAAAAAAAAAGCTATGGAGTTTCGGCCTAGTGTATGAGAAATGAGTGTTTTTTGAGTTTATTTTATGAGCCATATTTATATAATATGCATATATAAGCTTCGTCGAATAAAATAAAAGAAAGTCAAAGTTAGTATTTTTAGTCTTTTAATTCATTTCTTAGACTATTTTTGCTCAAAACAATTATGCAACACTTAGAGTATTTTAGGTAGTTTATTTTTAAGTGACAAGAAGTTTTACATTTGAACATTTTGACCCGATTCGATTTAAAACTCGATTTTCGCAAAAGAAGATGTAAAAACCCTTTTAAATTCCTAAGCCGATTTGAAATCCGTTTTAATCAAACACAGGTCTATTAATATCCGAGGACTAGGTTTTAAGACACCTAAAACACCTGAGTAAAAATTTTAGCGGACGTGCGTCCAAAATACTATTCACAAAAACCGTCGATAAAATTTTCTAATGCGTTTTTTATGAAAATTTCATGAATGCACACATAGCATGTATTAGGAATATAAATCACATATTTAGCACATTCTAACTCATATAACACATAAACAGGTCAAATCCCGCAAATCGAGACAAAGATAAAAATATAGGGTCTCACATTCTCCCTCCCTTAAAGAAATTTTGTTCTCGAAATTCTTACTTCTTGTATAGAAAAGATCTGGGTACTACTGCTGCATCTGATCTCACCTCTCCTAAGTAGCGTCTTCAATCCCGTGATGCTTCCACAACACTTTGACCATCGAAATCTTCTTCGACCTCAATTCCCGTTCCATCTGATCAAGAATGCAAATCGGCCGCTCATCATAAGTCAGATTCTCACAAAGTTGTAACGGCTCTGGCTCTAGAATATGAGAAGGATTCGGATTATATTTCTGCAAATTAGACTCGTGAAAAATATCGTGGACATTAGAGAAGTTCTCTAGTAAAGCCAACCAATATGCTAACTTGTCAACCCTGCCAGTAATCTCAAATGGCCCTGCAAACCTCAGACTCAGCTTACCACCTTTGCCATAACGAGCAAACCCCTTTCGAGGAGACAATTTCAAGAAAACTCGGTCCCCGACTGCAAACTCCAAATCTCGACGACGCTTATCAACATAACTCTTGTATCTGCTATGCGCTGTAAGCATTCTCTGCCTGATCAACTGAACATTCTCAATCTTCTCTAGAAGCTCTAGCATGATAGTCGGATCAATAGTCTTCATCTCTCCTACTTCGTCCTAATACAAAGGTGAACGGCACTTACGGTCGTAGAGAGCTATAAAAGGTGCCATCCCAATAGTAGCTTGATAACTATTGTTATAGGCAAACTTGGCAAGTGGTAGATGTTTCTCCCACTTCTTCCCAAAGTCCAGAACACAAGTCCTGAGCATATCCTCCAGAATATGAATAGTCATCTCAGACTGACCGTCGGTGTGTGGATGATACGATATGCTGAAGTTTAACTGAGTGCCTAAAGTCTCCTGAAGTTTCTCCCACAAACGAGAAGTAAACTGAGGATCTTGATCTGAGACAATACTAGATGGAATCCCGTGAAGTTTAACAATCTGATCCACATAAAGATCCGCCAACTTTGCAACCTCATCTCTCAACCTCATCGGAATAAAATGAGCTGTCTTCGTTAAAAGGTCTACAACAACCCAAACTGCGTCGTTACCTCTTGGTGTTCTAGGCAAACTAGAGACGAAGTCCATCGTAATATGCTCCCACTTCTAATCTGGTATTGCTAACGGCTAAAGTAACCCTGCAGGTCGTTGATGTTCTGCTTTCACTCGCTGACAAGTCAAACATCTGGATACAAACTGAGCAACCTCCCTTTTCATGTTATTCCACCAAAAATGTTGCTTCAAATCCCGATACATCTTGTTTCCACCGGGATGAATGGTGTACTTAGAATTATGAGCCTCCTCCAAAATAGCTCACCTTAAACCCGGTTCATCGGGAACATAAACCCTGTTCCGAAACTGAAGGAAGTCAGACTGATCATCCGTGATCTGATCCCTGATCTTCTGAAGTTTCGCATCAAGTTGCTAAGCTTCTCTGATCTAAGACAGCAATAAATGTTGAATACGGAGATGTGAACACATCACCCCAACCTGAGTCAATTCCGATCTCCAATAACTGAATTCCTCAAGAACCTTCCACTTTTTGACAGCCAAACAAGAAATACTCGCCTTACAGCTAAGAGCATATGCTACAACATTTACCTTCCCATGCAGATAACTGATAGAACAATTATAATTTCTGAGAAGTTCCATCCACATCCGTTGACGCATATTAAACTCCTTCTGTGAGAACAAGTACTTCATACTTTTATGATCAGTGAAAATCTCGAACTTACTGCCCTATAGATAATGATGCCACTTTTTAAGTACGAATACAACGACTGCTAACTCAAGATCATGAGTCAGATAATTCACCTCATACGGCTTCAACTTTCTAGAAGTATAGGCAATAACCTGACCATTCTGCATAAGTACACAACCCATGCCATCCTTGGAAGCATCACTGTAAATAATCATATTATCGGTCCCCTCTGGTAGAGCAAGTACTGGAGCGGTAGTCAACCTCTTTTTCAACTCCTGAAACCCACTTTCACATTTCTCATCCCAAGTAAAGCTGGTTCGTTTCTGAGTTAACTTAGAAAGTGGCCCTGCAATCTTAGAAAAGTCCTTCACAAACCTACGGTAATAACCCGCCAAGCCAAGGAAGCTACGAACCTCCGAAACATTCTCCGGCCTTTTCCAAGACATCACCACTTCAATTTTAGTGGGATCTACTGAAATACCACTCCGTGTAATTACATAGCCAAGAAAAGATATCTGTTGCAGCCAAAATTCACATTTGCTAAACTTCGCAAATAACTGATGCTCCTGCAGCTTCTGTAAGACAAGCCATAGATGTTGCTCGTGCTCCAATTCAGACTTAGAATAAACTAAGATATCATCAATGAAGATTACCACGAACTGATCCAAGTATGGTTGAAACACTCGGTGCATAAGATCCATGAATGTTACAGGTGCATTGGTTAATCCAAAGGGCATAACTACAAATTCATAATGCCTATACCGAGGCTGAAATGTAGACTTTGGAACATCCTCTTTACGAATCCAAAGCTGATAGTACCCTTGCCTCAAGTCAAATTTAGAGTAGACTTTGGCTCCTAGAAGTTGATTAAACAACTCGTCAATCAATGGTAAATGATACTTGTTCTTGATGGTCACCTGATTCAAACCACGATAGTCGATACATAATCTCAAGGTACTATCCTCCTTCTTCACGAATAAAATAGGTACTCCCCATGGTGAAGAACTCTGCTGAATGAAACCTTTCTCTAATAACTCCTGCAACTGTGTTTTCAGCTCCTTAAGTTCAGCTGGTGCCATCTGGTACGTTGATTTAGAAATAGGTTGAGTACCGGGAATAAGATTAATCACAAACTCAACATCTCTCTCTGGCTGTAATCCTGGCAATTCCTCAGGAAATACATTGGGATATTCCTGAATAATAGGAACTTCCTCCAGCTTCAGCTTATCAGATGGCTTGTTGATCAAATAATCTAGATAACCCGAATACCCCTTACTCATCAGCTTAACAGCTTTAGTTGATGAGATAATAAAACTCGTCTTAGCATCCCGGTTCCCCGCTACCTCAACCACTGACTGATCTGGCAAATGAAACTGTACTACCTTTGTTCTACAGTTTAACTGGGCATCGTACTTAGAAAGCTAGTTCATACCCAAGATAACATCATACCCCCGGATAAGAAATAAAATAAGGTCCGATGGAAAATCCTGACCCTTAACATGTATTTTACAGTCTTTATATACTAAGTCAGTCACATATTTATCAGTCAAAGATGTACTAATCTCAACCACATAAGGTAATCTTTCAGGTTTCATGTTAATACGTTGCACACAAGTAGGAGTAATGAAAGAATACGTAGCACCAGAATCAATCAACACTTTAACAAGTTGATCAAGTATAAGGAAGTTACCTTCTACAACTGCTGTATCCTCAGGTGCCTCCTTCAAATCCACTGCGTAGGCCCGAGCCTAAACCCGCTGCTGCTAAGGTACACCATCGGTAGGTCAGCCCTGATAACCCTGGGTTACTACCCAACCCTCAATTCTCTGAAATCTAGGGCAATCCCTTGCCCTATGTTGATTGCTGCCGCAACACAAACAAGTCCCCGCTTTCACCCTACAGTCGGCCTCCACATGGCCCTAACGTTTGCAGTAAACATACTGCGGTGACGAAGCACTGCCACTGCCCCTAGAAGAACCAGAAGCCGAGAAAGCAACTGTACCAGCCTGTTGCTGAGGTCTCGTAACACTATGCCTATATTGACCCTGAGACTGGGCCGGCCTATACTGTGACTGAGCCTGGTAGGAGCCCTGCTGAAATTGGGGCTTGTAGAAACCCTACTGACCCTACGGTCTAAAAGAGCTCTACTGCGCTGGCGGCCTGTACACAACCTACTATACTAGAGGCCTATACACTCCTTGCTGGCCTCGCAGCTGATATGGCCTCTTACTAGGCTGATTGGGACCAATATGTTCCCCTTTCCTCTTCTCTAACCTAGATGCCACATCAAAAGCCTCGAAAAATATATCATACTGATTCAAGACCATTGCATCCTGAATCTCTGACCTCAAATCCAACATAAACCTCCTGGTCTTGCGCTCCTCATCAGCTACAAATTCCGGTGCATACTGGGAAAGTCTGGTAAAAGTGGCCTCATACTGAGCCACTGTAGTATCCCCTTGAACCAAGGATAGGAACTCCGCCTCTCTCCTTTCCCGTGCAATCCTCGGGACGTACTTGGCCTGGAACGCTCTAAGAAAGGTATCCCAGACATAAGGAGTACATCTTGCCTCCTAACCGACTATCATTGTGCGCCACCACTCCTCTGCTTTATCATCAAACAAATAGATTGCAAAAGTGACTTTTATCTCATCAGTATAGTCCAAAGGATCAAAAATCTTCTCTATCTTATTGATCCATGCCTCCGCCTTTCAATCATCTGGCTTGCCCTGAAATCTAGATGGATAGTAACCCAAGAATTCCTTCAACGCATTTCGCTCAGGGTAACCACCCTGTACGTTCATCATCTGTGCCTGGGCAGCTTGCCCTGCTAATAACTATGACTGACCTGCCATGATTTCCGTCATTCTATCCATAGCTGCAGCAATACGATCATCACCCCTATCTCAGTCCGGTGCCACATTACCCGGTGCCTCATTATCTGCCTGCGGCCTACCTCTTATTCTCAGTCTACCCGCCATTCTCCTATCAAAGAGTTAGCACAGGTTATAGCACATAGACAGGTTATAACCAATTATTAGCACATAAACAACAAACTCGCATTAAGCACATAAATCACTTAAGTATCAATCACATAAATAAATTGATCACATAATCACATAGTCACTAAATCACTTAATCACTTAATCATATTAATACATATTTCACTTTTCTTTTACTTCATACATACTTTCATGCTAAGACCATTACCCACATTTCGAGAATACCCCGGTTAACACCTAGACATTAGCTCTGATACCACTTAATGTAACACCCCAACTCGACCCCTCTTACGATCAGTCAGGATGCAACGGAATTTCGGCAGTATAACGACAGTAATTAGAACACCGAGGCTCTATACCAACCTCTTCGCAACTCATACAACCAACTCCACAAACAATTCAACAATTAAACAACACAACCACAATATGCATTAAACATTCTTTTACCGTTGCATCCATAGGTTATACACCTCCGTTCCAACATCATACACTTACTATATACATACATTTCCAAAATAGATTATAACCAATCTAGCAACCTAATCATGTTCCAAAACAAGACTACTAAGCTAGCAACATATAATCCATTATCTTTACAACATCTTATACATCATGAACTTCTAAGTAAATACAAACCAACTAGTTTTAATATACAAGATAACAAAAGAGTACAACATCAGATATCAAGGACAAGACTATGGCATATAGGACTCGTCCACATATGGCACATTCTCAGCTTCATGAGGCATGTACCCGTAATCTTGTTCAATATCACCTGTATGAATGCAACAATTAAGAGTGAGCTTATATAAAACAAGACCAGTGAGGATTCGACAGATCTCTTAATAGTATTTACTATACTCCTTGGAAATCATCATTTGAGCAGTAAACACATAATAATCATCAACAACAATATAAGCACATTAGTAATAATAACAAATCAATAAATGATACTCTAGTTGGTGTAGCTCCAAACGTCATCACGATCTCAACCATTCTTCTTATAACTCCCTATTACTCACGCACCCGAGGTACCTCACTAGCCCCTTCCTCCACGACAGCCCGACGCTGCCCGAGAGGTGGTACACATATACCAAGACTCATGATAATAATAATAATCAATCATATCTCAAGAGGACAACAAAGTAGGTTGCTTATCTCCTGGCTTCATCAATAATGAATAATCAATTAATAACATTTCAACAACATATCATTAATTAAACAATTAACAACTCAACAACTAAGTTAGATGACAAAGTAGCCCATCCAATTATACATGCATTTAGCCACTCAACCAAACCCGCATCTAATCAACAACAACCCATAATTCAACCACTTAAACACTACCCAAACAACTAAAGGTATATTTCAACATTTTAAAGAAAGATAACCCAAACTTTTAAAAGTCATAACTTACATTCTACTAATCCAAACACCTCCAAACCAGTTTCTATCACTCACCCACTCAATCAACTACATTAGTCCCCTCGGAAACCAACCATAATCAATCCGAATCAAGCCCAACAACCCTTAAACCCTAATGCATCATGACTGAAATTTTTGGACTTTCACACTGATATCACAATCAAAATTTTGGCATTACAACATTACTACCACGTATTTAACAAACTTTTAAAAACTAACAGCAAGCAATTCCAACAATCACAACAACATTTATTCAACAAATAGCCAAATTCTCAATTTTAATACCCAAAAAATAGAATTACGTACTACAACGGTTCAAAACAACTATTAACCTATATACTCAATCCTTAGCATCTACTGAGTAATAATATAACATCAATTTAACATTTCAACAGCTAAAAATTCGATTATATGAATTAACATAAAAATGACATTTTGAGATCTAGAATTTTTCTCTCACCTTTGATGTTTTATGATACTAGAAAGATGTGAAATGGATGCCCAACAAGTGGAATCAAGCCTTGGATGAAGATTTTTGGACTTCAAATGAGTTTTCTAGAGAAATTTTTCTTTGAAAATATATTGAAAAACTTCTCAAAAAAAAGCTATGGAGTTTCGGCCTAGTGTGTGAGAAATGAGTGTATTTTGAGTTTATTTTGTGAGCAATATTGATATATTATGCATATATAAGCTTGGTCAAATAAAATAAAAGAAAGTCAAAGTTAGTATTTTTAGTATTTTAATTCATTTCTTAGACTATTTTTGCTCAAAACAATTATAAAACACTTAGACTATTTTAAGTAGCTTATTTTTAGGTGACAAGAAGTTTTACATTCAAATATTTTCACCCGATTCGGTTCAAAACTAGATTTTTGCAAAAGAAGGTGTAAAAACCATTTTAAATTCCTAAGCCGATTTGAAATCCATTTTAATCAAACACAAGTCTATTAATATCCAAGGACTAGGTTTTAAGACACCTAAAACACCTGCGTAAAAATTTTAGCGGACGTGCGTCCAAAATACTATTCACAAAAACCATCGATAAAATTTTCTAATGGCGTTTTTGATGAAAAATTCATGAATGCATACATAACATGTATTTGGAATATAAATAACATATTTAGCACATTCTAACTCATATAACACATAAATAGGTCAAATCACGCAAATCGAGGCAAAGATGAAAATATGGGGTCTCACATTAATTGCTTTTATTATTTATATTCTATTGAATCATTCTTATCTTATGTGGGTTAACTTTTATGTAAACTAAAAGCTATGGTGATGGATTAAGTTATAATGAAATAAAGTATGTAATATAAATTCTTGGATGTGAAAGATAGTTGTTAAATATTCTATAGTCAATTGCTAAAGTGTTACACTTATATGATCAAAGCTAGGGTTTGCATATTTAAGCTACTTCGAGGAAGTTTGGTGTGAATCGGAGCTATTTTCTTGCAGATTTAACCTAATCCAAGGTGAGGGAGTTACATTCTTTTGTGCATCTTAATTGGAGTTACTGCTCATAAAATTGTATAGTTTGATATGTTTACTTATAATTATGTGTACCTTGATATGAATTGAATAAATATACCCTTGTCTCTGGTTTATATTGTTATATTTCTTATTTACCGTAACCTACTTGCGAGGGCGGCCTACTTTTTCGTCCCTCACCTATGATTACTCAGTTTTCGTGATCATGAATCGGGTTGCGCAACCTTTTCGGACATGGTAGAGAAACACGGGCGGCATCGGGCTTGCCGTGCTCCCTCGACTACCATGGTGCCTATTCTCTTTCTCTCGCTAAGTATACTCTACTACCCTAGAGGCATGGTTCACCTGCTGGGCATATGGACCTACCTCAAAAGAAAAGGTCGTAAGATCATGGTACATCTGGAGTACCCCATTTTGGAGGAGTAAGGGGTTTGCCGGCACTTGTTTGAAGATCTTGGCTCGTGGCTCGTGATAGAAGACAAGTGGAACCGTATCCTTTATATACATGATTAAATACTTGTCTAATTAATTTGTTTATTTGTGTTATTAATGTTTTTATCTTGTTGCATCTCCCGAAAATACACCCTGGTTTATTACATCACCTCCCTCACTGAGTAACTTTGGTTACTCATTCTTTATTTTAACATGTTTCAGGAAAATTTGTGGTTAGATGTTATGTACTGGTTTATGTGCAGGAAATGCAAGTTACTGGTTGTTTGTGTTTTGTTTTGAGTTTATGAAACCTTGTGTATGTTTCTATTGTCTAAAATGTTGTAATATATAGTAAAACTTGCATTCTTGTATAAGTTAATAACTGTAGATGGGTTGTAATAACTTCAATGATTTACTTGATTGCCTAGTTAATTTGCATGCTTGTGTGAATAGGATTGTACCTCGAAGTTGGATTATAGTTTTAAGGTTAAGTTACTGCTTGCAGGTAAACTAATAGCCTTATAAACAAGGGAGACTCTGTTCGTTTCTCCTCATTTTTCGTGACCTCGGATATTAGAACGGGGCTCCGGTCTCGTGAGGGATCGGGGCATTATAGTAATATTGGTGATGTATATTTTCTTTCCCTTTTGCATATACACGAGTTGAAAAAATTTAAAAGCTAGTAGTTTTACTTATCCCATTCTTTGGCCTTCCTGCAAAAATGGAAGAATAAAAAAATGTTGTTTTAGATAATTGTCTTGATTGAGTTGTCAATAAGCACACATCCTTTGGTTGTTTCTTGTTAAAAAACCAAAAAAAATGAAAGTAGTAAGTTTAGCTTGTACAAGATTCAAACTTGGGACCTTTTGCTTGAGTTTAGCTTGTTTGCCGCTAGCTTGGGGATATCTCTTAGCATCAAAGTGACATGAAAATATATTATTCGATTTACTATTTAAAAACAAAAATTTTATGAATAGCTTTGTCCAAGAATTGAACCTATATGACCTTTTGAATGAATTTAGATTGTTTGCCACTAGGTTGGGGATATCCCTTGGCATGAAATGGAAATGCAAAATTCTTTACTCTCTTTTCTGTTAAAAAAACAAAAATTTTAAGTTTAACTTTTACAAGATTCGAACCTAGGACCTTTAGCTTGAGTTTGAGATTGTTTGCCGCTAGGCTGGGAATATCCCTTGGCATGAAATGGACATGCAAAGTTCTTTATTCTCTTTTCTATTAAAAAAATAAAAAATTTAAGTTTAGCTTTTGCAAGATTCAGACCTAGGACCTTTAACTTGAGTTTGAGATTGTTTGCCGTTAAACTTGGGATATCCCTTAGCATGAAATGGACATGTAAAATTCTTTATTCTCTTTTCTGTTAAAAGAACAAAAATTTTAAATTTAACTTTTGCAACATTCAAACCTAGGACCTTTAGCTTGAGTTTGAGATTGTTTGCCGCTAGGCTGGGGATATCCCTTGGCATGAAATGGCCATTTTAAGTAAGTCCAAAGATTTCTTTGAGCTTAAACTTATCTTAACCATAATATCAAAGTTGCTTTTGTGGTACCGTGTATAATTTAAGTCCAAACGAAAAAAATTTGAGCAAAGATATGGTCCATTTGTGACATTTTCCATTATGCTAACTTGTATATTAAATTAAATTGAATAATTTCCTATTATTCTAACTCGAATATTAAATTTATTTTTTTAAGAAAATTTAAATTGAAACGCTTAAAATTTAAGCAACAAGCACAATAGCCCATGTACAGATCTGATAACATTGGAAAGGAAAAATATAGCCACCTTATAATGTCCACATCGTGTAGTGTACTTGCTAAAGGCAAAATCCATTTGACGGATGTGATGGTGGAACAGGGTAGGTAACTTGTAAAGTTTGAAAAAAAAGGCACAAGGCCCCATGTAAGGTCTTTGGAAAAAGGTGGTATACCTAGGCTCCGTTTGTTTGCCGTAAAATAACTTGCTTTTGGAAAATATTTTCCGTGGGCTCCGTTTGTTTGCTGTAAAATAACTTGTTGGGGAAAAATATTTTTCTGGAAAATAAAATACTAGAAAATATTTTATGGTGTTTAGATGTACTGTGAGTTCCGTAAAATGTTTTCTTCTCCCAAAGGATATGAAAATATTTTCCAAAATTTTGTACTAGCCGCAATTGTTGACTAAAAAATATTTTATAGTTGACCAATTTTCTGGTGTTATCAAACACCATAAAATTATGCAAAAGCAGCCGCAATTGTAAATTGAAAAATATTTTCCATTTGACTAATTTTCTGGTGTTATCAAACACAGGAAAATTCAGAAAATATTTTTTGAGAAAATATTTTACGGCAAACAAACGGAGCCCTAATACCCCCATAGTTCCCTAATAATTTGGACCATTTGTGTAAGAGCAAGTCCAACAATTTAGCTATTTTGGTTTTTTCACCAAAGTAAAGAGCCAAACAAAAAAAAAGTGATCCAACAATTTAGCTATCTCTGTTAGCTAAATTCAAAAGCTTGCCAAAATCAAAAGATTGCTCGCTAGGATCAGCGAGCCAATTTGACTCGCTACAATGCATGATATCATTGTGGTACAAAGGACTCAACATAGAAACAAAGACAAAGTCCAATGGAACAATTCACTTTTTTGATGACCTTCTTGATCCATCCCTGACAGGTTGACACATCTTGTCTTTTTTTTTTTTTGGCTCAAAATCAAAAGAATACTACTATCAAATCATTATTTCATTGCTTTCGAAAAAAAATTACTCTCAAAGAATGTTAGAGTGATATGTGAATTCAGAAATAGAAAGTCTAAATTTATTTATAATATTTTATTTTTATTTGTAGATGAATTCAAAAATATAAAGTCTGAATAGAGGGTATTGTTGGAGTAAAACTGAAATAGAGAGTTTATAAAAGTAGAGAGTCACTAATTTTGCTCTCTATTATGGAAAAAAAATAGGGAGTTTGTTGGACTTGCCCTAAGTTAAATTAATATTATGTTTGAACGAAAAAAAACCAATTATTAAGATTTGTTTCTTACATTGGTTTCTATTATTTAACAAAGGGGAAGGGATTTTTTATTTTTACTCTTTAATTTAAAGGGTGGCCTAAGACAATTTTACATCATTTTCAAAAAAATATACATCATTGTCTGATTGTAATGAAAAAAAAATAGTGAGTAATATTGCAACTATAACGAATTTTGTACACTATAATATACATATAATTTGTCTGATTGTGTATCTTTATACACTATTACGTAATTTTATACACTATATAATAGCAATTAAAGAATAGTCATTGAAAACAAACATCTTTGTCTGATGGTAATAAAAATAAACGTACATCGTTTACATAAATTAATTAATTTAAAATGAATCTAACAATATCCATCACAACGTATATTGCACGTTACCAACGCAGAGAAGAAAACATCACATTTCAAGCTTTTTTGCATGCTTTCCTCGGATGTGATAAGTCTGATAACTTTGGAAAGACAAAAAGCACAAGACCATTTGGATAATAGTAATACCCCACGTAAAGGTCCAATGATTGGTTGACAAAAAAAAAATTCCCCACAAGCTATGACCATTCGGCGGATGTGATGATAGGTAATTTTGAAAAGAAAGCACAAGACCCCATGTGAAGATCTTTGGAAAAGGAAAAAGGTATTGTACTTGCTAAAGACAAAAATTATGCATCATGGGTATTAAATTTGGTTAAAGGGTTTTGTCTAATGGTTATAAACAAAATTAAAAAGCAAAGTTCTTTATCTGATGGTATTAAAAAGAAAAAACGTGCATGGTAAGCCTAATTAAAAACAAGGGTCCTTAGTCAAACCAAATGGCTAGGAATCTTATATATGATTATGTATAGCAATTACTCCATAGATTTTGCTTGCCAACCAACTGGAAGTCAAGTACGTGTTAGAAGAACAAAAAATGACTAAGAAGAACCCTCATAAAAGAAGCTTGTCTACATCGCTTTGTGGAAGTTCAAAGAAATGCAAGGTTTGAATTATTTTACAGATACAATATTTATGTCAATTTTTATTCCATTTGAAAATGAATCAAGACAATGTGCAAATATTTTAATTACATTAAAACGGATATGTGTAGGTTATGACAAATGAATTTGTTACCAGAATTGAATTTGAAAATCTCAAGACAGAGATTAAAGATGCGATAATCCTTATGAAGGAGTTCATGAAAAGCCAAAAATCTCAATATAAGGACAATGTAAATGAGGTCATAGGTGATGCCGCAACAAAAAAGGTTAAAGTGGGTGAGGATTCTATATCCATCACATCCCCACTGAACAAGAAGCCAAGTGATTCGAAGCTTATTTCTCGGCCGATAGAAAACATTGACAACCCATCACAAAGGTGTCTTTTATTTGGAGATTACGACAAAAAATGTGTCGATGCTAACACGGTTGAGATTAGTAGTGATACGAATTCCACATTTCCTATGCAAAACATTTTGCCTCTTTCATATGCAGATGGTCTCAAAATGGAAAAAGATGATGACTTTCTGTTTGTCTACTTATTTTCACTGGAAAGGGATCATAGGCGAGTTTTCCTAAATTGGCTTACATTTGTCTTATTATAGTCATTTAGTTACTCATTTTAAAAATTATTTTACGTAATTTTCTTACCATTAATATTGTAGGGAGGTCATAGTTAAAATGGATTATAATCATATTACAAGATTTGAGATACAACAACTAATGCCGAACAAGAACATATCCTCATGCATGAGAATTTAATCATTCATTTGTTTATATTAATTATTACATTAAAGTTTATACTTATTATATTAAACTACTTATGACTGATTATGTATGGTTTTAATTATCTATGTAAATATAATTTCCAAAGATAATTGACTGTTATGCAACTCAACTTGAAAAAAATTATAAGCATGAAGATGCAAAATTACCCAAATGGTATCTACCTTCTCTTTTCACGGTATGTGTACAAGTAGATATCACATCCTTAAATTTGTTCATAGCATTTTTTAATAATTGCTTAATATTATACTGATTCGGTTTTATAATAATTGTTCATGGCAACGGCAGATTGTTTACGAAGTTTGTGGAAAGCCAATTCGAATTTCTAACTGCATTCATTCGTTTTGGGGTGATCATAAGTATATTGGTTTATTGGAAGATTGCCAACAGATAGTTTAGTCTCCACATTTTTTTTAGTCCTATTTTGTTGTTTATTGATAAGCTTGAGGTAGTCTTGAATTTTTTTTTTTTGGTCAAGAGGTAGTATTGTAGAGATTGACTTATGTCCTACTTGATTATCACGAACAGAGAATGGCAGATTGGCCAAAAAATGTACACAATAGTAACACTTGTGATGTCTTACAGATTTTTTTACCAATGAATTATGAAAACAAACATTGGTATCTTTGTGTAATTGACTTTATCAAAAATGAGGTGAACATATGCGATACTGCTCCCGATCCGTGTACAAGGCAGCCAATAATCGACCAAGTGTCAAAACTGATACTATTAATATTAATATTTATCAAATGACTCTTTACTATCAAATGACAGATTAGTAAAATTAATATTTATTTTTCCAGATCCAATACTTGGATAAGTTATTTCAGTATGAAGAACCCGAGGCATATAGGACAATGCAAAAAATTTCATCAATGCCATTGTATCATCCTTTGTGGACACCTATTTAAGATGGCAGACACGATTGTGGTTTATACGTTTATTTGATGATGAGAGAATACAAGTGCATGTCTACATTCAAGCTTGCAAAATCAGATGAGAAACACAAGCAATTTGCATTTGATTTGTGGAGACACTGGAGAAACATATGCAATCTCGTCCATTATTTTTAGTTGTAAGCATGTGCTTTTTTTAGATGACTCATTTTGCTATGTATTTGGATTATCATAGTTAAAAATTTTGGAATTTTTGCAGGGTGCAGTATGCACCTCCGGTGCTTCTAGTTAACTTTACTTTTATTTTTATTGTGAAACCCCAGTTTTCATCTTTATCTCGATTTGCGTGTTTTATCTCGTTTTGCTTGAATTGACCTGTTTATGTGCTATATGACTTAGACTGTGTTAAATATGTGATTAATACTCCTAATACATGCTAAGTGTGCATTCATGAAATTTTCATCAAAAACAGAATCAGAAATTTTATCGACGATTTTTGTGAATAGTGTTTTCAACACTTGTCTGCTAAAATTTTTATAGGTGTGTTTTAAACATCTTAAAACCTAGTCCTCCATTATTAATAGACCCATGTTTGATAAAAATTGATTCTAAAACAGAATAGTAATTTAAATAGATTTTTCGGGCGAAAAATATCGTTTTTGAGCCAAATAGTAATTTCTTCTAAACCCAATTCTTCCATTGACTTTCAATGACCTAGTATTTATTAATATAAATGTATTTATATGTGGTATTAAATTATTTTAGATTAATTGTGCATTCAAAAGACATTTGAAAATAAATAATATGACTTTTCACCTTCTTTTGCAAAAATCGCGTTTTAAGCCGACTCGGGTGAAATTATTTGAATATAAAACTTCTTGTCACCTAAAAATAAACTACTTGAGATAGTTTAGGTATTGCATAATTAATTTGAGCAAGAGTAGTCAAGAAAATGAATCAAAAGACAAGAAAACACTAAAAATAATTAGTTTCCACTTTGACTTTCTTTTATTTATTTGACATTTGCTTAATATATCATCAACACACATTAAAAACAAAGAAAAACACCTCCAAAAACACACACAAAACCATGGTTCCTTGTAGGAGAAAGATGAAGACATTTTTCAAAGGTTTTCAAGCATTTTTCATATAGATTTTGCAATTCAAGTCCAAATCACTTCATTCAAAGCTTGATTTCACTTGTTTGGCACCCATTCTACAAATTTCTTGCATCAAAACACATCAAAGGTGAGAGAAAAATTCTAGATCTCAAAACTCATATTTTGTGTTTATGCGTATAAATAATTATTGAACTGTTAAAAATTTAATCTGATGTTAGATTATTGCTCCATGAACGCTAGGGATCATTTATATGTAATCCTATGAGATTTGAACGGTTGTAGCATAATTATTATTTTTCGGGTATTTAAAGTTGATTAATTTGTTAAATGTTGATTATTTTGAGTTGTGTTGATCGGAATCAATTGCCGTCAATTTTTAAAAGTTTGATAATTACGTGGTAGCACCGTTGTAATGCCACATTTTTAATTGTGATGTCCGTGCCAAAATTCGGAAATTTCAGCCATGACACACTAGGGTTTTAGGGTTATTGAGCATGATTTGGATTTGTTTTGGTTGGTTTCCGAGGGGGATAATGTAGTTGATTGAATGGGTGAGTGTTTGAAACTGATTTGGAGTTGTTTGGATGAGTAGAATCTAAGATATGATTATTTGAAGTTTAGGTTATCTTTCTTTAAATTGTTGAATTGAGCCTTAGTTGATTGGGTATTATTTGAGTGATTGAATTGTGAAATGATGATGGGTAAACTAGGGTTTGATTGTGTGTTTAATGCATGTTCAGTTGGATGGCCTACTTTGTCATCTAACTTAGTTATTTGTTGTTAAATTGATTATTGATGTTATTATGATGATAATATGATTATTGATTGATTATTGATGTTATTATGATGATAATATGATTATTGATTGATGATTGATGCCGGGAGATAGGCAGTTCTGCTAGACTGTCTTCCTGTGAATGATTGATGTTTATTATTATTGCTGAGTCTTTGGTATGTGTGTGCCACCTCTCGGGCAGCATCAGGCTGTCGGGTTGATAACGGCATGACTACTAGAGACTGCCTCCAGCTCGCACGACGGAGGTGTCATGGAGGGAGAGGTTATTGAGGTACCTCGGGTGCGTGAGTTTATGGGAGTCACAAGAAGGCTGTTTTGATCGTGATGGCGTTTGGAGCTACACCAACTAGTGTATCCTTTATTGAATGGTCATTATAGATTATGTGATGATAATATTATTGATGTTATTGTGTGTTTACTTGCTCAAAGGATTATTTCCAAGGAGTATAGTGAATACTATTAGAGATCTATCGGATCCTCACTGGGCTTATTTTATATAAGCTCACTCTCTATTATTGCATGCATACAGGTGTCCTTGAGAAAGATTACGGATACGTGCCTCAGGAAGCTGAGAATGTGCTTTATGTGGACGAGTCTTGTGTGCCGGAGTCGTTGCCATAAATTTGTCTTAGTTGTTGTAATATGTCATATTGTATTGCTTACTCAATTATAAGACTTATGTATGATGGTTTAGTAGTCTTTCTTTTGATCATGGTTAGATTACTAAGTTGGTTTATAATCTATTTTGAAATGTATGTATAGTTTATGTACGAAGTTGGAACGGAGGCGTATAACTATGAACGGATTGTTGAAGGAATGATAATTGTATAATATGGTTATGTTGTATGTTGTTAATTTAATTGAGGAGTTGGTTGTTGAATGGTTTGTGGAGTTGGTTGTATGATTTTCTGAAGAGGTTGGTTTAGAGCCTCGGTGTCTTAATTACTGTCGTTATACTGCCGAAATTTCGTTGCGTCCTGACTGATTGTAGGTGGGGTCGAGTTGGGGCGTGACATTTAAGTGGTATCAGAGCTTGATTAGCTGTCAGCCGGGGTTTCCCCGGAATGTGGGTAGTGGTCTAAGCATGCAGGTATGTATTATGTGAAAGAAAAGTGAAACATATGTTAATATGTTTATGTGATTAATTTACTTATGTGTCTAACTTTCTATGTGACCAATATGCCTTGTGTGTTAAGTGAACTAATGTGGTCAATATGTTTTATGTGATAACGTGTCTTACGTACTCAATGTGTTGAAGTTAATATGCATTTTGTGATTAATGTGTATTATGTGACAAATGTGTTTTATGTGATTGAAGTGTCTGTGTGAAGTTAGTTGTTTATGTGGTTTTAATTGTTTATAACTAGCTTATGTGAAACAACGTGCTTTAGGTGTCCAATGTGAGTTACGTGATCAACTTGTCTTATGTGAAGTTTGTTGCTTATGTGACTTTAATTGTTTATAACTTACTTCTGTGATATAACCTGTTTATGTGATGTTGGCTTCTTATATGCTGAATTGTGTGTTATGTGATAATATTGTAATATATGATAATCATGTAATATGTTGGTACTGGTTTTCATGAGATATAATTGTATATATGCTATAACTGTTGGTGATTTCTTTTGGGTGAAGTAAGGATAACTGAAGGAGCTCTCGGAATTAGAGGTAGGCCATGATTTTGAATTATTATTATTCTAGTAGTTTATCAATGAGATTTTAATTGTTATGTTTATTGATTTTAGTCTTAGTTTAATGGATCTGTTCTTGATGTTTCTTTAGCGAGAATGAAGTTGTTCGAGAAAAATAGCAATATATCTTGATGATTAAAATTACTTTTGTTACCATGTTTAACTTATTATTACTTGGAGATGGATCATAAGTTGAGGTTTCTGTGAGGTTGTGATTAGACACTTTTGGAGTCTCAACTCAGATTATACTTTCTTGAGGTTACTTTAGAATGAATTTATTTGAGGAATTAGTGATGTATATTTGTGAATGGAATGAAGTGTAGTATAACATGTGAGTATTTCTACTATTTGGGATTGCTATATTATTAATGGATGTTTTGGAGTTTTGATCTTTAAACCTTGGAGACAATTGGAGTGATTCCTGACTAAAGTTACTTTATTCGAAGATGTAATTGTTGGGAGATAGAATTATTTGAGGAAAAAAGAATACTTTTCGGTGGCTAAAGATTTACTTCCCTACATCAAGCTTTTGAGTTCTAGGTGGTATGACTTTCTAAATTGTTGATTAAGGATTCACTAGTGTTATAATGGGTTAATATGAATCTGTATTGTGTTACATATTTTGGAGTCTTCATTAGTTAATCTTGTTGGGTATTCGGTGATTTATCTTGTTTAGTGATTGGTCTTGTACATAATGTAAAATTTTGGAGTGATTTATCTTGTTTGGTGATTGTTTTGACTCCTTAGGATTCTCTAGATCTCCTTAGTGTCTTGTTTTGGAGGAAGATAGATTGTAGGATTTGACTTGTTGGTGTTTAAATGTGTAGGTGAGACACCTTTCTTGTGCTTCATAATTCTATCAGTGTTATTATTCTCTTTTACTCTATTCTCAGTTATTTGAGAGAGAGTTACATTTTTCTAGCTTATCAATTATTTCTTGAAAGTTTTGCTTATTGGATTAATGGATCCTATACCTATTTGACATTGTTTCTATTCTTAACATTCATATATGCTTCTTATAGCAATGTCGTTTATTGGAGTTAAGGTTTGAGACTTCTATATTTCATTCTATATCTCCAGCCATTGGTTTCAATATTTCATTTCATCCTATTACTATTCATTTGGAAGTAATTTCACATTTGGTATACCATTTTACTTATTCAATTTCACTTGTTTGATGTACTCCTTACCTAAGTACATCATTGTCATTCTTGTTGATCCTTGTTAATCCTATTGTTTCATTATTAAATCCTGAGCCATTACTTTGCTTGTAATTGCTCATTTAATATACTCTGCACTATCCTTTCTTATTTATACTTCTTTGGTTATTGCTTGCTGAGGAGTGATTATCTTGACACTCATATTTTCTATTGAATTAATCATCTCTTATTTCTAAATTTCATTTCGCCTCAAGTACAACCTACTTATTGGTTCCTTGAACAATCATCGAGAATTGAAATGTCTACTTGTTCAGGAATTTTGTTCAACATATTCAGCACTGTTTTGACTCGCCATCATCCTTTGTTCGTGCTTATTTAGCAGATAGGTGCTGAGACATTCCATATATTAGTTATCATGCTTCCTTATTAAACCATTAGCCCTTTGACTCTCTAACCTGTTTGACATCTTATTCACTTGATTGTTGGCTAGAATATGACATTCCATATTCTTATTTCCTTTTAAATTTCATAAGAGCCATACTCTGACCAATGTCACTTTTGAGATATTCCATTGATCAGTAATCATTCATGTTATCGTAAATGAGTTTTTAAACCCTCGGGGTGTTCATAGAGCTCTTTTGTGTAGTAGGAGATGATTGATAATTAGTGGTGTCATGCTAAGACTTTGGAGTTGCGATTTCTTTCATATGCAATATGATATTAGGTGGGAAAGAATTATGAATTGAAGATTGTCTTGGAATTATGATAATCATCTTGCAGTCAACAGAGTTTGATCTTTTGAGGTCTTTGGTTAGGTGTCATCCTAAGAGATAAATGAGAACTAAGAGAAGTATTGTTAAGTGTAACGATTGAGGATTTAATTGTCTGTCAGTTCGAGAATTGTGCGGTCGCAATGTGAAACCCCAGTTTTCGTCTTTATCTCGATTTGAGTGTCTTTGTCTCGATTTACGTGATTTAACCTGGTTATGTGTTATATGACTTAGAATGTGTTAAATATGTGATTAATACTCCCAATACATTCTAAGTGTGCATTCATAAAATTTTCATAAAAAACGGAATCAGAAATTTTATCGTCGATTTTGGTGAATAGTGTTTTTGAACACCTGTCCACTAAAATTTTTATAGGTGTGTTTTAAACATCTTAAAATCTAGTCCTCCATTATTAATAGACCCATGTTTGATAAAAATTGATTCTAAAACAGAATAGTAATTTAAATAGACTTTTCGGGCGAAAAATAGCGTTTTTGAGCCAAATAGTAATTTCTTCTAAACTTGATTCTTGCATTGACTTTCGTTGACCTAGTATATATTAATATAAATGTATTTATACGTGGTATTAAACGATTTTAGATTAATTGTGCATTCAAAAGATATTTGAAAATAAATAATATGACTTTTCACCTTCTTTTGCAAAAATCGAGTTTTAAGCCGACTCGGGTGAATTTGTTTGAATGTAAAACTTCTTGTCACCTAAAAATAAACTACTTGAGATAGTTTAGGTGTTGCATAATTAATTTGAGCAAGAGTAGTCAAGAAAATGAATTAAAAGACAAGAAAACACTAAAAATAATTAGTTTCCACTTTGACTTTCTTTTATTTATTTGACCTTTGCTTAATATATCATCAACACACATTAAAAACAAAGCAAAACACCTCCAAAAACACACACAAAACCGTGGTTCTTTGTAGCAGAAAGATGAAGACATTTTTCAAAGGTTTTCAAGCATTTTTCACATAGATTTTGTAATTCAAGTCCAAATCACTTCATTCAAAGCTTGATTTCACTTGTTTGGCACCCATTCTACACATTTCTTGCATCAAAACACATCAAAGGTGAGAGAAAAATTCTAGATCTCAAAACTCATATTTTGTGTTTATGCGTATAAATAATTATTGAACCGTTAAAATTTTAATCTGATGTTAGATTATTGCTCCATGCGTACTAGGGATCATTTATATGTAATCCTACGAGATTTGAACGGTTGTAGCATAATTATTATTTTTCGGGTATTTAAAGTTGATTAATTTGTTAAATGTTGATTATTTTGAGTTGTGTTGATTGGAATCGATTGCTGTCGATTTCTAAAAGTTTGATAATTACGTGGTAGCGCCGTTGTAATGCCGAAGTTTCGATTGTGATGTCCGTGCCGAAATTTGGAAATTTCAGCCATGACACACTAGGGTTTTAGGGTTATTGAGCATGATTTGGATGTATTTTTGTTTGTTTCCGAGGGGGCTAATGTAGTTGATTGAATGGGTGAGTGTTTGAAACTGATTTGGAGTTGTTTGGATTAGTAGAATCTAAGATATGATTATTTGAAGTTTAGGTTATCTTTCTTTAAATTGTTGAATTGAGCCTTAGTTGATTGGGTAGTATTTGAGTGATTGAATTGTGAGATGATGATGGGTAAACTAGGGTTTGATTGTGTGTTTAATGCATGTTCGGTTGAATGGCCTACTTTGTCATCTAACTGAGTTATTTGTTGTTAAATTGATTATTGATGTTATTATGATGATAATATGATTATTGATTGATGATTGATGCCGGGAGATAGGCAGTTCTGCTAGACTGTCCTCTTGTGAATGATTGATGTTTATTATTATTGCTGAGTCTTTGGTATGTGTGTGCCACCTCTCGGGCAGTATCGGACTGTCGGGTTGATAACGGCATGACTACCAGAGACTGCCTCCAGCTTGCATAACGGAGGTGTCATGGAGGGAGAGGTTATTAGGGTACCTCGGGTGCGTGAGTTTATGGGAGTCACAAGAAGGCTGTTTTGATCGTGATGGCGTTTGGAGCTACACCAACTAGTGTATCCTTTATTGAATGGTCATTATAGATTATGTGATGATAATATTATTGATGTTATTATGTGTTTACTTGCTCAAAGGATTATTTCCAAGGAGTATAGTGAATACTATTAGAGATCTATCAGATCCTCACTGGGCTTATTTTATATAAGCTCACTCTCTATTATTGCATGCATACAGGTGTCCTTGAGAAAGATTACGGATACGTGCCTCAAGAAGCTGAGAATGTGCTTTATGTGGACGAGTCTTGTGTGCCGGAGTCGTTGCCATGAATTTGTCTTAGTTGTTGTAATATGTCATATTGTATAGCTTACTCAATTATAAGACTTATGTATGATGGTTTAGTAGTCTTTCTTTTGATCATGTTTAGATTACTAAGTTGGTTTATAATCTATTTTGAAATATATGTATAGTTTATGTATGAAGTTGGAATGGAGGCGTATAACTATGAACGGATTGTTGAACGAATGATAATTGTATAATATGGTTATGTTGGATGTTGTTAATTTAATTGAGGAGTTGGTTGTTGAATGGTTTGTGGAGTTGGTTGTACGATTTTCTAAAGAGGTTGGTTTAGAGCCTCGGTGTCTTAATTACTGTCGTTATACTGCCAAAATTCCGTTGCGTCCTGACTGATTGTAGGTGGGGTCGAGTTGGGGCGTGACATTTATGGTTTAACTTTGTTAACTTTTGGGGGGTATAGTATGATACCCTTATTTTGTATTATGTTCACTTCCCGTTTGTAATCAAGTTAACTTCCCATTTGTATTTAAAGTTTACTTCATGTGTTTATTTATACGACTTACCTTTTTCAATTTTTGCCTAACCAAATAAATTAGCATAATGTCTAAGTTGGCTAAGCATATGCCCTCAACCATCCATTACAGATTCTGAAGAGGAAAAGAAAGTACATGTGGTTCACGGATACTACTATACTAGTTACGAAAGAGGAAAAGAATAGAAAAGATTATATGTACTACAAGAAAAACAAAACCGAAATAGCTAAAACCATGAAATTTATCTTAACATACACTGTTGGCATAACAGCAATCCATACTTCTCATGTTTTCCTTGTTGCATTTGATAGAAAACTCAAAGAAAAGTAAAATCTATCATTCAACTCCATCTACAATACTAGTTACTTTAACACCACTTTTTACAAGTTTGTTAGCAAAAATATTTCATTTGCCAAAAAGAAACACATAAATACAAAAAAAAATAATTTTCCCAAAAACAAATAAATGCAAGACATAGTCCATATAAAGGGAATACATTAACAACATCTATAATCCAAAAAAAAAAATAGTAACAAAACATCACATTAGAACAAAACACATAAAGGGTAGCAATCCATTGTCAACACTAATATCTAGCATCAAAAGGAAACATGTCCAAATCCTATCAAATTTAACATGCCAAATTTAAAATATTAGATTCATCCCGCCATCATTTGAATGCAATCCGTTTGCGTTCAATGGCAGATCCAATGTCATTAAGTGGGCCAACTTCACTCGGCTTTTCTATCATAAGGCAAATATATAGGCCACAGTCACTTCCATTATGTTGTGTGGGGACCTATTCAGGATATTGTGTCTGAAATTCTTTAAAACTCGTCATCCGTTTATGAGTGTTTCCATCTACGACCTTCAAGATCCTAAGTATTCAGCCTAAAATTTGACAAGTATCAATCTTTCAAATAAATGACTCAAACACATAAACAAAAGGCAACAAAAAAAACAAAATAAAAAAAGAAACCATACCAAAGTCCCCACACGTTTATGTATCTCTCTCTTTCGTATTGCTGATATAAATGTATCACATATGTTCACTGAATTACATTTCGAATCAATTATGTCTAACAACCAGTGGTTATTATCATAATTTAGAAGCAAGAACATCTGCACATATATCATTAAACTTATTTATCACAAACAATAGACACACGACATTTAAAAAATTACAATACCAATGAACATGTTTAAAGAAAAAAATCAAAAATAAAAAAGATTGTTAATACCTCTTCGCATTTAGTAAAAGAATTTTCTGTGAATTTATTGGTATCCCGATAACGTTTCTTACATGCAACAGGGTCGAATCATGGATAATCAAGGATTAGTTGTTGTAAATAAACACAATCAAATTGTTACGTACAACTTTTAATTTTAACTTTTTATTAAATAAAGTTATCGATAGTTTACCGTGCAACTACTTGAAAAATACCATATATTAAAGCTTCCTTCTTTCTTCCTAGCAGACTTTGTTAATATCCAAGAGAAGACATCAATAATTTGATAAGTAAAAAAATAAATTAATTATAAATATTCAAAATATAAATTATGAGACGTTATTGGTGTATATTCGATGAGATACTCACGCAGCCAGGAATTTCTTTGTCAGGCATTAGAAAGAGCATCTCCACTCGCGTGATAGCATACATCTCGGTTTTGATAACTACTTCTCTACAAGACAAGTATGAATTAATGAGTTAATTAGTATTAGTAGTTAAGAATATTATATACTGAGTAAATTTAAATACTTACTGTGATAATTGGTTTGAGAAAATAAAAAATCTTATAACGCCTCGTCTGATTGCATCAATGACGTTGCTAGTTCCTTCGAGATGCTACCAGGTTCATTCAGGGGAATGCCATGATCTTCCACATTAGTCACATCAACCAAATCTTCATCCATTTCATCATCTTCACTTTCACTGCCGAAACTGCTTGTTTGACCACCTTCATTTTTCCCTCATCCAGTTTCCACATTAATACCTCTAGCATTTTCATTGTTGATATTCATAATGACATTCGACTCTGTATTCTGTAGTAATTGCATAACCATCATGGTCATTTGTTGGAGGGCACGATCGCTCTCATCTGCGATATTAAACAGAATGTTTAAGGATGTTTTTATCTCCACAATTTCATTGCGTATCCTCTGAACCTCTATTTCGATATTGAATTTACTACGCGATGATGTAGATTCCGTCCCCATTCTTTTATAAGAAAAAAATAAAAGATAATTACATCATCTATCATGTAATAAAGCAGAAAAGATAATTACAATAGATTTTTTCATTCATAGACTCATAATTGATATATATCGTGCATAATTGGTTTCGGCTTGTAAACTGAAATCTATGCCAAATTCAGTAACTATCCAACTAACTTCTTTTGTTCATTGATATAGATTTGAGGGATAGTAAATAATGAAATTTTGTACTCTTCATGGTGCAGTGGTTTTAATGGAAATGGACCCATCAGAATGCTTATAGATAGATATCATCATTCAACCATGAATTTAACTATAAGAATGGATAATATTGGAAGTCTTTTGTGTGCAAGTTTGCACTATCAGCTTAAGCGCAGGAAATGATCAAACAAGAGATACTATTGTACAAAGATAATTTCAAACAAATATGTCACAGTCTTCTCTCTCTCTTCCTCTCCTTAATACACTAACTCTATATATTGTCCAAGGTAAACCGGACTACCATTACAACAGTTAAGTTCATTGCCATGTTTTAATTAGACATGGCTGTATAACTCATAGGGGTCTTAATCTCTATGATACATCATAGAAGGATAAAAAGAAACCAACCAAACTTGAAGCGAAATGAGAATCTGAAAACAAGGCACAAGATAATGACATATCACCGAATAAGACTTACCTCAGTATTGACCAGCTATTACTCAAAATTTTAAAAGTCATTATATAATATTTTGGTTGTTTCAGCTAGTATTAATTGATGTTAAGATAAAATCTTATAGATTTTTGTTTAGCATTTATTTAAGTAAGAATCACATTTTATTATTTAAAAATTTATGCAGTTAAACAAATAAGATTTTAAAAGAATTAAATGATATGACTGTCTTGCAATTAAAAAAACTTAGCAAACAAACTTATTAGTGTAAAAAACACAAAGGCTTCATTACAATTAAAAGAAATTAATAGAACACGACATAGATAAAAGAAAATCCACCAAACCCTTTCGCCACCTACAAAAAAAAAAAAACATTTTACCACTATGTGTTGCTGCCCCTTCATCTCCATGTGCTATTGCCCTAAATGAAATTCTTTAAGGTAATTTATTGATTCTTCTATGTTTTAGCTATAGATTTCATACCCCAACAACCGAAAATTGACCA
Organism: Ehretia macrophylla; assembly: GCA_037974665.1. NCBI lineage: Eukaryota > Viridiplantae > Streptophyta > Magnoliopsida > Boraginales > Ehretiaceae > Ehretia > Ehretia macrophylla. The sequence continues at coordinate 53,021,734 of CM075781.1, forward strand.
ATGGAAAAGTTGGAAAGGCATTTGGTGAGGCAAAATACATCGTCAAATGTGGCGAGCTAAAAAAAAAATTCTAACGAGCAGTTTAAAATGGCGAGGGAAGAAGGGAGTCTATTAGAGAATTGTTTTAAGCAACAACCTTAGTATCATACCTTGAAGGGGGAAGAGGAGGCGGAGAAAGGCAGAGAATGGCAGAATCACACTGGAGGAAGGTAGAGAAAGGCGGCATTTTGCTTCAAGATAGCTCCGAAAAAGGCTCCGGTGAGAGAAGATGAAGAAAATGAAAAATGGAGAAAATGGAAATGAAAATAAAATTTGTGAGATAAGGATAAAGAAAATGAAAAGTCATTAGATTCATGTGGCAATGGTTCTAGCAAAAAAATATATTAGTGGCATTGGTATTTGCACAAAGGGTAACGTTGTCATTTAACGACAATATTTCATATGCGTGGCATAAAGGTAATTGTGCAGGCTGAGGGCAATTTAGTAAAAAAGCAAAAAAAATCAGACATAATAGCTGATGTCTACATGGCACATGCGACGTCAACGTGGCACATCTGCACGTCCATATGGAAGAAGAACCCAAGGGAGAAATATTTGTTTCCATTCTCTGACTTTAGATTGTACCCGGTCAATTATCCATTGGAAGGTCAAAGCTTTTGAAGTATCCCACTTTAGTTGGAGACCAAGATACCATCCTATAGTAGGAGCATGGTTGATCCCAAATATATCAAGGAGAGTTGATTGGATTGCCTCCGGGGTATTGCAACTGAAAAATATAGAGGATTTTTTATAATGGATACGTTGACCCGAAACAAAGTAGTAGTGATAGAGCACTTCTTTCAGGGTTAGCGCTTCAGTCTAGGTTGCCCGTAAGAAGAATAGGGAGTCATAAGAAAATAACAGATGGGTTAAACGTAGATAGGATCGAGCCAGATTGAGACCTTTGAGACGGCCAATCAAGACAAGATGGAAGAGCACTTGAGATTGAGCTTCAATCATAAGAAAAAAGAGAAAAGGCGATAAGGGATTATCTTGTCTCAAACCATGCCCTAGGGAGAAAGGTAGGAGTATCTCACCGTTAAATAACATATTATAAGATACTGAAGAGATGCATTGCCAAATCTATCCTACCCAAGTCGCATGAAAACCAAGTTACAGCAGAAGTTGGCATGGAAATTCCTCGTCAACCTGATTATATGCTTTGGCCATGTTGGAAAGTAAACTTGAATTTGGGCTAAGGATTGAAGATCAAGAATTTGGGCCAAAAAAAATTAATGAGTGAGTATTTGGGCTAAGTATTAATACTCAAGCATTTGGGCTAGCTAAATTATTTATTCACTTGGTCCAAAAGAATAAATGTAGTCCAATTGTAAGCCCAAGCCCTATTTCTAGAAGATAGGATATTTTCTAAGAAGTATCTAGGAACAAATATTTTATTTGAGTAGCTAGTATAGTATATGAATATTATTTAGCATATTCTAAGCATCTTCAAAAATCTCTTGTATGTAGAATGCTCATTGAGCACCTATAAATAAGGGGCAACTTCAAGCATTTGTAACCAAGCCAAAAAATTGTAATCTTCTCTTCAATATAAGTTTTCTTGTTCTTCCAAAATTCTCCTCTTCCACTTCCTAAATATTTCCTACATAAGTTCTAGTTCTCTAAATTAGTCTAAGATTATCACAACAAAGTGGTATCAAGAGCTAGGTTATGGCGACATCAAGTGTTGCATTCCTATTTCCAAGGCTCTCCAACAATAACTATAGAAGGTGGAGTATCCAAATGAAGACAGATCTTGGTGGCCAAGATATATGGGATGTTGTTGAAGAAGGCTATGAAGTACCCGAAGATGAGGCCACTCTTACTCAAGCACAAAAGAAGGCTTTGAAGGAGTCCAAGATGAAAGATCAAAATGCTTTTTCAATCATCCAACAAGCCATAGATGATGCCATGTTTGAGAAGATTGCCCAAGCTTCAACATTTAAGAAAGCATGAGAGATTCTTGAGAAAACATACCAAGGAGTTGATACGGTAAGAAAAGTCCGTCTTTAAGCTCTTCGAGTTGAGTTTAAAAATTTATAAATGAAAGAATCTGAGTCAGTCTCCGATTATGTTTCAAGAGTTCAATCCATAGTTAATCAACTACAAACAAATGGTGAAAGCATGGGTTATGTTCGGGTCATTGAAAAAATTCTCCGATAGATTCAAAATTTGACCATATAGTAGTAGCAATTGAAGAATCTAATGATCTAGAGAAAATGACCATTGATGAACTCACCGGTAAGCTTCAAGTACATGAAAAGAAGATCAAGAGAAGGAATAAGGAATCATTAGACCAAGTCTTACAAGCCAAACTCAACCTCAATCGAGGAGATTGAGACCTTGGCAATGGAAAAAGCCAAAGAGGACAAGGACATGGACAAGGACGAGGACATAGACGTGGACGTAGACGCTGTCACGCCCCAACTCGACCCCACCTACGATCAGTCAGGACGCAACGGAATTTCGGCGGCATAACGACAGTAAACAGATTTCCGAGGTTCTAAACCAACCTCACAAAACATCATACATCCCGTAATTCCTCAATATAAACAACAACATACAACACAACCATATTATACAATAAAACATCCTCGTTATACGCCTCCGTTCCAACATGACATACAATACCTCAACTTTATCATACATTTCAAAAGTAAGTTGAGACACAACTACAATTTAACCATAGACAAAAGGAAACCGCTAAGTTAACATCATTTGGTTCATCATCTTTTCAATATCTATTACATTAAGAACCGTAAAGCATATAAAGTCTATTAAACTAATATATAAGACATTTAACAATATAAAGTCATGGATAAGACTCGGGAACATATGACTCATCCACAAAAGGCACATTTTCCACATTCTCCTCTTCAGGAGGCACGTACCCGTAATCTTGTGAAAGTACACCTGAAACATGCATTAATAGAGAGTGAGCTTATATACATAAGCCCAGTGAGGATCCGATAGATCTCGACAGTATTCACTACGCTCCTTGGATTTAGTCCTTTGAGCAAGTAAACACACAACAACAATAATAACATAAATAAAGCTATCATCACATAACTATATGACCATTCAATAAGGATACTCTATTTGGTGTAGCTCCAAACGCCATCACGATCTCAACCGTTCTTCTTATAACTCCCCATTACTCACGCACCCGAGGTACCTCACTATCCCCTTCCCTCCATGACATCTCCGTCATGCGAGCTGGGGGTAGCCTATGGCAGTCATGCCGGTTTCAACCCGACAGCCCGACGCTGCCCGAGAGGTGGCACACACATACCAAGGCTCCATATTCATCAATCATCATGCAAGCATAAATCGATCAATCAATTGGGAGATCAGCAACAAGAGTGCCCGATTCCCGCATTCAATAATAATCAATCAATAACATCAATATAACATCAATATAACATCAATATTAAATTAAACATCAAACAACGTAGTTAGATGACAAAGTAGGCCATCTAACCGGACATGCATAATATTCATAATTAAACTCTAAATTACTCAACAACAACTCACCATTCATCACTCGAACACTACCCAACCATCTAAGGCATCGTTCAAGAAATTAAAGAATGACAACCTAACTTCTAAAATTCATAACTTACAATCTACTAATCCAAACATTGCCAAATCAGTTCCTATCACTCACCCATTCAACCTACTACATTAGCCCTCTCGGAAATCCACCATAACACCTCCAAAACATGCCCGATAACCCTAAAACCCTATGACGTCATGGCTGGATTTTCCGGATTTCCACACAAACAATGTAATCGAAAATTCGGCATTACAACAGCGCTAACACGTAATTATCAAGTATTTAGAAATCGACGGCAATCGATTTCGAGCAACGCAACTCAATTAAATCAACTTTGAACATTTTAATCAAAATTAAATACCCGGAAAATAAAAATTATGCTATATCCGACAGAAACTCGTAGTATTAGTATATAATGATCCCTAGCATGCAAGGAGCAATAATCTAACATCAGATTTCAATTCTAACGGTTCAATCTTCATTTATACGCAAAAACACAAAAATGACATTTTGAGATCTAGAATTTTTCTCTCACCTTAGATGCGATATAAGCCTAGGAATGCGTGCAATGCGTGCCCAACAAGCAGAATCCAAGTCGGTGCGAAGTTTCACGGACAAAAACTAGGTTTTTCTTTGAAAAATTGATTGAAAAGCTTGAGTTTTCTTTCTTCTCTTTTCTCCCTCAACCCCTCGGCAATGTGTGTGTGTGTGGTGGTGTTTTTGTGTTGTGTGAGTGTGTGTAGGTGACAATAGCTTATAAGGTCAATTTTTTTAATTAAAGTCAAAGTTATTTTAATAGGTATTTTTGTGTTTTTAATGTCTTTAATTGCATTTTAGTGATCACCAAGTTAAAATTAATTATGCAACCCCCAAGATATCTCAAGTGAGTTATTTTTAGGTGACAAGAAGTTTTACATTCAAAGAATTCCACCCGAGTCGGCTTAAAACTCGATTTTCGCAAAAGTCGGTGTAAAAACCCTAATAAATTCTTAAGCCGATTTTAAAACCGTTTTCATCAAACACAGGTCTATTAAAGTCCGTGGACTAGGTCTAGAAGGGTTAAAAAGACCAGTTTCAAAATTATAGCGGACGTGTTTTGAAAACACTATTCACTGAAAATCGACGATAAATTTTCTGACTCCGTTTTTGATGAAAATTTCATGAATGCACATTTAGCACGTATTAGAAGTATTGAAATCAAAATTATAACTTTCTAGGTCCTATAGCACATAAACAGGTTATATGCACGCAAAACGAGGTAAAGCACGTAAAACGAGATAAGCAAGAAAGTGGGGTTTCACATTCTCCCCCCCCTTATAGAAATTTCGTCCTCGAAATTCTTACTTGATGTACGGAAAAGATCTGGGTATTGCTGCTGCATCTGATCTCGTCTCTCCCACGTAGCTTCCTCAATGCCGTGATACTTCCACAACACCTTAACCATCGGAATCCTCTTCGACCTCAACTCTCGGTCCATCTGATCTAGGATACGAATCGGACGCTCGTCATAAGTCAAATTCTCACGAAGCTGTAACGGCTCTGGCTCAAGAATATGAGAAGGATCCGGATTGTATTTCCGCAAATTAGACACGTGAAACACATCGTGGACATTAGAGAAGTTTTCCGGTAGAGCCAACCGATATGCCAACTTACCAACCCTGCCAGTAATCTCAAACGGCCCAACAAATCTCGGACTCAGCTTACCACCTTTACCATAACGAACAAACCCCTTTCGAGGAGACAATCTCAAGAAAACCCGATCTCCAACTGCAAACTCCAAGTCTCGACGACGCTTATCAGCATAACTCTTGAATCTACTCTGCGCTGTAAGCATTCTCTGCCTGATCAACTGAACATTCTCGATCTTCTCAAGAAGTTCTGGCATGATAGTCGGATCAATAGTCTTCATCTCTTCTACCTCGTCCCAATATAAAGGTGAACGGCACTTACGACCGTAAAGAGCTGCAAAAGGTGCCATCCCAATAGTAGCTTGATAACTATTGTTATAGGAAAACTCGGCAAGTGGTAGATGTTTCTCCCAGTTCTTTCCGAAGTCCAGAACACAAGCCCTAAGCATATCTTCCAGAATCTGAATAGTCCGCTCAGACTGACCGTCGGTCTGTGGATGATACGCTGTACTGAAGTTCAACTGAGTACCCAAAGTCTCCTGAAGTTTCTCCCACAAACGAGAAGTAAATCGAGGATCTCGATCAGAGACAATACTAGATGGAATACCGTGAAGTCTAACAATCTGATCCAGATAAAGATCCGTCAGCTTTGTAACCTCATCTCCTAACCTCATCGAGATAAAATGAGCTGTCTTCGTCAAACGATCCACGACAACCCAAACTGCATCATTACCCCTCGGTGATCTAGGCAAACCAGTGACGAAGTCCATCGTAATATGCTCCCATTTCCACTCTGGTATAGCCAACGGTTGAAGCAAACCTGCTGGTCGTTGATGTTCGGCTTTCACTCTCTGACAAGTCAAACATCTAGACACAAACTGAGCAACCTCCCTCTTCATGTTGTTCCACCAATAATGCTGTTTCAAATCCCGATACATCTTGGTCCCACCAGGATGAATAGTATATTTAGAATTATGAGCTTCCTCCAGAATACCTCGTCTCAAGCCCGGTTCATCGGGAACACAAACCCTGTTCCGAAACCGAAGAATACCATCCTCATGCACTTTAAAGTCAGACTGATCATCCGTGATCTGATCCTTGATCTTCTGAAGGTTAACATCAAGCTGCTGAGCTTCCCTGATCTGAGACAACAATAAAGGCTGAATACGGAGATGTGAACACATCACCCCAACCTGAGTGAACTCTGGTCTCCAATAACTAAACTCCTCAAGAACCTCCCACTTCTTGACAGCCAAACAAGAAATACTAGCCTTCCGGCTGAGAGCATCTGCCACAACATTTGCCTTTCCAGGCAGATAATTGATAGAACAATTATAATCTCCAAGAAGCTCCATCCACCTCCGCTGGCGCATATTCAACTCCTTCTGTGAGAATAAATACTTAAGACTCTTATGATCAGTGAAAATTTCGAACTTACTGCCCCACAGATAATGACGCCACTTTTTCAGTGCGAAGACAACTGCTGCCAACTCAAGATCATGAGTCGGATAATTCACCTCATAAGGCTTCAACTTCCTGGAAGCATAGGCAATAACTCGGCCATCCTGCATAAGAACACATCCCAAGCCCTCCTTGGATGCATCACTGTAAATGACCATATTATCGGTCCCCTCTGGTAGAGCAAGTACTGGAGCGGTAGTTAACCTCTTTTTCAACTCCTGAAATCCACTCTCACACTTCTCGTCCCAATTAAAGATAGTCCGTTTCTGAGTCAACTTAGATAGTGGCCCCGCAATCTTTGAGAAGTCCTTGACAAACCTACGGTAATAACCCGCCAAGCCAAGAAAACTACGGACATCAGTAACACTCTCTGGCCGCTTCCAAGACATCACCGATTCAATCTTAGTGGGATCTACAGAAATACCACTCTGTGTAATAACATGGCCAAGAAAAGAAATCCGTTGCAGCCAAAATTCACATTTGCTGAACTTGGCAAACAACTGATGCTCCTGCAACTTCTCTAATACAAGCCGTAGATGTTGCTCGTGCTCCAATTCAGATTTAGAATAGACCAAGATATCATCAATAAAAATCACCACGAACTGGTCCAAGTACGGCTGAAAGACTCGATGCATAAGATCCATGAATGCTGCCGGTGCATTAGTCAAACCAAAGGGCATAACAACAAACTCATAATGCCCGTACCGAGTCCTGAAGGCAGACTTCGGAACATCGTCTGAGCGAATCCGAAGCTGATAATACCCCTGCCTCAAATCAAACTTAGAGTAGACTTTGGCTCCCTGAAGTTGATCAAACAACTCATCAATCAGTGGCAAAGGATATTTATTCTTGATAGTCACCTGATTCAAACCACGGTAATCTATACACAATCTCAAGGTACCATCCTTCTTCTTCACAAACAAAACAGGAGCTCCCCAAGGTGAAGAACTCTGCTGAATAAATCCTTTCTCCAACAACTCCTGTAACTGAGTCTTCAACTCCTTCAACTCAGCTGGTGCCATCCGGTATGCCGATTTAGAAATAGGTTGAGTACCGGGAACAAGATTAATCACAAACTCGATATCCCTATCTGGCGGCAATCCTGGCAACTCCTCGGGAAATACATTAGGATATTCCCGGATAATAGGGACTTCCTCAAGCTGTAGCTTAACAGATGGCTTGTTGATCAAATAAGCTAGATAACCCGAACACCCCTTACTCACCAACTTAACGGCTTTAGTTGCTGAGATAACAAAACTCGTCTTAGCACCCCGGTTACCCGCTACCTCAACTACTGGCTGATCTGGCAAACGAAACTGTACTACCTTGGTTCTACAGTTCAACTGGGCATCATACTTAGAAAGCCAATCCATACCCAAGATAACATCATACCCCCGGATAGGAAATAAAATAAGGTCCGAAGGAAAATTATGCCCCTTAACATGTATTATACAATCCTTACATACTAAGCCAGTAACATACTTATCAGTCAAAGAGGTACTAATTTCAACCACATAAGGCAATCTTTCAGGTTGCAATTTAACACGTTGCACACAAGCAGGAGTAATGAAAGAATGCGTAGCACCAGAATCAATCAACACTTTAACAAGTTGATCAAGTATAAGAAAGTTACCTTCCACAACTGCAGTCTCCTCAGGCATCTCCTCTAAGTCAACTGCATAAGCCCGAGCCTGAACCCGCTGCTGCTGTGGTACACTGCCCGTAGGCCTACCCTGATAACCCTGAGTCGCTGCCCGACCCTCAGTCCTCGCATACTTAGGGCAATCCCTCACCCTATGATCGATGCTACCACAACCCAAACATGTCCCTGCCTTTGCCCTGCAGTCGGACTCTACATGCCCTGAGCGCTTGCAGTAATTACACTGCGATGATGTGGCACTAGCACTGCCCCTAGAATAACCAGAAGCTGAAGAAGCAGCTGATACAGCCTGCTGCTGAGGTCTCACCACACTAGGCCTATACTGACCCTGAGACTGGGCTGGCCTAAACTGAGTCTGAACCTGATATGGCCTCTGCTGAAACTGAGGCCGATAATAACTCTGCTGACTCTGTGGCCTAAAAGAACCCTGCTGGGCAGGTGGCCTGTAGACAACCTGTTGTACTGGAGGCCTATATAAAACCTGCTGGCCCGGCGGCTGATACGGCCTCTTACTAGGCTGACTGGAGACAATCTGATCCCCTTTCCTCTTCTCCAATCTAGAAGCTGCATCAAAAGCCTCAGTGAAAATATCATAACGATTCAGAGCCATCACATCCTGAATCTCGGGCCGCAACCCTAACATAAACCTGCGAGTCCTCCGCTCCTCGTCTGCCACATACTCCGGTGCATACCGGGACAATCGAGTAAATGTGGCCTCATATTGAGCCACTGTAGCATCTCCCTGGACCAAGGCTAGAAACTCGGCCTCTCTCCGTTCCCTGCAAATCCTCGGGACATACTTTGCCCGGAAAGCCATCAGAAAGGTACCCCAAATATAAGGAATACCCTGTGCCGCCCAACTAGTCCTTACCGTGCGCCACCACTCCTCTGCCTCGTCATCTAACAAATACACGGCAAAAGAGACTTTCTGCTCATCAGTATAGCCAAGTGGATCATAAATCTTCTCCAACTTGCTAATCCATACCTCCGCCTTCCTATCATCCGGCTCCCCCTGAAATCTCGGTGGGTGATATCCTAAAAAGTCCTTCAGGGTACCACGCCCGTGGTTACCACCCTGAATATTCAGAAGCTGAGCCTGCATAGCCTAATTCTGGGCAGCCTGCCCTGCTAATAACTGTGCCTGACTAGCCACTAACTCTGCAATCCGCTCCATAGCGGCTCCAAATCGGTCATCACCCCCGTCACGGCCCGGTGCCACGTTACTCGGAGTCTCATCAGTCAACTCAGGCCTACCTCTGGTTCTCGGTCGACCGGCCATTCTACTAATCAAAGAGTTAGCACAGTTATAGCACGTAGACAGGTTATAAACAACTATTAACACATAAATAACAAACTCATATAAAACACATAATCAAATTGATCACATAATCACATAAGCACTTAAATCACATAATCACTTAATCAATTAATCATACCAATACATATTTCATTTTTCTTTCCTTTCATACATATTTCATGCTAAGACCATTACCCACATTCCGAGAATACCCCGGCTGACAACTAACATGAGCTCTGATACCACTTAAACTGTCACGCCCCAACTCGACCCCACCTACGATCAGTCAGGACGCAACGCAAATTCGGCAGCAGAACGACAGCAAACACATTTTCGAGGATCTAAAACAACCTCACAAAACATCATACATCCCGTAATTCCTCAATATAAACAACAACAAACAACACAACCATATTATACAATAAAACATCCTCGTTATACGCCTCCGTTCCAACATGACATACAATACCTCAACTTTATCATACATTTCAAAAGTAAGTTGAGACACAACTACAATTTAACCATAGACAAAAGGAAACCGCTAAGTTAACATCATTTGGTTCATCATCTTTTCAATATCTATTACATTAAGAACCGTAAAGCATATAAAGTCTATTAAACTAATATACAAGACATTTAACAATATAAAGTCATGGATAAGACTCGGGAACATATGACTCATCCATAAAAGGCACATTTTCCACATTCTCCTCTTCAGGAGGCACGTACCCGTAATCTTGTGAAAGTACACCTGAAACATGCATTAATAGAGAGTGAGCTTATATACATAAGCCCAATGAGGATCCGATAGATCTCGACAGTATTCACTACGCTCCTTGGATTTAGTCCTTTGAGCAAGTAAACACACAACAACAATAATAACATAAATAAAGCTATCATCACATAACTATATGACCATTCAATAAGGATACTCTATTTGGTGTAGCTCCAAACGCCATCACGATCTCAACCGTTCTTCTTATAACTCCCCATTACTCACGCACCCGAGGTACCTCACTATCCCCTTCCCTCCATGACATCTCCGTCATGCGAGCTGGGGGTAGCCTATGGCAGTCATGCCGGTTTCAACCCGACAGCCCGACGCTGCCCGAGAGGTGGCACACACATACCAAGGCTCCATATTCATCAATCATCATGCAAGCATAAATCGATCAATCAATTGGGAGATCAGCAACAAGAGTGCCCGATTCCCGCATTCAATAATAATCAATCAATAACATCAATATAACATCAATATAACATCAATATTAAATTAAACATCAAACAACGTAGTTAGATGACAAAGTAGGCCATCTAACCGGACATGCATAATATTCATAATTAAACTCTAAATTACTCAACAACAACTCACCATTCATCACTCGAACACTACCCAACCATCTAAGGCATCGTTCAAGAAATTAAAGAATGACAACCTAACTTCTAAAATTCATAACTTACAATCTACTAATCCAAACATTGCCAAATCAGTTCCTATCACTCACCCATTCAACCTACTACATTAGCCCTCTCGGAAATCCACCATAACACCTCCAAAACATGCCCGATAACCCTAAAACCCTATGACGTCATGGCTGGATTTTCCGGATTTCCACACAAACAATGTAATCGAAAATTCGGCATTACAACAGCGCTAACACGTAATTATCAAGTATTTAGAAATCGACGGCAATCGATTTCGAGCAACGCAACTCAATTAAATCAACTTTGAACATTTTAATCAAAATTAAATACCCGGAAAATAAAAATTATGCTATATCCGACAGAAACTCGTAGTATTAGTATATAATGATCCCTAGCATGCAAGGAGCAATAATCTAACATCAGATTTCAATTCTAACGGTTCAATCTTCATTTATACGCAAAAACACAAAAATGACATTTTGAGATCTAGAATTTTTCTCTCACCTTAGATGCGATATAAGCCTAGGAATGCGTGCAATGCGTGCCCAACAAGCAGAATCCAAGTCGGTGCGAAGTTTCACGGACAAAAACTAGGTTTTTCTTTGAAAAATTGATTGAAAAGCTTGAGTTTTCTTTCTTCTCTTTTCTCCCTCAACCCCTCGGCAATGTGTGTGTGTGTGGTGGTGTTTTTGTGTTGTGTGAGTGTGTGTAGGTGACAATAGCTTATAAGGTCAATTTTTTTAATTAAAGTCAAAGTTATTTTAATAGGTATTTTTGTGTTTTTAATGTCTTTAATTGCATTTTAGTGATCACCAAGTTAAAATTAATTATGCAACCCCCAAGATATCTCAAGTGAGTTATTTTTAGGTGACAAGAAGTTTTACATTCAAAGAATTCCACCCGAGTCGGCTTAAAACTCGATTTTCGCAAAAGTCGGTGTAAAAACCCTAATAAATTCTTAAGCCGATTTTAAAACCGTTTTCATCAAACACAGGTCTATTAAAGTCCGTGGACTAGGTCTAGAAGGGTTAAAAAGACCAGTTTCAAAATTATAGCGGACGTGTTTCGAAAACACTATTCACTGAAAATCGACGATAAATTTTCTGACTCCGTTTTTGATGAAAATTTCATGAATGCACATTTAGCATGTATTAGAAGTATTGAAATCAAAATTATAACTTTCTAGGTCCTATAGCACATAAACAGGTTATATGCACGCAAAACGAGGTAAAGCACGTAAAATGAGATAAGCAAGAAAGTGGGGTTTCACAGACGCAGTCGTGGTCGTGGCCAAGGAAGAGGAGGATACAACACACCCAACAATGAGGAGAAGGATAATAATAGATCATTAAATTGATATGGAAGAGGAGGAGCTCAAAGACCAAGGTATGGAAAGTCCGAAGTTGAATGTTACAATTGCCACAAATTCGGTCACTATGCCTTAGAATACCGAAGTTCAACCAAGAATGTAGAGGAGAGATCCAATTATGCTGAGCAAAAGAATGATGAGGTAGACTCTACCCTCTTGCTCGCATACAAGGGACACGGAGATGGAGAATAACATACATGGTACCTTGACACAGGTACAAGCAACCACATGTACGGTAACAAGAACATGTTCATCGAGCTTGATGAATCGGTGAATGGAAATGTCACGTTTGGAGACCTATCCAAGACTCCGGTCAAGGACAAAGGTAAAAATACTCATCCGCCTAAAAGATGATAGACACCAATTCATCTCCAATGTATACTACGTGCCCAACGTGAAGGCCAATATCTTGAGCATTGGCCAACTCTTAGAAAAAGGCTATGATATCCATATGAAAAATCATAGTCGCTTCCTAAGAGATCATAGAGTAAACTTAATTGCCCAAGTGCCCATGACCAACAATAGAATGTTTCTATTGAACATTCAAAATGATAGCCTCAAATGTTTGAAAGCATGCTTGGAAGACACTTCTTGACTATGATACTTGAGGTTAGGCCATCTCAATTTTGGAGGATTAAAACTACTATCAAAGAAGCATATGGTCAAGGGGATACCTTCCATCGATCACCCTAATCAACTATGTGAAGGATGTCTACTTGGAAAGCAATTCTGAAAAAGCGTCCCACAAGAGGCATCATCAAGAGCAAAGAGGCCATTGGAATTAGTTCACACCGATGTGTGCGACCCAATTAACCCATCATAATTTGGCAAAAACAAGTACTTCCTTCTCTTCATTGATGATTTCAATAGAAAGACATGGGTGTATTTCCTAAGAGAAAAATTAGAGGTCTTCAATGCCTTCAAGAAATTCAAGGCTCTTGTGGAGAAACATAGTGGATATACAATAAAGGCGATGAGATCCGACAGAGGATGAGAATTCAACTCACAAGAGTTCAAGGCATATTGTGAAGAAAATGGAATCAAACGTCCACTCATTCTTCCTTACTCACCATAACAAAATGGAATCGCAGAGAGGAATAACAGATCCATCCTCGACATGGCAAGAAACAAGCTCAAAAGTAAGATGCTGCCAAAGGAATTCTGGGCTGAAGCTGTGGATTGTGCAATGTATCTATCAATTCATTCTCCCACAAGGAGCATATGGAACAAAACACCCTAAGAAGCATGGAGCGAGCACAAGCCAAGTGTTGCACACCTACGAGTTTTTGGAAGCATAGCATATGTACATGTTCCGGACCAAAGAAGAACAAAGCTTGATGATAAGAGCGAGAAGTACATCTTCATCGGCTATGATCAAAACTCAAAAGGATACAAGTTATACAATCCAAGTACACGGAAGTCCACCATAAGCAGAGACGTGGTGTTCGACGAGAAGAGCTCGAAGGACTAGAGTAAAGAAGAAAATGAACAATACCAGTTCTTCCCAATCCACGAAGAAAAACCGTCAAGACTTGAAGAAGCAACCAATCATGAGATTCCGCCTTTATTAACAACACCACCACAATAAGCAACATCATCATCAACAGAGAGCTCGAATGAAAGAACTCACTGAATGAGAACTCTACAAGAAATTTATGAGGTAATAGAGAATCAGAATGACATCACTCTATTATGTCTTTTTGCTGATTGCGAGCCCCTCAACTATGAAGGTGTAACAAAAAGCAAAGAATGGAGAAAAGCTATGGATGAGGAGATTAAAGCAATAGAGAAGAATGACACGTGGGAGCTGGAAACCTTACCAAAATGACACAAGGCAATCAGAGTAAAGTAGGTCTACAAAGCTAAGGAGAACTCCAAAGGAGAAGTTGAAAGATACAAAGCAAGATTGGTGGCCAAAGGATACAATCAGAGAACTGGTATTGACTATGATGAAGTCTTCACTCCTATTGCTCGACTAGAAACAATAAGATTGCTGATTTCATTAGCAGCACAGAAGAAGTGGAAGATCTATCAGATGGACGTTAAATCAGCATTCCTGAATGGAATTCTCGAAGAAGAAATATACCTTGAGCAACCCGAAGGCTACATAGTTTGAGGCCATGAAGACAAAGTCTTGAAGTTGAAAAGACTTTGTATGGGTTGAAGCAAGCTACTCGAGCATGGAATACCAGAATCGATAAATACTTCGAAGAGAATAATTTCAAAAAATGTCCTCATGAGCGCGCACTATACACAAAGGTGGATGAAAATGAGATATTATGATTGTTTTTCTGTACGTGGATGACTTGATCTTCACTGGAAGCAATCCAAAAATGTTCGAAGACTTCAAGAAGGCAATGGCACGAGAATTCGAAATGACAGACATCGGGCTCATGGCATACTATCTCAGAATTGAAGTGAAGCAAAAGGATGATAACATCTTTATATGCCAAGAATGATATGCAAAGGAAATTCTCAAGAAGTTCAATATGGACAACTGCAAACAGATAAGCACCCCAGTAGAATATGGAGTAAAATTGTCAAGATATGATGAAGATGAGAAGGTGGATCCAACATTGTACAAGAGCCTGGTTGGGAGCCTACGATATTTGACATGCACAAGACCAGACATCTTATTTGGAGTAGCACTCATCAGCAGGTTCATAGAGACTTCAACAACTCATCACTTCAAGGTTGCAAAAAGAATCCTTCGATACATAAAAGGCACTATTGATTACAGTATCTTCTATCCCTCTACAAGCAACTTCAAGCTAGTGGGATACAGTAATAGTGATTGGGCTAGAGACGTGGATGACCGAAAAAGTACAACATGGTTTGTGTTTTACTTTGGAGACACAACATTCACATAGACTTCAAAGAAGCAACCAATAGTCACATTATCAACATGTGAAGCTGAATATGTAGTCGCCACTGCAACTGTGTGTCATGCGCTATGGCTACGGAACTTGCTTAAGGAGCTTAACTTTTATCCAGATGAAGCAACAGAAATATTCGTGGACAACAAGTCAGCAATTACATTGGCAAAGAATCCTGTCTTCCATGATAGAACAAGTACATTGATACCAGATATCACTTCATTAGAGAATGTGTGACAAAGAAGGATGTGCAAATAAAGTACGTGAAGTCGCAAGACCAGGTAGCGGATATCTTCACCAAGCCCCTATCGACTGAAGTTTTGCTCAAGCTAAGATCTCGCCTTGGGATGACAAATTCAAGTTTAAGAGGGGGTGTTGGAAAGTAAACTTGAATTTGGGCTAAGGATTGAAGATCAAGAATTTGGGCCAAAAAAAATTAATGAGTGAGTATTTGGGCTAAGTATTAATACTCAAGCATTTGGGTTAGCTAAAATATTTATTCACTTGGTCCAAAAGAATAAATGTAGTCCAATTGTAAGTCCAAGCCCTATTTCTAGAAGATAAGATATTTTCTAAGAAGTATCTAGGAACAAATATTTTATTTGAGTAGCTAGAATAATCTATGAATATTATCTATCATATTCCAAGCATCTTCAAAAATATCTTGTATGTAGAATGCTACTTGAGCACCTATAAATAGGGGGCAACTTCAAGTATTTGTAACAAAGCCAAAAAATTATAATATTCTCTTCAATACAAGTTCTCTAGTTCTTCCAAAATTCTCCTCTCTCACTTTCTAAATATTTCCTACATAAGTTCTAGTTCTCTAAATTAGCCTAGGCCTATCACACCAGGCCATATCCAGTTTAAGAGCCGCATAATGAGAGTAGGATTGCCTATTCTTTTTGAGATAATAGCTCACTTCTTGGGCTATAATGATATTTTCTTGTATTGTACGCCCCTTGATAAAGGCACTTTGCTGTTGTGATATCATTTCATTCATGAAAGGGCCAAGTCTCAGAGTAAGAACCTTAGAAATGATCTTGTAGGCAAAATTGATACAACTAATGGGGCGAAATTAAGAGGCTTGTTCTGGGTTGTCAACCTTCAGGACTAGAGTGAGAGTGGTATAATTCAAGAGATGATGGATCAGATCACCTCATAAGAAGCTTTGGACTAGGTTAAATACATCGTTGTGTATCAGGTGCCAGTATTTCTAATGGAAGAGTCCGGTAAAGCAATCCGAACCTAGTGCTTTATTACTACCGAGGGACCATACGGCTTGTTTAAGTTTTGAGGCAGAGGGTGGTAGGATCAAGGTAGCATTAATCTCTGGTGAAACCACAGGTCGAATATTCTGGAAGATCATCTGATAGGACTTCAGATCCTGAACACGATATGAAGACTGAAAATCAGAAAGAATTAAGTGTTTTATCACCTGAATATCTTCAGTCCATTGGCCATCTGACTTTTGGAGTCATAGGATTTTATTTCGAACATCCAACTCGGTTGCAGATATGAAGCAAGGCAAGAGTCTCAAGCAAGAGGATCGAACACCCATATTATTCTTAAGAACATGAGTGTAACAGTGTGACTACTAACATATAAAAGACCAATCAAATTCAACTCATAGTATTTGGAAGCATTTGTACTGTGGAATTCATTTAATTTATAAATAAATTTCATAAGAATTTGTATTTATAAATGAATTCTCTTGTTTAGAATAATAATTTGCAATATATGTAGAATTGGAATTAAAAATTATATTTTACTCAAATATCCCTCTTTTATTCTATTGGATTAGTAAAATTTAGGAGTGATAAACAATAATTTTTGAACTATCTAATAAGCACTATCATGGACTATTGATACCCTAACTTGTTGGTCAATTATTTTCTTTGTATTTTATTGAAAGAATAATGGTGAGGGAGAGAAGTTGAAATATATTTTATTTTTTTATCTTTATATTTGAGTCAAAGTTAAATTTAAGTATAAAGAAAAATCTAAAGAGTAATTTTGTCCTCAAAAGAAATTAACTAACTTAAAAAATGTGAATTTGTAAATTCTCCCTCTTGAGCAAGGATTTGAGTAAATCTTGAGCAAATCCAAGATTTGTAAATCATGAATTTTTAATTTTTTAAAATAGTGTTTCCAAACATAAAAAGTTAGATTTGTAAATGAATTCTGCAAAATTTTGTAGAATTTATTTGTTCTAAATAGTATGTAAATAACTAAACTCAATTTATGATTCTTTCTTTGATTTATATAATTGAAAGTCAAAAAATAGAGAATTATGAAGGAACGCACTATAGTATTACAAACCCTAAAATTCTTTCTCGAGCTAGCTGCCTTCAGAAAATTACGAAAACGAGAAAGAAACAAGATTCATCAGAGAAGCCATATACACCTCTCTCGTTAGCTCATTTGTATAGACTGTTCAAGGAGAACTTCGAAGCCCTGCATAGAAGAATACAAACAATCACTTTAAATCTTTAACGCTTTGAATTTTCCGATACAGTTGTACTAACTAGCAGTAGCTGCTGAAGTAGGTAATCCACAATTGACTAAAAAAGTTGCTTGATGAAAACATCAGAGCATTTGCACAACTGACGCGCCGAATTATAAACATTTTAGTACATAATTATTGGTACATTGAAAACGCGCACCAGTCAAAGTTGACTACACAATTTTATACCACTATATTTAGGGAAGCATCGCAGTTCGACTATGGTTGTTCGACTTTTTAATATACAGGTAAGCCCCACTATGATAATGGGGCTTACTTTTGTATCATAGCTACATGGCCAAATCAAAAAAATTTCCTATATTTTACTAGTTTAGTTTGGTTCCTGACAAAAAAAAGTGTAGTTTGGTTGCTCTACCACATCTGATTGTTATCAATCATTTTCCAAGATTGTACACCTTAATTAGATGGGTAAGATTTCAGTACTCCTCCTTCCCATACCTACTCACATACATATAGGTCATGTACATATAAGATTCACTTTTCTATCTCTATAGAACATAGGGAGCAGGAGCACTGAAAATATTTCCTCGTTAGATAGATCGTTGAGTTCATAAAGTTAATCATGAGATTATGAGTGGATCGTGCTAATCCAACAAAGAACAAGGAAATTAGTATCAACCTCCATAATTAGTAAGGTATAAGTTTACTTGCAGGCGTGATATATTGCTTAGAGAATTGATCATCATTTAAAATGCCTTATTAAACCAAAACAAATAAGAACGGTTCCACAACTTGAGTACCATTAGATTAACTTGGAAAAACTTAAAATGAAACCGTTAAAATACAAGTCTAACGTATGGGTTCCCAAGTTACAGGAACAATGCTAACCAAGTAGTGTAATTAATTAATTAATATAATATTAATGACAAAGTTATTACATAAAGGAAACAAATACTACTAATCAAGAAAAGACAAATAAGCCTAATGAAATAGGAAAATCAGAAGACATGATCAGGAGGCAACTCAAAGAATTATGTGATGAAGGAATTTCTAAGGTTGAGATAGTATCTCTGATGCACTCTTCCATTTGGGTGTGCCACTAGTGGCAACTAAGCGAATTTAGACTAAGACGGTGAATTCAAATAATAATTTTTAACAATTATATGGAAGATCGAGAGGTTGTTAAGTTTTAAAGTACATCTTTTCAGTCTCTAAAACTATTTGTCATACCTTAGGCTTAGAACTCCGAACTCACGGAGGAAGACCAATGGAGATATAAACTTTTAATTTATGATGCAAAATATCTCGAAGTCAGTAAATTCCCTATCAACGTTTGCAGCATCTGACAATATAGAGACTGATTGTGAACAAGTGTTTAAGGCTATTACAATCTCTAAAGATGATTCAACTCCCACGGAGATCAAAACAATTATCTATGACACCAAACATCTTAGATCTCACATCTATTTTCCCTTAAGTAGCGATTGATACACTAAAATGGAGTTGAGAATGGAATGATATTTTCCACTCTTTTCAATTCTCATACTTGGTATAAAAGAATGAAATTGAAAATCTCATTTCCAAAGTAATCATACTCACCCATACATGTGATTAGCCATTCTAGAGCACATACATGGATTAGCCCATTACCATCTACTTGGAATGGACTTATTTCTAAAATTATTAGCATACCCCTATAAAAACATAACTTTTATATATAGTTTCATTTGCAATAATAATAACAACAATAATAATAATAATAATACAAAATAATAAAAATAATAAAAAAATAATAATAACAACAAAAATATTAGTAAAAGTCAAAAAAACAGAATAATAATAATAATTTTAAAAATAAAAAGAAAATAGCAATAATACTAATTAAATAATAACAATAATAAAAATAAAAATAAAAATAAAATAATAATAATTATCATTATTATAAAAATAAGAATAATAATAATAATTGTCACTATTATAAAAATAATAATAATAAAAATAAAAATAAAGTAATAATAATAAAATAATAATAATTTTAAAAATAAAAATAAAATAACAACAATAATAATAATAAATTAAAAAAATAATAATAAAAACAAAAATAAAAAATAATGATAACAATATAATAATAATAATAATAATACTAATAATAATTATAATAATAAATAATAATACTTATTATTATTATTATTATTATTATTAGTGCTATTATTATTATTATTATTGTTATTATTATTATTATAGTTTATTATAATTGTTATGTTTATGTTGTTTAAGGTTATGTTTATGTTTATTCTTGTTTTTAATACTATAATAATGAAAAGGCAATCATGTCATATTGTACAAGTCATTCTCATTACTACTCTTCTATATTGACTACCAAACATGAGTTTGAAATCAATATATTCACTCATATCTTCATTCCTAGAGCATATCAAGCATGTTATTCTCATTTTCAAGTTCATTCTATTCATGTCACAATTCATTCCACTGTACCAATTACTACCTTAGTTCATAGAATTGGAAAGAAAATTACAAATTGAATAGCTAAAAATTTTAAGAGTGACACCCTTCTTTTTTGTCTTTTTATTTTTGGTCAAAGACACCCTTCCTTTTGATTGGATCTCAAATGTCCATTAGAAGGAACTAGAACAATAGGTCTATGAATTTCACTTCTTGACCCCCTATCCCAAAATTTAAAAAAAAAAAAAATCCTCTATCAGTAAGCCATTAAATTGAAGCATTAATTGAAATTCTAAACTGACATAAATATAAATCTAAAGAACGAGTGTATCAAATGCTCTTTAATGTACTGCTAAACTATAAAAGATCAATTACATCCAATTTTCTAACTAAACTCTGTTAAGAATCGTGAGGATCTGTCCTAAAATCAATTATTAGGATGAATAACTTACGATCTTATATGGTCGATTTGGAGTTGATGATTTTTCAATGACGGACGAACATATATTTCAACACCTCCTCACGTGTGATCCTGTGAGAACCGAGTGAGGTGAATAAGCTAGCGAGAGCAATAGGAGGAGTAACCTAGGATCATTATAAGAAATACCTCTCGGGCGATGGATTTGGATAACGAAATGACTATGGACAAGTGTAGTCCGTAGCCTTTCCAGGCCAAATTGAGGGCGGTCAAGTAGCGCCAAAACATTGTTACGGATTGGCGACAGACTATAATTTTAATTATAAAAATAAATAAAAAATAATATTTTGTAGCCACGTGGTGGCCAAATTGTTGGAAATATAATATGCTCAAAAGACCACTAGCACTTGGTCATCATGTATCTCAATATTTGTAATGAATAATTAATGTCATCTGACTTTTATGAGCATGTTTCCCTCTTATGTGGTTGACTCTTATATATGTATGTAAGGTCCTTGCTTCAACTATTGACTTAGGTACGTGATGGTTACGTAGAGAAGGTCCTAGTCATAGTTACTTGTTAATAAAAAATGCTTTGTCCATAACTAAGTAGTAGAGCTGTACACTCTATTATGGTAGAAGTCATTACAAAATAAGTTCTCGTTACAGTAGGGTGATCTTCCTTGACCATGGATAGGGTTCCAAACTTACTTCACTTATACATGTGTATGCATTGGACGGGCTACCGTAGGTATGATCTCTAAACACGTACTATCACAGAAAGAGATCATCTATACCTACAAGCTACTAAGTAGACTATTGCTCTCAATCTTGAGTATATGTGGAGGAACTGATAAAGTCAAGTTCTTGCACTTTGAATCACTATGGATGAGATCTTGTATGGGTCAATAACTCTGTGATTTGGGTGTTTGAACTTGGTTAGAAAGGACATGCATTTGTAATAAGGAATTTGTACAATAAATACTCCCTTAGAATGATACAAGTTGATCATCCTAAATCTATGCATAGTAATACAATTTGTATTGGTTATTACACTTATGGGTAACTCCCATGTATAAGTGGATAACTTTCGGAGGATAGTTGGATTATGGGTTAGAGGTCCTAAGAAGAAAGATGTAGTCAAAAAGAGATAGTACAAGTGGTATACCTATCTTGGCTATGAGTGAGTATAGAGGGGCGATATGGTCATTATCACTTAGTTGGTCTAAAGACTGAGCGTCATACTTTGTGTGACTAACTTTTGTTCATACAGTAATTATGTTGTAATGCAGCCATAGTCTTTTAGTAGAATAGACTAAGGTTATAATGGTAAAATATTGCTAGAAGACTAGCAAGGATATTTTGGTTATTTTTAGTGGAAGGATAATTATATTTTTGGTCCCCCTTCTATCTATTTACCTTATAAGTGTCATTACTAAACTCGGGTGTTGTTAAATATGTGAGAGAATTAAAGTCTAAAGGCTACTAAGAGTTTAAGGTAGACTTTCCATTCTTGGAAGAAGATTATATTCTTAAAAGTGGACTAGATTTGGACTTAGAATTAATAAGAATTAAATAGAGCAAAATTGGGCTAGATCTTATGATCCCACACGCGTGGAACTGGCCTAGTAGGCATTGGCCATATGTCTAACGCCCCGATCCCTCACCGAACCAGGACCAATAGTAACAACCCAATCCAAACTCCAAGGCACAAAAAATGAGAGAAAATGAATAGAGTCTCCCCTGTACTTAGGTCAAACCAACACCTGCACAAAAGACACAAATGCCAGCAACAATTGGACCACAACACAATTCCATGGTCTAATCCAAAAATAGCATATTAATCATAGCATGTCTACTTAAACCGAGCAAGTTAAGTCTAAGTAAAGTAAGACAAGACTACTAAAGCTTCTAAGCAACAAGATTCTAACTACCTATAGTTATTACAAGTTCTTTAAATACTTCAAGAATATACAAGCTTGAAAGCTCAAAATAGAATAAAATTGCATTCCAAAGAGGCATGTAACTAAAAACATCTCTTGATTACAACAAGACAAAACTGCGATCTATCACGTGCAAAACAATGCTTCGGTGCAAGGTAGGCTATACAACATGCAATGCACATATAATCCACATCTCTAGATCATAGCAAAACCATCCAACCTTCACGTAAGCAAAGAAAGCACTTCAAACTTTATCTTGAGGACCCTCCTCGGCTTCTCTTGAAATAGTTGAGCAAATAGGGTGAGCAAACACATGCTCAGTGAGGGGGAAAAATAAATGCAAGGAGGTTTTGAAATCCCTTTCGTGAATGCACAAAAGTAAGACATATAATGAACAACAAGTATATCATAAGGAACACGAGAGAGCACATTAATAAGAGATAATCATTCAACTTTATAAATATATATCATATATAAAAAGGATACGATCACAATCACGAGCCACGAGCACGAGCACGAACACGAGCACGCTAATAAAGCCGGCATCCCTTATAACTCTAGTGGGTGTACTCGGATGTACCCCAAATTTCTTACGACCCACCACCCCAAAGTCTTCAATGACCCGCGAGTGAGGGAATAGGGAACGGAGGTTGACCAACCAGCCACTGGCAAGCCCGATGCCGTCTAGGGAGGCCCAACACATCCGCCCCGATGGTTGCGCATCCATTGACACGAGATACAAGAGATAACATTTGATAAACCAAGAATAATCAATCCGATAAGCGCATAAGTGAGCGACAACAAAGTAGGTTGCCCTTCAAGCACATAACAATTTCAATCAATACAAGCACGAGAACGTATTAATAAAATTAATCAAGTAAAGGTGTTACATAGCATATTCATTCATAAAATACAATTAATCTTATATTACGATGAAGTTAACTCATGCATTTCCTCTATTTCACTAGCTAATAGCTTGCACATGAATGTAGCTCAACAACAACTTAACTTATAGCTAGTTAACAACTTAAAGACAAAAGCATTTCACTTAAGAATTTAAAGCTAAGAGCAAGTTAACTATAACTATGAATTTAGCCAACATAAAAAGCACCTTTATAACACATAAGCACATTATATTGCACTAGAGGGAAGAAGGAACAAAGGAAGCAAGTTAACTAGACATAACTTTAACTAGTAAAAGAAGCTACTTTAATGACATTTTCATGCATATTATCCTTTTTAGTTAACAATGACTTGCACAAGAGTAGCATCAAGTTTACTTGGCAACCTTTTACCACATTTGTAACTAGCTAATAACACAAGATAAGAACACTTCAATAGAAAACTAAAGCCCAATGCAAGCTAGAATTGAAATGACCAAGGCTTAGTTATCATATAGCATGCCTTCATAATATCTTTATGAAAACTAATATGGTCCACCTATATGCTACAACTCATGGAACCTTTAGCTCATGCATTCTCCCTCTTTTAATGGTACTAGCTAGCATATGGAATTAACTCAACCACCATTCAAACTCTTAGCAAGTTAACTACACAAAACAAGAATAAAACCACTAGAATCCAAAGCTAAACTCAACACAAGCTATTTTAATAACCAAAGACTACACAACATAAAACTTGTCTTCATTGCACAATAGAGGAAATGAGAGGGAAGCAATGTGGATGCTAGGCTACTATCGGCAGCCACCACTTGTCGGCGGCTGACTGTTATGCCCCGACCCAACCCTATGCTATAGGTCAAGTCGGACCCGACAACGGACATAGTCTCCTCTGTACTGTGGACTATCCAATTACCTGCACTTAGAAGAATTCATACAATACAAAAATATAGAACAATACCTCATCATATATATCACTTTTCAAGTTCATAAAGTAGTTCTTGTCTTATACTTAGCCAATTTTTAACCATGCAAGCATTCTAGTTAACATTCATGAAACTAAGCAATTAGACTACTTAAACTATTACATGCCACTACTAAAAACTTAGCTAAGACTTTAAATACAACTCCTTGCATAACCATTACATACAAGGCCTCAAAGGTCTCAAAATAGAATAAGTACTTGAAGACAATATTTATTACAAATAACATATAGGCCAATCACACAAGCCACATAAGCACTCCAACCTCAAGACAAGCACAATCAGGGAAAGACTTCTACTTGCACTTTTTTCTCTTCTACAAACAACTGAGGCTCTATCTCCGCCTCTTCTGAAACATTGTTAGATAAAAAGGGTGAGCAAAACCACTATGCTCAGTGAGGGAAGGGATAGTTAATTGGGGGTCGTTCGAAAACATTTTCGTACAATGCAAATAGATAAGACATATAACCGATAACATTATAAGACACTCAATTAAACAATAAACTACGTCACTCATTAAAAATGATATGATACGATAACCCTTATCACTCAATATCACTGGCGATCACGAGCACGATCCAATAACGATAAGTCGGCATCCCAAACTCCAATGGGTACTCCGAATGTACCCAATACCTACAAACCAACATCCCCTGGCAATCTCCAGACCAGGCGAGTGAGAGAATAAGGCGCGAAGCTAGAATGACCAACCCTGGCAAGCCCGATACCGCCCAGAAAGGCTCATCACATCCATCCCGAATGATAAGGTTGCACAACCATCGAAACGACCACAATATAACGTTTAACACTTGACAACCACACATTTTGATAACACACAATTGAGGACAACAAAAAAGGTTGTCCTCGTAAGTAGGCATTTATAATTCACATAAACAATCCCTTATATCAATAATCAATTAGCAACTAACTTTCATTTCAAGCAAGATAGCCATATATATATAAGTATAACTCTCCTTACGACACAAGAAAGTACATGTTTAACCATGTGTTACACTTAGCACATAACGGGGTAATCAACTCTTTAACAATCCAACTCTTCAACTTCCAATCAAAATCATTTTACTAGCACAATGTACCACTATAAAGCTCAAATAAAGTGCGAGTAAACCATAACATATAACTTTATCATTACTAACAATATATGACATAACATATAAGGTGATTCATAGCACAAAGCGGGGTCAAGGGGAAAAGAGACAGGACAGTCTACTCGTCGAACTATTCAGCTCTGGCTGAACAGTCCGAGCCAAAAACCACACATACACACACTCTTTAGCTTGCACACTTAGCTTCACTTTGTATGTATTTCATTCTAGCTTGTTAGATGATGCACTTTGTAGCTAAAACACTTCATTAAAGCAATAGAACAAGCATTTAATCTACAATCTAACTTTTTAACACAACAATACTATTCATCTTCTTCCTCAAATGTTCATAAGCTAATAAAGCATAACAAAGCTAGAATACATGCTTATATACTAAAAGAACACTAAAGCATGCTATTGAAACTCCATATAACATCAAATAACAACTATACATTTTCTTACATAAACATGATATTCAATAAATATACAAATAAGATGACTCCTTCACCCAATAGAAGCTAGAAGAAGCTTTAGATGGCCTTGGATCACCTCACACAAGCTTGAATTAGCACAAAATTCAAAGCCCTAAATTTTTTTCTCTCTTTTTCTCTTCTCTGCTGTCTGACGGATTTGGTCCCCTTTTTTTTAATTTTTGCTCAATGTTTTGTTATCATTTTGTGCTATAAGGTGTAGTTGTGGGCTTGGGCTTGGTTGACAATAGTTTTGGGCTTAGGAAATTAGTTGAAGACTAACTAAAAAGGCCCAAAACAATCTAGACTTCATTTGGCCCAAATAATTCCTACAGGCTCTACTATTTATGCGAGTGACTAATCTTTTTATATATCTCGTTCCTGATATGCTATGCACGAAATTTTAATGAACAAACACTATAAATATGACAAATATCATGGGAAAAACATAAATTTTGAAAAATAAAATAGTAAAATTTTCACTCCGGGCTTGGGCGTCACACTAACTGTCTAGCGCTAACAGGCTGCCCGGCGCTGGGCAATCAGCTCAAAAATGCACATACACACACGAGCACATAGTGTAGTTAACTTCTTTGCTTGCAATTCAAGTATATATAATGAAACCTAGCTAATTTGAGTTAAATCAACACTCTTTCATGCATTTTCACAAACACTAAGGCTTGACTATGCATTATCTTCAACATTAACAACAACATCAACTATTACATAAAATCTTCCAACTTTAACTAGCTACAACACTCAAAATTCGCATAAGCTATATAACAATCATGTTCGCTAGCTCAAACAAGGCTTAAAACAACTTATTCCAACTTTTTCATAAAATTACCATTGCTAAAAATTCAAGAAAAAGCACAACAAATGCAATCTTTCACCTTAACTTAGTTAGAAATGCACAAAGGATCTTGAAGATAAGCTAAGCTACCCATTTTTCCTCCCATTTTCTTCCTCTTCTTCTGTTTCTTCCTTTTCTTCTTCCCGTCGGGTGCTCTCTGATCTCTTTTTGTTTTCTTTTGGTCCAATGGGTGTGTATGTGTGTGTGTGGTGTTTTTTTTTACATTTTATGTTATGTTAGCTAATTAATTTATGTAGCTAGAATGCTAAGTCAAGCAAATTCAAAGGTGGTAGAAGGTTCTAACTGTCATATGTCAACTCTCTAATTCGCTAGATGGTAAAAATTACGCATTAAGTGGATATTAATATTCAATTAACGATTCGAATGGTGAAAATGAGTCAATTAAATGCAAATAGAATAAATATGAATAATAAAAATAGTGAGATAATTATTTCATGCAATTATTAAAAATAAAAAAATAACTAGTCTCGAGTCCGGGCTTCACATTCGAACAGTGAAAACGAATCAATTTAAATGCAAGTAAAAAAAATTCAAATAAATAAAATAATAAAATAATTATTCCAAGCAAGTCAATTAAATATAAATTAAATAAATACAAATAATTATCAATACACGTTTTTCAAGAATTATGCAAATTAATAAAATAAGTATATGTAAATTAATAAAATAAATGTATGGTCAGGCTCGGGCTCGAGCGTCACAACATAGGCTAGGCGTGTGGCATTAAGTTTTTGCTAAGAAGAGGATTTTCCATTATTATTATAGAGTTGAAGGATAATTCAAAATCCTAATACTTTTCTATCTTGTTTTTGATTAAGACAGAACTACCTAGCATGGTTTTCACCTATATAAAGGCCTCTACCCCAAGCTCTACAATTGCACCATCTCCTTTGAGATCTCTCTCTCTCTCTCTATCTTTCTCATGTGTAAGCCTTTCTAAGAGGAAACATGAAACACTCTTTTTTTAGTTTAGTTTTGCAAGATCAAATCACACAACTTGGTCAACACTTTGGCTAGGATTTGGCTTAGAGGGGAAGATCAAAGTCGAGGAGTAGAAGCAAGCTCTAGGTATGTGGAACATCTTATTCAAGGTAAAGTTTTTTGTTTCGCGATTAAAAGGTATTCCAAAAAACTTTGTTTGTTTTTAAATTAAATTATGAACTGTTTGCATGTTCAATTAGCTATTTCATGATTTATTCATTTTAAAGATCCATGCATGAATGTTCCGCCTTATTATTGTAATCGATAGAATTTGATTCATGCATTACAACGTTTCCCTTCAGTGGTATCAAAGCCACTGTGAGTTAAATCATGAAATAGATAAACTAGTTTAATTAAATTCCATAGAAACTAAGAAATAATTTTAGAACACTAAAAATTTAGGTTTATTGATGTGCTAATTGTTGCATGGAATTATGTGTTCTAAGTTGTTTCTATGAATATTAAATTAATTCTTGGTAATTAATTTGTTTATGGTTTTGGATTAGAATTAGACCTTGACTAAATTACTTGGTTGGCAATAGTCTAGAAGGTTATAACTAATAGAATTTGAAACCATTTTGAACTCCGTAGAATTTACATAGGATTTAATGAGGATGAGCTGGCTATTTTTGCTCTCAATGGTCTCGGTAGCGGGTTCAAACAAATATTTGCCGCCCTTCGAGCCCGTAATACGCCGATCTCATTTGAAGAGATTCATGACAAACTAGTTGAACATGAAGTCCTGTTGAAGTGAGAAGACACTCGTTCTAGCTCTCCTCTCATTTCTGTGCACAATACCCGTACTTCCACAAATTTTCAACAGCGTCATGCCACTAATAATCAATCTTGAAATACCAAGTATCACAAGAATTCTAATGCACAAGGGAAGGAATCAGTGGTGTAAAAGTACTGGCAATAACAATAATAGGTCTAAGTCGAATCTTGTTTGTCAATTTATCAATAAGAAAGGACACACAGTTAAGCATTGTTACACTGCGAAATGACTAATGCAACAACCTGTGGCAAACAACACCACCACACGACCCGCGTCGTCCAATAATTGGTTGTTAGACTCTTGTGCTTCACATCATGTTACATCAAATGTCACGCCCCAACCCAGATTGTCATGCCTTGACCCGAACCCACGCTAAAAGGGTAAATCCAGACCCGACAAACGGACAAAGTCTCCTCTGTACTGTGGACTAACCGATTACCTGCACTCAGAAGAAATTGCCACAACAATAATATACAAACATTCATAGGCAACCACAACCTTCAATAACATAACTTTCCAACCCTTAAGGCCTTCCAAGCCTTTCTACTATAACAAGATAAGACATTCATGCATGCATTTCATTAGCTATTGAAATACTATGATTATAATTTCAATTATCATATCACTCTAATATTCTCTATTTAGCTTTCTTAGATATTAAGTCCTTTTACATGCCAACCAAACCAACAACCTTTACTTAGTCCTATTCAAACATGCAGTCGAAACTAGACAATGAAGTAAAGCATTAAAAGTTATTACATGCCAACTACAACCATCTAATCTTACAAGACTTTAATACAATTCTCCCAGCCAAATACCAATACATACAAGACCTCTAAGGTCTCAAAATAGATCACAATACAACAACAACACATTCTTTCACATCCAGCATACAAGCAATCCAACCTCAACAAGCAACAACTCAAGGCAACTAATCAATCTGAACTTCTTTCTCTCCTTCTACAACTAACAGATGGGGGTCAACCTCAGCTCCTCCTGAAACATGTTAAAAAGAAGAATGAGCAAACACAGTTGCTCAGTGAGGGATGGGGTACAGTTAATTAGGGCATTTTTGAAATCCTTTTCGTGCAATGCAACAGTTAAACACAAGAATAAGCAACTATACACTAAAAAAACAATTAAACAATTAAATACCACACATTTAAAAAGGATACGATCTCAATAACCCCAAACACTCCAAAGTCTTGATCTCGATCATGAACCTCGATCCAGGAACCACAAACTTGATCAATGCGCCAGCATAAACCCAAACACTTCAGTGGGTGTACTCCGGATGTACCCCAAAATCCTACAACCCAATACCCCCTGGCGATCTCCGGACTAAGTGACCGAGAGACTAGAGCACGGAGATCGAATATCCACTGGCAAGCCTGCTGCTACCCAGCAAATACCCAATACATTCACCCCGACGATATGGTTGCGCAACCCAATGCAATGCACTCAAGATAATAATGACAATATAATTCGATAACCACATAATCAATGAACAACAAAGTAGGCTGCCCTTGTATGTAGTCACAATAGATAAACAATTTAACAATATAACAAGAGACAAGCTATTTTAAACAAGTAATCATGCAAGCCAATTCACGAAACTTCACCAAATAAGTAACTACACTTTACAAATGCATTTAAACACTTATCCAATCAATGAAAGCCAATTACCAACAATTATTTCCATTTCCTACCAACTAACCCCTTTAGTCTAATGGTTCAATTTTAAGCACATATGAAATACAATCCACATAATTCACAAACAAACTATACTACATTTTTAAGGGCACATTTATGACACCATCTAAAGCTAAGAAAACTCATTTTTAACTACGTTTATCACAAAAGCCCCGAAAGCCCTAAGGTCACTTTACACTACAACTACCCAAACCATCCATTAATTCAATGTCATAAAAGCATTTTGAAGACTATCTAACATGATAAACACTAACTAAGGCATTCAAACACACCCGGACAACAATTATACGCGTAGCCCCTTTTTGTATTCGATTCAATTAAGCAAGATTACTCAAGTTTTATCCATTCTAAACTCTAACCTAAGTTCAATAACACCTATGGCACCACTAGGTAGCATATAATTAAGCCTACAATCAAGAATTAACAAAAACCCTAAAATTTTATTATGGGTTTATAACCTATCAGGCCCTTTATCTTTGTGCCTCTTCACTAGTTGGTCCGTCATTTTCAAAACGACTATATGTCAGACTCTTATCTTTCAAAGTTGTGCCCCCGTCAAACCTTCCGTCTATTTTTTAACGGATTGAACATGTGCCATGCATGTGGGTCATTTTATTAAGGGCATAATCGTCATTTCAACTTAATCAGCATATTCTCTCCTATTTTATACCCAATCCCTACCCGATTGAAAACCTACAAACCAAATCCCTAAATGTGCGTCATTTGACTTCTGCCTATACTTGATCTTCATCTTCTCATCCAACTCTTTAGCTTTCATCTTAGAGATTTTAGCTTCATTAGCCATGGATTCTTCTTGTACTTTTACAATTCTTTGACTCCTTTTTCTTGTTATAACCTCCTTTTCAGCCTCTAAATCTTCATATTATCTCATCCAACAGCTATGCACAGCACATGTGAGCACCAACACAGCCAACTGCATCACAAACGTGGCCATTAAAACCCTACATTCCAACCTCACTAAAAGCTTTGCCTCTCTTGGATCTCTACATGATTTCAGCATCGAAATGCTAGCTTTTTCTTTGCTAAACAAGGCTAAAATCCTAAGTAATTAGCCAATGGACAACGCGAGAATGAGAGAAACATGGGTTATGAAGCAAAAATGAGTGGGAAGTGAATAGAAGCCTATGAATAAAGAGATAAGTGAGATGGATGAGACCATGAGGAAGGCACAGCCAAATGAAATTGGTGGTATTTTGAGGAGAACAATGGGGGCTACAGAAGCTACAGAGAGAATGAAGTTGAAGAAAAATAGCAGAAGATTTATGAATGAGCATGAGCTTTTTCTAACGTTGTAAGCAGCCATTTTTGAACACTTTTTTGTTTTTTTTTTCTTGATTTGGTGAAGAAGGTGGTGATGTAAAAGAGTTTTTGAGTTTATAAAGATGTGAAAATTTGGTTATCAAGTTTAGAGGATAACGGCTAGATTTCATGGGTCCATTTTTGGTCTCGATTTGATGTATGGATTTGGGGCTATAGGAATGATTTAGAGATTTGGTTTATGGGTTTTCAATCGGGTAGGGGTTGGGTATAAAATAAGAGAGAATATGCTAATTAATAAAGATAAGTTAATGCACGTAGGAAAATTACAAAATCATGAAAATAAAATAGTAAAAATTTAACCCTGGGCTCGGGTATCACACGGACACCTGCAAAGGCTAGGCCGGATGTGACGTTTGTAACGCTTAAAACCTAGAATTAATAGCTTAACAACCGGTACATCCGTTTTATTTTCCATAAAAGTTGAAAAGACTACCAAAGTCATCGGCCTTAAAGGAGTACAATAACCTGTTACATATTCACAAGACCTCGAATCACCTGTTCATACATAACTACTAACCAACCTTTAGGTTTCTAGGTCTCAAAAGAATAAAAGTAATTAATTACATCATAGTTGTCCAAAAGAATAAGTTTGTTACATCAAGTAATTCATCAATTACATCAACAATTAAGCATCATATAAGGCAGAAATCCTCTACATCATACCAAGGAATTTCTCTTGCATCTCGAAAGGCCTACTCCGGCTCAACCTCTCCTGAAATGGTAAAGAAAAAGGGTAAGCTACACCTAGTTCAATGAGGGAGGAAATAGGAAAGGTTTTCTCAAACATTTTTATCTTTCGCAAGCGGTTTGGTAAAACATGCCATGCACATACAAATGTACATATGAAGAAGCAACCTGCAAACTGGAATATTCAATAAGAAACAAGAACAAGATATACTTATTGAAAAATGATACTTGAGTAACTGTGATTGTTGATGATGATGGCTTCTATCTCGAATCATGTAACAATAACCCTACGCCACAATTGAGAATCAAGTCTTCAAAGAAAACACGCCAACTCCGCCAACAACCGAGGGTTCCAGATATTACCCTCAAAGATAAGAATAAGACCGTGGTAGTTGAGGCTATGACCTGCAAGCCTGATGCTACCCGGTGGCTGTTGAACGCTACCAGGCCAATAGAAGGTTGCAACCTTGATATATATATATATATATATATATATATATATATATATATATATATAGTTATAATTACCCAACTCTCCAAGGAAAGGCACCAAGCGAAAGAGGGACTAGGAGGGCAACAAAGTAGGCTGCCTCTGTCACAAAGATAATTGTCAATGGCATAACGGATAAGCATGGAAATAATTTTGGATATATAATATTTGAAGTGCTATGAGTAATGACATTCCATAATCATTGAGACACAATGCATTTAGAAGTCACAAATTTAAGAGTTATACTATGCACCTCTAAGTTGTTTTCATAATACAACCTATTAGCCAAGCAATAAGCATCATGTAACCACATATAACCAACCAACTCAAGAAAATAAATAAGTTTGGACAGGACAAGTTGGTCAAGTAGTCGGTCGAGTCTTGTCCAGTGAGTGAAGGCTCAATGCCAGTTAAGCAGTCGGGCGAGTTACTCGCCCGACTTCTCAACCGGTCTGGGCAAAAACTAACTCGTAAAATTGTACCATTTTTCCTCTAATCTAGTTATCTTGCTTCTATCATTAACCAAGGACCTAGTAATCTCAAAGAGACTTGCTAGACAACATATATAAGCTCAAGATTAATGATACAACACACATGAATCAAGTAACAATAGATAACACTCAAAGCATTACATAAGTTCTCAGTTGAGTAGTCGAGCGAGTTATTCACCATTTTCATACAACTTCCATCTCTTCCAACATAAGCATGGATTATCATATAACTTATACAACAACTTCTCAACTCATAAAGAATCATCAAAAGCTAGTTAGACAAACCCCTAACTCAACAACACATAGTAATATCCAAATCTTACATTAAACTCTAACATATATACATCATAAGCAAGAAGTACACTAAACATACATCATATAATCTTGAATGAGCTTAGAAAAGCTTTTGAAATAATCTCTCACCTTGTTCTTGAGTTCTAGAATCCAAATGAGAAGAAAAATGATCTTGGAGCTAAGCCAAAATGCAAGAGAAATGCTTGGAATGGATTGAAATTGCTTATTTTTCCTTCTTCTCCTCTTCTTCTTCTTCCTCCTTTTCTTCTCAGCTGTGTATGAGAGTGTGTGTAATGTGTATGTATTGTGTATGGTGTTTGTGTTTTGTTAGGTAAGATATTATCCTAATTGGCCAAAAGACAAAAGTACCCCTCTAACTAAACGAAATTTTCTAGTTTGCCATATGGTTCTAATCCAATTATTTTAGTTAGCTATTATGGTTCAATAAGGTTTAATTATTACTGACGATACCTAACATGCTCAAAAGCAGGTTATAGAACATAAATGCACGTTAAACGATACAAATGAACATCATATCTCTCTAATCTTCCATGACATCAACCCTTTGAAGGTCCGGATGACATTTTGCTAGGCGATGTCTTTGGTCTCGATATTAGTCATACTAGTTCTTCTTTCCTTCCCTCTGACTCAAAATCCTTCGCACTTTGTAATGTTTTCTGTGTTCTATCCATAAAGCAAAATTTAATTTATGTTGCCAAGTTTTGTCAAACAAATAATACCGCAATTGAATTTTTTCCCTTTTTTTGTTGTGAAGGATCTCATCACAGGAACCTCTTATCCACATTTAGAGCAAGAATGACGTGTACGAGTGGCCTTGGGACCGACATTCAGTCATACTTAAACAAGCTTGTGTTGTCACACGTCTCTCTCCTTCTAATTGGCATCATCGTTTAGGCCACTCCTCTAGTTGAGTTCTTAGTTATCTTGTCAAGAATAAACTTGTCAATGTTTCTTCAAATGCCTATTTTTCATGTTCATCTTGCCTATGTAATAAAAGTCAAAAATTACTTTTTGGCATTTCCACATTGCAAAGTCGTCGCCCACTTGATTTAATTTATACAAATGTCTGGGGTCCGTCCCTTATTCTTTCTATTGATGGTTTTCGTTACTATGTCATCTTTCTGGACCATTACACTAAGTATGTATGATTATTTCCTATTGCTTATAAGTTAGATGTTTTTTCCACATTCCAAAAGTACAAAGTTATGGTTGAAAATTACTTTCACACCTCTATAGTAACTATTTACTCATATGGAGGCATTGAATACAAAGGCCTTAAATCTTTCTTTGAATCTTAGGGCATACAACATCTAGTTTCCCCTCCCTATATTCCCGAGCACGTTGGTTCTGCTGAAAGACGCCATC
Organism: Ehretia macrophylla; assembly: GCA_037974665.1. Taxonomy (NCBI): domain Eukaryota; kingdom Viridiplantae; phylum Streptophyta; class Magnoliopsida; order Boraginales; family Ehretiaceae; genus Ehretia; species Ehretia macrophylla. Next base: position 53,056,826 of record CM075781.1, read on the forward strand.
GACACATTGTAGAAACTGGTCTTATTTTAGTTCATATTGTTTCCTTCCCTCTTGCCTATTGGACCCATGCATTTTTTACTGTTGTTTACCTAATAAATCGCATGCCTACCTCCGTTTTACAATTCAAGACTCCATTTGAATGTCTTTTTCAAAACCCCCAAACTATGGCAAACTTCGCATTTTTTGGGTGTTTGTGTTTTCCATGGTTGCGCTCGTATTTTTATCATAAGCTCTAACAACGGTCCAAACCATGTATTTTTATTGGTTATTCTAACATCTATAATGCCTACAAGTGTCTTGACCCATCAAATAATAAAATCTATATTTCACGTCACGTGCGATTTGTTAAAGATCAGTTTCCATACTCCACTACATTTACAACCATCAATCTTAACTCTTACATCTCTAAATGGTCTTCTTTATCTCCTGCATTTGTTGCTCTTCAACCCTCTTTATTTATTATTCCCACAAAGGTTGATCACCATGTTATCTAGACTAGTGAAGGTGCAAACTCGGTTGCTATGCCAAGTCCTCTTATTGTGCCAACCTTGCCGTCAAGTGGCCTCACGGTATCCTCAAGGTATGACCCCTCACCCACTTATTCTTTTCCTTTATCTCTTACACCTACAGTCTTCCCCCTTCCGTGTGATCCACCCTATAGGGCCATCGTTTTCCTTTACTCCTTGTATTGCCCATGAGTTATCTACAGTTTCAACATCTTCTCCTTTTAGAGTGGTCACACGATCTAGGAACCAAACAATTTCCAAATTTTCTACGAACATGTCATGTGCAAACACATCATCTTCCTCAATTTGTTGAGCCATCAACAGTCTCCCAAGTTTTCAAAGATCCCCAATGGCATTCTACTATGATAGATGAGTTCAATGTTTTATCTCAAAATTGCACCTTGGTTTTAGTTCCTCGTTCATCTTCTCAGAATGTCATAGGATGCAAATGGGTCTTTCATATAAAGAGAAATCCAGATGGATCCATAGCTCATTTGGTTGCGAAGGGTTTTCATCAACAACCGGGTATTGATTATCATGATACTTTTAGTCCTATTGTAAAACCCACCACTATTCACATCATTATTTCAATTGTTTTAAGTTATGGATGGTCTATTGGTCAGCTAGATGTCAATAATGTTTTCTTACAGGGCAACCTAACTGAAGAAGAGTTTATGTCTCAGCTCTGGGCTTTGTTGATTCCAAAAATCCTACCCATGTATGTTGTTTGAAAAAGACTATATATGGTTTAATGTAGGCTCCTCAAGCTTGGTACAATGAATTGAAAAAAAATTTGGTCAACTTTGGTTTCACAAATTCTAAGTCTGGTGCATCCTTCTTTATTTACTATGTTAACTCCAAAATAATTTACTTTCTCATATATGTTGATGATCTACTCATAATAGGGAACTGTCCCAGCTTTATTTCTGACTTTCTTGCAGCTCTATTAAAAAGATTCTCTGTTAAAAATCTGGGCTCCTTACACTATTTCTTAGGGATTGATGTGACACCCAAGAATTTTACCGTACACCTATTAATTGTTGCATCTACTATTTGTGCATTTTCACTATGCATTGCTTGTTGCTTATGTAGTAACTATTCATCACGCTTTTCAACCACTTAATTAATTTGAATTAGCATTTTTCTTAAATCATATTAATTGTTTTAGGAATGAGAAAAATATGCATTTGAGCTAAAGCGATAGGAGTATCCGTTTAGAAAAATGATTTGTTGAAACTAATGAATAGTGTTACATAACAAAACTATGTGTTTTGATTAGCTATCATTTAAATTGCACTTAGGACTCACTTTAAGCTAGCTTAATTCATATTTTGACCAACATACTCACACTATAATAAAACATATAGACTTATATATGCTCAACACCTCACACTAAGCTCATAAGTTAGCAAAACACACAAAAAATAGAGAAAAAGCTGAAAACACTGTAGCAAATCCGAAAATTAGCATAGGAGGAGAATGAGAGATTTTAGCTCAACAAATCTTCAATCCAAGCCAAGCCAATCTAGGTGCAAGTGGTTTAGGGTGTTTACTAGCCTCTTAGGAGCTCCTACGCGCAATAAGTGAGAGATTTGCATGCTATTTTTGCATTTTTGAAATGTGACAACTTTCTTGAATTTCTTGTTTTGCTCTTAACTGCTATTGCAATGCTCAAATATGCTTATGTATATTATATATAAGTGGTAGAGACCTAATTTATACTATTGTTTCGTAGTTTAATCAGTTAAAATTGCTCGTTGGATATTTGGCATGAATAGTGATGGGAATGTTAGGGTTTTGTGAAATCGAACCTTATAACTAGAATTAATGGTTCTAATAGGTACTTTAGATGTTAATGAAAGTAATGTAAAGGCCCTGTAGGGTTTAATTGCTCATAATCTAGTAAAAGAAGGAAATAGTCGACTTTTAGAAAAGGGTTTCGGGGTTATCATGAATTCGGGTTGAATTGGCCTCCACATTTAGTAATCCTAGGCTATTTAGGACCTAACTAAGCTTTGCTAGCTCCCATTTGAGTCCTGGTTGAGGTACGTGTAGTACAAAGTTAAAAGAGGGAATTTGGGGCTTTTGGGCTAAATGCGGGTGTTCGCGTGATTTCGAGAGTCCTAAAGGTGCCTAAGGGGTTAACTAGAAGCATGATATAGGCCGCTTGCTAATCTAGAACCATAACATGAGTTTGGAGGGAAAACAGATTGAATAACAAAGGGGTTTAAGTACAAATTCGATTGTCTCACGCTTCTAAGACCTTGACATGACTCCTTGTGCGTTTAAATGTGTTTTCAAGATGTTTTGGAGCTTTTGGTATAGTTCTATGTGAATCTTGAATATGCCCTTTGTAATTTGCTTAATTGTAATATGAAATTGCTTTTATTGTAATTGTTATATTTGTCGTTGTTGTTAATTTGCTATCTTTGGACATGTGTAGGCTAGATGTTTGATAAAAATGCTTAATGAAGTGTGCAACAATTATATATGCTTGAATAATGTTTAAAACTAGCTAGGAATATAAGGGAACCAAGCAAATAGAAATCATAAGTTAGTATGGAATGTGGCCGCCTTTTCCCTTGCCTTTTTACCCATCTTGCTAAGATGTGAACTCATCTTGCTAAAATGTGTAAATAGAAATCATGAGTTAGTATGCGGCTACCTTTTCCCTTGCCCTTTTACCCATCTTGCTAAAATGTGAACTCATTTATCAAGTCATGTAGAGGTTAACTATAGCTTGAATGTCATAGTACCTACATGAAAATAATTGTTTAGTTATAAATAAATGTGATTTAGATCTATTGGTTATCTTGAATGCTAATTTGATTGGAAATGTAGACAAGTGTTTTGGTATAGCATCTATTCTTTAAGCTTATGATTTAATTTTAAATTGAAGAGTTAGTTTAATTGTGTATGGGTTTAGTTAGAATGTAAGTTAATTGTGAAGTAGTTATTTATTGGCTTGTTAAATGTTATCTTTAACTTGAGTTTGCTTTGAAAGTAGGATGAAATTGTTCTTATTTTAAATTGTTGTCAAGTTAATGTTGAAGTTATTGATAGATAGGCACCATATCCCATGTCTTACTTGTGAAATAATGAGTTATAAGTTATATTAAAGTTTGTTGAGCAAGATAGTTATATGATTAGGATGGTTTGTTATCAGTTATAAAGTCTTAAGTGAAACACTTATTTCTTGAATAGTTAGCTAACTAAGAGCTGGAATGTTGGTTGAGTTAAATATTATGCACTAACTAATAATCATTGGAAAGTAAGAGAATATATGATTTAGAAGTCTTTTAAAAAGTAAATGTTTGGAAGTCGATGTTAATGAATGTATTATTGAACAATTAATGGAACTTGTCTTATTTTAGCTATAAACTCTTAAGAGGATTCCTTAAATTGAGTTAATTGCTAGTCTATTATTAGGTGGAGTTGAACTAGTTTCACATGTAAGTTATTATCTAATCTAGAATGAAGAAAATCATAAACAATGTATGGTATTATGTTAATTTGGGTTAACTATGTTTTAACTTAAATGCACCTAACTTTAATATTCTAGTTGAAACACTCCCTTCTTGAGTTGTTAAGTCATCATTTTACTTTTAACCCTAAGTTTGCTAGTGAGAAGCTTCTAACTCAGATTACTTATTTCAGGATCATGCTATATAATATTTCCACTTGCTTAATTCATGAAATTAATGGATTAAAATTGTGAGTTTAATTGCATACAAGTAAATTGCTATTTATATGTGAATTATTAGATTATTAACGGTTGTTACAAAAAAAGGGTATTTGATTGAGCTTGTTATAAATGTTACTTCGTAAAATATTAATATAGTTAATGTCATCTAGGAGGTTATGAAATGTTTTATAGCCACAAGAATGTTTCAGTTGACTATCCAAAATGTTTGAGAGTGAAGCCAATTCTTGCATCCTGAAGCTTGGTAAAGGTGAGGGATTTTCATCCTTTTGTGCATTTTTGTTCATTTTCTCTTTAATAAATTGTATGACTTAAGTTAATTGCTTGAGTTATATTCTTTTTATATCTTAATTGTTTTCGAGGGCAACCTATTTTGTTGTCCCTCCTATGTGTTATTGCCCTATATTCTTGTTATATTGTCATTGAATTTAAGTGCATTGCATAGTAGTTGTGCAACCGTAGTGTCAAGGGCGGTTGTATTGAATATCGGCTGGGCGGTAACGGGCTTGCCAGTGGATATTCAATCTCCATACCCTAGTCCCTCACTCTTCTGGTCCGAAGATTGCCAGGGGGTGTTGGGTCGTAGGATTATCGGGGTACATTTGGAGTACACCCACTGGAGTGATTGGGGTTATACCGGCACATTAATCATGGTTCGTGGATCGTGGCTCGTGATCAAAGATAAGAGAATTCTAGAGTGTTGGGGTTAAGTGAATCGTATCCTTTGATATGTGTGATTATTTACTGTTTCAAATGTACTTTACTTGCCTTTCTTGCTTAACTGATATAATTGTTGCATTGCACATCACGACTAGTCTTTTTCCCTCACTGGGCAATTGTGGTTGCTCATACCTTGCTAACATGTTTCAGGAGGTGTAATTGGAGGATGAGTTGCCTTAGTTGTTGTGTGATACTTGCTTGAGGTGGATGTGTTTCCTGTTGGTTATATGAAGACTCTGTTTGTATTACTTATGTCCTATGTTAGAGCCTATGGGTTCATGTATATATTGTTTAGTTGTAAGTTGAAGGTAATGTTTGATATGTATCTGTGGCATGTTACTTATGTTTCTGGTCTTAGCTACTTTGCATGCTTGGGAATGAATGATCAGTTGTATGGTTGTTTTCAATTCCTAAAAATGTTTAAAGGCTATCATGAAGTGGCATGATAAGCGGTTTTGTAAAGAAAATATATTGTGAATGCATGCTTGCATTATTCTCACTGTTTGAATGTTTTAAAGCTTGGATGGCCTTAAAGTTTGAGTCTTTAATTAGAATTGGAGTTTCAGGTTGTTTTATGGCTTTATTGGTTGCTTACAAGTTTTCAAAATGTCCACGGTACAGGGGAGACTCTGTTCGTTTTTCATAAAAATATGTGTCTGGGTTTGGAATCGGGTTGAGAATAGCTTGGTTTTTAGAGCCTCCGGTCTCAGGAGGGATTGAGGCATTACAGGTGGTATCAGAGCTTAGTAGCTCACAACCAGGATATGGTCCTCGGTCTGCTAAGTAGTGAAAACCTGAGTGCATGCATGCGAAGTGTGTTTTGAATAAGTATGTGCCTACATGTGGGTTCGAACTTGTTTGCATGAAAAATAAGTTCTTATGTGTTATATTTGTGTAAATTAGGAAGGCTATGTGATAAGTGTAGTTGTGTGATTATGGGTAACTTAAGTGGAAATGTAATTCTTCGTGAATTGCTTAAGTGAAATATGAAGAATGTGTTAGATGCGCCATTATGTGACTGTGTACTTATGTGGCTTTGATTAGAATTATTTGTACCTATGTGTCTTAACTATGCAACATGTAAAAGTTGTGTGGCAAGTATGTTTATATGGTTAATTTTTCATCTAAGTGATTTCCTGATAACTTATTACCTTAGATGCTTGTGGTAATGTATATTAAGTATCTATCCTATGTTTAACCATTGCATTTATGTATTGTCCCTTGAATTCGTAAGTAAACTCTCCCCTATAAAGAGATGGTCAGTAATAGATCTTTCAGAGATGTTCAGCCCGTGCTCTTCTCATTCAGATCTCTTATCGAAGCCTTTATTTGGTTATCGTACCGAGGGTCTTCTTGTCAAGCTTCTATGGTATTCTCTTGGGTATTTCCACTTGACACTTCTATTAGGACTTCTTATATACAATCTTAATTGGAATCTTATTTGGCATTCTTGAACGAGCCTTTATTTGGCAATCTCCTTGGGGATTTTTGCTATGGATTTCTTGATTGGTATTTTTCGGACTTCTGGATTACTATTCTTAATCGCAGCCTTTATTTGGCATCCTTATTGTGAGACTTCTTAGCTAATGATTCCCTTGTTGTCCTACTGGGGGTTTCAATGGCATTTTTTCAACTGATACGTTGGTTTTATACAAGGGCTTTTCGAGTGCGCAACAGAAGTTCGTTGAAATAAGAATTGCGAGGACGCAATTTGTTTAAGGGGGAGAGGGTGTGACGCCCAAGAATTTTACCGTACACCTATTAACTGTTGCATCTACTATTTGCACTTTTTCACTATGCATTGCTTGTTGCTTATGTGGTTACTATTCATCACGCTTTTCAACCACTTAATTAATTCGAATTAGCATTTTTCTTATATCATACTAATTATTTTAGGAATGAGAAAAAATGTGCATTTGAGCTAAAAGCGATAGGAGCATCCGTTTAGAAAATGATTTGTTGAAACTAATGAATAGTGTTACGTAACAAAACTATGTGTTTTGATTAGCTATCATTTAAATTGCACTTAGGACTCACTTTAAGCTAGCTTAATTCATATTTTGACCAACATACTCACACTAAAATTAAACATATAGACTTATATATGTTCAACACCTCACACTAAGCTCATAAGTTAGCAAAACACACAAAAAAATAGAGGAAAAGCTGAAAATACTGTAGCAAATCAGAAAATTAGCATAGGAGGAGAAGGAGAGATTTTTGCTCAACAAATCTTCAATCCAAGCCAAGCCAAGCTAGGTGCAAGTGGTTTAGGGTGTTTACTAGCCTCCTAGGAGCTCCTACGCGCAATAGGTGAGGGATTTACATGCTATTTTTGTATTTTTGAAATGTGACAACTTTCTTGAATTTCTTATTTTGCTCTTAAATGCTATTGCAATGCTCAAATATGCTTATGTATGTTATATATAAGTAGTAGAGACCTAATTTATGCTATTGTTTCGTAGTTTAATCGGTTGAAATTGCTCGTTGGATATTTGGCATGAATAGTGACGGGAATGTTAGGGTTTTGTGAAATCGGACCTTATAGCTTGAATTAATGGTTCTAATAGGTGCTTTAGATGTTAATGAAAGTAATGTAAAGGCCCTTTAGGGTTTAATTGCTCATAACCTAGTAAAAGAAGGAAATACCCGACTTTTAGAAAGGTGTTTCAGGGTTATCGCGAATCTAGGTTGAATTGGCCTCCACATTTAATAATCCTAGGCTATTTAGGACCTAACTAAGCTTTGCTAGCTCCTATTTCGGTCCCGGTTGAGGTACGTGTAGTACAAAGTCAAAAGAGAGAATTTGGGGGTTTTGGGCTAAATGCTAGTGTTCGCGTGATTTTGAGGGTCATAAAGGTGCCTAAGGGGTTAACTAGAAGCATGGTATAGGCCGCTTGCTAATATAGAACCATAACATGAGTTTGGAAGGAAAATGGATTGAATAACAAAGGGGTTTAAGTACAAATTCGATTGTCTCACGCTTCTAAGACCTTGACATGACTCCTTGTGTGTTTAAATGTGTTTTCAAGATGTTTTGGAGCTTTTGTTAGAGTTCTATGTGAATCTTGATTATGCCCCTTTGTAATTTGCTTAATTGTTATATGAAATTGCTTCTATTGTTATTGTTATATTTGTTGTTGTTATTAATTTGCTATATTTAGACATGTGTAGGCTAGATGTTTGATAAAAAAATACTTTATGAAGTGTGCAACAGTTATATATGCTTGAATAATGTTTAAAACTAGCTAGGAATGTAAGGGAACCAAGCAAAATTCACGCGAGCACATATGTGTGTGTTCAACCGTGGCTGTCCAGATTTTTTCAGCAAAACTAAGGCAATTTTGAGCTTAAAACTGTATTAATTGGAGAAGGATTAGGGGTTGAATTATATACAGTTAGAAAGCCTTACGAGGCTAGTTTCTAATGCTTTTTACGGTGCATTAATTAGAGTTTTCTATAATAAGTTATGATCATTTTGGTGAGATGTGTCAGAATTGTCCTATTGCACGAGAATCTGAATTTCATTGTTATTTTGCTAGAAGTGATGATATATTTCAACTCTAAGTGGATATCTTCGATCAAGACTTTATTGTGTAGTGTTCTTGGATGATTAGTAGCGTAATGGAGCTCTTATAATTATGTAAATTGTGATATAATTGAGATTGAATGAGTAAATAGAAATCATGAGTTAGTATGGAATGCAGTTGCCTTTTCCCTTGCCCTTTTACCCATCTTGCTAAAATGTGAACTCATTTATCAAGTCATGTAGAGGTTAACTATAGCTTGAATGTCATACTATCTACATGAAAATAATTGTTTAGTTATAAATAAATGTGATTTAGATCTATTGTTTATCTTGAATGCTAATTTGATTGGAAATGAAGACGAGTGTTTTGGTATAGAATCTATTCTTTAAGCTTATGATTTAATTTTAAATTCAAGAGTTAGTTTAATTGTGTATGGGTTTAGTTAGAATGTAAGTTAATTGTGAAGTAGTTATTTATTGGCTTGTTAAATGTTATATTTAACTTGAGTTTGCTATGAAAGTGGGATGAAATTGTTCTTATTTTAAATTGCTGTCAAGTTAATGTTGAAGTTATTGATAGATAGGCTCCCTATCCCGTGTCTTACTTGTGAAATAATGAGTTATAAGTTATATTAAAGTTTGTTGAGCTAGATAATGATATGATTAGGATGGTTGGTTATCAGTTATAAAGTCTTGAATAGTTAGCTAACTAAGAGCTGGAATGTTGGTTGAGTTAAATATTATGCACTAACTAATAATCATTGGAAAGTAAGAGAATGTATGATTTAGAAGTCTTTTAAGAAGTAAATGTTTGGAAGTCGATGTTAATGAATGTATTATTGAACAATTAATGGAACTTGTCTTATTTTATCTATAAACTTTTAAGAGGATTCCTTAATTTGAGTTAATTGCTAGTCTATTATTAGGTGGAGTTGAACTAGTTTCACATGTAAGTTATTATCTAATCTAGAATGAAGAAAATCATAAACAATGTATGGTATTATGTTAACTTGGGTTAACTATGTTTTAACTTAAATGTACCTAACTTTAATATTCTAGTTGAAACACTCCCTTCTTGAGTTGTTAAGTCATCCTTTTACTTTTAACCCTAAATTTGCTAGTGAGAAGCTTCTAACTTAGATTACTTATTTCAGGATCATGCTATGTAATATTTCCACTTGCTTAACTCATGAAATTAATGGATTGAAATTGTGAGTTTAAGTGCCTACAAGTAAATTGCTATTTATATGTGAATTATTGGATTATTAATGGTTGTTACAAAAAAAAGGTATTTGATTGAGCTTGTTATAAAGGTTACTTTGTAAAATATTAATATAGTTAATGCCATCTAGGAGGTTATGAAATGTTTTATAGCCACAAGAATGGTTCAGTTGACTATCCAAAATGTTTGAGAGTGAAGTCAATTCTTGGATGTTGGAGCTTGGTAAAGGTGAGGAATTTTCATTCTTTTCTGCATTTTGGTTCATTTTCTGTTTAATAAATTGTATGACTTAAGATAATTGTTTGAGTTATATTCTTTTTATATCTTAATTGTTTTCAAGGGCAACCTACTTTGTTGTCCCTCCTATGTGTTATTGCCCTATATTCTTGTTATACTATCATTGGATTTAAGTGCATTGCATAGTGGTTGCGCAACCATAGTGTCAGGGGCGGTTGTATTGAATATCGGTTGGGCGGCAGCGGGCTTTCCAGTGGATATTCGATCTTCATGCCCTAGTCCCTTAATCGCCTGGTCCGGAGATTGCCAGGGGGTGTTGGGTCGTAGGATTATCGGGGTACATCCAGAGTACACCCACTGGAGTGATTGGGGTTATGCCGGCACATTGATCATGGTTCATGGTTTGTGGATCGTGGTTCGTGATCAAAGATAAGAGAATTCTGGAGTGTTGGGGTTAAGTGTATCGTATCCTTTGATATGTGTGGTTATTTACTGTTTCAAATGTACTTTACTTGCCTTCTTGCTTAACTGCTATAATTGTTGCATTGCACGTCCTGAGTAGTCTTTTTCCCTCACTGGGCAATTGTGGCTGCTTATACCTCGCTAACATATTTTAGGAGGTGCAATTGGAGGAGGAGTTTCCTTAGTTGTTGTGTGTTTCTTGCTTGAGGTGGATGTCTTTCCTGTTGGTTTTATGAAGAATCTGTTTGTATTACTTATGTCCTATTTCCGGAGTCTATGGGTTCATGTATATATTGTTTAGCTGTAAGTTGAAGGTAATGTATGATATGTATCCGTGGCATGTAATAACTTATGTTTCTGCTCTTAGCTACTTTGCATGCTTGGGAGTGAATGATTGGTTATATAGTTGTTTTCAATTCCTAAGAATGTTTAAAGGCTATCATGGAGTGGCATGATAAGCGGCTTTGTAAAGAAAATATATTGTGAATGCATGCTTGCATAATTCTCACTGTTTGAATGTTTTAAGGCTCGGATGGCCTTAAAGTTTGAGTCTTTAATTAGAATTGGAGTTCCAGGTTGTTTCGTGGCTTTATTGGTTGCTTATAGGTTTTCCGAATGTCCACGGTACAGGGGGGACTCTGTTCGTTTTTTTTAAAAATCTGTGTCTGGGTTTGGGATCAGGTTGAGAATAGCTTGATTATTAGAGCCTCCGGTCTCGGGAGGGATCGGGGCGGTACAATTGAGGTTGTCATAACAACTAATGGCCTACTGTTGTCGCAACACAAATACATCTATGATCTTCTTGATAAGCATAGACTTTATGGAATCAAGGAGTCGGCTACACCGATGACGTCTATGAGAAAGTTGATTTTGAATGATGGTCTTCTTTCGCTGATGGCAAAATGTATCGCAGTCTAGTGGGAGGTCTTCAATACTTGTTCTTAATTCAACCTGACATATCATTTACTGTTAATAGGCTCGCTCAATTTATTCAAGCACAAGACAAAGTCACTGGTCTGCGGCAAAACGACTATTGAGTTATTTGAATAAGACATTGCATTTTGGGCTATTCTTTAAACGTGAACAACCTCTGCAACTCCAAGCTTATTCGGACGCTGATTATATAATGACCCTGACCCCTCACGGAATTAGGTCCCTGATCCCAAAACCCCAAGTCACGAAAAATAAGAAAAAACGGACAAAGTTTCCCCTGTTTCTATGCCAAACCAACCTGTACGTAGAAGAATCATCATACAAGTAACATTGTATATAAACATGATTTAGACCATAGTAGTTCATTTTTAGTTCATTTAGTAGTTCTTGGTTCTATTTCTTAGCAAAATAATCTATAATTACTCTAATCTAGGTTTTCATAACTAAAGAATTAACTAAATTATTACATGCTGCTAATCTAGGTGAGCCTCCACTTAAATACATTCTTTGCAACCAAGATATACACAAGGCACGCAAGCCTCAAAACATTACATAACATACACATAATTTACATAGAATAACCAACTAAAGCTATGACATCCACTCAAGGAGACTGTCGAGCCTTCTCCTTCTCAGTCTCTAAAGGAACCGAACCTGTCTCACCTGAAATGGGTAGAAAAAGGGGAGTAAGCAAACATTGTTGCTCAGTGAGGGAGGGAAACAGGTATTCGAGGAGTTTTGAAAATGTTTCGCGCAATGCAAATAAACATAGAATTAACTAATAAAACGAGACACTCACTCAAGATAATAAAGTTAAACAACATATATAGGGAACTATAATTAGACAATAACAACATATAAAAAATTAAAGACCAACAAGACAGTCATGAGTAACTCTCAGAGGACTTAGGGCCCAAGCGAGAGTTACTTAAGAAAATGATACAATGTCAATCTCGAGCACGAACCACGAGCCACAAGCCACAAACCACGAATAAAAGATAATGATGGTATCAATAACGAGAACAATAAGTCGGTATCCTTATACATCAAACGGGAGTACTCCAAATGTAACACTCCGTTAATCCTATGAACCAACTCTCCCAAGGCGGCATCCCTAGCGAGAGAGGGACTGGGTACCATGGTAGCCGAGTTATATCGGCAAGCCCGATACCGCCCGGCTTCCCCGATACTACCATGCCCAAAGGGTTGTGCAACCATGATATCGATGACATAGATATGAGTTTACACTCGATAGTATCTAGGAATCCAAGGAAAACCGATTCGATAACCACATAACTCAAGTAGCTATTCAAGTAACTAACAATCAAGTCATAATCATAATTCTCATGCAAGTTACTCATAGTTACACAAATACCCGCATTTTGCAAAACTATTACTAACTTTATAACAATCAACTAAGGTATCTATGCAAGAAGTAAATTTCAAAGGCATACAAGGCAATTTCTATCTACCCATTAGTTACAAAATCCACCTTAAACCATACACACACCACACGGCCCATACTTACACACACACATTTTAATTTCTACACTTGTTTAACACATTTAAGACTTATTCCAAGCTATATAACACTATGACAAAAAATTTATACCTTAAATTAAGTATTTAAGCCTTAACTACAACTAACCCCTTTATGTTCATGTCAACACCTTTAGGTTTAGTCAATGTCTATCTATTTTAAGCATTAATCTAGTCTCTATAACGTTTATGGCACTAGTTTTAAGCATTAGATTAAGCTTTTTAGCCATAGACTACCATAACCGCAAAAAGCCCTTTGTCCATTAACACTATAATACCCTAATCCATTCATTAAAACAACACCATAAACGCACCATAATCACTAACTAACTCATCTAGCACCAATCAACACCCTCAAACACACCTAATTAACAAAACACATACATGGCCCCTTTGTTCACAATCGAGAAATTTCAAGTGTTAACCATGTTCTAACCAATTTAACACCACTATTAGCTTCATAGACATTTATGGCACCTACTGCAAGCATTAAAACTATTAAAACACAAACTTGAAGAAAAAGTACTATTCATTGTCTTTTCCAATAAACCACATGCAAGAATACGTACAAACTCTAACTATACAAACATAACAACATTAAAAGTCTACTCTACACATCATTAAACTAGCATTTCTAGCATCAAGATCAACTTTTATATCAAATTAGAAAACAATTAAAATGCCACATAAAATGAATCCCTCACCCAATTGAAGTTGCTAAAGCTAGAAAGATGCTTAGAGTGGCTAGAAATCTCTTGAATCAAGCTTGGATTGTACACTTGGGATCAAACCCTAGGTTTTTCTTCTTTTTTTCCCTTTTCCTTTCATGGCCGATTTGGCCCTCTTTTCTTTTCCTTTTGTTTTGCTTTTTGCTATCTGTATGTATATGTAGTAGAATATATGTATATAGGTTTGGGTTAAAGGCTTTTGGTTTGGTTAAGATAAAAATGCAAGAAAAGCCTAATAAAGTAGTCTAGCTAGCACTATTCATGAGATACACAAAATAATTTTTCTACCCACCTTCTCGAAATGCTATGCAATTAAAAATTGTGAATATATGCCCAAAAACACATATATAATAAGGAAAAAATACAAAATTTTTGAAATAAAATACTTTAATTTCACCACGGGCTCAAGGCTCATTTTAAAATGATGAGAATTAATCTACTAAATGTAAGAGACAATCCCACCTAATATAAATGCCAAAATAATAGGTTAAATCACTATATTTGAATTAATTAAATGTTGGTGCAACTTGAAAGAAATAGAAACAAAATAAGACTACTAAATAAATACAAAAGTTAAGATAATCACATAAACTCACATAATCAATTAAAATAACACAAACATATGCAAATAGACAATATTCACTACATGCTAGGTTCGGGGTATCACAGATTAGGCTGGTGATAGAGATGATTACACATCAACCACAACATACATTTTGTACCTTGGTTCCTATCCAATTTCATGGTGGTCCAAGAAGCAACGTAGCATTGCGAGATCATCCGCAGAAGTCGAGTATCAGGTCGTTGCCTCGACTACGACTGAATTTGTATGGGTTTCTAATTTATTTCATGAACTGGGTCTTAATTTCTCGACTGCACCTTTGCTTTTATGTGATAATTTAGGAGCTACCTATTTGTGTGCAAACCCAATTTTTCATTCGAGAATGAAGCACATTGCTTTGGATTATCATTTTGTTTGGGACAAGTTCATGACTAGTGCCTAGAAGGTTTCGCATGTTCTAATTTCGCACCAACTTGCCGATGTCCTCACAAAGCCATTATCCAAGTCACAATTTCCTAGCTTGAGATCCAAGATTGGTGTCGCTGATGGCTCCACCATCTTACGGGGGCATAACAAGACATAGCTCACGAATTACATCTTATCCATTATGTTAGTGCTTGAATTATTAGCTATCCAAACTGGTTGTTGTAACTGCCTTATCACCTACCTTATAGGACTACTGTTATATTTTTAATTGCAGCCATGCAGCTAAATATCCTCTGTAAATGCATTACATGAATATGAATCACTTCAGCCAAACTACTACTGTGATAATCTTTTAAACACCAATATATCTAGGGTAATGTACTAACATAAGAACCAAAAATCTTTCGGGGATTTTGGTGGTTTGTGCCTATCAAACCATATTATACCAGAATGGTGCTATCTGTATGTAGTTGCAACTAGCTCTCTGGTCTTTGTATTAGACTCTTTTGAACTTTGAATTCTGGCATTTATGAAATTTGACTATGTAAACTTATTTTAACACAATTAATTTTTGGAACCTTGCATGAATTACAGACTACCTTGACATACGATATTTACAAGTTTGGAAAATTTTAATTAAGATATTATTTTTACTATTTTTTAGAGGTCCCAAGAGCTTTTTCTTAGGGCTGACCTCTTACTAATATTTATTTTTCATCTATGTTTGAAAATATTTTCTTGCAGAGGGTGAGGAGTAGGTTTCAGACTTGGTTTGGTTATGATAGAGAACCTTAAGATTGGATATTGAATAAAGCTTTTTTGATCTAACTAGTGATGAACATCTTATTCTTTTTATTTTTTATTTTAGTCCGGACTTACGAAGTTGTTTCAGTATTTTGGTTTAAGACTTGTAATCCTTTTTGTATGGTAAAAGTTTATTCGACTTATATATGAGTTTGGACACTTAAATTCGCAACGTATTAATTACTTTAAATGTTCTATTGTTCATAACTTTTTCTTTTCTTTTTTTGGTCAAACTATTACTCACTACTTACTAGCGTTACATTGTGGATTTAGTTACTATAGTATTAGTGTTCTGTGTATTTAGGGAGGTTGTTCTTCCTTAGGACGCGACATGTTACACCTTGAGAATATCTTATGATAAACTTGGGGCGTGACACAATATAATAACCGTTGGCCTTTGTGTTTGTGAGATACCATTCTTTTTTTTTACCTTTTTTGCCCTCATAATAATATTATCAATTGAAATGATTTTGGTTGGGGTTTGAAAATATGAGCAATAGACGCTTTTATCATATTTTACTACCGTGTGAGCAAATATGTGATATCATCGTCTAATTTTTTACGAAAAATAGGAAAATGATTAATAGTGACACAACGTAAATAGATTAAGGACCAAAAGATAGCACTTTTGAAGATAAATGACCAAGTTCTCAAGAATGGTAAAGATAAAAGACTAAATAGGGTATTTTACAGTTTATTTGAATTGAGAGATTTGAGTAGAAATGATTGATTTAGGGGTGATTTTTAAATTAAGCTTAAAAGAATTTCGGAATAATGTCATTTTCCCCCATGTGTTGAGCTATAAATCCCAAAGTCCCCCATGTGTTTTTTGTATTACCCAGATTCCCCCATGGCTTTTAACACCATTAATAAACCGTTAGTGTTCAAGGATAGTATTGTCTTTTTGGGAAAAAAACCTATCTGCTACCCAAAGCAAAAGCAAAGAGAAAATCGATCAGAAAAAACAAAGAGAAAAAAATATCATTTCCATCACGGATCTACACACACCATCAACGATTAACACTATATCGAATAGATGGGTCTCTATCTAGAGCACCCCTCCCCCCACTGGTCTAAGCCCTCAACTAACTACTGCATATCATAACCCTTCCGTTGTAACAGTACCCACATCTATCTAAAACCCAACGAGTTACTACACAAACTCAACCTGCTCTCACACTACAACAGTGCTCATTTTTGCTCCCATTTACCTACCTCTCTGATTCTCTACTACGCAAAAGCTCTTATTCTTCTACTTGTGATAACTACCAAATACTATGGACCACAATGATGCAGCAAACCAAAACCCCTTACTTCTGGAACCAGAAGATGATGAAAACCCAACTGTTTTCCCCATTAAACCTTCGCTTGTCGACAAGGTTCTCACTGATAGAGTGATTCATCCGGGAGTTGTCAAAATAGCCATCAATAGAGGATGGGGCCTCAGTGACCTAGTTGAGGTCAAAGGCCTCAAGTACAATGTGTTTCAAGTATTTTTCGCCAACGAAGTTGACAAAAACAGAGCATGGCGGTATAGGCCATGGTCAGTCCAAGGATGGCACTTTCTCCTTTAACAATGGGGAGAACACCCCTTTGGAGAGTGTGGACCTGAATACCACTCTGTTTTGGATCCAAGTCCATGGACTATCACCTAACTACATCACTATGAACAATGCGCATAGAATCGGTACAAGGCTAGGCGAAGTGGAAGAGATCAAAATAGAAAATATCGTTGGTTCTATGAAAACTCTCATAATGAGGATGAAATGGAATGTGATGAATCCTATCATCCCCAGACTACCCCTCCCACGGAAAGGTTTCCCAGATGCCTGGGTACATTTTAGGTATGAAAAGTTACGCGAGCTGTGCTATAAGTGTGGAAGACTTGGCCATGTAACTAAATTATGCCTTCAACGAGCCCCCGGAGAAATCATTGATGTGAACAGAGTTGATATTCGAAGGTTGGGACCATGGCTATCAGCACCTCCGTCGAAGAATCCTCGTTGTCAGGAACTACGACCCAACGACCAGTTCTACTGGAGAAGGCCAGCGCGTGAGAACAAGCATGGAGAAAATCGTGAAGAAAGAATGGCTCAGAACCCCATGCAAGGTCTGAACCACGATTTCCATTTTCAGCAAACTCACCAACCTAACCCAACATCTTATGGGAAGTCAAAAAATGGGTTGGGGAAGGTTTTTGAAAATATGGCAGGAAAAGCTGCAAATTGCACAGTCTTCGGGACCCAAGGTATAGTGGGTCAAACAAACAAAGCTGTTGAAGAGACCTCAGCGGTCAAATCTGCTAAAATGAACATGTTATTTCAAAATCAATTGCCCCAATCTCATATGGACCCCGGTCTAGAAAGTAACCCATTAGATAAAGGGGGCACTGATGGAACATCTGATAACTCAAAAGGAAAATGACAGGTACACATATCCCCATATACGAAGCAGAACCTAATCATAACAATAGGAACCAAAAGGAAGGCTGAAGATCTTGATGCTGAGGATGATGACCTCGACGATGAAACTTATGATGATGAACAATGGGATGATAACCGACAGTTTGGTAGAAATCCTAATTGTACGCGAGTTGTTTGTTTAGGCAAGCAGTAGCAAGAATACTGATCAGCAGATAAAGAACAAGAAGCAGAAAAGTCTCGTGGAAGGGTATGAAAATGATGTCCCTGAAAATCCAAAATCTGAGGCATTAAGTACTGGTTGAAAACAGCCCCACGATATTAAATGAGGATTTTAGCTTGGAACTGTCAAGGACTGGGCAATCCCTTGACAGTTTGGAACCTTAAGGATATTATATCCCAAGATAAACCCGATGTAATCTGTCTTTTAGAGACCAAAATGAAATGTAATAAGCTCCATAGAGTAGCTAGGAAAATTCAAGCCAAACTTAACCACTTTGTGGAACCTACCAGCTTATTTGGGGGTATGGCTCTTTTTTGTTCGGCTGATTTGGAAATAGAAATCTTGTTTGCCGACTACTTTGTTCTTTCTGTTAATTTCTGCAATTTTGTATCCTTACAATGGGAGTTTTCCTTTATTTATGCTTTTATGAATAAACAGGACCAGGAGAAAGTGTGGGACTTCATTCGCACAACTCAAAAGCGTTCAGACAAACCACATGTTTTTATTGGTGATTTCAACAGTATCAAATCTCCGCATGAAAAGGAAGGGGGAAAGCCCAAGGCAACTAGTGACATGAGGAGGTTCTCTCAAAATATTAACGAAGCTCGTCTAGTGGAACTTACAGCAAAAGGGTGTAGATTCACGTGGCTTAACAAAAGGGATGGTGATAATTTCATTATGCAAAAAATTGATCGAGCTTTTGCTAACATCAGCTGAACTGGAAAATTCCCGGAGGCATTCACAATCAACTTCCCATCAATTGGTTCTGACCACACCCCAGTTCCCTTTTGCACGGAGAACAATAAATACCCGAAAGAAAAGAAAAGATTCCATTTTGCATCATTCTGGGTAGATGAAGAAGAATGTAGAGAAATTGTGGAGGAAAATTAGTCTAGCGATGTGATCGCGTCCCACAAACACAAAGTCAAATGGAAATTGAACAGGTGCCGATCCAAGCTTACCAAGTGGAACAGGAATAAGTTTGGAAACAATAGAACAAAAATCAACCAACTCAAGCAAAAAAACAAGGAGCTTATTAACCGGAATGGTGCACACCTCAGAAAAAGAGACCTCAAAGATACCATCTCTGAGGTTGAGAAACTCTGGGGATATGAAGAACAGTACTGGGAAACAAGATCGAGACTCAAATGGCTACAAGCGGGAGATAAAAACTCAAAATTTTTCCACGCAATCACCAGGCAGAGAAGAGCACACAATAGAATTGTGAGATTACAAAACCGGTTCGGTGAGTGGGTCTCAAATTACAAACAAATTCAGTCAGACATTCAAGATTACTTCAAAGAGATCTTCACATTGGTGGGCGAGAGAAACATTAACCCCATCATTGATTGCATCCAACCTGTGATCTCCTAATAGGACAACCTCGGCTTGACTCAGCCCATTACTAAGGAGGAAATTAGGAAAGTTGTCTTCAACCTTGGAGCTAAAAAGGCACCTGGCCCAGATGGGTTCTCTAGTTTGTTCTTTCACAATTACTGGAGCCTCATTGAAGATGATATCTGCAATGTTGTTTCCCTTGCATTACTGGACCAGAATGTTCTCAGCTCTTTCAACCATACAAACATCATCCTTGTCTCGAAAATCAAGAACCCTCAACAAGTGATGGACTTCAGGCCAATAAGCTGTTGCAACTTCATCTACAAAATCATTGCGAAGGTCTTGGTTCACAGAATGAAACCCCTTATGGAAAAGATCATTGAGCCCACTCAATCGACATTTGTACAACATTCTCATCGCCCAGAAGGCGACTTTCAAACTCAAAAGGAGAAAGAGAAATGCTAAAACGTACCATGCAATCCTTAAGGCAGATATGAGCAAAGCCTATGATCGAGTGGAGTGGGATTTTTTTATCGGAGTTATGAAGAGACTTGGCTTCCATGATACTTGGATCACATGGATCAAAAGGTGTATCACATCTGTATCTTTCTCGATCCTTATTAATGGACAACCATCAGAAAAGTTTGTGCCTTCGAGGGGAATCTGACAGGGTGACCCTCTGTCCCAGACACTTTCATCCCTCTTTAATTGGCACCAAGGGATAAACTTTCTCAAGGGTTTTAAACTTGTGAAAAGTTGCCCTCCCTTGACTCATCTGTTATTTGCGAATGACTCGATGTTCTTCTTTGAAGCTTCCTACAAAAAAGCCCTTGCCCTTCAAGAAATCCAGTACATGTACTGTTTTACGTCAGGCCAGAGCCTCAACCTTAACAAATGCTCAATCGTATTCAGTCGAAACATCCCAAAAGGCTTAAGAAGAGGCATCACAAGTCTCCTGAGAGTGAACTATTCCAACCAGCTTGGTAAATACATAGGCCTCCCAACCGAATGGGGACATTTGAAATAGAGTGCGCTCAACTGGCTCCTTGAAAATTGTGACAACAAGCTGAGTAGGTGGAAGAGTATTCTTTTGTCAGATGGAGAAAAAGACACCCTGATCAAATCTGTTTACTAGGCACTCCCATCCTATGTCATGTTATCCTTCCTCCTGCCCAAAACTATATGAAGGAAGCTTTCAACAAAAGCAGCAAACTTCTAGTGGGACCAGATCGACAAATGAGTATTCATTGGACTAATTGGCAAACCCTGTCCAAACCTAAGTCGGAGAGAGGACTTGGTTTTAGGGACCATTACTGTTTCAACCTTGCTATGATCGCAAAGCTAGCTTGGAGAATCCAATTCTCCCGAGAATCCCTGGCGGCAAGAATGCTGAAAGGAATCTACTGCAAATGGAAACTTCTGGGATGCCTCTGCAAAAAGGACAACATCATGGTCGTGAAGTAGCTTAATTAAGGGAAAGGAGATGCTCAGAAGGAAAGCGTTATGGGAAATTGGAAATGGAAACAGAATCGACATCTAGAATGACAGATGGCTCGACAACATCGACAGGCTGGCAAACAACAACCCAAATGGACCAAAGCTGGTGAGTGATCTTATTGACCCTGTATCCAGGACATGGCGAAGTAATCTGGTAAGAAGCTATTTTGATACGGAGATTGCCAGAAAAATCCTCTCTGTTTTCATACCATTTTCAGATCGGGAAGATGCAATTATGTGGCCTCTCACAGCTTGTGGACAGTACACCGTCAAAACAGGGCATTGGGTGGCAAATGAGGCTAATCCGGTACGAACCAATTGCAGGGAGGCGAGCTCATCTTACTCAATCCCCTCCTCAGTCTGGAAGTTTATTTGAAGAATGGAGGCCCCACCAAAAGTAAAGATCCTCATGTGGAAAATCTGTCAGAATGAGCTCCCAAGTCAAGAAAATAGGTTTATCAGGAAATGTGCTTCATCCTCGTTGTGCACAATTTGTAACCAAGGACGAGAAACCATGGAACATATCTTTATCCTATGCCCTTAGGTTCAGAGATTCTGGTTTGCCTCACCCCTTCAACTCAAACCCTCTCTGCACAACATCAAAGTTTTTGGGGATTGGTTCATCCAGACGGTGTCAGACTGTGTCAATGTCGGATATGGTAAATTCGAAGCTTCCTTGATTGTCGCTTTCCACTGTTGGAAAATATGGAAGCAAAGGAACAAGGCCAGAATTAAAGGGAAAGAAGTTGGTGCTAACTTTGCCCTTACACAAGCTCATTTTTATAGATCGGAGTTCATTCGAGGAACAACCCGGAGATCCCCTACCACCTCAGTGAATCACCAGACCACCTAAGACCTCCAGTCACACTGGTCCCTACCCCAACATCAGGAATTCAAGTTTAATGTTGATGCATCATTCAAAGGCCCAGGTGCTGCAGCCATTGCTTTCATTGGTCGTGGTTCTGATGGCGTGATGGTTGCAGGACAAGCCTCTCATATCTATGTCTCCTTAACAGCGGAAGCAGAAGCCCTTGCTATTAGAATGGCCAACATCTATGCAAGAGATTATTCTCCAACAAACATCACCATAAAGAGTGATACACAGGCAGTGATCAACGCAATCAACCCTCCAAGTATTACTCCCAGATGGAGAGTGAGAGCCATTTTAGAGGATGTTTGAAAGATTGTGGCAGGGAACCCAAAAATAAGGTTCAATTGCATTAGGAGATCTGTCAACCAACCTTGCGACTGAGTCACGAAAGAAAAGTGCACTTTCTTGATAGATTGACTATCTAATATCTAGCCACATTTTTATCAACTTCTAAATTCGAATGTACACCCAATGGGGATCGACTAAATTTGTACCTCTTTTGTTCAATTAATATAATTTACTTGACCAAAAAAAAAACACTATATCCAAATCCCAAATCCATTATGCACACAAACAGAGCAAAGTGATGAAAATAATTTTTACCTATTTCGATCTGTGAGGTATTGCTGCTCGAATTGGTCTCCTTGCCGACACAGATTTATGAGGTGTTGCTGCTCGGAGTAGTCTTCTTGCTGGAACTTATAGAAAGGTATGTGCATGCTTATCTAAGTGCTAGAATCATTTTGTTGTTTTATGAGTCCTAATTCCAATGACAAGAATAAAATATGATTTTTTTTTCTTTTCATGCAATGTAGTGTCCATAAAATCGTGTATAAATAATTGTTTCTTGTATATATAATTGTTGTCTTAGGCTACTAGATGTCTATAAAATTGAAGCAATTTTGATAAACAATTTAGCATTTTGCAGTTAACACAATAATAATTTTTCACATGAATTGGTATTCTGTTTTTATGTTTAACATTATTTTTTTGTCTTTCCTTCCTTATTCCAATTATTCTTAATTTTATTTTGTAAACTTCTATTCATATGAATTGATAGGATGACATTCCAAATTGATGTTAATTACAATGGAGAACACTTAACTGTTAATGGCTTGGAGACAAATGGTTTTGGTTATGTAGAAATGTTGAATGATACATGTGGGGCATTAGGAGGTGAATGGTTGGGTCAATTGGTTTCTCTTGAGGGTGTGCATCCTTACTCTGGAAATATGTTTCTAATTGAAAGAGATGAAGATGCGAAGATGCTATTACAATTGCACCTATCAATTTGGAGGACAACCATCAATGTCAACCTAAAATTGCAAACATGCACTTCCCAATTATCACAAACCACTCAAACTAAAACTTGTCAAACTGCACCTGAATCTGATGGTAGTGATGGTGGTGAAGTTTTTTATTGGAGTGATAATAGTGCAGATGATGACAGTAGAGTTGGACATGTTGTGGAAGATAGTGTAACTGATGAAAACAATGATAGTTTATTAGATTATGACTCAGATAATGCTAAACATTACAAAGGAATTGATGATAAAGATGAGACCGGTGATAGGGTGGAGAAAAGCATGGTCAAAGTAGCAGATAAGATGCAAGGTGATTACTTCAAGAAAGTCCTAGATGAGGATAAAGAGACTTGGAAGATTGTGTTTAAAAATGGCCAAATATTTGATAATGTGTATCACCTTAGGAAGATATTACATGAATATTGTACGCAAGAAGGGGTTAAATTGAAGAAAATGGCAAATGATAAAAGCAAAGTTGTAACACCCTGATCACTCATGAGATCGGGGTCCCGAACCCAAAACCCAAGGCACGAAAATTTAGAAAAAACGAATAGAGTTTCTCCTATATATAGGACTATCCGAAAACCTGCAAACAACAACATACAATCATAAGACCATAATCCACAACCTCAATCCCTTTCATCCTTACAAGCATGCAAGTCAACTAGACAATAAAGTAAAACAATAGAAGTTATTACAAATCACTAGCACCTAACCATCACCCAAGACTAAAACTTTAAAATTACATTTCTCAAGATAACATAAATACATACATGACTATAAGGTCTCAAAAAGTATACAAACATATCATGTACACATTCTTCCTTGTTCTACACATTGATAGAGCAGGCAGGCCACACAGGAGGCAATCCAATCTCCAGCTTTTCTTGGGATATGTTGAGACGAGGAACGAGTAACCAAAGTTACTCAGTGAGGGATGTGATGTAGTAAACCAGGGTGTGTTTTCATGAGATGCAACAAGATAATAACACTAATAACACAAATAAACAAGTTAATTAGACAAGTATTTAACCACGTATAAAAAGGATACGATTCCACTTGTCTTTAATCACGAGCCATGAGCTAAAATCTTCAAGCAAGTGCCAGCAAAACCCTTATTTCTCAAAAAATGGGGTACTCCGGATGTATCCAGATCCTACGACCCTTTCTCCTGAGGTGGTCCATATGCCCCAATGATATGAACCACGCCTCTGGGGTAATGGAGTATACTCAGCGAGAGAAAGGGAATAGGCACTGTAATCTCCCACATCGGACGCAGAGGTCTTTGGGTTGCTTAATATAAGGGGTAACATCCTTGTATCGTGTACGCGCGTTTTTCTGGCAGTGGCTAGGAGGCAACAAAACCGTGAGGGGTATGGGCCCCAGAGCGGACAATACGTGCATAGTGCGCTTCCAAGCCCACTCGCCATGGCCTCGGTGCTCGCTTGGGCCCAAGTCCCAGGGGGTATCCTGCAGGCGTGAGAGTGTTGGGTCGGGGCATTATAAAGGTGGTATCAGAGTCGACGCATTCGTATGGCCAGCGAGGATGCTGGGTCCCCAAGGGGGGGCAGGTGTAATATCCCACATCGAACGCGGAGGTCTTTGGGCTGCTTGATATAAGGGGTAACATCCTTGTATCGTGTACACGCGTTTTTCCTGGCAGTGGCTGGGAGGTGACAAAATCGTGAGGGGTATGGGCCCCAAAGCGGACAATACATGTATAGTGCGCTTCCGAAGCCACTCGCCATGGCCTCGGTGCTCGCTTGGGCCCAAGTTCCAGGGGGTATCCTGCAGGCGTGAAAGTGTTGGTTCGGGGCATTATAGGCACCATGGTAGTCGAAGGAGCACGGCAAGCCCGATGCCGCCCGTGTTTCCCGATGCTACCATGTCCGAAAAGATTGAACAACCCCGAGTCAAGATCACGAGAGTCAATAATATCAAATATCACATAAGAGGGACGACAAAGTAGGTCGCCCTCACTGTTAATCACAAATAACACAAAAAAAGTCAAGATAGCAAGTAAAATAATACATATAAACTTTATCAATTACTAAATAATTCAATTTAGAAACAATAAATCAAATTAAAATGTACATAAGAGGTAAAGACTCCCTCACCAAACTTGTTGTAGGAAGGTTGAAAATGATCTAGCGAGACCCTTGTACACTTCTAAGCAAGCACAAAGAATCAATTTTGCAAAATTTTCTTCTTTCCTTCACCCGTGGAGCCGATAGCTTCTTTTTTTTTTTGGAGGCCTTGAGCTTCTATTTTTTTTTCCCTTTTGTCGGCTATGACTCACCAAATAACCAAAACCAATTCAATTATTTGCTTGATGGTGACTAGATGAAAACCAATGCAAGACTAATCTAAACTAATGCATTAATCTCACGGTTTGACTTTTCTTTTCTTTTTTTTTCTTTTTTTGTCTTGGCTTAATGGGTTTGGCTTGGGAACTAATTAAATGCTAGACCATAAAAATACTACTAGGCCCAATTGAAAATAAAACTAAGCCCAAATGAAACAAATTAGGCCCGAGTAAAATAATACCTAAGCCCGAACAGATTAAAATCACTTAATTCTACTATTCTGGGCATAAAATGCACAAAAGGAACATTGATCGTAAGACAATTATTAAAGTAGATAAAATAAATGAACTAAACAAAAATCGTCTCCGGATTTGAGAAATATAAATCAATTAAATATAAACAAATAATAAATATAAATCATTTCTGGTAATGAGATAAAATTAAAATAAATACATTTATTATTAAAAATATTAAGATAGCCCTTTCAGGTTCAGACCATTTAAATAAATATTTTTACTAAAAATAATAAGTCAGCTCATTCGGGTCTGAAAACATAAATAAATATAATTATTAAAATAATAATTAGCTCATTCAGATCCGGGCCCGGGCTTCCCGTTCGAACAGTAAAATAAATTAGTAAAATGGCATGTAAAATGATTTAAATAAATAAAATAATAAGATAATAGTTCCGGCAAGTTATATAAATATAATTTAAATAAATACAAATAATAAAAATCATAATTAATTAATTCTCGTAGATCAATTAGATACATTTTAAATAAAAGTAAATGGTGATAACATTAAAAATAATTATTCTCAAGTCCGGGACTTCACATTCAAAAAGTAAATTTAAATCAATTAAAATATTATTAAGGTAAATTTTTATAAATAAAATAATAGAATAATAAATAATTATTTTATGTATTTATATGTAGATAGAAGATTAGGCTTTGGGCTTTAGAGAAATCAAGTTAAATAATTAAAGTTAGTCCAAAATAAAGATAAAACATCAAATAATCCAAAATGCATTCTAGCTTATACTATTCACTCGGGGACACTAACTATTTTATATCTCACGTTCTAGATATGCTATGCACATACTTTCAATGAACGAATACTAGATAAATACCAAGTAACATGAAAAAAATAAAATTTTAGAAAAAAATAGAAGACTTAAAAATTTAACCCGGGCTCGGGTGCTACTTATTCAATTAATTGAAAATAATGTAAACTAGCACTTAAATGCAATAAAAATAATTTATAATGATTATTTTACCAAGATAATTGCCTCATTTAAATTTACTAAATATTGTTTGCACGTATTTCAAAAAATATGAAAATAGAGTAAATAAATGAATAAATTAACATAAACATGTAATTATAACCAAACACCTAAAGTAAACACATAAGTACATATAAGTAGGTACTATTCGCTACATGCTGGGTTTGGGTGTCACAAAAGTCACTGCTGAATGTAATGTAGAAGGTTGTTCATTTAGGCTTCATGCATCTATATATGTTGATGATGTAACTTTTAAGATCAAGACATTGAATCCTTAACATAACTGCATTAAGGATTTGACAGGTATAGGCACAACATCTACTTGGATAGCTACAAAATTTGAACAAGACTTTAGAGCCAACCCTAACAAATGTATTGATGAGTTGGCTAACACATTAAAACTAAAGTATAAGGTTGAGGTCCCAAGGAAGAAGTTGCATATTCTCTATAGCAATGATGGAGTGTACATCTAAGAGCGAAGACACTTAGGGGTATTTTCTTGATTGTTTGTTGGATTTTCTTGGTACGAAAGTATCTATCACTTTCATGAGTGATAGACAGAAGGGGTTACAAAATGCTTTCAATAAGTATTGTGCAAATCACAGGATTAGGCATTGTGCAATACATTATATGCCAAGTTCAGAAAAAAAAATATTCAAGAGTTAGATTAAGGAAGTTGTTTTGGAAAGCTGCTAAGGCATACAATAAGTTCGAGTTCGATGACTACATGGAAGAGATAAAAACTGTGGAACCAAATGCACATAAGTGGATGATGGTGGACTCCAAAGTAGACGTTGAATGTTGGGCAAGACATGAATTTGATGCAGCAGTCATGAATGACCATGTCACCAACAATATGTCTAAATCTTTTAATGCTTCACTTGCCACATACAGAGCAAGACCTGTTATCACCCTTTTAGAATGTATCAGAAAAAAGGTTAGATTAAGGAAGTTGTTTTGGAAAGCTGCTAAGGCGTACAATAAGTTCGAGTTCGATGACTACATGGAAGAGATAAAAACTGTGGAACCAAATGCACATAAGTGGATGATGGTGGACTCCAAAGTGGACGTTGAATGTTGGGCAAGAAATGAATTTGATGCAGCAAACATGAATGACCATGTCACCAACAATATGTCTAAATCTTTTAATGCTTCACTTGCCACATACAGAGCAAAACCTGTTATCACCCTTTTAGAATGTATCAGAAAAAAGGTAACGAAAATGTACACAAGATACCAGAAGTCATTAGAATGGAAATCAAGAGTTCCACCAAAAGTCCTAGAAAGAATAGGTAAGAATTTTCAAGTTGGCAAGTATTTGAATCCATTGATATCAACTAAATGGCTCTTTCAAGTGGAAGATGACAAGTTTTGTGGTCAACTTGCAAGAAATGACTTGTCAATGTCGAGAATGGCAAGTGAGTGGTATGCCATGCAGACATGTCGTGATGTGCATACATATCATGAGGTATGATCCAACGGAATTTGTGCATCAATACTTGACTGTGGATGCATACAAAAGGACATACCAGGGAATGATAAATCCAGTTCCTGATCAATGTATGTGGCCTCAAGTTAGTTGTGCTCAAGTAAATCCTCCAATGGTACTAAAGAAAAAGGCAAACCTAAGATGAATAGAATCAAAGAGGTAGGGGAGGTTGCAAAAGAGCCCAGATCAATCCATAAAAGATGTAGCGTATGCAGAGAAATAGGGCATAATAAAAAATTATGTCCAAGAATAGATAAGGAGGCACCCAAGAGACAGTCAAAAAAGAAGTGTAAAACCACTATACAACATGAGAAGACTAGCCAGATCAGTCATGCAATGCAATACAACAATCATTGACCTTATTTTCTCAGGTATAAGATTAATTTTTTTAAATGTTCTTTTTTCCATTATTGATGCTCAAAGCTTTGTTTTTGCTTTATGTAGGCCTCACACCTTCAAGATGTGGCACATATAATGACATCAATGCGTCGTGATAATGGATATTTATACATTAATTGTTTGATTTCATGAAAAATAGTTGGTTTGATTAAAGTTGATGGCTAATTTTTTGTGGACTTGTTGAAGTATTGGTATGTAATTATTGAGTGGTGGTAGTGTTGTTTGGTGGACTATTTTAATTTTTTTACTATTTTTTGTATGATGTTGGCGGTAGTGCTTGGAGGAGTTTTATGGATTTTTTGATTGTCTTTTAAAGCAATTTGTTGAATGGATATTAGTTGAGGATGAAGAGATTTTGTTTATGCATGAATGCCTAGTGTGTTTTTAAGCTGATTGGGTATAATGGCTAAATTGTAATTGAAATAGGCTAATAGTTAGTGTGTTACTAGCTGTTTTGTTGAGGAAGGGCAAATTTGTCATTGTAACAGGTCAACAGGCTTGACCATTGAAATTTATTAACGGTGTTAAAAGTTATGGAAGAATTTGGGTAATTCAGAACACACGTGGGGGACTTTGGGATTTATAGCTCAACACATGGGGGAAAATGGCATTATCCCAAAGAATTTCTTTCAAACTATTGAGGGACAAAACAGAATGCATGCGTTAAATGTTCCAAGCTATAACGAGAACAACAATGCGAGCCTGATTTGTCAAGCGAGTCCAAACCGGCTTCTTTCTTCACCAAACTCAAAATATATGACTAGTCAATATATATATATATATATATATATATATATATATATATATATATATATATATATATAAAGCAAAACAATAGTTTGCAGGGTACTCTTGTTATGTTACTTCCGGGCGGTATTGTGTATGCTATATGAAAGGAGAGAAATCAACGGATTCATTGTGATAGATATGTGATGGAGGAGGATATTATTGTGAGTATTTTTCAATCTGTTAGATTAAAGATTTATTTATATAAAAAGTTTAACGATACTAACACAAATAGATTTATTTGTTGTAACGAGGGCCTTGAAAGCATCCTGAATTAGACCTTTTGTGTCAGGATTTTAGTCTTTTTTTTGTTGAGTTTAATGAGTTGATATTTTGCTTTCCTAGAAAAAAAAAACAAGTGAGTATTTTAAAGGCTAAAGTTTACTGATGAGGTGGATTGACAATTGGATATTATTACTAGCTAGAATATCTTTATATTTTTTTTTATCAAAAATCATTTAGCGCTCAAAAAATACTAGTTTTGATTTTACAAATTACTCAATTCGAATTAATAAAATATTTTAAATTTATCGCGAGTATACAATTGTTAATATGTACATTTCTAACGCATTGAGAGATAACTAGCCTATTTGGCAAATTAATACAAGGGCAAGATGCTTAACTATGATTTCTCCCTTTATTTTTCTTTCTCGAAGAGCAAAACAAGTACGTTCAAATCCAATGAGCGCAAACACGCTATCAAAGTCAACTTGTGCAATGCCACTCCACCGAGCACCACATGAACTGCCTTGCTCATAATAATTAATTCAAACTATGATGCTAAAACATTCTAGTCCATCCAATAAATATCTTTGAACGTAAAAAAGCTACTTTAATTTAGAAGCATAGATCTTTCTTTTCTATGATTGAAATGTAAATCGTACAATTAGCAAGGTGGTTGGCAACTTCATATTGAGAAGGCTATTATTAGTCGCATGACCACTTCTAATGGTGATTCATGAAAAAACATATATGCTGGCAGCTGAGATAATATATTCTCACATGAACTTTATCATAAACACAAACATGAAACCTTTAAGAGTTTGGACCAAATTGAGTTCAACTCTTCTCGAATCCGCATATAATGTAAACTTCGTGCTACCTTTGTCAATCAATGGAGCTTCAGCATCGACTAGCCTAAATCTGATAGGAATATTTGCACAATTTAAAGTGTAGAAAGTGTCAATATTGACTAACTTACACAGAAGATTGCAGAAAAGAATTGAAGTACTTTAGATGCCATATGTTATTGTAGATCTTGTTGAATTGGAACTTGTCAAAGATGTTGAAGTCAAGGCCTTGCCAACATCTCTCACAAATGCACCCACGGCTGCATACTCTTCAAACCCTATAACATCAGCTTTACACCTTAACAGCTGTGGAAAAAACAGCCAAAAACCAGTGACCATCAAAAATGCAGCAGTCAACATCGTACTCATAAATCTGGGCACATGAATCTTGGCCCCTAATGCCTTCTTCGCAGCTACCTCAACCATCAAACACACCCCATGAAGCAAAAAGAAGCCAGTGATTTCCCATGTCGGCTTCACACGGCCCAAATAGTAGAATATCAGCTCATGCATGATGGCCGATACAATGAAGGTGACCATTATTGCAGGGAGTGGAGCATATTTTTGGCCCAAAATCTTGGTTGACAAGTTTTTTACAGGGTCATACACACTAGGACGCAGTGTACGCGTGACCATAAGGTTCCACCTGTGACCCCAGAAATCTTGTAACGATGAAGAGAGGATAGGCTCATTGAATTGTGGCTCAAGTTCTACACCAAGTAGGCCACGGGCCAAGGCTGCAGTAATGGCTAGCATGAGCTCTAAGCTAAAGTATATGTGGAAACAATAGATGACCAACATGATTTTTGGATGTAGGTGTTCACTATAATCATAAAATTTCACAAAAAAGGCCAAAAGTAGGCCCTTTACAGCATAATGCAAAGGTGTTTTTTGGCCTTTTTTGAAGGTTTGATGAACTATTTTTTTCTCTAAATGACCATTCTGAGAAGGGTTTTTCCGGCTGATGTTTTCACCATTTTCTTTGGATTTTTGTGGTTTACTTGGTTGGATTTCGATAGGGAGGCAACCAACAGAAACAAAACGCAAGAGAGAGATGGAAGGGTCAGAGAGAGGGCCTTTTTCAAAGGCAAAATTGAGGATTTTGAAGTTGGCAAGCCATGCTATAAAGAAAGATGTGATGCCTCCAAGATGCATGGAGTGTAAATTGAGAGGAAGGAACAGGAAGAGACACACCACAGGAAGGAAAGCCAAGAGCCGTTTTATACCTTTAGGAACTATCTTGGCTGCAAAATAACAATAGCATAAAGATACATAGACCGAGAGCCATACCTTGATGAAGTTGCTAATCTCTCCCCCCATCCAATGCAAAATAACATGCTTGAGATCGCCCTCCATCTCTCTCTCTCTTTTTCTTTCTTTGAATGTGTCTTTTAGGGTACCCTTGTGTTGCTCTTTTATATCAGATTTTTTTTCTTGAGTTGGAAAAGAAAGAGTTGGCGGAAAATTATTGCATCATTCGAATTTATGAATCAATCTCTTATATAGTTGACAGAATCTACACGTATAGATTCTACCAATATACAAGAGATCTAATATCAATCCGAATTGATTAAAAAGTTTTTCAAGAATTGTTGGCCCCCTGATGCAAGTAGAATAAATTAATCATAGACTTGTAAAATATCTGTGTGCAACTGAGAGATTTGGGCAATATATAATACCGTCCAAACGTCGGCTTGACATTGTCTCTAGAAATTTATTGAGACAAAAAGTATAAAATGTCAACTTTAATTCGATTATGAAAATTCATTGTTTACAAACATTATAA
This sequence comes from Ehretia macrophylla, assembly GCA_037974665.1. Taxonomy (NCBI): domain Eukaryota; kingdom Viridiplantae; phylum Streptophyta; class Magnoliopsida; order Boraginales; family Ehretiaceae; genus Ehretia; species Ehretia macrophylla. The sequence continues at coordinate 53,088,968 of CM075781.1, forward strand.
CCATGTGAATGTAATGGAGACTTGCTAGGAACGTTCTGAGACGACTAAAAGAATATAAAAATAATATTTTATGTCATTTTTTTCCTTTCATTTTTTATTGTAAAATTAGTGTAATGAATGTAAAAAAATTTATATATGGTAAATATTCTATTAATATGGAGAAAGTTAAAGGGATAAAGGACTTATATATATCAATGGTTCTAGATCGGAGGTTCTATACTCGAATGATGAAATCTAGCATAAAGAAGTTGGATTTCTAAGCAAGAATCTCACCTCAAATAAATCTGACTTTTGGAAATTATTACCGTGGTTTGTAAGCAATGGAAGAAAACGTGGAAGATTAGACCAAAAAGTGTCAAAGAGTGAAGAAGCTAAAAATGTTTAACAATGTTTATAGTCCAATAGGTCCAGTTGGGTTTGGGGGTGGGCGCCACATCATGCATACTCTCTATTCAATTGAATGATTTGATCATAATTTTTTTTAACATTTTTCATGAAGAATCATTTGAAATCGTGTTTAGCTATATTTAATCATTTTTTAGATTTTTTAAAGTCTTTTATAGAGTGCATTGTTCCCATAGGTGGAGCCGTCGTGAAACAATATTTTAGTCTATCCAATTGTAAATAGTCAGCGCCTTCTCGTTTCAGCACAAGATGTGTTTGAACAGCCCTTGGTCTAATGGAACCGTGTACCATCTGCTTTTTTCTTTCTTTCTCGTTTTCTCTTCTTTTATACGGTAGAAAATTTGTAAGAAAAAAAAAAATGGCCTCGTGGCATTTGCACAAGCCTACCAAGTTTGAACCTTTCTTCTGGTTGCGAATGTTGGACATTGGAAAAAGTAAAAGGTAAGCGCTTGCCAACGTTGATAACGTGGGTTTAAATACAGCAGCTACGTGATGTGTAACTCGATGACCTTTTTCTTTTTTCTTTTTTTTATTGGGTCAATGAAAGTAACTTATATTTGATATCAAGATTAAACTCTTGATTTAAACCGGTGCAAGTATTAAGATATATTGTTACATTCAAAAGTTTATTAGTTGGTAGTCAGACTTCATCGACAAATTCGGTAGTTAAACTCCGCCAACTAAGTTCACACATCACCTAAAAAAAAAAAAAAAGAATACAAGTTAGTCTCACTCACATTTAACGAATCAAATATTAATTTTATATTAGTAAAAAAATTATTTTAATTTTACTCTAATGACACTCTTTGTTTCTTTATTTTTGTTAATAACATCTGTTGAGAGTTTCAGAGTCCGTGGAAAAGTTGAATCTTAATTTTAAAATTTTTTATTTTCTAGAAAATAAGATAAGAAAGTTGTTGGAGTGATATGAGACCCAACAACTTTTACCTACGAAAACAGAGAATTTGTGTATGTCGTTAAAAAAGCACTCACCAATGGGAAGCCATGATTACACCTCCGTCTAGCCCAAACGACACTCACATTGAGGGTGGATTCCACATTCCGGTATATATGGTTGCACAGATGACATACTTTCCATATCAAAGAGAAAATTCTTCATTCGATCCAAAATGAAATCAATTTCTCACATATTAATAAAATCTATATATGTGAATACAACCAACTATGTGAAAAACTGATAAGTCACTCTAAATTTACACGTTGATGGTTTACGGCAAGGTAGTACAGTGACTGGCTTGGGAATAATCAAAGCATCATTTGAACCAACTGGATTACTTCAAAGTATTGGAGCCTCTGGTCTTTTACTTTGAATCAAATAACTGTACCATTTCCATTTCGTTACAGCTGAATTTAAATCGGTCTTAAATCTAGTAATTCAAAATTTCCCGTCTTTTTTTTTTTTGGGGTCAAATTCAAAATTTCCTGTTAAGCACTTTGAAATTGTAGTGTGTATCACATATAATGTCCTATTAATCGTAATCAACTTTTCATATCACTAAATCCAGTGATTTTACAAAAGCTGAGAAGAATATGCATACAAAATTCAGCACCAAATCGACATCGTAATTTATAAGAAGCCTCAGGTTATTTTAGGAAAATCACTGAGAACTTGAGATGCAAAAACCTGTAGAACTTGCAGAAATTGCGCATTTTGAAAATGAGACATCAAGATATCATGGGAATAGGACTCGACAGATCTTCTTTCTCAGTGTACACATCTATGAAAGCAATTATTAACAACATCGTCGTATGACATTGGTAAGCTACCTCCATAACTGGAATTTATCTTCAATGTTGTTGCTGTGGCTGCTGCTGCTGCTGCTGCTCGTATATTTGCATGTAGGCCTCGGAGAGTGCAACCATCTGCGGAAGAGTCTCTGAAACGTGAAGGTCCTGCATCTCATACCTAGATGAAACAGTGAATGAGAGACTTGACAAGTTTAAAGGATCATAACATTTCTGGAACCTTAAATAGTATCAGCAGTGATGTATGATTACCATAGTTCTTCTGACTTCCGCTGCACAAACACTCTGTAGGATCCTTCCCCTGGCTTACCATCATGAACGATATTGGCAATCAAGTCGTACTTGGAGCGCAGTTTCTCATTCTCTTTGGGTGCTGGCAGAGGGATATAATCTTTCAGCTCTAGATTCTTCACAGGAAAGTTAACTAAAAAACAAACCAGAAAGCTATAAGTATAAAACATTGGATGTGAGTAAAATCTCTATTAGGAAGAAAACAAAAAGTCTATACATCAGGAAACTTTGACCCTATGAAATAGGACCAATGGATTGCAAACTACAAAATGATTTCAACCAGGGGATGATCAACCCAGTTTCTGCATCACCATTATTGACAAGCATTTCAGATATATCCAGGACATGAACTACAAATCACAGAATCCCTTGGAACAGGGTCAAGGCAATCTAGTTTCCACATCAGTGCTATTCGTAGGCAGTCCAAAGACACAGAGAACAGCTGAGGACTTGATTGGTTACATGCCAGAGGTGAATGAGTACCCCCATCTTGTACAAGAAATCAACATAGCTCAAGGGCATAGAAATCATACACAAAATCAGAACATCAGACTCGAGATAAGTCTTTAATACACAGTAGAAAACATGCTGATGATTTAAATACTGTTCCATCAGCAACCCACCATTGTCCTTTCAACTAGGCTATTACAAAATTTGAGTCTAGGAAAAGAAAGACAGCTTTATTTAGATAATATTCTCTAATATAGCCTGTCCTTGAAAATGATAATTCCAATATGATACATCAACAGTGCAAACCCTTGAGCACATCACGAGCACACAACATAAAACTTAGGTTCAATTTTGCCAATCTCGACCTTAGCCCCCAGAATCCACCATTAATAATGATGAGGACAACAGAACCTCATTCCTCTTTTTTCCTTTTTATCATTGAAGAATTGGGTCACTCATCAGAAGGGAGCTTGTGTTCTCACAAGAAATAAATGATTGGACACACACACACACACACATACATATATATATATATATATATAGTTGCTTAATGCAGAAACTAAATTTCAACTATTGCTGCTGATCTACACGACATATATATGTGTGTGTGTGTGTGTGTGTGCATGTATTTTTATGTTTGCACTTTGCATCATATGCATATAAGTAGATATGCTGATGGTATAAAAGTCTCGAGACAATAAGTAAGGTACCTAAGTGTAGAAACCATATAAAATGAGAGAAATGTAGGTCCAATCCAATGCTCGCATAAGTAGTAACTATAAGTACTCACCAAGGGTAGGATTTTTCTCCACAAAGAAATTGTTTTCGTAAAACGATGCATATTAATAAGTAGATCGTGTGGCAGCTTCGTCACATGATATCTCATCCTTGCCATACAAGGCCGCACAACTTCAGTCACTGTCTCACCATCAAACTTCTTCAGTATGTTGAAAAGTGGAACCTAATAAAAGCATTGCAGTACCAACAAGTTAAGTCCCATATAACTCAGGTAGCGTCCTCTGTACATTTTTTATAAGAAATTAGATGCTACTAGTTTTTTCACATAATACAGAAAAGGATTTCAGACCACTTTAACATTATATCCAAATATATTAAAGATTTCCTAGAACAAACAAACAAGAAATTCTCAGATGCTGCATTTACTTCATCAAAACCTACTATTGTGAGAAGCAAATACGAAAGTGCAGCAGAGGAGAGCAGGATCATTCCAGACACAGTAAAGAACAAATTTGCAAACCTTTCACACTTGAGAAGAAAGCACGCTAAAATCTTAGAATATACTGAGAGACATAATTCACATAGAAAGGTGCCTGCCTTCAATAGGCATCTCACCATGATATTGGTATCTCACCATCATATAACTGTCATGGTACCATATACCTTCAATCAAACAAAATATGCCCACCACAATGCAGACCATCTCTAATTGAGAAATCAAGGTCTCGTTCTTTTTTCTATAGGGTACTTGGAGATTAAACAACATGCGCCTAAAAATTGCACCTCAAATTATATCACCATTAACAAGCTGTTCTTCATCATAGACAAGCACTCACATTTTGTTAAGACATAAATCACTTACATAATAAAGATGCAAAAGAATAGACAACAACATCCACCCCAATCCTCCCACCACCTCTGCAGTGGGGACAGGCGATATTTCTCTCTTTTATCTTTGTGTGCAAGATTATAGAACCATTGCCAATCTCCATATGTCATCGAAGGAAGCTCGTACACCTAGTTTCTGACATCACCTTCAACATGCCATCCTATGTTACACTGACTCAGGTAAGAGTATCAGATATGGATATGCGTCGAAGTGTCAGATTCGTCCAATACTTCACTAACAAGATCTGGGGATAAGGAAAGATAGTCAAACTTTTTACGGAGAAACATAATTGTTGTATGCATCAGAAACATTATGTATGCATCAATTTTGAAGCATACCACATTCTTGTCGGAGTGGCAAGTGTCCAACATAGGAATGTTAAAAATAGAGTAAAAGGGCAGGTGAGGACCACTAAAAAAAATTTTCAAATATTATTATAAATAGCAAAAAAAAAAAGTGATTAAGAGGTAACTTATTCATTCTATTGCTAAATTTATTATTATTTATTGAATTTATACTCGAGCTAACTTACTAATTCTCTTATTCGAAGAGCAACACGGGAGATAAGCCCTGGTCAAAGGCTGAACAGGTACTCAGTTCGGCTCGGCAAATTGCACATCCAACAGTAATAATGAGAGTAAGTTAATTACGAATAATATAGAACGCAAAGAGAACTTACAGGTGAAGCAAAAGCACTGAGCAGAAACAAGCTGCAGAAGACGATGAAGTTTCTAGGGCTTTTTTTAGATCCTTTGGTTGCAAAATGCTGTTTTATTTAAATCCTTTTCTTTTTTCCTCTTTTTTTTTGTGTGTCTGTTGTGTTCTAATTTTGAGCGCGTTTTCTTACTACAGTTGGAGTTCGGGTTTGGGTTATGTGGCGGGTCAGAATCTGCAATTCTTAACCGAACGAGCCCAGAATAGAATTATTAATGCTCTGTTTGAAGAGGGGTTTGTCGGCCCGAGTGACATTCACGATTGGGCCGCCAAAATGTGGATTTCCACTAAAATCTCAATCTGTAATTTGGGAATTGTCTTGACCCAAAGAGGGGAAAAAAAAAAAAAGGAAAAAAGATTTGATAGTTGTGATTTCTTTACAATCTGTCATTTTTTGTCTGTCTATATTTCCCCTCGCGAGCTTTCTAGTTTTTTTTTTATTTATTTCATTGTATTTATACACTTTTTATTATTTTATTTGGATTGCTAACTCAACATTAGTCGGCCTCCACAATTTGGTGTGCAACAAAAAAAAAAAAAAAAAGAGAACCCTTCATTATTAAAAATCTTCCAATTTTAGTTTAGTAAGGGACTAATGGAAGAAAAAAAAAAAACAAATTGGCTTATACGGAAAGCTCAATCCACTGAATGGGGATCAAGTTTCACGGATTGAAGCCATGAACACAGAACTAACAAAAAGCTTGTAATCTTTTAGAATAATTGCTAGCATGGAATTTTCGGGAACATAAATATTGACATCATAACATATGTAGAAAATGAGAATAGCGTACGAGATTGACGTACAAGATTGACCTAATTAACACTTCTTTTTCTCTCTCAGCCTTAATGTTATTTTTTTATCCATCCACATTTACAAGTATCTTATCTTGTGTCCAATTTAGGACTTGTACTTTTTATCTTCCCCACTTTTTTGGGATGCCCAAACATTTCCTCAGGTTACCTTGGTGTATAATCCTAAATATCTATAAAACTCTAGCTCTGATGTTATTTGGAGTGTTTAAGTTGAACACTATACCAAATATGTCAAGGTAAAAGCTTTGACCTGTAACAAAACAATATTAATATAGTGTTATTGAATGGATGAAGCTTCCTCAAAAGTGACTCTCAAAAAGAACAAAGAATTATTAACAAATAAAAGAACAGTTTCTTCTTTTTCTTGGTCAAGGAAAAAATTCATTACTTAAACGAAATATATATATTCAAATCTAAAAGTGACTGGACAAACAGAATTGGCAATAGCCCATACCAAAACAACAACCAAACACATTGGGCCGAAGCCGCCACAACAACAACAACAACAAGAAATAATTGGCCCAGCACAGAAGCCTAAGGACCCAAAGAAATCTAAAATACAACACACACAAAACCAATAATTAAGAGGCACAAAAACCAAACCAAACCAAACCCTAACACTAGACATAACATTGCAGCCACCATGTCACCTTTTCTTATCTATAGGATTTTTAGGGTAAATGACTCTAGGGATCATTAAATTAATCTTAGCGTCTTATTTTGACTACTAAACAAATAATAGTTCCAAAGGGATCATTAATAAATATAAATGGGTCTCAAAATGGCCTTTTCGTCAGTTAACCAGTCAAAAAATTACTAGCATAACAGTAAACCAGGGGTAGAATGGTAAACTAATCCTAAATAATCACAGAATAACCTCATAATTATTAAATATTTGCTAATCAGCCCCAATAATTATTAAATATTTGTTATTCATCCCCAATGTAACAATATGCATAGTTGTATCCTTCTTAAATTTATTAAAAACCCTTAAAAAAAAAACTAAAATCCCATTAACACACCCATACACCTACATATTCACACTAACACACATAACATCAAGTAAACAGCCCCAAAAATGACACAGACATGCATCACATACCTGCATATTCACAATGACACACACATCATAATCCCGCTGCTCAATCTAAACTTAACACTCACACACATAAGCCTGTGGCTGCACACACACATGCACAATCTAAAATTAAAGAACAATCTGCAAAAGAAATTGTATACTGAAAGTTGGACACTCATTTTTCCTATTGTATTTTGCTTCCATTGAGAAACATGAGATCCATTCTAAAACTAATAGGTGTTAAGTAGAGCAGTCGATTTATCAATGTAGAAAAATTCTATACGGCTTCAATACAAATATTTGAAGTGTGCAGAAAAAAGGCCCCACTACTAAATATTTAGGCTACAAGAAAATAGTATGTTTCTGAATCTTTTACAACAAATCTACTGTATCTCCTAGTACAAGCCGTTAAAGAAGATCACAACAAACTTTTCCATTTTTTTCTCTAGATCTAGAGAGTTTGGATTTGACTCATTATTTTTAGGAATCAATTTCCCTAGTTTAGGTACTCTCTATTTTTGTTTCACTTCAATATCTCTCCATATTTTAATTAAACATACCATTTTAATATTTTTTTATTTACAATTTTCATTGAAAACGACGATATTTTATTTTTAATTATTAATATTAATTTTTATTTTATTATTTATTCTATAAAATATTTAATTTTTTTAATTTAAAACTTTCCAATAGCTTTATTTTATTTTTTAATTTAAAATATCACCTCTCCAACAATAAAAGTTGACAGTTGGAGAGATTTTTCTGATGTAGAGAGCCAATCTAATGAGTCTTGTAAAAAGAGTAGGGAGCCCCTAATTAATAGAGAGCTTGCTGATGCATATTTTGGAAGTTTGCCCCCCTGGCTAAAGAGCCATTTTAGGAGGTTGCTGGAGAGGGCCTTAAGCCTAGAACAAAAATCAAGCTTAGTATCATTATGCATTTAATATTTTCCTTTTTCCATAATCTCACTTATGGTGCATAATCTTTGTAAAGATTGATCTAACCTAACTTACAGTTCTTGTAAGGCCAACTCCAAGAGAGTCTTTACATGTCTCCCTACTCTACATGTAGGGAGGGAATTTGAGCAATTGCACTCCAACAGATCTCCTACCCTATCTCCTAAATTGTAAGGGATCCCTACATTTATTTTCATATTCTTTACGTGTAGGAGAAAAAACATCATCACCTACTTCATTCCCTAAACATTGTTCACTGTCAGAAAAATATTAAAAAATAAAATAAAAGCAAAACTTTAAAAATTAAACTCTCCAACGATAACAAATATAATCAAAAAATTAAAAATTATTGGAAAAGTTTTAAACCAAACAATAAAAAAAAATATTTAAAAAAAATTTTATGTTGGTAATTAAAAATAGAAGGTCTCCGAAAGATAAATATAAATATATATATATATATATAAAATTAATGATATGTTTAATTGAAATAAAAGAAGAAAATATTTTTTTTTTTTAAAATAGAGTCTTTACAATAGGGGAGGTGGTGGAGTAAAAATGAAATAAGAATTCTCTAAACTAATAAATTAATTAAATGTAGGGAAGCTGTTGGAGTGGAACTCAAATAGGGGATCCCTAGATGTAAAAAAAGTGTTCAAAATCCCCTATATGTAGGGAGAAAAGTAAGAAAGCTATTAGAGTTGACCTAATTACTTGTTCCAAAATTCTTGAAACCAGTTTTATATGTGTATATATATATATACACAAAAGAGAGAGAAGAGAGAGAGAGAGAGACTATGGGAATTTATGACTGGCCAAGCTGAATTTATTGAATTGACATTCAGACAAACAACAAACTAGCTACTGTTTCATCCCTTGACATACTAATGATCAATCTTAGGAACATCTTTTCTTTTTTCTTTTGTTTTTCCCCTCTCTGAGAAAAGGATTCACGAACATTGAGATCCAAACAACAATCAAGAAAGAGACAATGAGACACGCCCTGGGAAAATAAAAATAAAAATAAAAATAAAAAAATGAAACAAGAAGTCATCCTATACGTGTCACTTCATGTTGACTGCCACTCTTTCTTGATCTCAAATGTATAATTGATCTCCAAGTAGCACTTGTTGTCATCATCAAGGAACTGTAACAGAAAACATAGGAGTATGTAAGAGTGTTGTATAACAAAAGAACAAGCATATGGGATAGGAAAAAGATTCTTTATATGAGTTGAATTTAAAGTCTGAAGCTATCAATGCTTTTTCACTTGGCATTTCAAATTGTTGTGGAGATTGGAGAAAGCCTCGTGAAAGGAATTTATTATCCACAAGGACCACAACAACATGAAAGAAGGTGGTCCAGCTTGTTCAGATGAGTTATTTATTATCTCACACATGTAACAAGCTAATTAAACTGTTATAGTAGAAGCTATGGAAGCTATGAACTTATCTAAGTGCCACCCTTATTATTAATGTATTTAATAAACTGATCAACGCAACGAAGAAGCAAAATCAATCTTGTTCAGTATCAGAGTTGTGATGTTTGTAGTGTAGGAATCAATCAGAAAAAGAAAAGATGAAGAAACGGTGGATTTCACCTTTGATCTAGCTGAGTAGGATCCTCTTGCAAACATGCCGGAAGGTGTTGTCTCTTCCGGCATTTCATGTGAGTAAGGCTCTGTCTGAGGACTGAAGGTACCAATCATCGCTTTAGTGCTGTCCACTGGAAAGAAGATATGTGCAAACAAAGCATTTAACTAAAAACTTCAGAGATCTAAGTATATTTACCTCAACTACTCAAAAATGCACACCTGAAAGTACCTTTAATACCAGTTTTCCAAACTGTGTTTGTGTATTTCAGGCCTGACACTATGTTGTTGCAGACCTGGAATGTGAATTTTAGGCTGTAACGAGTTCCTTCTTTTAACGTAAACCACGGTCCTTTCGGATTTCCAGATTCAGGAATTGGGAGAACAATATCAGGCCTACCGGGGGATTTAATTGCAAGGTTTAAGATCTTCACTTCTGGATCCAGAGATTCTACAGTATCAAAGTAGCAAGTCAGCAAAACAATGATATTATTCTACGTAACAGGCTAACAGCAGAAAAATACTGATGGTAACATCTTCAAAATGACAGCAAATATATTATTTTGTTAGCGAAACAAATTGATCTCACTTTGGTTGCCCCATGATTACGTTTGCAGCAGGCCTTAAGATCAAATACCATTGCAAATAATACGCGCTCCCTTAATAATTGCGTGCATAAACCTTCTACAAGGTATAATTTGCAGCTTGCTTTGACTTTATTCTTAGATTGTGTGACAAAAGGACTTTTATTTCGGCTTATTAGGTTTCTTTTTGACGTTATTCTACAATTTTAGTGGATAATAGGTTCTACTTGGATCAAAACCAGATCAAAATTTCAATTCAGATGCAATGTTGCCAAAAAGCAAAAAAGAATCGTAGATTCGCAAGCTAACCTATAACCTTCCCTACAAATCATAAGGTAGGGTAGAAAGATGACATGGTTAATATAGGGTAAAGATTTATGGAACCAATTCCAGATACTCTAGCGTACGGTCTTTAACCCATAGTTACCAGATTCGTGGTACAAATTTGGGTATGGAGTACGACACTTAGAGTTTAAAGGGTATGATATGATGGGAGTATACTTCTTGGGTACGCTAATTTTTTTTACAGTACGGTATGAAGAATTATTGGGTTCTTTTATCAAATATTTTGTGGAGTAATGATATTTTCTATTTACTAATTACTAAAATTAATTTGATATAATATTAGTCTAAAGTCCAAAATTCAAATCCAACAATTAAGGTAATTTTCTAATATTGTATAACAAACACAAGAAACAAAAGCAAACTATAAATTTTTTTTATCTTAAAGGTTTGTAATCTGCAGATGTTATTAACTTTTAGGTTCTTTATTCTTTTTCATTATTTTTTTGATAAAAAATTGTATATTTTTTGAGTCGCTAACTTTAATGAACTGGAACGCGAATCGTAATGTTTTGGTATGCAAATGTACCACGAATTAAAACGTGAAATTCGATAAGCGGTTCAAAAAAGATAGGACGAATCTGGTAACTATGCTTCAACCTACGTTTCCATCTGTTATTAGCTCACCTCTAGGCAATAGGACTTTTGTCACTCAAAGGTTGTTCTCCTAGAAACTCAAATCCTAATTTATCATAGCGACAAAACAAGGAGAGTGAAAACAAAGAAAATTGACCTTGAAATTGCAATAGAAAAGGTAAAATTAGTAAAATATGTCTCAATTTTCAGGGAAATAATTGTTAAACAGGCCTTCAGTTTTTCATAACTGATTCATTCAAGCTCTGTTTGCCAATTCAATAATAAATCAGGTAAAGCATCATCGTCAAAAAGGCAAACGCAAAAAAAATTTCCTATAATATCGTAATAATCTAATAACTCCTAAATTTTGCATAAAAGATATTTGGAATTGAATGGAGCAAACAAATAAGCGAGTAAATCTTACAGCAACATAAATCATAATGATTGGCTGTACACACATTAGATTATTCGAAAATTATCAGCAACATAAGAAATTCACAGAGCAAAAGTGAAGCAATTAGAAGATTATTACCTCCAACAGCATTGATATCCACACTCCCAAGAAGCTGTTCTTTCCACCTTCTCAAACTCTCATCATCCTATATTCTCAAAATGACATAACATCAGATGCAAAACACAAGCCTTAGACTAACACTTTTTTTTTTTCCTCTATGATGGGGATCTCCTGTTTGGAGCTCTTCAAGCTCATGTTAAGGGTGTTAAACTCACATAATTCTACGTGAAAAAGGTATGGTCCAAGTATGATCTAGGCCGGTTTGGTATTAGAAAATAATTTTTTAACTGATTCGAATCAGGTACGTGAACAAGCTCATACTACCATTTTATTTACAAGAATTGATGTCAAATAATTAAGGTCATGCCAGAAAAACATGAAGGAAAAAAAGAAAAGAAAACAAACCTTATCCTTTTCGAATTGTTCCTTGAGAGTAACCTGAGGGCCCAACTGAATCTTGCCATCAAGGTCTTCATCATCCTCATCCTCAGTTGTGTATAAAGAAGTCTCACTCATCTGTCTATTAATCTTTTCCATTGATGGTTGCTCAACCTCAGAATCCACATCTGTTGCTGATGTTGCTTTATCAGCAGGCAGTGAACTAACTTCACCATTTCCTCCTTTCTTTTCATCAAATCCCATTTCTTTGGAACTTGAAACAACTCCAATAACAGAAGACATCAACAACAACAACTAACACTTCATTCAAACAACGTTAAAAAGTAAAACAACACAATGCAAAAAAAAGTGCACGTACTAAATAGATAGATAGATAGAGTAAAAGTGAAATAACAGACCACCTATAACAGAAAAGTACAAGACAAAAGTAAAACACTCCAATAAAAGAATCTGTCTTAACAAAACGACAAAGCAGAGTTACCAAAAAAAGTTGTTTGATGCAAAAAATAAAAATAAAAAAAGACAAAAAAAGTGGAAAGAGATATAAGAAGATGAAAAGACTTTGAGTTAAAGAATCCAATGAAAATGTGTCACAAAAAAGGCAAAAAAGAAATAACACCCACAAAGGATAAGAGTGTGTTATGAAGAAAAATGGCACCAACAGAAACTACGAGAAAGATAGAGAGAGAGAGAGAGGGGAGATGTGTAAGGAAGTTGCAGAACAAAAGGAAATGGTCATGTGGTGATCCGGAAATGAGTGAATAAATGAAAATTGAATAACGAGAGAGAGAGAGGAAAAGATAAAAGAAAAGCAAAGGAAGAAAGAAATGTTGGTGGAGAGATCGTGAAGGTCACTAACTGTTGCACTAATTTCCATGAAGACCACGATTCGAGGACTTTGAGACAGCCTAGGATTGGGTGGACTTTAGATATGAGGAGAAATATACGTGCAATATCTAATAATTATGAACTAATCAATGTAATTATAATAAAGTAAATTTAATAATATAGAATTATGAAATTTCATTTCGTAATGTTTTAATAATAATGAATTAGTTATATAATTATAATAAAATAATCTTAATAATTTATAATAATTGAATTTTTTTTGAAACGTTATAATGTATTTTCACTCTTAGATACGTTAGCTTTAGGCCGTTGACAAATTCTCATTGGATAAAGCTGTCTACCAACATGCTCTGGTTTCACCTTATATTATTCAATCAGTCCGTTAAAAAAAAAAAAAAAAAAAAAAAACAGTGGATATCTATTCTAACCGTTACCGTAAATGAGCTGGCCGCTGCTTTCGGAGCTTCACATGCATGATTGTCTTTTCTCAGTTAGGAGAACAACGACCTTTTGCTTTTATATATTTGTCTTCATTACCAAGGCCTACTTTGGCAAAAGTTTTAGATTTTGGAGGATAAATGTTCAAAACCAAATGAAATGTGAATTTTAGAGGTGTTTTGGAAATTCGATTACTAGTCGATCTTATTGCGATTTTTAGATATTTTGACAAATGTTGTCACTGATATGATCTTAATTATTATTATTATGCGTGTAATTCTTATTATTTTTATTTTTGAAATAAAGTACAACTCATGAATTTATTAATGGCAAACAATACAAAAGAGATTTACTATTTAACTCACCTTTTTATCAGTATAATTTCAAAATAATGTCCCTAATGATAGCTTTCTTTTAATTTATAATCTTAGGTAGTAATGATTTACTCATAATAGTAATCTAGAGGTGAGAAAATTCAAAGATTAAGAGAGAAATTTCATAGGAATGTATTAAAAAGTAGACTTATTAGCAACTAAACACCACACATATACATTATATTGTGAAAGAAACAAGTATATATTTGAACAATACACATTGTTGATGCGAGTAATTAAGCCTAATTAGATTTTATAGTCTTGAGCAAAAACGTATATTTTGTGAAATGTGGGGCTAAAAATAAATTCAAGGTAAGCCATGTAGCCTGAATACATTGAATTATATTATAGGTCACATGGGTAGATGATCATAGATGTCAGAGAACCTCATTCTGATTGATGGCTTTTTGGCTTCACGGGGTACATTTAAGGAAAAGATTACGACCTTCCCGTGGAAAGATTTACGAAGGTTGTCAATTATATCTCCACTTCTCAGATTAATTTTTAGGAATTGCTCCCATCCTGCTAGTGCGGATGGCGTGACAATGTTGATTACATATTTAATAGGCCTCTCACTCTTCACGCAGTAGAGTCAAAGTTCGGAATTTAATATTTGAAAAATAATATTTAAATAAAAAAATTGACAACAGGGAAAAAAAAAGGAGGGGCGGGGTGGGGGAGGCAATAAACTTTCTTTAATGGTATTATATAGATTTTTTTAGGAAATTAAAAAAAAAAAAAAAAAAAACCTTTGGGGACAGGTCATTGCTAGCCCCTCTCCTAACTCCGCCTCTGTCACTTAGTATGGGAATGCCCCTATTACTGGATAAGAAAGCTCCCCTTAATTTTTTTGTTTTTGATGAGGAAGTTTTTAGAAAGGATCACGTTAGATTTATCTCAACTCTACAAGTGTCGTGGTGCATTCTTTTACTCTAATGCATGCTCCAAATCAATTAAAAGGTAACCAATATTTGTTTATTTGTAATAACATAGTAAAAATTTAAATCTAAAATATTTAATTATAACAAATTATTATCCGACCATTAAATTCAACACTTAGCGACCCAGCTTAATAAATTATTTGATAGGTGGGGATGGAAAGGGGTTGTATAATCAAATAAGGTGATGACCAAAATAAACTATTAGGGACCACGAATTTAGTATGGCGGATGAACAAACTCTTTTGTGTATTGTAGTTTTGCGAACTCTTATCACGTATTGGGGTAATGTTTGGTGGCATATGATGAGGTTTATTAATTCTGACGCATGATTTTTTATTTTTTATTTGGTAAAATGAAACTTCATTAACGATTCAAAAGATAACAATTTTCCAACCCTTTAGGAGGCGTTTAGTTCACGGATAGATTTTTTATTCTCAGAAATGACATTTCTGGGAATATCATTCCCAAAAATGTTATTCCTGATAATGTGGTTAAAAGTGTTTGGTTTGTTAAAAATATTCCTGACAATATTTTGAATATTTTTTCAAGTTCATAGAAGTATTATTTTATTATATTTGGTTTAACTCAATATTTCTAGGAATGTTAAGCAATTATTCAATAATGTCCCTAATTCAAAAAAACAAGAATATCAAATAAAGTGTACAAATAACGATACATTTTGCATTTACTTAGCAAAAAAAAAATGATACATTTTGCATTTACTTAGCAAAAAAAAAAAAGATATATTTTGCATACTTTTGCTAATATGCGAGTAAAAAAATATTTAACGTATTAATACAACAAAGTAAATTTATTTTTATAATTTATAAATTTTAACTTGACACTTCAAAATTAGAAACTTAAATTTATTATTTTGTGTAATTTTATTTTATTTTTTTTCTTAATAATTTTATTTTATTTTATTTATTTTATTTTTCTTATTCTATTTTATCATTTACTTTTTATTTTATTTTTTATTATAATTTATTTTTTTCTATTTTATTTTTATTTTTATTTATTTTTATCTTATTTAGTTATTTTATTTTAATTAATTTTTTTATTTTTATTTTATTTTTTTACATTATTTTTATTTTATTTTATTATTTTATTATTTTTTAATTTATTTATTTTTTAATTATTTTATTGTATTTATTTTAATTTTGTATTTTCTAAGATGAGTATTTGAGTCTTTTATTTTTTTAAAGTTATTCCCAAGACTTGAGAATTTGATATTTCCATCCCCTCACATGGGAATAGAAATTGGCTAAATCATGAGAATATTGCATTCTCATGAATGTGACATTTCCAGTAATATTTTTTTATTTTGCGAACCAAACATAGGAATGTCATATTTCAAACTTCACATTCCCAGTAATCTTGTAACATTCTGCGAACCAAACGCCCCCTTAGGATCGGAAGTCAGAGTACATGAGGTCTTGTAGGGGAGGGAGAATAGTAGACATTCAATCCAGACTAAGAGTTCTACTAGTACAATATTTAGCGACTTAATTTGTGACGCAATTAGCAGTCCTTTTTTTACGCTGGAAACTAATGTCATTAAAACTAGCAACAATTTGTTTGATGTCATCAACGACGGGTCTAATTCTCCAATTAGGATGCCCAGGTGATGAGACTGCTTGAGAGACTACAAAATCATCATTCTCTATGATGAAGTTGTCAAGATCAAGGGCCTTCGCAAACTGGCAAGCATGCCAGACAGTCAGGGCTTCAACTTCAATTCACATCTATGAGTGCACGGCGAAAGGAATTATTTGGTCGTTCCTGTCAGGCTTGTATTCATTAATTCTTATAACAATATACAAGAGGTTGTTTACATGTATTGAAACACCTACGTTGAAGGAGAACAATAAGTCACAGACTCTAAGAGATATACAAAGAATAATCTACATAGATACACATGATAACAAATAAGATAATGATAAAACTATGCGATCGTTAATACCCCTCGCAAGCTGATAGTGCTAGAACCGGAAGCTTGTCTCTGAGTACTTCAAACCAAGGACGATACAATGGTTTAGTAAATATATCAGCTAGTTGATCATGAGTAGCAATGTATTGCAACTTAAGAGCGCCACTATTAATTTTCTCGCGTATAAAATGCACATCTATTTCGATGTGCTTGTTGCATGAGTGAACTATAGGAGTAGACGCCATATAGATCGAACTAATATTATCACAAAATATAGTAGGAGCCTCAGCAATGTGAATGCGTAAGAATTGAAATAATTGAATGAACCAAAGAAGCTCAGATGTGCGAGTAGCGAGAGCCATGTATTCAGCTTCTGAGGTGGATCTGAAATTGTTGCCTATTTCTTGGGGCTCCAAGAGATGAGATTGGGACCAAAGTAGATTGCAAACCCAGAAGTAGAGCGTCGTGTGTCTTGACATCCTGCCTAATCGATATCACTATACCTATGTAACCGTGGTATTGAGCAAGGACGGAGTAATAAGCCATGAGAAATTGTGTGCTTGACATAACGTTGGAACCTCTTTACTGTGATTAAATGGGGCATGCGTGGTACATGCATATATTGGCAAATAGAGTTGACAGGATACGCTAAGTCCAGTTTTGTCATTGTTAAATATTGGAAAGCTCCAACCAATTTCCTGAATTCAGTCGGATCAGGTAATAAATCCCTGTCAATTGCATTTTAGTCGAGAAGCAATAGGCTTCGCACCATCCAAACCATATTGTTGAAGCAATTGTACAGCATACTTCGTTTGAGTCAAGAGAAGGCCATTGCGATTTCGATAAACTTCTATTCCAAGAAAGAAGTGTAAAGGCCCCAAATCCGTCATAGAAAATTTTGCAGACAAAAAACGAACGAATGCTGAATTTTGTTGAGGTGAGCTTGTTAGGAAAATGCTCTAAAAGCCAATAAATTATATTTTTTTTAAATTATGGATACTGTATTATTTATTTATTAATAATTTAATGCAGACAATTTATTTAATTATTAATGTGATTTAATTAATTAAATAAAAGTATTTAGAACACTATTTATAGATTCTATCCCTAGGAGTAAGGATATGAATGATGTAATTTATATTCATAAATATGTTCTAAAAGTTGTCACCGATTATAAAATAAATTAATTGGGCGTTAGTTTATTCAAAAAGATCAAATTTCAGTCTATTAACCAAATAATATGAGATATTAATTTGGGCGATTGGTCTGATATCATTATAGTAGATGTATAAATACTTGTTAGTGAACAAGTGACTGGACTTGACCACCAATGCAACAAATTACATGGATTAGCCAATAATTCATTGTATAATGTGATCATGCAATTAATCATTAGACTTGAGACACCACAATTATCTTATGATTAGGGATAACATAATTTGATGGTGCAATTAAGCTAGTCATAATCATAGATTAGACAATGTATCCAATAATTATGATCTATTCCGTCATGGAGGTAGGTGCGTGTAGATACGAGATATATCATTTATGGATCCTATGTGTTCTATTGATCGAGTAACTAGAAATTCTTGGCCGATGTGTAATGGTGGAAGTCGTTCCACACATTGATCATAAATTACTGATTAAATAGATTTCGGCATGTGAAAGAGTAATAAAGTTTGATGACCCTATCCATGACTCTGACTCAATCGGGATAATTTAGATAGAAGGATTTGATTGCGTGAAAATTACTTAAAGGGTTCATATTCTTGCATTTCATCATTAATTGGGTAATCAGGATATACTACTAGGTGTCACCCGCGATTTGTGAATTAATTAGAAAGGGTTCTGATTTTATTAATTATTTGAATTAATTATTCGATGTCGATTAATTATGAACCCAAGTGGTCATACACAAAAGAGATTTACGAATTAATTGTTGGGAATAGAATGCTCAAAATACCACTAGTACTTGTCATTTCTGTAAATGAATATTTTCAATTAAAAATTAAAATGTCATCTTATTATATGAGCATGTTTTTCTCTCATTTGTTATATGGATGACTGTATATATATGTATGTGAGGTCCTTGCTTCAAGTGGTGACTTAGGTGCATGGTGGTTATGCACAGAAGGTCTAGGTCATGGTCACTTGTTAAGCAGAGTAATTATGTCCATGACTAGGTAGTAAAGTTGGGCGCTTTACTGTGATAGAAGTCATAGTGTAATAAGTTCCCTTTAGAGTAGGGTAATTTGCCTTGATCATGGATTTGTTCCAGACTTATTACACTTATGCATGTGTATGCATTGGACGGACTCTGTAGGTGTAAACTCTAAATAAGTACTATCAAAGAAAGAGTTAACCTATACCTACAGAGCTTTTAAGTTGTCCATTGCTCTTAATCTTGAGCATGCGTAGATGAACCGTAGAAGTTGAGTGCTTGCACTTTGAGCCATTATGGGTGTGGTCTAAATGCTTAGGTCACTAACTTTGTGGTTTGAGTATATATGACTTGATTAGAAGAAACATGCATATGAAATAAGAAATCTATACATTAATCATTCCCTTAGAATGATCCAAGCTAGATCATCCTGAATCTATGCATAGTAGTACAAGATGTTACACTTAAGGGTAGTTCCCTTGGATAAGTGGATAACTCTCATAAGATGGTTGGATTGTGCATTAGAGTTTCTAAGGAGTTCAAGATATAGCTCAAGAGTTGATAGTACATTGTGGAACCTGTCTTGATTACGAGTGAGTATAGAGGGGCAATTTGGTCATTTCATCACTTAGTTGGGCGTAAGACTATTTTCTATTCAGTACATTATTTATCCTCTAGTACAGCCATCGTCTTATAGTGGAATAAACTAAGGTTAAAATAGTAAAATATTGCTAGGGGACTAGCAGAAATATTTTATTTATTCTTAGAGAAAGGATAAATATATTTTTGGTCCCCTTTCTAGCCAAATTATCTTATAAGCAATATATACTAAATTAAAGAAATATTATGGTAGAGAGAGTATTTAATTCATTGGCAATTAAATATTAAAAATAGACTCTCTATTTTGTAGAAAATGTATTTCTATTTTTAATTATTGGCTGGAATTGAATTAAATAAATACCAAATTAACTAATTAGAGTATACTGGCTAAGCTAGGACCCTAGCTCGCGAACCACGGAGGTCACGTGAGTCCAGGGGTGAACTAGGGAAGGGAAAAATCGGCTAAGGTAGAGGAAAGATAGGAAAATTAAATGTGAAGAAAAAATAGGATTCTTGCAGTCCAAAACCACATTGATTTTCTGGAAATTTTTTCTTAAACTCTTGTCATATAAATAGACCACTTCTCTAGCTTTGAAAATTTGTACCATCTATTCTCTCTCTCTTGAGTAAGCTTCATATTTTGAAGAAACTCAATTCTAGTTTTTCTTTAATTTAGTTCTAGTTCCACAACTAGAACTTGCTTTAGTAGATTTTGGTCATAGAAGGGAAGATCAAGAGTTGAGGAGCATAAGCCATATTCTACGTGTGTAGATCTTCTTGAAGAAGGTGAAGTTTTCAATATTTCGTTATGCGTGAAGAGGTATGTAAAACTTCGTTATGATTTAGAATTAAATTATGTTCTTCATGTTGTTTGAATTAACTATTCATGTTTAATTGCATAAGATCCTGCATGATTGTTTCCGCCATGTTCGTAAATTTTTTTGAATATAAATCATGTAGCCTATATCATTTTTCTTCATTAATTGAATTAGATAAAAGATTAAATTAATTTTAGGATCGTCCTAATATTAATTTAGTTGGGCTCATAGTAATTGGATATTTGGTCTGGTTATTAGGGAGTCCAAGTCTGGTCATTTTAGATTGGTTCATGTATGGCTCTATGTCATATCTGTTTCCTATATAATGTAGTATTCTGACACGGGAAGAGCTAGCACACAATTCTCTGTCAAAAAAATATAAGATTTCTCTAAAAACTCTATTGGGGATAGAATCCAGTTGATAACGTGAATCTCGTGTGGACTATTCTTGGAGGCTTTACACATGGGAAGCTCATATCAGAATCTACTGTAATTTTGCGTTAAGAGATAATTCTAAAATTGTGCGTTAGAATTTAATGTGATTAAATTATTATATGTTTTGAAATTTGCGTCAATAACCGTGAACGGATACATGAAATATTATTCCGCTGCGTAATTAAAAATTTTAATTATCATGTATGTTTCCCAACAGAGCGACTTGTGTAAGCGACAAACATAATCGGGATGCAAAGGATCAACAAAACCTTGAGGCTGGCTCATATAAATTGCTTCAGACAATTCACCATGCAAGAATGCATTTTTGACATCCAACTGTTTAAGAGGCCAATTATTTGAGATTGCCAAGCATAAGATGAGCCGAATAGTGCCAAGTCAAACGACGGGACTGAACATATCCCCTTAATCATGTCCTGGTTGTTCATTATAACCTTTAACAACAATTTGCGCTTTATAGCGCTCGAGGGATCCATCTGACTTTTGTTTTATGCGATATACCCATTTTGAGCTACTAACATTCATGTGGGGTTGATAATGCACCAACAACCATGTACCATTTTTAATTAGTGAATTGAACTCTTCTATCATTGTTTACGCCAATTGCTATCCTTATGAGCTTGTGTGAATGAGGTAGGTTTAGAAGGCAATTGACGAGTAGCAGACAATAAACAAGTTGGGAGATGATAATGAGTTGAAAATAAAACATTTGGCTTACGAGTTCCGTCTATTGTGCAAGTAACCATGGGATGGGTACGCATAACTGGTGTAAGAATAACATCAGCGGAGTCGGTGGCAATGATTATAGGCAAGCCATCTCGAGCCGGTGGTGAGGTTAAGGTAAGTGATGCAAAAGATGACAGATCAGAAGTAGCAACTTGATCACTTAGGACTGACAAGCGAGCATGTGGAGTAGATGGTGATGAGACTTCATGTGGCAAAGGATGAAAAACTCAAGTATGGGGCAACGAAGTCTGCATATTTTGTGCAGAAGGATCTGAATTTGTAAAGTTTGGCATAAAATTAAGCACATTAGTTGGAAAGGGCCTGAATGTGAATTGCTTTGTGCTTAACATATTCTGCGTCGAAGGAAACTGAAGCTTGCTGCTTGGAAATTCAGTTTCATTAAATAGAACATGGTGCGATATGAATGTCTTCTTAGTAATTGGATCATAGCATTTATACCCTTTGTGAAATGGACTGTAACCAAAGAATATGCATTGCTTGCTCTTGAAATCCAATTTCATGTGATCAAATGTGCTGAGACATGGAAAACAGAGAGACCCAAAAATTCATAAAAAATTATAATCAGGAATAGTGCCATGTAATAGCTCATAGGGAGATTTATTCGATAATAACGGAGTTGGCATAGGATTGATCAAATAGACCGAAGTGGCAAAGGCATAATTCCAGAACTCACGAGGGAGATATGTCACACCTCAACTCGACCCCACCTATGATCAGTCAAGACGTAAAAAAATTTTGGCAGTATAACTACAGTAACACGAATACCAGGGCTCTAAACCAACCCTTTTTAACTTCATACATCCAACTTCAAAGATCAACAACAACTCCATAACTTTTGCAACAATGTACAACACAACCATTTCCATATATATTCATCAACCATACAACAGTTCATTCATAAGTTATATCATACATTTCCAAAATAGGTTATAAACCAGTCTAGCAATCTAATCATGTTTAAAAGAAAGGCTACTAAACTAGCAATATACATAAGTCTTTATTAAGTCTTTATCTTTAAGTAACTTATACAATACATTATACTACAAAGACTAAGACAAGCTCATGGACATGACTGTGGAACATAAGACTCGTCCATATAAGGCACATTCTCAGCTTCCTGAGGCACGTACCTGTAGTCCTGTTCAGTAACACCTGAATGCAGATAACGAATGAGAGTGGGCTTATATAAAACAAGCCCAGTGAGGAATTCAATAGATCTTTTGACCACATATACCTTACCACCTTGGAAATCACCTACGAGCTACAACATGCAATTAACACTGATAACATTACATATAAAATAACAACAGTAAACACACAATAAGGATACGATACAGTTGTTGATGAAGTTCCATACACCATTTTCAATGCTCACCAACTCCTTCAAACCCAATGACACAATCTTGAGGTACCTTGACCTAGACCCACACCCCATGGCCTCTTCGCCCATGCGAGATAGGGAGTAGCCATGATAACTGTACCCGCAGCCCAGGATGCCTCCTGAGGTGACACAACATTATCAAAGCTCACAACAATGTGACTCAATTCGAGAAGCCAACAACGAGGGTTGCCTGACTCCCGACTCATAATAACAATAACAATTTACATTCGAAAAGTCAACAACGATGGTTGCCCAACTCTCGCATTCAACAATCAATAATCAATAATCAATTAAACCATATTTCAACACCCAAATAAACAACATTTAACAATCAACAACTATACAATTATGAAACAATTAAGTTAGATGACAAAGTAGGACATCTAACTCAACATGCATTTAAACCAACATTTAACCCCAATCTCAATTAACAACAATCCAAGAATCAACTACCCAAACACTACCCAACATTCAAAAACAACATTCCACCATTTCAAAGAAAGTCTACACAAACTTCTAAACCTCATAACTCACAATCTATTAACCCGATGACCTCCAAACCACTTCTTATCACTTACCCACACATACATCTATATTTACACTATCGGAAACCAACCAAAAGCCATCCAAAACAAGCCCAGCAACCCTAATTTTGGCAATGCACTTGACTGAATTTTTTGGGATTTTGCTACAACACTCCAATCAAAAATTCGGCATTACAACATTACTACCCCGCAATTAACAAAATTTTAGAAGCTATAAGCAACCAATTCCAACCACCACAACAACAATTATTCAACATTGAAGCTATAACTCAACTTTAATACCCAAAAAATAGAAATACATGCTACTACTGATCAAAACAGCTATAAACTCATATAAATGATCCTTGGCAACTACTGAGTAATAATCTAAAGACAATTTAACATTTCATCGGATAAAAATACAATTACATGAAATTGATACAAAATGGCATTTTGAGATCTAGAATTTTTCTCTCACCTTTGATCCGAAACAAAGCTAGGAATGCGTGTAATAGGTGCCCAACAAGCGGAATCTAGCTCGATTTGCAAAGCTTTGGACAAAAACTAGGTTTTTTAATAAAATTTTGCTTTGAAAAACTTGAAGAAAAACTCTCTTTTTTTCTCTAATGGCTCTCGGCCATGTGTGTGTAAAATAAGGTGTTTTGTGTGCTTTCTAGTGTGTGTTGATGCATATATAAGCAAAAGTCAACAAAAACAAAAGGTCAAAGTTGATTTTAAGTTGATTTTCTAGTCTTTTAATTGCATTTTTAACTATTTTGCTTACATATATGCAATTAACACTTAGACTATTTTAAGTAACATATTTTTAGTTGACAACAAGTTTCACATGCATAGACTTGCACCCGACTCGGTTAAAAACTCGGTTTTCGCAAAAGAAGCTGTAAAAACTTTTAAAATTTCTAATCCGATTTAAAATCTGTTTTAATCAGACACGGGTCTATTAATATCCGAGAAGTAGGTTTTAAGACGTTTAAAACACCCGTGTAAAAATTTTAGCAGACGTGCGTTCAAAATACTATTCACAAAAACCGACGATAAAATTTTCAAAACCATTTTTAAAGAAAATTTCATGAATGCACACATAGAAGTTAATAGGAATATAAATCACAGAATTAGCGCATTCTAACTCATATAACACATAAACAGGTCAAAACACGCAATTCTATGCAAAGATAAAATCTGGGGTTTCACATTCTCCCCCCCTTAAAGAAATTTCATCCTTGAAATTCTTACTTGCTGCACGGAATAGATCTGGGTACTGCTGCTGCATCTGATCTCTCCTTGCCCAAGTAGCCTCCTTAATTCTGTGATGCTTCTACAACACGTTGACCATAGGAATCTTCTTCGACCTCAACTCCCGTTCCATCTGATCTAGAATACAAATCGGCTGCTCATCATAAGTCATATTCTCACGAAGCTGCAATGGCTCTGGTTCAAGAATATGAGAATGATCCAAAAAATACTTCCTCAAAGTAGATACATGAAAAAATCATGTACATTAGAGAAGTTCTCCGGTAAAGCCAACCAATATACCAACTTGCGAACCCTGCCAGTAATCTCAAACGGCCCAGCAAACCTCGGACTCAGCTTACCACCTTTACCATAACGAGCAAACCCCTTTCGAGGAGACAATTTCAAGAAAACTCGATCCCCAACTGCAAACTCCAAATCCCGACAGCGCTTATCAACATAACTCTTGTATCTACTCTGCGTTGTCAATATCCTCTGCCTGATCAACTGAACATTCTTGATCTTCTCTAAAAGCTCTAGCATGATAGTTGGATCAATAGCTTTCATCTCCCCTACTTCATCCCAATACAAAGGTGATCGGCACTTACGGCCGTAGAGAGCTGCAAAAGGTGCTATCCCAATAGTTGCTTGATAACTATTATTATAGGCAAACTCAGCAAGTGGTAGATGTTTCTCCCAGTTCTTCCTGAAGTCCAGAACACAAGCCCTGAGCATATCCTCCAGAATTTGAATAATCCGCTCAGACTGACCGTCGGTCTGTGGATGATACGTTGTACTGAAGTTCAACTAAGTACCCAAAGTTTCTTGAAGTTTCTCCCACAATCGAGAAGTAAACCGAGGATCTCGATCTGAGACAATACTAGATGGAATTCCGTGAAGTTTAACAATCTGATCCAAATAAAGATCTGTCTACTTTGTAACTTCATCTCCCATCCTCATCGGAATAAAATGAGTTGTCTTCGTCAAACGATCCACAATAACCCAAACCGCATCGTTACCTCTCGGTGTTCTAGGCAAACTAGTGACGAAGTCCATCGTAATATGTTCCCACTTCCACTCTGGTATTGCCAATGGCTGAAGTAACCCTGCGGGTTGTTGATGTTCTACTTTCACTTGCTGACAAGTCAAACATCAGGATATAAACTGAGCAACCTCCATTTTCATGTTATTCCACCAATAATATTATTTCAAATCCCGATATATCTTGTTTCCACCGGGATGAATAGTATACTTAGAATTATGAGCCTCTTCCAGAATAACTTTCCTCGAGCCTGGTTCATCGGGAACACAAATCCTGTTCTGAAATCGAAGAATACTATCTTCATGTAATTGAAGTCATACTGATAATCCATGATTTGATCCTTGATCCTCTGAAGTTTTGAGTCAAGTTGCTGAGCTTCTCTAATATAAGACAACAATAAAGGTTGAATACGGAGATGCGAGCACATCACCCCAACCTGAGTCAACTCCGGTCTCCAATAACTAACTTCTTCAAGAACCTTCCACTTTTTAACAGCCAAACAAGCAATATTCGCCTTACGGCTAAATGCATCCGCTACAACATTTGCCTTCCCAGGCAGATAATTAATAGAACAATTATAATCTCCAAGAAGTTCCATCCACATCCGTTGATGCATATTTAACTATTTCTGTGAGAACAAGTACTTCAGACTTTTGTGATCAGTGAAAATCTCAAACTTACTGCCCCACAGATAATGATGCCACTTTTTCAATAAAAATACAATTGCCGCCAACTCAAGATCATGAGTCAGATAGTTTACCTCATATGGTTTCAACTTTCTAAAAGCATATGCGATAACCCGATCATTCTGCATAAGTACGTAACCCAAGCCTTCCTTGGATGCATCGCTGTAGATAACCATGTTATCGGTTCCCTCTGGTAGAACAAGTACTGGAGCGGTAGTCAATCTCTTTTTCAACTCTTGAAACCCACTCTCACATTTCTCATCCCAAGTAAAGCTGGTTCGTTTCTGAGTTAACTTAAAAAGTGGCCTTGCAATCTTAGAAAAGTCCTTCACGAATCAGCGGTAATAACCCGCCAAACCAAGGAAACTGCGAACCTCCAAAACATTTTTCGGCCGTTTCCAAGACATCACCACTTCAATCTTAGTGGGATCTACCGATATACCATTCTGTGTAATCACATGACCAAGAAAAGATATCTGTTGTAGCCAAAATTCATATTTGCTGAACTTCGCAAACAACTGATGCTCCTGTAGCTTATGTAGGACAAGTTGTAGATGTTGCTCGTGCTCCGATTCAGTCTTAGAATAAACCAAGATATCATCAATAAAGATTACCACGAACTGGTTCAAGTACGGCTGAAAGACCCGATGCATAAGATCCATGAATGCTGCCGATGCATTAGTTAGTCCAAATGGCATAACTACAAATTCATAATGCCCATATCGAGTTCTGAAAGCAGACTTTGTAACATCCTCCATACAAATTCGAAGCTGATAATACCCTTGCCTCAGATCAAATTTAGAGTAAATTCTGGCTCCCTGAAGTTGATCAAACAACTCGTCAATCAATGGCAAATGATATTTATTCTTGATGGTCACCTGATTCAGACCACGATAATCGATACATAATCTCAAGGTACCATCCTTCTTCTTCACAAATAAGGTAGGTGATCCCCACGGTGAAGAACTTTGCTGAATGAATCTCTTCTCTAATAACTTCTGCAACTGAGTTTTCAGCTCTTTAAGTTCAGCTGGTGTCATCCGGTACGCTGATTTAGAAATCAGTTGAGTACTGGGAATAAGGTTAATCACAAACTTAATATCTCTCTCCGGCGGCAATCCTGGCAACTCCTCGGGAAATACATTGGGATATTCCCGGATTATAGGAACTTCCTCCAGCTTCAGCTTATCAAATGGCTTGTTAATCAAATAAGCTAGATACCCTGAACACCCCTTACTCACAAGCTTAATAGCTTTAGTTGATGAGATAATAAAATTAGTATTAGCATCCCAGTTCCCTGCTACCTCAACCACTGGCTGTTCTGGCAACTGAAACCGTACTACCTTTGTTCTACTGTTTAACTGAGCATCAAACTTAGAAAGCTAGTGCATACCCAAAATAACATCATACCCCCGGATAGGAAATAAGATAAGGTCCGAAGGAAAATCCTGACCCTTAACATGTATTTTATAATCTTTACATATTAAGCCAGTCACATATTTATCAATCAAAGAAGTACTAATTTCAACCACATAAGGCAATCTTTCAGGCTGCATGTTAACACGTTGCACACAAGTAGGGGTAATGAAAGAATGCGTAGCACCAGAATCAATCAACACTTTAACAAATTGATTGAGTATAAGAAAGTTACCTTCCATAATAGCTGTTACCTCAGGCATCTCCTCCAAATCCACTGCGTAGGCCCGAGCCTGAACCCGCTACTGTTGAGATGCACTGCTCGCAAGTCTACCCTGGTAACCCTGAGTCGCTGGCCAACTCCCAGAACCTTGATATCTAGGGCAATCCCTCGCTCTGTGTTGGTTGCTGCAGCAACCCAAACATGTCCCTGCCTTCTTCCGCTAGTTGGTTTCCATATGGCCCTTACGGTCACAAAAAGTATAATGCGGTGTTGGAGCACTGGCACTGCCTACTGAAGACCCAGAAACTGAATAAGCAACTGTACCAGCCTGCTGCTGAGGTCTCGCAACACTGGGCCTATACTGACCCTGAGACTGGGTCAGCCTATACTGTGACTGTGCCGGCTAAGATCCCTGCTGAAACTGGGGCCTAAAGAAACTCTGCTGCCCTTGTGGTCTAAAAGAACCCTGCTGCACCGAAGGCCTATAACCACCCTGTTGTACTGAAGGTCTATACCCAACTTGTTGACCCTGCAGCAGAAATGGCCTTTTACTGGCCTGACTAGAACTAAGTTTTCCTCTTCTCCAACCTAGAAGCCGCATCAAAGGCCTCTAAAAACATATCATACTGATTCAAGGCCATAGCATCCTGAATCTCAGACCTTAGACCCAAAACAAACCTACGAGTCTTACGTTTTTGATCTGATACAAACTGCGGTGCATATCAGGATAGCCTGATAAAATTGGCCTCATACTGGGCCACTGTAGAATCAACCTGAACCAAGGATGTGAACTCCGCCTCCCTGCGCTCACGCGCAATCCTGGGAATATACTTGGCCCGAAATGCCCAAAGAAAAATATCCCAGACATAAGGAATACCCCGAGTCTCCGAATCTGATCTCACGGTACGCCACCATTCCCCAGCCTCATCATCAAGTAAGTACCGCAAAAGTAACCTTCCTCTCATCAGTATAGTCAAAAGGATCAAATATTTTCTCAAGTTTATTAATCTATGCCTCGGCCTTCTGATCATCTGGCTCCCCCTGAAACCTCGGTGGAAAATACCCCAGAAACTCTTTCAACGTACTATGCCCCTGGTAACCACCCTGAACATTTTGCAACTGGGTCTGTATAGTCTGTGCCTGGGCAGCTTGCCCTGCTAAGATCTGTGACTGCCCTGCCATGACCTCTAACATTCTGTCTATAGCTGTGGCAATATAGTCATATCTTGGATCTCGGCCTGGTGCCGTAGTACCCGGTGCCTTATTACCATCCAGTGGCCTACCATGAGTTCTCGGTCGACCCGCCATTCTACTACCAAATAGTTAGCACAGGTTATAACACATAGACATACTATAGACAATTAAAAGCACGTAAGCAACAAACTCATGTAAGGCACATAAATCACTTAAGTATTAGTCACATAAACAAATTGATCACATAATCACATATTCTCTTAATCACATAATCACTTAATTATTCTAACACATATTTCACTTTCTTTCACATCATACATACTTTCATGATAAGACCACTACCAACATTCTGAGAATAACTCGGCTGACAATTAACATGCGCTCTGATACCACTAAATGTCACGCCCCAACTTGACCCCACCTACGATCAGTCAAGACGCAATGAAATTTCAGCAGTATAACGACAGTAACACGGATACCAGGGCTCTAAACCAACCCTTTTTAACTTCATACATCCAACTCCAAAGATCAATAACAACTCCACAACTTTTGCAACAATGTACAACACAACTATTTCCATATATATTCATCAACCATAAAACAGTTCATTCATAAGTTATATCATACATTTCCAAAATAGGTTATAAACCAGTCTAGCAATCTAATCATGTTCAAAAGAAAGACTACTAAACTAGTAATATACATAAGTCTTTATTAAGTCTTTATCTTTAAGTAACTTATACAATACATTATACTACAAAGACTAAGACAAGCTCATGGACATGATTCTGGCACATAAGACTCGTCCACATAAGGCACATTCTCAGCTTCCTGAGGCACGTACCCATAGTCCTATTCAGTAACACCTAAATACAGATAACGAATGAGAGTGAGCTTATATAAAACAAGCCTAGTGAGGAATTCAATAGATCTTTTGAACATATATACCTTACCACCTTGGAAATCACCCACGAGCTACAACACGCAATTATCACTGATAACATTACATATAAAATAACAACAATAAACACAATAAGGATACGATACACTTGTTGATGAAGCTCCATACACCATTTTCAATGCTCACCAACTGTTTCAAACCCAATGACACAATCCTGAGGTACCTTGACCTAGACCCACACCCTAAGGCCTCTTTGCCCATGCGAGATAAGGAGTTGCCATGATAACTGTGCCCGCAGCCCAGGATGCCTCCTGAGGTGACACAATATTATCAAAGCTCACAACAATGTGACTCAATTCGGGAAGCCAACAACGAGGATTGCCCAACTCCCGACTCATAATAACATTAACAATTCCCATTCAAGAAGTCAAAAATGAGGGTTGCCCGACTCTCGCATTCAACAATCAATAATCAATAATCAATTAAACCATATTTCAACACCCAAATAAACAACATTTACCAATCAACAACTATATAATTATGAAACAATTAAGTTAGATGACAAAGTAGGCCATCTAACTCAACATGCATTTAAACCAACATTTAACCCCTATCTCAATTAACAACAATCCAAGAATCAACTACCCATACACTACCCAACATTCAAAAACAACATTCCACCGTTTCAAAGAAAGTCTACACAAACTTCTAAACCTCATAACTCACAATCTACTAACCCGATGACCTCCAAACCACTTCCTATCACTTACCTACACATACATCTACATTTACACTATCGGAAACCAACCAAAAGCCATCCAAAACAAGCCCAACAACCCTAATTTTGGCAATGCACTTGGCTGAGTTTTTTGGGATTTTGCTACAACACTCCAATCGAAAATTTGGCATTACAAATTACTACCCCGCAATTAACAAACTTTTAGAAGCTATAAGCAACCAATTCCAACCGCCACAACAACAATTATTCAACATTGAAGCTATTGCTCAACTTTAATACCTGAAAAATAGAAATACATGCTACTACTGATCAAAACAGATATAAACTCATATAAATGATCCTTGGCGACTACTGAGCAATAATCTAAAGACAATTTAACATTTCATCGTATAAAAATACAATTATATGAAATTGATACAAAACGGCATTTTGAGATCTAGAATTTTTCTCTCACCTTTGATCCAAAACAAAGCTAGGAATGCATGCAATAGGTGCCTAACAAGCGGAATCTAGCTCGGTTTGCAAAGCTTTGGACAAAAATTAGGTTTTTTAATGAAAATTTGCTTTGAAAAACTTGAAGAAAAATTCTCTTTTTCTCTCTAATGGCTCTCGGCCATGTGTGTGTAAAATAAGGTGTTTTGTGTGCTTTCTAGTGTGTGTTGATGCATATATAAGCAAAAGTCAACAAAAACAAAAGGTCAAAGTTGATTTTCTAGTCTTTTAATTGCATTTTTAACTATTTTGCTTACATATATGCAATTAACACTTAGACTATTTTTAAGTAACATATTTTTAGTTAACAACAAGTTTCACATGCATAGACTTACACCTGACTCGGTTAAAAACTCGGTTTTCACAAAAGAAGCTGTAAAAACCTTTAAAATTTCTAATCCTATTTAAAATTTATTTTAATCAGACACGGGTCTATTAATATCCGAGGACTAGGTTTTAAGACGTTTAAAACACCCATGTAAAAATTTTAGCGGACGTGCGTTCAAAATACTATTCACAAAAACTGACGATAAAATTTTCAATACCGTTTTTTATGAAAATTTCATGAATGCACACATCGAAGGTAATAGAATATAAATCACAGAATTAGCGCATTCTAACTCATATAACACATAAACAGATCAAAACACGCAATTCTATGCAAAGGTAAAATCTGGAGTTTCACAAGATAGCTATGGGCAAGCAATGTGAGCCCTGTTTCAACTATATGCCAATTTTTTTTTCAACCACTATATTTTGTTGAGGAGTGCCAGGACATGATAATCGATGTATGATGCCATATTGTTTAAATAGGAGCTGAACACTTTGTGCTATAAATTCACTTCCTGTATCACTTCGAATATATTTGATTCTCGCATTATATATATTCTGCACGATTTTAATAAAGGTAGGAAAATTATATGAAATATCATACTTTCGATTCAAAGGATAATACCAATTATAACGGGGGTAATCATCAACCAAAACAAGATAAAAACGAAACCCATCTAATGAAGGTGTTGGAGCAGGGCCCCATATCACAATGTATAATTTTTAGTACATGTGAAGCACATGAAATATTATTATCAAATGGCAACTATGGCTTTTGCCAAGTTGACAACTAATATATGGAATATTTTCTCCTAATGATGGATGAATAGACAACACTTTATTGAGGTAACCAGTGGCGGATCCAGGCACCTACACTCAAAGTGTGCATTCGTATAGTGAGAGAGTTCAGGATATGCATAAAGTGTCCAATATAATGATTTCTCTAAAAAAAACCAAAAAACAAAGATTTTTTTTTTCAAGATGAGTGTACATCCTCACCAAGATGTAGATCTGCCACTGGAGGTGACTAAGTGTCCGAACTGGCGGATGACCCAAACGAGCATGCCAAATAGCAGAGTTCACTTGATGTGCTTGAAAGGCGAACTTTTGCAAGTCTGAAAGGGAATAAAGACCAGCACCAATGCATCCCTGATAAAGATGTGACTTGTCTTCATGTCCTTAATAAGATAGCCAGAAGGAATAAAAACAAAGAAACAATTATGATCACGTGTAAATTGTACAATGGAGAGCAAACGCTTAGTAAGTTATGACACAAGTAAAATAGGACAAGTAACAGTAGTGCCAGAAGATAAATTCAGAGAGTTGCTACCCGTATACGTAATACGAAGACCCGAACCATTTCCAATTAAAACATCATCTGAACCAGAGTATGACATCTTACCACTGACATGGGTGTCATCAGATGTTATATGATGAGTTGCTCCTGTGTCAATATTCCAATTTGGATCAGTTGTCTCAGAAACTTGCATAGCCGTAAATGCCTTTGTGATTGAGTCAATAGCTTCATCAAGGGCCCAACAATAGTTGGCCTTGTGATATGGATGACCACACTTGTAGCAAGCAACATGAGAATTACTAGAATTAGCAACAGAATTGGATGAAGATGAACAACCACGCCCACAGCCCCGTCCTCGACCACGCCTACCACTACACGAGGATCGTCCAGATTAAGAAAAGTTAGGTGGCGATATAAATTGTGAGCCAAAGGATATAGGTTTGGGGGTAGTTGTAGTGATAAAAATAGATAGAACAAGAATTAATGGTTGCAACTATGGGATCATACTCAGATCCAAGGCCACGCAATTTCTAAAAAACCAAATCATCGTTATCAACAGGTTTATCAGCACTCGCAAGAACTAGCGAAAGGGATTTTGCATGCTGAACATAGGCATGGATTGATTGGGTGCCTTTTGTCAAGGATTGAAGTTCTGTTTTTATTTGCTGAATTCTAGCATGCGATTGAGACCCATAAAACAACTCCAATGTTACCCAGACATCACGGGCTATGGCTTTATCGACCACTTGTGAGAGAACAGAATTAGATAGAGAGACTAAGAGCCATTCGAGAACCATTTGATCCAGGCGATTCCACTTAACTAGATCATCTACACTGGAAGTTGGTTTCTGTAACGTGCCATCAACGAAGCCAAGGAGTCCATGGTAGTAGAGGACCAGATACACCTAATTTTTCAAAGAAGTAAATTATCATTGCCAACTTTTAAAGAGAGTTCTTGGTGGATATATTTCACTTCGGGCAAAGACACCATTGAAGAAGAAGGAGAACTAATATCAGGTGTCATCGTAGTAGAGGCCATATAAGCTGCGAAGGGCAAGAAAAGCAGGAATGGGCGGTGGGTAATATGAGTGAAGGATCATCGTTTGCGAAAAAAACTAACCTCTTGAAACCATGAAAGGAATTATTTGGTCATACCTGTTAGGCTTGTATTCATTCATTCGTATAACAATATACAAGAGGTAGTCTACATGTACTAAAACACCTATGCTGAAGGAGAACAATAAGTTATGGACTCTAAGAGATATACAGAGAATAATGTACATAGATACACATGATAACAAATAAGATAATGATAAAACTATGCGATCGTTAACACACGGCTAATTCTATGAAAACAATTTTAGGTTTTAGTTTGGACTAATTACATCACATATTTTTACTAAAAATATTTTAATATTTATTGCTAAGAATTTTCATTTAGCTTTTGTCATTTTTAATTTTTTCTTTAAAAAATAAAAGACCAAAATGCTCTTAATCATAAGACTTTGTTTGGCAAACACTAATGGCATGGGAGAATCTGGATAATATAAAAAGTTGATGGGGGAGATCGGGTTTTAGGCAAGAACTTGTAGGGAAAAATGGGATTTACTCGAATGAGAACAACTTTCCAATTACACTGATGCATGATTGATTGATACTTTTATTGCTCAACAATGCCAAAATGGATGTTCTTCATGTTTAAACTTCAGGTTGATAATGTAAATTTTAAGATTAATTTGTGTGTGTCAATTTTAGCTAAGTCGATAAAAAAGTGTTAGATTTGTTAGTTAATCTTCTTTATTTCCTTTTGATATCATTGACATGATTATAAATTGACAAGGGTTTACATTCAATAGAGCACCCGCTTATTTGTTTTTCTCAAAATTACCACTATTTACAACTATATGTTTCCTAATATATCTCATCCAAAATCATTTTAACTTCTTCTGGAAGATATCATTAACTTCAAGTCAAGTCAGTGCTCAAAAGTAAACGGGTGCTTCTTTTTCCTAAGAATGGCAATGGGTCGGGGTAGGAACGGGGGGAGTTATCCCTACGCCCTACCCCCCCCACTCAAAAAGTACCCCCATCCTTCCATTCTATACTCCTGCCCCTCGCCCCGTCCCCGCCCCCGAATCCCCGTGGGGAATGGGGATTACTCGCAGGGTTTTTATTATTATTTTTAAACCTTAAGAATTAAAGTTAATTTAAATCATGCAACTTCAAAATATAAATTAAAGTTATACTAATGATAAATATAAATATAGATCTTAAATAAAGTTTAATATTAATTATTCTTGCAGTTAAATAGTAAAAATAATATTATAGTAATTGAGTCTCAAATATTTAAAATAAACTTTGACTTAACCATTGTGTATGAGAACTACAATTGAAAAAGAACATTTCTTTGTGCTAGTGGATTGCATTAATTATTATAATTTTTTTTTCTTATCGCATGTCACATATAATATTAGTTGTAATTCTTTAAAATTCATCTTTAGTTATGTTATTTGAAGCTTTTTGAAGTGCAACTGAAATAACTAACAAATCTCTTAATTCACTATGAATAATAGTAAAATTGAGGTATTTATATCAAATGATAACAAATCTCAAGTTACAGCATGCAGTGGTTTTAAGAATAATTATAAACTCTTTTCAAATAATCTAATTTTTCTTCTCCATTTTATAATACTTTGTTTAATGTTATTTTTTATACTTTTATATGTATAACTTTATTACATATATAATACTAAAATAACTATCTATAAATGCGGGGTGGGAAATACTTATCCTCGCTCCCGCCCCGCCCCTGCTCCTGGATTAAAAGTTAATCCCCATCCCCTGCCCCATTCCTCATTTACCGTCTTAATCCCCGCCCCAAAGTGGGTACCCGCAATCTCTGTCCCCATTGTCATCCCTACTTTTTCCACTTGTCTTACGACGCTTCTCTTTTTTCTTATTCAAAGAGCGTTATTTTAACAACTAGTAATTTTTAATAATTAATTGTTGTTCACTATTTCGACATGTACTACATTCAAAACTTTGACACATTTTAACTGTCTGTGCAATATTCAAACATTTGTCATGTTTACAAATGTGTACAATGAGAACAATTTTTCCCTGATCATCAGTCATTAGTATATCGAATTGACGAGAGGGACCCCAAGTTGAGTTAAGATACCCACACCGAGCTGAGGCAGGCCAACCCGAGCCAAGGCCAGCGTATTCAGCTAATGCCCAACCTGGATGCTGATCCGACCTCACCTCGACCCAGGAAAACCCTGACCTTTGCGCCAGCTATTCTGATGGGACATAAAGCCCTAATGGGACATAAAGCTACGCCGCATTAAATGCTGTCATATCCGAATTTAGTATAAATAGAGTTCCACCCCTTTATTTCAAAGGTAACTCGTTATTAAATGCTCTTAGCTACTTTTTTAGCTCGGACATACTAATCATTTCTACGCCCAAGGGAAAAATCCGGGTCGTCACCCCGCATTTTCCTTCTTTTTCCTTGTGTAGGTCAAGCAACTGACCCAAAAATCCAGGTCAGGTAGCCGACCCAGAAATCCAGTTCGGCAGGAGTAGCCATCCGACTTCAACTACGAGATTCCCAACCTCGACAGTTTGGCACCATCTGTGAAAATGAGTAGTTCTTCCCATCACTCTTCTTACCACTCATTGAGAAACTATCATGGTACAAAACCAGAAGCCACAGCGCACCGGTAGAGGACTCACCCAACCTAGATGAGGACCTTGAAACCAACCAAGCGCCTAGCCAAGACCCAACCTAAGCCGACGTTGGAACGAGTCATCGTTGGAATGAGCCAACGTATACACTTAGCCTCACAAACTAACCCCTCTACAGATGGAGACCTCAACTCCAACCTTTCACTGGAGATAAGGATGATGCTCGGGATGTTTGAGGAACTTAAGGAGCAGGTAGCTCGGCTAGCTGCGGAGTCCCCAGCTCTACAAGAAGTTATGCCGCGGCCCACGCGTCCACAGTTCTGCATCCCAGCCCCAAGGCGAAAACAGGCTCAAGATGAAGAGGGCTTCCCGGAGCCGGAGGCAAGACGCGAAGGGGCGAGAGAAAAAAGGGCGGCACATGCCGACCCCGAGCAGGCTGAGACCGCAGCTGCCATAGCCAAGGTCATTAACCAGCTAGGTGTAAGCCCGCTCTCTCCTGAGGTACTGGCCAAGCCGCTGCCCACTGGCAATCGGATGCCCAACCTGGCAGTTTATAATGGGGACAGAGACCCAGCCAACTACCTGCTCATTTTCGATCAGCACATGACTCTGCATGACATGACCGATCTTATGAAGACGAAGACATTCCCGACCACATTGGTTAGCAATTCCTTGGATTGGTTCTAAAAACTTTATCCCGACTCTATTGCAAGTTTCCATCATTTGGCGGAGGCTTTCCTGTCCCTCTTCGCGAGGAACCGACGGGCAACCCGGCATACATCATCGCTGCTATCGGTGAAGCAGCATAGAGGAGAAATTTTGAGGGCTTGTACCACCCAATTTAATAAAGAGTCCCTCAGAATTCCCAACCTGGAGGACTTCGTGGCATTGATGGCTTACCAAAGTGGGCTTAGGTCGGATCCCCTCACATCTTCCTTGGCCATCGACATCGTGGATACTGTAGCCGAGTTGATGGTACGAGTAGAAGGGTACATACACTCGGAAGAAATCCATCAGGCGAAGATGGACGATGACAAGGAAAAGGAAGTCGGTAAGAATTGGGAGGTCCCCCAAGGCTAACCCGGAGGAAATGCCCAAAACGATTAAGGTAAGTAGCCCCAACAACCAAAGCAGAATCCCCAGTTCACCGTGTTCACTCTCCTCAACACCTCGAGGGAATAGATCTTGATGGAGATCCAACACCAGAATCACTTGCCTCCAATACCCAGGATGAAAGGCCGAACTAAAAAGTGCAATAAGACCAAGTATTGTCGTTACCATATGGATTACGGCCATACCACCGAGGAATGTCGAGACCTGAAACAGGAGATCGAGGCATTGATAGCCCGAGGTTACCTCCGGAGGTACATAGAACAACAGTCAAACCGAAATCGCGACCAAGTAAGGGAGAGAGAAAGTAGTCCGCCTCGTCGCCAGGTCGGGGACAGGCAATTGGCTGTGATTGAGACTATCGCAGGAAGATTGGCGCCAGGCGGGGAAACCTCGGTTGGAAGGAAGGGTTATGTCTGGGCTGGAAGAGAGTATGTGCCGGTGTAGGGGTCAGCCTCGAAGATGGAATAGCTCACTTTCTCCTCAGAAGACTCGGAGGGGGTAATACTGCCCCATGGTGACCCCTTGGTGATTAACGCTGAAATAGCCAATTTCACTGTGAAGAGACTAATGGTGGATACCGGAAGCTCGGCAGAAGTCCTATTATTGAAGACTTTCGAGCAGATGGGGTTGGACAGAAGCCGACTCAGGCCTTTAAGGGGCACCTTGGCTGGTTTCACAGGGCATGCTCACCGGGCCGAAGGGGTCATTAACCTCCCACTGACATTGGAAGACGAAGATAAGCGGGTTTTGATACAGGCCAACTTTATCATAATGGATTGTAACTCCACTTACAATGGGATCTTGGAGCGAGTGGCCCTCAACCATTTCAGGGTCGTTCCCTTTACGTACCACCAGACCTTGAAATTCCTGACCCCGGGCGGTACAGTCACCATCTGAGGAGCTCGGCTCTCGGCTCGGGAATGCTATGAAAGCTCTCTTCGACCCAAATATCAAGTTGGTTAGGGACCAGATTTGCCCGATGAAAAGAGGGATGCCAAGAGAGGAAGCCTGTCTGAAGACCTTCAAGAGGTGCAACTTTCCGATGAGGCAAAGAGAGCCAAGATCGGGAGTAAGCTCCCTGGTGACCTCAAGAAAGGTATAAGCCAATTCCTTATGAAAAATGAGCATATATTTGCATGTTCTGCTTCTGACATGACAGATATTAACCTGGGTGTGATTGAGCATCACCTGAATGCCGACCTAAATCACTATCCGATAAAACAAAAGCGCCGATATTTCCATTATGATAAGCAACAAATCATAGCATAAGAGGTTGGTAAGTTGGTGGATGCTGGCCACATAAAGGAAATCCAATACCCAACCTAGTTATCCAAGTGGTACTAGTGGCCAAGTCCTCAGGTGGATGGAGATTGTGCATTGACTTCACCGACCTCAATAAGGTGTGTCCTAAGGACTACTTTGCCTTACCCCAGGTTGATTAGATGGTGGATGCCACCTCCGGGTTCGAGCTACTCTCTTTTATGGATGTCTTCAAAGGCTATAACCAGATCAAGATGGCCCCCGAAGACAAGGAGAAAACTACTTTTACCACCGATAAAGGTCTCTACTACTATGAGGTCATGCCTTTTGGCCTCAAGAATGCTGGAGCTACCTATACTCGGATAGTGAACAAGGCTTTCAAAAATTAGAGTGGCCGAAATATGGAGATCTATGTAGATAACATGTTGGTCAAAAGCAAGAGGGTGAAAGACCATGTGACCGACCTAGCTGAAGCCTTCACTGTGATGGAGCACTTTGGGATAAAGCTAAACTTGAAAAAGTGCGCATTTGGCATCAAGGCAGGAAATTTCTTCAGATTTATAGTCACAGCCCGCGGAATAGAAGCTAACCCGGAAAAGGTTCAAGCGATTCTAGACTTGGCTTCGCCGACCTGCGTGAAAGACATCCAGGTACTCGCGGGTAAGGTTGCATCGTTAAGTATATTCATGTCTAGGTCACCCGACAAGTGTGCTCCTTTGTTCAAGGTATTGCGAAATCCTAAGAATTTTGAATGGACTGCGGAATGCCAGAACGCCTTCTAAAAGCTGAAAATGTATCTAGCTTCGCCACTTCTGCTATCCCGACCTGAGGTGGGGGAGGAGCTGGTACTATACTTGGCATGCTCGGGGACAGCGATAACGGCAGCAATGGTCTGGGAAGAAGAAAATGACCAGAAACCAGTCTATTATGTCAGCAAAACCTTGTAAGGGGCGGAGGTGAGGTACTCCTCCTTAGAAAAACTCGTCCTCGCACTCATCACAGCGGCAAGAAAGCTGAAGCCATACTTTGATGCCCACCCAATCAAGGTCATGACGGATGCCCCACTTAAATTCATTATGCACAAGCTAGAGGCGTCGGGCAGGCTGCTGAAATGGGCAGTTGAGCTGAGTCAATTTGACATCACTTACCAACCTAAAACAGCCATCAAAGCCCAAGCCATTGTAGAATTTATGGTGGAGTGTACTGGCTGAGCCAAATATGACCCGGAGGATGTGTGGAAGGTCCATGTGGATGGAGCATTAGGGAAATTAGGAAGCAGAGCCGGGGTAGTCATCCTCGACCCGACCCGATATGAGCACCAATACTCCTTCAAGCTCGCCTTCCCAGCGTCCAACAATGAGGCTGAATACGAAGCAGTGATTGTGGGATTGAAAATTGCGGTTCAGCTCAGGGCATAAACAATTGACCTTAGTACCGACTCTCAATTGGTTTCCAGCCAGATATCGGGAGAATTCGAAGCCAAGGACAATGCTATGATGGCCTACCTCAACAGAGTTAAGGATTTGGCCTCAGGGCTCAAGAGGTTTACAATACAGCAAATTCTGAGATAAGAAAATATTAAAGCTGACGCTCTATCCAGGTTGGCCTTGGGTGAGAGCTGACCTGCACTGGTCCATGTGGAAGAAGTCTCCGAGCCAAGTATTCAATTAGGAAGGCAAGCCGTAGCCGAGCTCAACTTAAGCCTACAGGTATTATGAGTTAAAAACTTAATTCTGAGTTATATTCATTTTATCTATTGTACCCTCACGAGATATCTTTTTCACATGTGTTGCAGAGCTAGTAGGTTCCTTGGATATTTATTTATCATGTTTGATATCATGAACTACTTCTTTTTGGGAACTATGCTAACCTTCATGGTGGCTGACATAGCATACATTTTGGAAACTTACATTTACCAACTACTTTTGTTGTTTTTGCTTAGTAAGTTACAACAAGTTAAATCATGTCATAATACTTGTACATGTTGAACTAAAAGTACACCTTTTTGTACATGCCCATGTGGAATACAATAGAATTATAATGGTTACATTACATGTTCATTTTTATCATAGCATGTGTAAGTTATATCATAGCTAGTGCA
This sequence comes from Ehretia macrophylla, assembly GCA_037974665.1. NCBI lineage: Eukaryota > Viridiplantae > Streptophyta > Magnoliopsida > Boraginales > Ehretiaceae > Ehretia > Ehretia macrophylla. The sequence continues at coordinate 53,130,023 of CM075781.1, forward strand.
ATTACAAAAAGTATCATGTTATACTTTAGGAATTTCAAGTTTTGCTTATTGTTGATGATTTGTGGTATGTTACGGCCTTGCATTTCTCTTGGGAGTACTTTTTTTCTTGGTAAGCTTGCAAATTGTTCTATGGGAACTTCTTCTTCGTTGGGTATCCAAAAGGTATAGAATGAGCATCGTGATTTTGCGCAGTAGAAATAGAGCTTGTATGGATTGTTTTTTAACTCAGATATGCGAACAGTTGCTTTAGACCCACAATAACATCACCTATTTTTGAACTTGATAATTATACTGTTTATTTTTTCTCTAACTATGGTAGATAATGATGTTGTTGACATTTTTGTAGAAATAGTATATTTTGTTTGGTGTTTGGACAAGTGATTTTTGGTGATTTTTTTGCTTCTTTTTGTTGATTTTTCAGAATTTTGATGATTTTTTTTGTTCAAAGTTGGTGCCAAAATGGTGCTTAAATAGGAATCTTTTTTACCGTTGCATGTAACCTTATTACCATTGCTATCAACGATAAAAAATAGGAGAGAGTCAACTGAAATAAATGCCAAGGAGGAGGGAGAATAATGATCCAAGGGAAAAATAGGCAAAGCATATTTTTCAACTTTTTTCGTCAAAAGTAACTGATAGATGGACCTAAAGAGAAGTTTTTTTTAATTAGAGGACCAGAAGGTGATTTACGCATAATCACATGAACCCAAAGGAATTTTACCCGTTGATTGCTATTAACAAAATATGCCACACAGCTAAAGGTAAGATAGTCCTGAGGTGGGGGTATCTAAAGACGATAAGTTGTAAGGGGCAGTAGGATATTGCCATTGGTATTTGCTCTAGCCTAGATTGATTAAATACAAGGGGTGTACAATACAAGAAAATATCATTATAGCCCAAGAGATGAGCTACTATCTCAAAAAGAATAGGCAATCCTACTCCCATTATGCGGCTTTTAAACTGGATATGGCCAAAGCATATGATCAGGTTGATGAGGAATTTCCACGCCAACTTCCGTTGTAACTTGGCTTTCATGCGACTTGGGTAGGATAGATTTGGAAATGCATCTCTTCAGTATCTTATAATATCTTATTTAACTGTGAGATACTCCCACCTTTCTCCCCAGGGCATGGTTAGAGACAAGATAATCCCTTATCGCATTTTCTCTTTTTTCTTATGATTGAAGCTCAATCTCAAGTGCTCTTCCATATTGTCTTGATTGGCCGTCTCAGAGGTCTCAGTCTGGCTCGATCCTATCTACCCTTAACCCATATGTTATTTGCTTATGACTCCCTATTCTTCTTACGGGCAACCCAGACTGAAGCGCTAACCCTGAAAGAAGTGCTCTATCACTACTACTTTGCTTCGGGTTAACGTATCAATTATAAAAAAATCCTCCATATTTTTCAGTTGCCATACCCCGAAGGCAACCTAATCAACTCTTCTTGATATATTTGGGATCAACCATATTCCTACTATGGGATGGTATCTTGGTCTCCAACTAAAGTGGGACACTTCAAAAGCTTTGACCTTCCGATGGATAATTGACTGAGTACAATCTAAAGTCAGAGAATGGAAACAAACACACCTCCCTTGGGTTCTTCTTCCATATAGACGTGCAGATGTGCCACATAGACGTTCGCACGAGCCATGTAGACCTTAGCTATTATGTCAGATTTTTTTTTTCTTTTTTACTAAATTGCCCTCAGCCTGCACAATTACCTTTATGCCCTACATAGGAAATATTGCCGTTAAATGACAATGTTACACTTTGTGCAAATACCAATACCACTAATATTTGTTTTTGCTAGAACCAATGCCACATGCATCTGATGACCTTTCATTTTCTTCATTTTTCATTTTCTTCGTCTACTCTCACCGGAGCCTTTTTCGGAGCTATCTTGAAGCAAAACGCGGTGTGATTCCTCCATTCTCCACCTCCTCTTCCCCCCTTCAAGGTATGATACTAAGGTTGTTGCTTGAAAGAATTCTCTAATAGACTACCTTCTCCCCTCGCTATTTTAAATTGTTCGCTAGAATTTTTTTCCAGCTTGCCACATTTGACGATGTATTTTGCCTCGCCAAATGCCTCTCCAACTTTTCCATTGGTCAATTTTTGGCTGTTGGGGTGTGAAATCCATAGCTAAAACATAGAAAAATCAATAACTTACCTTAAAGAATTTCATTTAGGGCAATAACACATGGAGATGAAGGGGTTGCAACACATGGTGGTGAAAGATTTTTTTTTTTTTTGTAAGTGTCGAAAGGGTTTGGTGGATTTTCTTTTAAATATGTCGTGTTCTATTAATTTCTTTTAATTGTAATGAAGCCTTTGTGTTTTTTACACTAATAAGTTTGCTTGCTAAGTTTTTTTAATTGCAAGACAGCCATATCATTTAATTCTTTTAAATCTTATTTGTTTAACTGTATAAATATTTGAATAATGAAAGGTGGTTCTTATTAAAAGAAATGCTAAACAAAAACATCTATAAGATTTTATCTTAACATCACTTAATACTAGGTGAAACAACCAAAATATTATATAATGACTTTTAACATTTTGAGTAATAGCTGGTCAATATTGAGGTAAGTCTTATTCGGTGATCTGTCATTAGCTTGTGCCTTGTTTTTAGATTCTCCTTTCGCTTCAAGTTTGGTTGGAATCTTTTTATCCTTCTATGATGTATCATAGAGATTACGACCCCTATGAGCTATACAACCATGTCTGATTAAAACATGGCAGTGAACTTAACTGTTGTAATGGTAGTTCGGTTTACCTTGGACAATATATAGAGTTAATGTATTAAGGAGAGGAAGAGAGAGAGAAGGTTGTGACATATTTGTTTGAAATTATCTCTGTACAATAGTATCTCTTGTTCGATCATTTCCTGTGCTTAAGCTGATAGTGCAAACTTGCACACAAAAGACTTCCTATATTATTCATTCTTATAGTTAAATTCATGGTTCAATTGATGATATCTATCTATAATCATTCTGATGGGTCCATTTCTATTAAAACCACTGCACCATGAAGAGTACAAAATTTCATTATTTACTATCCTTCAAATCTATATCAATGAGCAGAAAAGTTAGTTGGATAGTTACTAAATTTGGCATAGATTTCAGTTTACAAGCGTAAACCAATTATGCACGATATATATCAATTATGAGTCTATGAATGATATAATCTATTGTAATTATCTTTTATGCTTTATTACATGATGGATGATGTAATTATCTTTTATTTTTTTCTTATAAAAGAATGGGGATGGAAGCAACATCATCGCATAGTAAATTCAATATCGAAATAGAGGTTCAGAGGATAAGCAATGAAAGTGTGGAGATAAAAATATCCTTAAACAGTTTGTTTAATATTGTAGGTGAGAACAATTGTACCCTCCAACAAATGACCGTGATGGTTATGCAATTACGACAGAATGTGGAGTTGAATGTCATTGCTAATATCAACAATGAAAATGCTAGAGGTATTAATGTAGAAACTGGAGGAAGGGAAAATGAAGGTGGTCAAAGAAGCAGTTTTGGCAGTAAAAGTGAAGATGATGAGATGGATGAAGATTTGGTTGATGTGACTAATGCGGAAGATGGACAAATTTCACATTTTGTCCATATTGTTTACAAAGTGTCTCAGTTTAGTCTCTATTATTTAAAATATCTCAATTTAATCCTTATTGTTTTCTAAAAAGTTTTAATTTCATCCCTTTTGTTTTTAAAAAGTTTCAAATTTGTCCCTATTATCCAATGACTAAATTGATTTTTTTTGAGAAACAATAGGGATGAATTTGAAACTTTTTCAAAACAATAGGGACGAAATTAAAACTTTTTAGAAAATAATAAGGACAAAATTGAAAACTTTAAACAATAGGGATGAAATTGAAACTTTTAGGGAAATAATAAGGACTAAATTGAAATATTTTAAATAATAGGGATTAAATTGATTTTTTTTGCAAATAATAGGGATTAAATGTGAGAATTTCCCGCGGAAGATCATGGCATTCCCCAAAATGAACCTGACAGCATCTCGAAGGAACTAGCAACGACATTGATGCAATCAGACGAGGCGTTAGAAGATTTTTTATCTTCTCAAACCAATGATCCACAGTAAGTATTTAAATTTACTTAGTATATAATATTCTTAACTACTATTACTAATTAACTCATTAACTTATACTTGTCTTGCAGGGAAGTAGTTATCAAAACCGAGATGTATGCTATCACGCAAGTGGAAATGCTCTTTCTAATGCCTGACAAAGAAATTCCTGGTTGTATGAGTATCTCATCGAATATACACCAATAACGTCTCATAATTTATATTTTGAATATTTATAATTAATTTATTTTGTTACTTATCAGATTATTGACGTCTTCCCTTGGATATTAACAAAGTCTGCTAGGAAGAAAGGAAAAAGCTTTAATAGTTGGTATTGTTCAAGTAGTTGCATGGTAAACTATCGATAACTTTCTTTAATAACAAGTTAAAATTAAAAGTTGTACGTAACAATTTGATTGTGTTTATTTACAACAACTAATCCTTGATTATCCACAATTCGACCTTGTTGCATGTAAGAAACGTTATTGCGATACCAATAAATTCACATAAAATTATATTGTTGAATGGGAAGATGTATTAACAATCTTTTTTATTTTTTAGTTTTTCCTTTAAACATGTTCATTGGTATTGTAATTTTTTAAATGTTGTGTGTCTATTGTTTGTGATAAATAAGTTTAATGATATGTGTGCATATGTTCTTGCCTCTAAATTATGATAATAACCACTAGTTGTTAGTCATAATTGATTTGAAATGTAATTCAGTGAACATATGTGATACATTGATATCAACAATGCGAAAGAGAGAGATAAATAATCGTGTGGGGACCTTGGTATGGTTTCTTTTTTTATTTGTTTTTTTTTGTTCCCTTTTGTTTATGTGTTTGAGTCATTTATTTGAAAGATTGATACTTGTCAAATTTTAGGTCGACCGAATGTATAGGATCTTGAAGGTCGTAGATGGAAACACTTATAAACAGATGACGAGTTTTAAAGAATTTCAGACACAATATCCTGAATGGGTCCCCATACAACATAATGGAAGTGACTATGGCCTATATGTTTGCCTTATGATTGAGAAGTCGGGTGAAGTTGGCCCACTTAATGACATTGGATCTGCCATTGAACGCAAATGAATTGCATTCAAATTATGGCGGGATGAATCTAATATTTTAAATTTGGCATGTTAAATTTGATAGGATTTGGACATGTTTCCTTTTGATGCTAGATATTAGTGTTGACAATGGATTACCACCCTTTATGTGTTTTGTTCCAATGTGATGTTTTGCTACTCTTTTTTTTTGGATTACAGATGTTGTTAATGTATTCCCTTTATATGGACTTTGTCTTGCATGTTTGTGTTTTTGAGAAAATTGTTTGTTTTATATTTATGTGTTTCTTTTGGCAAATGAAATATTTTTGCAAACAAACTTGTAAAAAGTGGTGTTAAAGTAACTAGTATTGTTGATGGAGTTGACTGATAGATTTTGCTTTTCTTTGAGTTTTCTATCAAAAGCAACAAGGAAAACATGAGAAGTATGGATTGTTGTTATGCCAACAGTGTATGTTAAGATAAATTTCATGGTTTTAGCTATTTCAGTTCTGCTTTTCTTCTAGTACATATAATTTTTTCTATTATTTTTCTCTTTCGTAACTAGTATAGTAGTATCTGTTAACCATATGTACTTTCTGTGACACCCGAGAATTTCACCATAGAATTTATTTATAATCGTTGCATACCTATGTGCGCATTTCTACGTGCATCATTTTTTTTCTTGCTTAATTGATTTTATTGTGAGTTACTATTCATAATATTTTTGACTGTTTCAAAAGCTTAATTTTAAATTTTTCCTAGGTCACCAGACATTTAAAAGGAACCAAGAAATTTTCATATTGAACTTTCGAGCTTAGGAGTGTGCGTTTGAAAAATGTTTTCCGTGAACTTTGAATAGTGCTAGTTATTAATTAAAAAGCATTTGTAATAGCAATTAACTTTAATTGATTAAGTTTTTGAGATTAATTAGCTTAGAATATTAATTATATACTACATATAATATAACTATCTCATGAAATAAAAGAGAATAAAACACTTTAGTCATCAAAACAAACAAAAAAATGACCTCTATGTCATAAGCTTTGGCCGACCCACTCAAGGGCGAAAAGGAGGATTCTTGCTTCTTCAATCTTGCACTTTGAACTCTTAGCTTGATCTTGGGAGGGTTTTGAGCAACCTAGGGACTTCAACAAGCTTTATCATCTTCAAAAATTGTGAGGGAGTTTCATTTTCTTTATTTTAAAGTTTATGTGCATATGTTAATTTTCTTGATTTGTCAATTATAGCTATATAACTTGTTATGAATGCTTCCAATGAGTTATTTAATGTCTCTAGAGCTAACTTTTGAGGGTTGATAACAAAGTTAATGGTTGAATGTTGAATTTGATCAAAGAGATAATGAATAGTGCCTAGAACTAGGGTTTTGAGAAAATTTGTTAATTGGCTTGAATTGATGCATCAATTAGGTGCTCTAGACCCTAGGGAAGTTAGTTAAAAAGCCACGTTAGGTTGAATCACTCGAATTTGAACTTAATTGCATAATTAGCTTACTTTAAAAAGGGGGTTTTATACGTTAAGCAATTCGGGCAAGTTTGAGCATTGGTTTGGGTATCCTTGAGTTAAGGAAGCACCTTTGGTGCTTTCGTTTCGCGAAAATGGGGTTCGGTTAGTATGGTTGTAGTTCAAACCCGTTCGGGGCCTTCCCGAACTTTTGCTTCAAAAATGAGTTTTAGTGACTTTAAAAGGTTCCTTTGGGCTTAATTAAGAATATAGTAAGACTAGGATATGATTGAGAATCTCGAACCATGCTTAGGAGAAAGAAAGCTCGGTTAAAGAAAGGGGAAATGTAGTTTTTAGCCATTTTAGTTGCATTTGGAACTTGTTGTGTGTTAGTAATGCCTTGCATTGAATATTTAGGATGTATTTAAGTTATTTGAGTAGATTATTGGAATTAATTGTGTTGATTTCTTCTTTTGGCATCTATTAGTTAATATCGTGCTTATATGAACTTTTATCGTGCATAAATGTGAAGGTGGCCTACTTTGTCGTCCCTCTTATGTGATATGTGTTATATTGATTGCTTGTGACTTGTATTGGATTGTGCAACCTCTTTCGGACATGGTAGCGTCGAGAAACACGGGCGGCGTCGGGCTTGCCGTGCTCCCTCGACTACCATGGTGCCTATTCCCTTTCTCGCTGAAGCATACTCCACTACCCCAGAGGCGTGGTTCACTTGCTGAGCATGGACCTACCTCGGGAGAAAGGGTCGTAGGATCGGGATACATCCAGAGTATCCCAATTGTGGTGTTTGGGGTTTGCCGGCATGTTCGTGATGCTCGTGGTTCGTGGCTCGTGGATGAAGACTTGGAAGTGGAACCGTATCCTTTTAAAAGTGATTAATTGCTTGGCTTATTGTCTTGTCAGTTTATGTGGTATATATATATATATATATATATATATATGTTTTCTTGGGTTGCATATCATACTGCACGTTGGCATGCTGCATCACCTCCCTCGCTGGGCAACTTTGTTGCTCACACCTCATTTGAAATGTTTCAGGAGAAGCTGAGGTGAATCCCCAGCTATTAAACGTAGAAGAAGAGGAAGAAGTTCACGTAGATCAGAATTCGTGACCTTGTGTGCTGAGGTGGATCTTATGTGCTTCTTGCGTGGAGTTCTTGTTATTAATGTATTTTGAGACTTTGGAGTCTTGTATATATATGTCTAGTAGTTGTGGATTAGAATGTTAAAGAAGCTGTTGGATTGTAATAATGAATTCTAGACTTTAATTTCCCTTGCATGCTTGGAGTGTTTGTTGATCTTCATATGGAACTTAGAATTTTATTGTATTTAACTACTTATGACTAAAACCAACTTATTTGCATGCTTGTGTGTTTTAGTAGAATGTTGTTGTTCCAAGGCTCGGATGGCCTTGTGATTGTGTTTTGGCTTGGAGATATTAGTAGATAAGTTGTTGTTTTTAATTCAATTATCTTGAGTGATAGTTTACAGGTAACAGTTTTGTCCTTGGTACAGAGGAGACTCTATCCGAGTGACGGGTCCGAGCCTGACTTTAGCGTGGGGTTGGGTTCGGGGCGCTACACTTTCTTTTCCTCTTTAGAATCTGTAATGGATGGTTCAGGTTGAGGGCATATGCTTAGCCAACTTAGACATTATGCTAATTTATTTGGTTAGGCAAAAATTGAAAAAGGTAAGTCGTATAAATAAACACATGAAGTGAAATTTAAATACAAACGGGAAGTTAACTTGATTACAAACGAGAAGTGAACATAATACAAAATGAGGTTGTCATACCATACCCCCCAAAAGTTAACAAAGTTAAACCATAAAAATAAAATTAAAGTTAACTAGAAGCACCAGAGGTGCATACTTTACCCTGCAAAAATTCCAAAAGTTTTAACTATGATAATCCAAATACATAGAAAAATGAGTCATCTAAAAAGAGCACATGCTTACAACTAAAAATAATGGACGGGATTGCATATGTTTCCTCAGTGTCTCCACAAATCAAAAGCAAATTGCTTGCGTTTCTCATCTGATTTTGCAAGCTTGAATGCAGACATGCACTTGTATTCTCTTATCATCAAACAAACGTATAAACCACAATCGTGTATGTCATCTTGAATAGGTGTTCACAAAGGATGATACAATGGCATTGATGAAATTTTTTGCATTATACTCTATGCCTCGGGTTCTTCATACTGAAATAACTGATCCAAGTATTGGATCTGCAAAAATAAATATTAATTTTACTAATCTGTCATTTGATACTAAAGAGTCATTTGATAAATATTAATACTAATGTATCAGTTTTGACACTTGGTCTATTATTGGCTGACTTGTTCACAAATCGGGAACAATATCACATATGTTCACCTCATTTTTGATAAAGTCAATTACACAAATATACCAATGTTTGTTTTCACAATTCATTGGTAAAAAAAATCTGTAAGATATCACAAGTGTTACTATTTAGTCATTAATGAAGAAAACTAAATTAAAAAAGTCAATAATGTGAGAATCTTTTGTGTACATTTTTTGGCCAATCTGCCATTCTCTGTTCGTGATAGTCAAGTAGGACATAAGTCAATCTCTACAATACTACCTCTTGACCAACAAAAAAAATAATTCAAGACTACCTCAGGCTTATCAATAAACAACAAAATAGGATTGAAAAAAAAATGTGGAGAATAAACTACCTGCTGGCAATCTTCCAATGAACCAATATACTTATGATCACCCCAAAACGAATGAATGCAGTTAGAAACTCGATTTGGCTTTCCACAAAATTCATAAACAATCTGCTGCTACCATGAACAATTATTAAAAAACCGAATCAGTATAATATTAAGCAATTATTAAAAAATGCTATGAACAAATTTAAGGATGTGTTATCTATTTGTACACATACCGTGAAAAAAGAAGGTAGATACCATTTGGGAAATTTTGCATCTTCATGCTTACAATTTTTTCCAAGTTGAGACACATAACAGTCAATTATCTATGAAAATGATATTTACATAGATAATTAAAACCATACATAATCAGTCATAAACACTTTAATATAATAAGTATAAACTTTAATGTAATAATTAATATAATCAAATGAATGATTAAATTCTCATGCATGAGGATATGTTCTTGTTTGGCATTAGTTGTTGCATCTCAAATCTTGTAATATGATTATCATCCATTTTAATTATGACCTCCTACAATATTAATGGTAAGAAGATTAGGTAAAATATTTTTAAAATGAGTAACTAAATGACTATAATAAGACAAACGTAAGCCAATTTAAGAAAACTCACCTATGATCCCTCTCCAGTGAAAATAAGTAGTCAAATAGAATGTCATCATCTTTCTCCATTTTGAAACCATTTGCATATAAAAGAGACAAAATGTTTTGCATAGGAAATGTGGAATTCGTATTACTACTAATCTCAACTATGTTAGCATCGATACATTTTTTGTCGTAATCTCCAGATAAAAGACACCTTTGTGATGGGTTGTCAATGTTTTTCGTCGGCCAAAAAATAAGCTTCGAGGCACTTGGCTTCTTTTTTAGTGGGGATGTGATGGATATAGAATCCTCACCCACTTTAACCTTTTTCGCTACGACATCACCTATAGCCCCATTTATACTGTTCTTATATTGAGATTTTTGACTTTTCATGAACTCCTTCATAAGGTTTATCACATCTTTAATCTCTGTCTTGAGATTTTCAAATTCAATCTGGTAACAAATTCATTTGTCATAACCTACATATATCCATTTTAATGTAATTAAAATATTTGCACATTGTCTTGATTCATTTTCAAATGGAATAAAAATTAAGATAAATAATGTATTTGTAAAATAATTCAAACCTTGCATTTCTTTGAACTTTCACAAGGCGATGTAGACAAGCTTCTTTTATGAGGGTTCTTCTTAGTCATTTTTTGTTATTCTAAAATGTACTTTTCTTCCAGTTGGTTGGCAAGCAAAATATGTGGAGTAATTGCTACACATAATCATATATAAGATTCCTAGGTATTTGGTTTGACTAAGGACCCTTGATTTTAATTAGTCTTACTATGCACGTTTTTTCTTTTTAATATCATCAGACAAAGAACTTCGCTTTTTAATTTTGTTTATAACCATTAGACAAAACCCTTTAACCAAATTTAATACCCATGATACATACTTTTTGTCTTTAGCAAGTACACTACCTTTTTCCCTTTCCAAAGACCTTTACATAGGGTCTTGTGCTTTCTTTTCAAATTTACCTACCATCACTTACGCCGAATAGTCATAGTTTGTGGGGAAATTTTTTTTTTTTGGTCAACAAACCGTTGGATCGTGGGGTATTAGTATTACCCAAATGGTCTTGTGCTTTTTGTCTTTCCAAAGTTATCAGACCTATCACATCCGTTGAAAGCATACAAAAAAGCTTGAAATGTGATGTTTTCTTCTCTGCATAGGTAACATGTTATATACGTTGTGATGGATATTTGTTACATTCATTTTAAATTTATTCATTTATTTAAAAGACGAATGTTTTTTTTTAATTACCATCAGACAAAGATGTATGTTTTCAATGAATATTTTTTAATTGCTATTATATAGTGTACAAAATTCACGTAATAGTGTATAAAGATACACCATCAGACAAATTATATGTATATTATAGTGAACAAAATTCGTTATAGTTGCAATAGTACTCACTATTTTTTTCCATTACAATCAGAGGATATATGTTTTTTTTTTCAAAATGATATAAAATTGTCTTAGGTCACCCTTTAAATTAAAAAGTAAAAATAAAAAAACTCTTCCCTTTTGTTAAATAATAGAAACCAATGCAAGAATCTTAATATTTTTTTTTGGTTCAAACGTAATCTTAATTTAACTTAGGGCAAGTCTAACAAACTCCCTATTTTTTCTTCATAATAGAGAACAAAATTAGTGACTCTCTATTTTTATAAACTCTCTATTTCAGTTTTACTCCAACAATACTCTCTATTCAGACTTTCTATTTTTGAATTCATCTACAAATAAAAATAAAATATTATAAATAAATTTAGACTTTCTATTTCTGAATTCACATATCACTCTAACATTCTTTGAGAGTAATTTTTTATATTTTTTGAAAGCAATGAAATAATGATTCGATAGTAATATTCTTTTGATTTTGAGCCAAAAAAAAAAAGACGAGATGTGTCAGTCTGTCAGGGATGGATCAGGAAGATCATAAAAAAAGTGAATTGTTCCATTAGACTTTGTCTTTGTTTCTATGATGAGTCCTTTGTACCGCAATGATATCATGCATTGTAGCAAGTCAAATTGGCTCGCTAATCCTAGCGAGCAATCTTTTGATTTTGGTGAGCTTTTGAATTTAGCTAACAAAGATAGCTAAATCGTTGGATCACTTTTTTTTTTGTTTGGCTCTTTATTATGGATAAAAAGCCAAAATAGCTAAATTATTGGACTTGCTTTTACACAAATGGTCCAAATTATTAGGGAACTATGGGGTATTAAGTATACCACCTTTTTCCAAAGACCTTACATGGGGCCTTGTGCCTTTTTTTTCAAATTTTACAAGTTACCTACCTTGTTCCACTAGTACATCCGTCGAATGGATTTTGGCTTTAGCAAGTACACTACACGATGTGGATATTATAAGGTGATTATATTTTTCCTTTCCAATGTTATCAGATCTATACATGGGGTATTGTGCATGTTGCTCAAATTTTAAATGTTTCAATTTAAATTTGCTAAAAAAATAAATTTAATATTCAAGTTAGCATCATAGGAAATTATTCAATTTAATTTAATATACGAGTTAGCATAATGGAATATGTCACAAATGGTCCATATTCTTTGCTCAATTTTTTTTTTATTTGGACTTAAATTATACACGGTACCACACAAGCAACTTTGATATTGTGGTTAAGATAAGTTTAAACTCAAAGCAAATTCATCTTTGGACTTACTTAAAATGGCCATTTGAGGCCAAGGGATATTCCCAACCTAGCGGGAAACAATCTCAAACTCAAGCTAAAGGTCACAGGTTCGAATCTTGCAAAAGCTAAACCTAAAATTTTAGTTTTTTAAATAGAAAAGAGAATAAAGAATTTTTCATGTCCATTTCATGTCAAGGATATCCCTAGCCTAGCGACAAACAATCTCAAACTCAAGCTAAAGCTCTTAGTTTCGAATCTTGTAAAAGCTAAACTTAAAATTTTAGTTTTCTTAACAGAAAAGAGAATAAAGAATTTTGCATGTCCATTTCATGCCAAGGGATATCCCCAGCTTAATGGCAAACAATCTCAAACCTAAACTAAAGGTCCCAAGTTCAAATCTTGCAAAAGCTAAACTTGAATTTTTTTTTTTACTTTTTAACAGAAAAGAGAATAAAGAATTTTGCATGTACATTTTATGCCAAGGGATATCCCCAGTCTGGAGGCAAATAATCTAAATTCAATCAAAAGGTCACAGTTTCAATTCTTGGACAAAGCTATTCATAAAATTTTTGTTTTTTAAACAGTAAAGCAAATAATTATATTTTCATGTCACTTTGATGCTAAGGGATATCTCTAGCCTAGTGGCAAACAAGCTTAACTCAAGCAAAAGGTCCTAAGTTCAAATCTTGCACAAGCTAAACTTAAAATTTTCGTTTTTTTTTTGTCAAAATTTTTTCAATTTTTTTAACAAGAAACAACCAAAGGATATGTGCTTATTGACAACTCATTCAAGACAATTATCTAAAACAACATTTTTTATTCTTCCATTTTTGCCCAAAGAATGGGATAAGTAAAACTACTAGCTTTTAAATTTTTTCAACTCGTGTATATGCAAAAGGGAAAGAAAATATACATCAACAATATTACTCTTCTACAAATATGAACCATAATTCTAAACATTCTTTAATGCATTAAAAAAAATATAAAATAGTATTGGATCAATCTTACTAACCTGATAAATAATCGGTATTTTTCTCTTTCCTCAACAATATTACTCTTCTACAAATATATATGTAAAATTCACATTTGTCTACCATCCATATGAGTTTTCTTTATTTATAGTAGATGCATTCATTGTGTTAGTTGTAACTTATCGTGATTTATTTATGAGATATGACATTGATTTGAGGTGACTAATTCATTAATACTTTATTTTGCCAAGTTAATAAACAAAGATTTCTTTAAAATTGAATACGATCATTTGATAAGACTTGTATCTACGTTTTAAACATGAAAGAGAATTTTGAAACATGAAAGAGAATTTTGAAACATGTTTCAACCTCTCTATTTCATATCCACCCCTCTTTGAACAAAAAAAGAACCACCTCAAAACCCATTTACAAACTCATTAGGCATCCACCCAATTCTCATCTTCTCCAATAATCGCTCAAAATCCATTTCACACTCTCCACTTTAACCTGTACCAGAGATGATTCAAGTCTAAGAAATAGGGGTTCTTTCACGCATTTCATTAAAATTGAGGCCAATATTAATAGTAGCATTTTGAGTACATCGTTATAAGACTATTTAGTGCAAAAATATCATTTGAGAATTCCAACTTCATGATTTCTCCACAAATTTGGATCCCAAGAACGGATGATTTTGTGTTCGGACAGAAGTTGAATTCATTGGTAATGGATGATTTAAAAAAATATATATATATGAATTTGAGTAGACTATTTTGCCCCTAAGAACTTAACAGAATTCTAACTTCGTTAATACCCATAGGGGAAATTGGGTAAACAAATACTTCATGGGGGTGTTTGGGAATATGGGACAAACTCATGGGGGAAATTGTCTTTATCTCGTTAATTTAGTATATATTTTAAACAAAAAAAATATTAAATAAAAAAGATATTAAAATCACACGTGAAAAATGTTTTGGATAAATAAAAGAAAAAATAGTACACGAGTAATGTAGTTATTTCGTAAATTTTTATATTTTACTTTGTGCCCAATTAGGTCATTTTATATAGATATACTATTTTTTATTCATGTCCAACTTAGTCAATTTTGTTTAGTAGGGTCATATCAAGGATAAGTTAGTATTTTTACTCAATATTATGACCCCACTTATGAAAATTGGTTCACATTTATCAACCAATTGCAGGAGTTTTAGTCAATTTTCCCTTGTGAAGAATGGTCAATTGTTTTGGCTTCCAGCTTACATATCTTTCAATTTGACCATCTTCTTTTCAACAATTGAACATCTTCTTTTCAACAGCCGTTGGAGTAACCGGTGTTGGTTTGCCTCACCCCTTTAGCTACGTATTGACCATACAGTAAGTTCACACTTTCAACAATGGTTAGTTAATATACTTCACATTGGGGAAGTACTTGGTTACTCACGTCACTATGTTATGAATCTGTTGTCCCTTACCTGTTGGTCTATATGGAAAGGCCAAAACAACTATGTCATTGAAAGGATTGAACTAAATGTTCTGATAGCTACAACTATGATACTACGTCACCTCATGCTATTATGGCTTGAGGCTCGCCATCCTTTATCATTAATATCATATATTAATCAAAAATAACTACATATGATAGTCCATAATTGATTATTCTAATCCCGGTTGAATAATCTAAGGACTATGAATAATTTTTAATGCTAATCATATTAAAGAAATACGCCAAGATATTCTAAACAACTTTTAGAATATATTTCTTCTAAGAAAAACATAAGGACACAATCATACAATATAAGACGGAGAATATGAATGTCAACTTAAAATGCCATTAATAAAACATATATTTACATCAAAATGCTCTACATAGGTCATCTAACTATACTGCATTAGGGCATATCTCTAACAAATATAATTCAGAGTTAAATCGAGTGAGATATTGCCTTTAGAAAATTGTTGCGCAATTATGTCAAACATCCGGACGAGTAATCCGGTTGACCTAGTTGACCGGATCCGGTCGACTTGATCAATGACAGTAGCTATGCGGACGACTGATTCGGTCGACTAGATTTGGATCTGGTCGATCGGATCCTTCAACGAATACATGAATTTCACTATTCTTACTTATTTTGCTATTCCACTCAACTCCAATTCTTAAACCATTTCACCACATACAAACTTCACTACAATCACCACCCCAAAACCATAACTTATCATGTTAAACATCATCAAAATGCAAATCCATCAAGGAATCATTAAGGCATACAAGTTCAAGTCTTCAACACATACTTGACAAGCTTCACCCATGGTACTTCTAGCACATGCCACAACCTAGGCTTCAATCATGCACACACCTTACATTATACACCATACAAGCTTATATGAGAAAAAACTAACAAAGAAGAACCCAACATCAAAGTCTTGAAACCCTACTTTTGAAATTTCAACTCAACACTCCAAATTCACAAGTATAAACTAGGATTCATGCTTAATAAGCTCATATAATTCATAATCATGCTTTGTATGACTTTTGTAAAGCTTTTCAAAAACCTCCCTCACCTTAGTATTGAGCAAAAGAAGCAAATAGAGCAATAAAGATCTTGATTCTAGCTAGCAAGTGCAAGAGAATGGTTGGAAATGGCATAATCCTTCTTCTTCTTCTCTTCTTAGTCTTTCTTTCTTCTTCTTTCTTTTTTTCTTCCTTTCTTCTTCTTTCTTTCTCTCTTCCTCTCTTCTTCTCTCAGTCGTGTAGTTTAGTGTGTGTGTGTGTGTGCTGCATTTTTGTGTGTATAGAGTGTAGTGTGTGTGTTTTATTAGGTAGGATATTTTGCAACTTAGCTCAATTACTAGAGTGCTCTTCAACTTGATTGCGTATTACTAGTTTGTCATTCTGGTTGTTTCCTAACTATTTAGTTACTAGTCTTAGCTCAATAATGTTCAATTAATTTTCTACGAAATTTAAAACATACAAAGGCACGTAATTAAATTTAAATGCACGTTAAACGATGTAAGTGCACGTTAAACGATGTAAATGCATATTAATTAATATAAATGCATATTAAATGATGCGAAAATATATGAAATGCTATAAAATACATATGGGTTCTATACTGGCTCGATACGGGGGCTCACACAGTGGGGCTATAGCAAACTCGGGATTGTAATCGCCCGGAGAGAAATGTTGACGCAGAGTCATTGGTGGGTCAACGGGCAGATTAACGAGTTGACCTATTGGAAGAGGTTGAAGGTTTTGAACATTTCTTTCTTTACCATCGGGATTTGGACTCTTATTCGCGGAATTTTCTCGGGCTTAGGATTAAACGAGGTGAGTTCTGTGTTCAAGGAATGATGCACGTGCATGCAAAATATTATATAGCTAAGTAACTACATAAAATATGCTAAGTATATTTGCAAGCTATTTTAACAAAGCATAATATAAACAATTTATGTGCAAGTATAATGCGGACAATATATAAATCTTATAAACTTAAATACCAAATGAAACTATAAGAAATATACTACTAATATACTTTACAAACAGTAATAAAATTAAAATAATTTAAAACAAGTATGAACAATATAGACAATAATTACAATACTTTAAACAAGTTCACAAATATTTCAAAAACTACACTAGACCGTGCTTCCCTGGCAACGACACCAAAAACTTGATGCAAACAGGTTGTGCGTTATAAATGGGTGCAAAATAACCAAGTTTTAATAACCCGCAAGTGCACGGATCTTTGTAGTGTAATGTGCTCTGAGTGCGGAATCGTATCTGTCACGACCCAACTCAACCCCACCTACGATCAGTTAAGACACAACAGAATTTCAGCAGTATAACGACAATAACACGGATACCAGGGCTCTAAACCAACCCCTTTGTAACTCATACAACCAACTTCAAAGATCAACAACAACTCCACAATCATTTCAACAACATACAACACAACCATTACCACATATTAAACAACCATCCAACAACTCATTCATAAGTTATATGCCTTCATTCCAACATCAATCCATAGGCTATATAATACATTTGCAAAATAGATTATAAACCAGTCTAGCAATCTAATCATGTTCAAAAGAAAGACTACTAAACTAGCATTTTATAAGTCCTTATCTTTAAGTAAGTTATACAATACAACATATTACAAAAGCTAAGACAAACTCATAGAAATGACTCCGGCACATAAGACTCGTCCACGTAAGACACATTCTCAGCTTCCTATGGCACGTACCCGTAATCCGGTTTAGTAACACCAGATTGTAGATAACGAATGAGAGTGAGCTTATATAAAACAAAGCCCGGTGAGGAATTCGATAGATCTTTGAAAACATTTACTTTACCACCTTAGAAATCATCCTATGAGCAACAACACACAATTAACACCGATAACAATACAAGTATGGTAACAACGGTAAACACACAATAAGGATATGAAACATTTGTTGATGAAGCTCCATACACCATTTCAATGCTCACCAATGCCTCCAAACCCAATTACATAATCCTGAGGTACCTTAACCTAGACCCACACCCCATGGTATCCCCACCCATGCGAGATAGGGATTAGCCATGATAATTGTGCCCGCAACCCAGGATGCCTCCCGAGGTGGCACAGCATTAGCACAACTCATAACAATGACTCATGACTCAATTCGAGAAGTCAACACGAGGGTTGTCCGACTCTCGACTTATAAAAACAATAACAATAACAAGTTCAATTCGAGAAGTCAACAACGAGGGTTGCCTGACTCCCGACACATAACTTTTACCTTCCGAGAGATCAACAACCAAAGTACCCGATTCCCGTATTCAGCAATCAACAATCAATTAGACAATATTTCAACAACCAATTAAACAACATTTAACAATCAACAAATATACAATTCTGAAACAATTAAGTTAGATGACAAAGTAAGCCATCCAACTCAACATGTATTTAAACAAACATTCAACCCCGATCCCAACCAACAACAATCCAATAAGCAACTACCCAAACAATCCAAGACAATATATCAACATTTTTAAGAAAGGCTATACAAACTTCTAAAAGCCATAACTTACAATCTAGAAATCCAATAACCTCCAAACCACTTTCTATCACTCAACCACACATGCATCTACATTAACCCCATCAAAACTCAAGCAAAAGCCATCCAAAACAAGCCTAACAACCCTAAAAGCTCAATGGATCATGGCTGAATTTTCACAATCTTGAAATCCAATAACCTCCAAACCACTTTCTATCACTCAACCACACATGCATCTACATTAACCCCATCAAAACTCAAGCAAAAGCCATCCAAAACAAGCCTAACAACCCTAAAAGCTCAATGGATCATGGCTGAATTTTCCGGAGTTTTGCCACGACATCCAAACCAAAAATTCGGCATTACAACATTACTACCACATATTTAACAAACTTTTAGAAGCAACAATCAATCAATTCCAACCATTACAACAACAATTATTCAACAATGAACCCAAAATCCAATTTTAATACCTGAAAATAGAAATACATGCTACTACAATTCAAAACTTATATAAATGCACATAAACAATCCTTGGCATCTACTGTGTAATAATCTAAAGACAATTAACATTTCATCGGATAAAAATTCAATTATATGAAAATGACACAAAATAGCATTTTGAGATCTAGAATTTTTCTCTCACCTTTGATCCGAAACAAAGCTAGGAATGCGTGCAATAGGTGCCCAACAAGCGGAATTCAACTCAGTTTGAAAAGCTTCGAACAAAAACTAAGTTTTCTAGGTAAAATTTGCTTTGTAAAATAAGATGAAAATCTCTCCAAAATGCTCAAGGAGCTCACGGCAATGTATGTGTGTGGGGTGGTGTTTTGTGTACTTTTTAGTGTGTGTTGATGCATATATATACTAAGTCAACAAAATCAAAAAGGTCAAAGTTGATTTTTAGTCTTTTAACTTGTATTTTTAGTCTTTTAATTGTCTTTTAGACTATTTTGCTCACATATATGCATTTAACACTTAGACTATTTTAAGTAGTATTTTTTTTTTTTTAGTTGACAACAATTTTCACAAGCATATATTTACACACTACTTGGTTAAAAACACAATTTTTACAAAAGAATGTGTAAAAACCTTTAAAATTCCTAATCTGATTTGAAATTCATTTTAATCAGACACGGGTCTATTAATATCCGAGGACTAGGTTTTAAGACGTATAAAATACACGGGTAAAAATTTTAGCGGATGTGCATTCAAAATACTATTCACAAAAATCGACGATAAAATTTTCAATGCCGTTTTTTATAAAAATTCCATGAATGCACACATAGCACGTAATAGAAATATAAATCACAGAATTAGCGCATTCTAACTCATATAACACATAAACAGGTCAAAACATACAATTCTATGCAAAGGTGAAATATGGGGTTTCACAGTATCCACATGGAAGCTTGTTAGTTAGTTAGTGAAGTAGTGTGAAAGTGTTAAAGTGGTAAAGTGACACTTTGAAAAAAGGTATTTGAGTAGCATGTGAGAACTACAATTAAACTTAAACTAAACTAAACTAAACTAAGTATTTGTTAGATACGAGGGAAAAGAATCTAGAGGGATGGATATACAATGAGGTAGTCAATATAGGCTCGGCATCCAGGTTCTCTAATTGTTTGCAAGGGTTAAGTTACAAGCATTAACCTAGTCAATTGCCTTAGTCTGATTAAAGTCCCAATTACTACGTCTGTTATAAGTGTCGTTCCATCTACGAGGGTAGAGCCATAGTATGGATCTATCCTTGTAAGCTAGTGTAAAAGGTCTGTTTTAACTAAGTAATCAACATCTCCTTACTAATCTAGAACTATGGTATAACCTATAGTCATGGAATCTAAGGTTGTCAAGCTATTGATTCACTATTAAAGCATGGATATATGGCACGAAAGTAAAGCAGTCATAACAACTATTTAAAAGCATTACGTATGAAAGACAATATTGAATTAAAGCAAGCCATGTATTGCAATTGAATTAAATAAACTGAATTTGAGACCATATATTAAAAGACCGTCATTTACAATATCCTCCTCTAGATAATAGATCTACTCAGACATAATAATAAATACAAGTAATACAAATAAGAGAGTCAAAAAAGGTTCCCCCGATATGACGACTTTGTATTTCTAATTCCAGAAATTTAAGCAGAGATCCGACACAAAATAACTATTAATTGTCTTTCATACGTAATGCTTTTAAGTAGATGTTATGATTGTTTTACTTTCGTGCCATATATCCATGCTTTATTGACTATCTCTTTGCATATCCATCACCCTAGATTCCTCTCCCTCGTATTCAACCAATACTTAGTTTAGTTTAGTTTAGTTATAGTTTCAAAACTGTCACTTTACCACTTTAACACTTTCACACTACTTCACTAACTAACTAATGAGCTTCCCTGTGGATACGATTCCGCACTCAGAGCACACTACACTACAAAGATCTATGTATTTGCGGGTTATTAAAACTTGGTTATTTTGTACCCATTTATAACGCACAACCTGTTTACATCAAATTTTTGGCCATATATTACAATTGAACTAAATAATCTGAATTCGAGACCATATATTAAAAGACCGTCATTTACAATATCCCCCCTTAGATAATAGCTCTACTCATACATAATAATAATACAATTTGTGTAAATAAGAGAGTCAAGAAAGGCTCCCCCGATATGACGACTTTGTATTTTTGATTCCAAGAATTTGAGCAGAGGTCTGACATAAAATAACTATTAGGACGGAATTTTTTCCGAATAAGAGCTACTTGGGCAGAACTTCTCCCGAATAAGAGTTTTTCTATTAAAAGCTATTCGGGTAGAACTTCACCCATATTCTACAAATACTGCTAAATTAATCTAACTAATTAATTAAAACTAAAATTCAACTAATTTAAAACTAACTAAATTAATAATTAAAATAAATTATAAATCTAAATTATATATTATTTTGGATAGGGGATAGGGGTATTAATAGGCAGAAAATCAGAAGCGCGCTCCTTGTTTCCCCTGTTGGATGCTAGACATGTGGCCTTCCGGAAGCTTGTGGAAAAATTTGGGTAGTGCACTCGAGCACGCCTGTAACACCCCAATCCCTTACGAGACCGGGAATTCTATTAATCATACTATACTCGGCCCAAATCCAAACCCGGACACAAAATTTAGGAAAAATAGACGGAGTTTTCCCCTGTTTATAGGGCAACAGTTTACTTGCACACAGAATATAAATGGACCAGTACTGTGTCCAAACATTCAAAAACTCCTCAAGGCCATCCGAGCCTCGGTTCTCAATAATTAAACACAACAAATATACATCTCTAAGTTCCAAGACTATCCTATCCTTTTCCTTTAAGCAACTACATACATGCATTGAAGTAAAACTATATTATCTTAATACATAAACTAGCTTATCATACCACTCCAATAATCTAGTTAAACTTAAATTACATTTCTTCTTACATTGATTATATACAACTCATAAAAGAAACGTCTTTACTACCCATGCCACATAATCATATTGACTCCCAAGCAAAGAGCAATCAACACAAGCACGAACATTTCATCTAGCACTACAATACCTAAAATATGGTGGTGAGGAGTGAGTATACAAAACACGTATACTCAGTGAGGGCGGAACAGATATCAAGGTAGAGAGAGAAGAAGATCGTGCAATGCAAATAAAGATAGTTATGCAGTGTAATCAATATAAACATTAAAATCAATAAAGGAACAATCAAGAAAAACATTAACATAACCAACCGAAGCTATACCACACTTTGAATGTTACGGTTCGCTCACACGAACTGTTTACCAATTCACAAGCAATACATCAATCTCGAGCTTGATGTTGACAATGATAACAATAAGCGCGCATTGTCACACCCCGACCCAACCCCACGCTAAAGGTTAAGTCCAGGCCTAACAAACGGACAAAGTCTCCTTTGTACCATGGACATTCTGAAAACCTGTTAACATACAATTTAAGCCACACAACAATAGAAATACCATTTTTAACTAAAACTTAGCTTCAAGGCCATCCAAGCCCTAAGCAATACAACCATTTAAACACATACAAGCATGCATTCACAAGACAACTTCTTTACAAAACCGCTTATCATGTCACTCCATGATAGCATTTAAACATTCTTAGAAATGAAAAACAACCATTCAACTAGTCATTCACCCCCAAGCATGCAAAGTAGCTAAAAGCATAAATAGAAGTTATTACATGCCATAGTTCCATATCTTCTACTACAATTATCTATCTTTCATCTTATAATTACACAAACATGAACGTAGCACCTAGGCTACAAAATAGAACATAAAGTAGAACAAGCAAGTTCTTCACTTATCAATAAGAACGTAATCCACCTAAAGCAACTAGACACAACAACTAAGGCAACAGATCAGTCTGAACCTCCTGTTCTTCACCCTCAACCAAATCTAGTTGGGGATCAACCACAGCGTCTCCTAAAACATGTTAGCAAGGTATTAGCAACCACTATTGCCTAGTGAGGGATAAAGGCCAACCGGGACGTGCAATGCAACAGATAAAGCATTTAAGCAATGGAAGTAGTTTAAAAGCAATAGTAATGGCAAATAACCATATGTTTAAAAGGATACGCACTTAACCCCAACACTCCAGAATTCTCTTATCTTTGATCACGAACCACTAGCCACGAACCACGATCGATGTGCCGGCATAATCCCCAATCATTCCTGTCACGCCCCAACTCGACCCCTTCTATAATCAGTTAGGACGCAATGGAATTTCGGCAGTATAACGACAGCAAATAGGATACCGAGGCTCTAAACCAACCTCATTGGAACATCATATATCAAACTCCATAAACCATACAACAAACAACTTCTCTATAAAATAACAACTTACATCATAACCATATTATACAATAATCATTCCTCGTTATACGCCTCCATTCCAACATAATACATGAACCTTAATATACATTGCAAAAATATATTGATACCAACCTAGCAACCTAAATATAGATAAAAGAAAGACTACTAAGATAGCATCAACTAATTCATTATCTTCTCAACATCTTTTACATCATGAACTACAAAGCATATAAAAGTCTACTAAGTTAATATACAAGATAGTAAAACAATACAACATCAAGGATAAGACTCCGGAACATAAGACTCATCCACGTAAGGCACGTTTTCCTCTTCAGGAGGAACGTACCCGTAATCCTGCTCAAGTACACCTGTAAGCATGCAATAATAGAGAGTGAACTTATATAAAATAAGCCCAGTGAGGATCCAATAGATTTCTAACAGTATTCACTATACTCCTTGGAAAATGATCCTTTGAGCAAGTAAACACACAATAACATCAATAATACTATCATCACATAAACTATAATGACCATTCAATAAAGGATACACTAGTTGGTGTAGCTCCAAACGCCATCACGATCATAACAGCCTTCTTGTGACTCCCATAAACTCACGTACCCGAGGTACCCTAATAACCTCTCCCCCCATGACACCTCTGTTATGCGAGCTGGAAGTAGTCTCTAGTAGTCATGCCGTTATCAACCTAACAGTCTGATGCTGCCCGAGAGGTGGCACACACATACCAAAGACTCAGCAATAATAATAAACATCAATCATTCACAGGAGGACAACCTTTTCTGTTGACTATCTCCCAGTTCATCAATCATCAATCAATAATCAATCAATAATCATATTATCATCATAATAACATCAATAATCAATTTAACAACAAATAACTAAGTTAGATGACAAAGTAGGCCATCCAACCGAACATGCATTAAACACACAATCAAACCCTAGTTTACCCATCATCAACTCACAATTCAATCACTCAAACCACACCAAATCAACTAAAGGCATAACTTAACATTTTAAAGAAAGACAACCTAAGTTCAAATATTCATATCTTACATTCTACTAATCCAAACAACTCCAAACCAGTTTCTATCACTCACCCATTCAATCAACTATATTAGCCCCCTCGGAAACCAACCAAGACACATCCAAATCATGCCCAATAACCCTAAAACCCTAGTGTGTCATGGCTGAAATTTCCGGACTTTAGCACCGACCTCGCAATCAAAAATTTGGCATTACAACGGTGCTACCACGTAATTATCAAACTTTTAGAAATCGACGGCAATCGATTTCAACCAATACAACTCAAAATATTCAACATTTAACAAATTAATCAACTTTAAATACCCAAAAATAAATAAATAAGCTACAACAGTTCAAATTCAAAAGAATACATATAAATGACCCCTAGCATGCATGGATCAATAATCTAACTTCAAATTAACATTCTAATGGTTCAATAATTATTTTTACGCATAAACACAAAATATGAGTTTTGAGATCTAGAATTTTTCTCTCACCTTTGATGCGAAATAAGCCTAGAAATGCATGCAATGCGTGCCCAACAAGCGGAATCCAACTCGGCACGAAGTTCTACGGACAAAAACTAGCTTTTTCTTTGAAATTTTGCTTTGAAAACTTGAAGAAAACCTTGGCTTATTCTCCCATGAAACTCTCGGCCATCTAGGTATTTTTGAGTGTGTTTTTGTGCTATTGTAATGTGTGTTGGTGATATATGCATAAAGGTCAACATTTTAAATAAAGTCAAAGTTGAGTAAACTTAGTATTTTTGTGTTTTCTTGTCTTTTAAATGCATTTTAGCTATCTCTTTACTCAAAACAAATATGCAACACCTAAGATAGCTCAAGTAGGTTATTTTTAGGTGACAAGAAGTTTTACAATCAAATAATTTCACCCGAGTCAGCTTAAAACTCGATTTTCGCAAAAGTCGGTGTAAAAACCCTAATAAATTCCTAAGCCGATTTAAAAACCGTTTTAATCAAACACAGGTCTATTAAAGTCTGAGGACTAGGTCTAGAAGGGTTAAAAAGACCATTTTTAAAATTTTAGTGGACGTGTTTCAAAAATACTATTCACTAAAAGTCGACAATAAAATTTCTGACTTCGTTTTTTATAAAAATTTCATGAATTCACATTTAGCATGTTCTAGGAGTATTAATATCAAAATTACCACATTCTAAGTCATATAGCACATAAACAGGTCAATTCATGCAAAACGAGAATAAACACGTAAAACGAGATAGGATAGAAAAGTGGGGTTTCACAATTCCAGTGGGTGTACTCCGGATGTACCCCGATAATCCTATGACCTAACACCCCCTGGCAATCTCTGGACTAGGCGAGTGAGGGAATAGGGCACAGAGATCGAATATCCACTAGCAAGCCCGCCGTCGCCCAGTTGATATTCAATACAACCGTCCCTGACACTATGGTTGTGCAACCACTATGCAATGCACTTATCAATGGCAACACGATAACAGTAATGGAAGCAATAACACATAGGAGGATCAACAAAGTAGGTTGACCTCGGAACAGTTAGAATAGAAGCATTAACATATAAGCGATTAAGCAGATTACAAAGGACATCTACAACATTCACATGAAACTATACCAAAAGCTCCAGAACATCTTGAAAACACATTTAAACACTCAAGGAATCATGACAAGGTCTTAGAAGTGTGAGACAATCGAATTTGTACTTAAACCCTTTTGTAACTCAACCCATTTCCTTCCAAACTCAAGCTATTGTTCTAGATTGGCAAGCGGCCTAATCCATACTTTCAATTAACCTATTAAGCACCCTTAGGACCCTCGAAGTCACGCAATTACCCGCATTTAGTCCGAAAGCCCCAATTTTTCCCTTTTGACTTTGTACTACACGTACCTCACCCGAGACTCAAACGGAAGCTAGCAAAGCATAATTAGAGTCTACTTAGCCTAGGAATACCAAAAGTGAAAGTCAATTTTACCCGGATTTGCGATAACCCCGAAACCCATTTCTAAAAGTCGACTATTTCATGCTTTTGTTAGGTTACGAGCAATTAAACCCTACGAGGCCTTCACACTACCTTCATTAGCACCTAAAGCATCTATTAGAACCATTAATTCAAGCTATAAGGTCCGATTTCACAAAACCCTAGTTTTTCTATCACTATTCATGCCATATATTCAACAAGCAATTTTAACCATTTAAACTACGAAACAATAGTATAAATAAGGTCTCTACTACTTATATACAGCATACATAAGCATATTTAAGCATTGCATAAGCATTTGATAGCAAATCGAAGAATTCAAGAAAGTTGTCATATTTTCAAATGCAAAAAAATGTATGAATCCCTCACCTAAAGAGCGTAGGAGTTCGACAAAGGCTAGTAGACACCCTAAACTACTTGTACCTAGCTTGGCTTGGCTTGGATTGAAGAATTGAAGAGCAAAATATCTCCCTCTTGGCTGCTAAGGCTGTTCAGCCTTGCTATAGTGATTTCAGCTTTTTTTTTGTTTTTGCTATGTTATGAGCTCAATGTTATTTATGTTGAGTAGGCTAAGGGTGGGATCAAGTTGGGTGCTTAAATGATCTATTAAAATGAGCCTAGTTAGCTTAAAAACGAGTCTATTGCGCATAATTTAAGTTAGCTAACTAAATATAATGTTCATACGTAACATTATTCACTAGATTGGTAAAGCATTTTCTAAATAGGCGCTCCTAGCACACTCAGCTCAAATGCATATTTTTCTCATTCCTAAAACAATTATTATGATTTATGAAAAATGCTAATTCATGGTAATCATGCAATTGAAAAATGGAATGAATAGTAACCAAAGAAGACAACAAGTAAAGCACAGAAGAAATATGCAATTAGTAGATGCCATAGTAAACTAGAAGTATAGCTAAGATCTCGGCGTCACACCCTATCCCCCTTAAACTAATTGCGCCCACGCAATTCTTACATGATTTGGCAAATAACTCTGGATATCTCTCTCGCATCTCCTCCTCTCTCTCCCATGTAACATCCTCTATCCTGTGATGATCCCAGAGAACCTTAACCATCAGAATGCTTTTAGTTCTCAGCTCCTGAACTTTCTGATCTACAATCCGAAGAGGTTTCTCTGAATAAGTCAATGTCTCATTGATCTCTAACGGCTCTGGCTCAAGAATATGAGAAGGATCTGGCTGATACTTTCGAAGCATAGATACATGGAAGACATCATGAATTCTGCCCAAACTAAGAGGTAAAGCTAGTCTGTATGCTAATGCACCAACTCTCTCAGTGATTTCAAACGGTCCAACATACCTCGGGCTGAGTTTACCTCTTTTACCATGCTGAATCAAAACTTTTCGAGGGGAGATTTTTAGAAATACCCGATCACCCACGGCAAACTCCAAATCTCGATGACACCTATCTGCGTAACTCTTCTGTCAACTCTGAGCTGTAAGCATTCTCTTTTTGATAAGCTGCACATGATCAATCATTCTGTTCATCTCAGGCAAAAGTGTAGGATCGACCATCTTCATCTCACCAACCTCATCCCAATAGAGAGGAGACCTGTATTTACGCCCATAAAGTGCCTCATATGGTGTCATACCAATGGTAGCTTGATAACTATTGTTATAGGTGAACTTTGCGAGTGGCAAATATTTCTCCTAACTCTTACCGAAGTCCAGAATACAAGCTCGTAACATATCCTCGAGGATTAAGATAGTTCTCTTAGATTGACCATCCGTCTGAGGATGATAAGCAGTACTGAAGCTTAAAGTCGTGCCTAAAGCTTTCTGAATTTTCTGCCAGAACTGAGATGTGAACCTGGGATCTCTGTCTGACACAATACTCTTTAGAATCCCATGAAGTCTGATAATATTCTCAACATATAATTTCGCTAAATTATCAAGAGAATCAGTCTTCTTTTTAGCAATAAAGTGGGAAGTCTTGGTCAATCTATCAACAACAACCCAAACTGAGTCATTACCCCTCGAAGACCTTGGCAAATCTGAGACGAAATCCATAGTAATATGATCCCACTTCCATTCGGGTATAGCCAAAGGCTGTAATAACCCTGCAGGTCTCTGATGCTCCGCTTTGACTTTCTGATATATAAGACATCTAGTAACATAGTTGGCAATCTTTCTCTTCATGTTGTTCCACCATAAGTTCTGTTTCAGATCCTTGTACACTTTGTACTACCTGGATGGATAGTATATTTAAAGCTGTGTGCCTCAGCAAGAATATCTTTCTTCAAAGTAGGCTCACTCGGAATGCAGATTCTACCTTTAAACTTAAGAATGCCATCATCATGGAGTTTGAAATTTGACTCTCCCCTTTTAGACTTCTCTACGATTTTCAACAAAGGAGGATCAGTCTGTTGAGCTTCTTGAATCCTAGATAATAATAAGGATTGAATCTGCAAACTTGCGAATTGAATACCATAATCTGAAGTTTTAGGCTTCCATAAGCATAGCTTTTCTATGAATTCCCAATTCTTGATGATCAAGCTAGCAACAGTAGCCTTTCGGCTCAAAGCATCAGCAACAATGTTGGCCTTGTCTGGAAGATAATTAATAGTACAGTTGTAGTCCTCAAGTAATTCCAGCCAATGCCTCTGCCTTATGTTCAACTATTTCTGTGAAAATAGATATTTCAGGCTCTTATGATCTGTAAAGATTTCAAATTTGTTGCCCCAAAGATAATGACGCCATTTCTTTAATGCAAGAATAATAGCTGCGAGCTCAAGATCGTGCATTGGATAGTTGAGTTCATAAGGTTTCAGTTTCATGGAAGCATAAACAATAACCTTTCCATTCTACATCAAAACACAGCCAAGACCTTCCTTAGAAGCATCACTATATATCACCAGATTATCATAACCCTCAGGCAAAGCAAGAATAGGAGTTGTGGTCAATCTCTTTTTCAATTCCTAGAAGCTGGCCTCGCACTTAACATTCCAGTCAAACACTGACTTCTTCTGAGTGAGTTGAGTCAAAGGCCCTGCAATTTTAGAGAAATCCTTGACAAATCTCCGACAATATCCAGCTAAGTCAAGGAAACTACGGATCTCAGTAACGGTTTCAGGCCATTTCCAAGCTAATACAACTTCAATCTTCGCTAGATCAACAAAAATACCATCCCGTGAGATAATATAACCAAGAAAAGCAACTTGTTTTAGCCAGAATTCATATTTGCTGAACTTTACAAATAATTGATGCTCTTGAAGTGTCTGCATCACAATCCTGAGATGTTGTTCATGCTCCGCCTCATATTTAGAATATACAAGAATATCATTAATAAAAATAACCACAAATTGGTCTAGATAAGGACGGAATACCCTCTGCATTAAATCCATGAATGCGGCAGGAGCATTAGTCAAACCAAATGGCAAAACAACAAACTCATAATGACCATAGCGAGTTCTGAAAGCGGTTTTAGGTACATCATCCTTCTTAATCCTCAACTGATAATAACCCTGCCTCAGATCGAATTTAGAAAATACCCTGGCGCCTTGCAACTAATCAAATAACTCCTCAATTAAAGGCAAAGAATATTGTTCTTAACAGTTACCTGATTGAGACCCCGATAATCGATGCATAAGTGAAGAGATCCGTCTTTCTTCTTAACAAATAGAACCGGTGCACCCTAAGGTGAAGAGCTTGGTTGAATGAATCCCTTCTCAAGTAAACCCTGCAACTGAACTTTCAATTCTTGCAATTTGGGTGGAGCCATTCTATACGGAGTTCTAGAGATAGATGTTGTCCCCAGTATCAAGTCAATCATGAACTCTATCTCTCTATCGAGTAGTAAACCAGGCAATTCTTCCAGAAAAACCCCCGAAAACTCTCTCACAATAGGTACATCATTCAGTTTTAGCTTATCCGTAGGTTGATTAATCAAATAGGCCAAATAAGTATTACAACCTTACTCAGCATTTTGGTCGCCTTAAGAGAAGAAATTATACAAGTTGTCATGCCTCAACTCGACCCCTCCTAAAATCGTCGAGACGCAATGAAAATTTGGCAGTATAACGACTGTAACTTGGATACCGAGGCTCTAAACCAACCTCTTTTATAACTCATACAACCAACTTCACAATCAAATTGACATCATACAACACAACCATAATATATATTAAACACTCTTTTACCATTTCATCCATAGTTATACGCCTCCGTTCCAACAACATACATTTTCAAAAATAAATTATAACCAATCTAGTAGCCTAATCATTTTCCAAAACAAGACTACTAAACTAGCAACATTTAATCTATTATCTTTACAACATCTTATACATGATAACTTCTAAGTAAATACAAACCAACTAGTTTTAATATACAAGATAACAAAAGAGTACAACATCAGATATCAAGGACAAGACTGTCACGCCCCAACTCGACCCCATCTACCATCAGTCAAGACGCAACGGAATTTCAGCAGTATAATGACAGTAATTAAGACACCGAGGCTCTAAACCAACCTCTTATCAATATTATACAACTAACTTCACAAACCATTCAACAATCAACTCCTCAATTAAATTAACAACATACAACATAACCATATTATACAATAATCATTCTTTCAACAACTCGATCATAGTTATACGCCTCCGTTCCAAACTTAGTACATAGGCTAAACATACATTTCAAAATAGATTATAAACCAACTTAGTAATCTAAACATAATCAAAAGAAAGACTACTAAACCATCATACATAAGTCTTTAAGTTAAAGTAGGCTTATAATACATCATAATACATCAACTACAAACAATCTCATGGCAATGACTCCTGCACATAAGACTCATCCACGAAAGGCACATTTTCCTCTTCAAGAGGCACATACCTGTAGTCTTGCTCAACAACACCTGTAAGCATGCAATAATTGAGAGTGAACTTATATAAAACAAGCCCAGTGAGGATCCGATAGATCTCTAATAGTATTTACTATACTCCTTAGAAATGATCCTTTGAGCAGTAAACACACTAATAAAGATCAATAATAATATAAACACATAACTATAATGACCAATCAATAAAGAATACTCTATTTGGTGTAGCTCCAAACGCCATCACAATCTCAACCAACTTCTTATCACCCCCCATGACACACACACCGGAGGTACCTCACTAGCCCTGCCCTCCATGGCATCTCCGCCCATGCGAGATGAGGGTAGCCTCTGGTAGCCATGCCATTTTCAACCCGACGGTCCGATACCGCCCGAGATATGGCACATGCATACCAAGACTCAGCAATAAAAATAAACAATCAATCACAAGAGGACAACCTTTTCCGTTGACTATCTCCCGGTTCATCAATAATCAATATTCAATAATCAATATTCAATAATGCATCAATCAATTAATAATATTAAAACAATACAACATCCATTAATCAATTAACAGTTAAACAACTAAGTTAGATGACAAAGTAGGCCACCCAACTTAACATGCATTAGACACACAACCAAACCCTAATATACCCATCAACAACTCACAATTCAATCACTCAAACACCACTCGATCATCTAAAGGCATAAAACAACATTTTAAAGAAAGATAACCTAAACTTCAAATAATCATAACTTACATTCTACTAATCCAAATAACTCCAAACCAATTCCTATCACTCACTCACTCAACCAACTACATTAGCCCCCTCGGAAACCAACGAAAATACATTGAAATCAAGCCCAACAGCCCTAAAATCTCAATGCACCTAGGCTGAAATTTCTGGATTTTCACACCAACATCTCAATCAAAATTTCGGCATTACAACAGCGCTACTCCATATTTTACAAACTTTTACAAATCGACGACAATCGATTCCAACCACTACAACTCAAAATAATCACCAAATAGCTAATAACTCAACTTTTAATACGCGAAAATAAAAAATTCTTGCTACAACAGTTCAAATCTTATATAAACGCATATAAACGATCCTTAGCATGCACTGAGCAATAATATAACCTCAATTCAACTTTCTAACGGTTCAAAATGCAATTATATGCAAAAACATAAAAGATGACAATTGAGATCTAGAATTTTTCTCTCACTTTCAATCCAAAACAAGCCTAGATATGCGTGCTATGCGTGCCCAACAAGAGGAATCCAACTCGGTACAAAAAACTACGGACAAAAACTAGCATTTTCTATGAAATTTTGCTTTGAAAACCTTGAAAATCAACTTCTCTTTTCTCCATTGAAGCTCTCGGCCAAGTGTGTGAGTTTGAATATGTTTTTGTGTTGTTTCATTGTGTGTTGATGCATATTAAGTAATGGTCAAACAAAAAAATGCAAAGTCAAAGTAGTTTTATTTAGTCTTTTAATTATTTCTAGTCTTTTAATTCATTTCTTGACTATTTCTTGCTCAATTAATAAATTGACAACTAAATTAATTTTAGACAATATATTTTAGGTGACAAAAAGTGTTACACTAAAATAGTTTCACCCGAGTCAGCTTAAAACTCGTTTTCTTGCAAAAGAAAGTGTAAAAACCTTTAAAATTTCAAAACTGATTCCAAATCTGTTTTAATCAAACACGGGTCTATTAATACCCGAGGACTAGGTTTTAAAACATTTTAAATACCCCTATAAAAATTTTAGCGGACAGGTGCTCAAAATATTATTCACTAAAACCGGCGATAAAATTTCTGATTCCGTTTTTGGTGAAAATTTCATGAATGCACACTTAGCATGTATTAGGAGTATTAATCACATATTTAACACATTCTAAGTCATATTGTACATAAATAGGTCAATTCACGCAAAACGAAGTAAAACACGCAAATCGAGATAAGATAGAAAAGTGGGGTTTCACATTCTCCCCCCCCTTAAAGAAATTTTGTCCTCGAAATTCTTACTTGCTGAATGGAAAAGATCTGGATACGGCTGCTGCATCTAATCTTGCCTCTTCCAAGTAGCCTCCTCAATACCGTGATACTTCCACAACACCTTAACCATCGAAATCTTCTTCGACCTCAACTTTCGTTCCATCTGATCAAGAATACGAATCAGTCGCTCATCATAAGTTAGATTCTCACGAAGCTATAACGGCTCTGGCTCTAGAATATGAGAAGGATCCGGATTATACTTCCGCAAATTTGACACGTGAAAGACATCGTGGATATTAGAGAAATTCTCCAGTAAAGCCAACCGATATACCAACTTGTCAACTCTGCCGGTAATCTCAAATGGCCCTATAAACCTCGGACTCAACTTACCACCTTTACCATAACGAGCAAACCCCTTACGAGGAGACAATCTCAAGAAAACCCAATCCCCGACTGCAAACTCCAAGTCCTGACGACGCTTATCAGCATCACTCTTGAATCTAC
This sequence comes from Ehretia macrophylla, assembly GCA_037974665.1. Taxonomy (NCBI): domain Eukaryota; kingdom Viridiplantae; phylum Streptophyta; class Magnoliopsida; order Boraginales; family Ehretiaceae; genus Ehretia; species Ehretia macrophylla. The sequence continues at coordinate 53,163,837 of CM075781.1, forward strand.
TCTGCGCCATAAGCATTCTCTGCCTGATCAACTGAACATTCACAATCTTCTCTAGAAGCTCTGGCATAATTGTCGGATCAGTAGTCTTCATCTCCCTTACTTCATCCCAATACAAAGGTGAACGACACTTACGGCTATAAAGAGCTGCAAAATGTGTCATCCCAATAGTAGCTTGATAACTATTATTATAGGCAAACTCAGCAAATGGTAGATGTTTCTCCCAGTTCTTCCCAAAGTCCATAACACAAGCCCTGAGCATATCTTCCAGAATCTGAATAGTCCTATCGGACTGACCGTCGGTCTGTGGATGATACATTGCACTGAAGTTAAGCTGAGTACCCAAAGTCTCCTGAAGTTTCTCCCACAAGCGAGAAGTAAATCGAGAATCTCGATCTGAGACAATACTAGATGGAATTCTGTGAAGTCTAACAATCTGATCCAAATAAAGATCCTTCAACTTTGCAACTTCATCTCCCATCCTCATCGAAATAAAGTGAGTTGTCTTCGTCAAACGATCCACGACAACCTAAACTGCATCATTATCTCTCGGTGTTCTAGGCAAACCAGTAACGAAGTCCATCGAAATATGCTCTCATTTCTATTCTCGTATAGCCAACGGCTGAAGCAAACCTGCAGGTCATTGATGCTTAACTTTTACTCGCTGACAAGTCAAACATCTAGATACGAATTGAGCAACTTCCCTCTTCATATTATTACACCAATAATGTTGCTTCAAGTCCCGATACATCTTGTTTCCACTAGGATGAATGGTGTACTTAGAATTATGAGCCTTCTCCAGAATACCTCGCCTCAAGCCCGGTTCATCGGGAACACAAACCCTATTCTGAAACTGAAGAATACCATCCTTGTGTACTTTGAAGTCAGACTGATTATCCGTGATCTGATCCTTGTTCTTCTGAAGTTTAACATCAAGTTGCTGAGCTTCTCTGATCTAAGACAGCAATAAAGGCTGAATATGGAGATGTGAACACATCACCCCAACCTGAGTCAACTCCGGTCTCCAATAACTTCCCACTTCTTGACAGCCAAACAAGAAACACTCGCCTTACGGCTAAGAGCGTTTGCCACAACATTTGCCTTCCTATACAGATAACTGATAGAACAATTATAATCTCCAAGAAGTTCCATCCACCTCCGCTGACGCATATTCAACTCCTTCTATGAGAATAAATACTTAAGACTCTTATGATCAGTGAAAATCTCGAACTTACTGCCTCACAGATAATGACGCCACTTTTTCAGTGCGAAAACAACAGCTGCCAACTCAAGATCATGAGTCAGAAATTCACCTCATATGGTTTCAACTTCCTAGAAGCATAGGCAATAACTCGGCCATTCTGCATAAGTACACATCCCAAGCCCTCCTTGGATGCATCATTGTAGATGACCATATTATCGGTCCCCTCTGGTAAAGCAAGTACTGGAGCAGTAGTCAATCTCTTTTTCAACTCCTGAAACCTACTCTCACATTTCTCATCCCAAACAAAGCTAGTCTGTTTCTGAGTTAACTTAGAAAGTGGCCCGGCAATCTTAGAAAAGTCCTTGACAAATCTACGGTAATAACCCGCCAAGCCAAGAAAGCTACGAACCTCCGAAACATTCTCCCGCTATTTCCAAGACATCACCGTTTCAATCTTAGTGGGATCTACAGATATACCGCTCTATGTGATAACATGTCCAAGAAAAGATATGCGTTGTAGCCAAAATTCACATTTGCTGAACTTTGCAAACAACTGATGCTCTTGCAGCTTCTGTAAGACAAGTCGTAGATGTTGCTCGTGCTCCGATTCAGACTTGGAATAAACCAAGATATCATCAATAAAGATCACCACGAACTGGTCCAAGTACGGCTGAAAAACCCGATACATAAGATCCATAAATGCTGTCGGTGCATTAGTTAATCCAAAGGGCATAACTACAAACTCTAATACCCGTACCGAGTCCTGAAGGCAGACTTCAGAACATCCTCCATGCGAATCCGAAGCTGATAATACCCCTGCCTCAAGTCAAACTTAGAGTAGACTTTGGCTCCCTGAAGTTGATCAAACAACTCATCAATCAATGGCAAATGATACTTGTTCTTGATGGTCACTTGAATCAAACCACGATAGTCAATGCATAATCTCAAGGCACCATATTTCTTCTTCACAAATAAAACAGGTGTTCCCCACGGTGAAGAACTCTGCTGAATGAAACTCTTCTCTATTAACTCCTGCAACTGAGTTTTCAGCTCCTTCAACTCAGTTAGTGCCATCCGGTACGCTGATTTAGAAATAGATTGAGTACCGGGAATAAGATTGACCACAAACTCCGCATCTCTCTCTGGCGGCAACCCTGGCAACTCCTCGGGAAATACATTGGGATATTCCCAAATAATAGGTACTTCCTCCAGCTGTAGCTTATCAGATGGCTTGTTGATCAAATAAGCTAGATAACCCAAACACCCCTTACTCACCAACTTAACGGCTTTAGTTGCTGAGATAATAAAACTCGTCTTAGCACCCCGGTTCCCTGCTACCTCTACCACTGGCTGATCTGGCAACCGAAACCGTACTACATTCGTTTTACAGTTTAACTGGGCATCATACTTAGAAAGCCAATCCATACCCAAGATAACATCGTACCCCCGGATAGGAAATAAGATAAGGTCCAAAGGAAAATTATACCCCTTAACATGTATTTTACAATCCTTACATATTAAGCTAGTCACATACTTATCAGTCAAAGAGGTACTAATCTCAACCACATAAAGCATTCTTTTAGGTTGCACATTAACACATTGCACACAAGCAGGAGTAATGAAAGAATGCATAGTACCAGAATCAATCAACACTTTAACAAGTTGATCAAGTATAAGGAAGTTACCTTCCACCACTGCAATCTCCTCAGGCATCTCTTCCAAATCAACAGCATAGGCCCTAGCCTGAACCTGCTGCTGCTAAGGTGCACCACCAGTAGGTCGACCCTGATAACCCTAGGTCGCTGCCCGACCCTCAGTTCCTCGATATCTATAGCAATCTCTCACCCTATGTTGATTGCTGCCGCAACCCAAACACGTTCCTGCCTTCGCTCTGCAGTCGGCCTCCACATGGCCCTGACGCTTGCAATAATTACACTGCGGTGATGAAACACTGCCACTGCCCCTAGAAGAACCAGAACCCGAGAAAGCAGTTGTACCAGCCTGCTGCTGAGGCCTCACAACACTAGGCCTAAATGGACCCTGAGACTGGGTCGGCCTAAACTGCGGCTGAGCCTGATAAGACCCCTGCTAAAACTGAGGCCGATAGTAGCCCAAGAACTCCTTCAGTGTACCACGCCCGTGGTATCCACCCTGTACATTCAATAACTGTGCCTGCAAAGTCCGAGCTTGGGCAGCCAGCCCTACTAGCAACTGTGTCTGACCGGCCATAACCTCTGCAATCCTATCCATGGTTGATTCAAAACGATCATCACTCCTTTCTCAGCCCGGTGCCACATTACCCGGAACCTCGTCAACTGCTTCGGGCCTACCTCTCGTTCTCGGTCTACAAGTCATTCTACTAATCAAAGAGTTAGCACAGGTTATAGCACGTAAACAGGCTATAGACAATTATTAGCAAATAAACAACAATTCACATAAATACATAAATCACTTAAGTATCAATCACATAAACAAATTGATTACATAATCACATAAGCACTAAATCACATAATCATTTAATCATATTAATACATAGTTCACTTTTCTTTCATTTCATTCATACTTTCAAGCTAAAACCATTACCCGCATTCCGAGAATACCCTGACTGACAACTAACATGTGCTCTGATACCACTTAAATGTCATACCCCAACTCGACCCCATCTACCATCAATCAGGATGCAACGGAATTTCAGCAGTATAACGACAGTAATTAAGACACCGAGACTCTAAACCAACCTCTTATCAATATTATACAACTAACTTCACAAACCATTCAACAATCAACTCCTCAATTAAATTAACAACATACAACATAACCATATTATACAATAATCATTCTTTCAACAACCCGATCATAGTTATACGCCTCCGTTCCAAACTTAGTACATTGGCTAAACATACATTTCAAAATAGATTATAAACCAACTTAGTAATCTAAACATGATCAAAAGAAAGACTACTAAACCATCATACATAAGTCTTTAAGTTAAAATAGGTTTATAATACATCATAATACATCAACTACAAACAATCTCATAACAATGACTCCTGCACATAAGACTCATCCACGAAAGGCACATTTTCCTCTTCAAGAGGCACGTACCCGTAGTCTTGCTCAACAACACCTGTAACCATGCAATAATTGAGAGTGAGCTTATATAAAACAAGCCCAGTGAGGATCCAATAGATCTCTAATAATATTTACTATACTCCTTGGAAATGATCCTTTGAGTAGTAAATACACTAATAAACATCAATAACAATATAAACACATAACTATAATGACCAATCAATAAAGGATACTCTATTTGGTGTAGCTTCAAACGTCATCACGATCTCAACCAACTTCTTATCACCCCCATGACACACACACCCGAGGTACCTCACTAGCCCTGCCCTCGATGGCATCTCCGCCCATGCGAGATGAGGGTAGCCTCTAGTAGCCATGTTGTTTTCAACCCGACGGTCCGATACCGCCCGAGATGTGTCACACGCATACCAAGACTCAGCAATAAAAATAAACAATCAATCACAAGAGGACAACTTTTTCCGTTGACTATCTCTTGGTTCATCAATAATCAATATCCAATAATCAATATTCAATAATGCATCAATCAATTAATAACATTAAAACAACACAACATCCATTAATCAATTAACAGTTAAACAACTAAGTTAGATGACAAAGTAAGCCACCCAACTTAACATGCATTAGACACACAACCAAACCCTAATATAACCATCAACAACTCACAATTCAATCACTCAAACACCACCCGATCATCTAAAGGCATAAAACAACATTTTAAAGAAAGATAACATAAACTTCAAATAATCATAACTTATATTCTACTAATCCAAACAACTCCAAACCAATTCCTATCACTCACTCACTCAACCAACTACATTAGCCCCCTCAAAAACCAACCAAAATACATCCGAATCAAGCCCAACAGCCCTAAAACCTCAATGCACCTAGGCTGAAATTTCCGGATTTACGCACCAACATCTCAATCAAAATTTCGGCATTACAACGGTGCTACCCCGTATTTTACAAACTTTTACAAATCGACGGCAATCGATTCCAACCACTACAACTCAAAATAATCACCAAATAGCTAATAACTCAACTTTTAATACGCAAAAATAAAAAATTCTTGCTACAACAGTTCAAATCTTATATAAACGATCCTTAGCATGCACTGAGCAATAATATAACCTCAATTAAACTTTCTAACGGTTTAAAATGCAATTATATGCAAAAACATAAAAGATGACAATTGAGATCTAGAATTTTTCTCTCACCTTCGATCCGAAACAAGCCTAGATATGTGGGTTATGCGTGCCCAACAAGCAGAATCCAACTCGGTACGAAAAACTACGAACAAAAACTAGCCTTTTCTATGAAATTTTGCTTTGAAAACCTTGAAAATCTATTTCTTTTTTCTCCCTTGAAGCTCTCGGCCAAGTGTGTGAGTTTGAGTGTGTTTTTGTATTGTTTCGTTGTGTGTTGATGCATATTAAGTAATGGTCAAACAAAAAAATGCAAAGTCAAAGTAGTTTTATTTAGTCTTTTAATTATTTCTAGTCTTTTATTTCATTTATTGACTATTTCTTGCTCAACTAATAAATTGACAACTAAATTAATTCTAGACAATATATTTTAGGTGACAAAGAGTGTTACATTAAAATAGTTTCACCCGAGTCGGCTTAAAACTCGTTTTCTTGCAAAAGAAAGTGTAAAAACCTTTAAAATTTTAAAACCGATTCCAAATCCGTTTTAATCAAACACAGGTCTATTAATACCCGAGGACTAGGTTTTAAAACGTTTAAAACACCCCTGTAAAACTTTTAGCGGACAGATGCTCAAAATACTATTCACTAAAATCGACGATAAAATTTTTGATTTCGTTTTTTATGAAAATTTTATGAATGCACACTTAGTATGTGTTAGGAGTATTAATCACATATTTAACATATTCTAAGTCATATAGCACATAAACAGGTCAATTCATGCAAAATGAGGTAAAACACGCAAATCAAGATAAGATAAAAAAGTGGAGTTTCACAAAGACTCTGGCACATAGGAATCGTCCACATATGGCACATTATCCTCTTTTGGAGGCACGTACTCATAATCTGGATCGGTAACACCTGTATGCATGCAATAATTGAGAGTGAGCTTATATAAAACAAGCCCAAAGAGGATTCGATAGATCTCTAATAGTATTTACTATACTCCTTGAAAATCATCATTTGAGCAGTAAACACATAATAATCATCAATAATAATATAAGCACATTAACTATAATAACCAATCAATAAAGGATACTCTAGTTGGTGTAGCTCCAAACGCCATCACGATCTCAACCATTCTTCTTGTAACTCCCCATTACTCACGCACCCGAGGTACCTCTCTAGCCCCTCCCTCCATGGCACCTCTGCCCATGCGAGCTGGTGGTAGCCTATGATAGTCATGTTGTTTTCAACCCGACAGTCCAACGCTGCCCGAAAGGTGGCACACACATATCAAGACTCATGACAATAATAATAAACATTCGAAACTCAGGAGGACAACCTTTCACGTTGACTATTTCCCAGCTTATCAATAATCAATTATCACAGGAGGACAACAAAGTAGGTTGCCTATCTCCCAGTTCATCAATAATCATCATTTCAACAACATATCATCAAATAAACAATTAACAACTCAACAACTAAGCTAGATGACAAAGTAGGCCATCCAACTTAACATGCAATAACCACACATTCAAACCCTAGTCTAACCATCAACAACTCACAATTCAATCACTCAAACACCACCCAAACATCTAAAGGCATAATTCAACATTTTAAAGAAAGACAACCCAAACTTCTAAAAGTCATAACTTACATTCTACTAATCCGATAACCTCCAAACCAGTTTCTATCACTTCCCCACTCAATCAACAACATTAGCCCCCTCAGAAACCAACCATAATCCATCCAAATCAAGCCCAACAACCCTAAAACCTCAATGCACCTAGGCTGAAATTTTCGGACTTTTACCTTGACATCACAATCAAAATTTTGGCATTACAAAATTACTACCACGTATTTAACAAACTTTTAGAAACTAATAGCAATCGATTCCAACCACCACAACTCCAATTATTCAACAAATAGCCAACAACTCAATTTTAATACTCGAAAAATAAAAATTCATGCTACAACGATTCAAATCTTATATAAACACATATAAGCGATCCTTAGCATGCACTGAGCAATAATATAACATCAATTTAACATTTCAATGACTAAAAATTCGATTATATGAATTAATATAAAAATGACATTTTGAGATCTAGAATTTTTCTCTCACCTTTGATGTAAACTAAGGCTAGAAATAGGTAGAATAGATGCCCAACAAGCAAAATAAAGATTTGAATGAAGTGATTTGGCCTTGAAATGAAGTTTTTATGTGAAAAATGCTTTGAAAAACCTTGAAAATGCCCTTATTCTTCCTCCTCCTTGAACTCACGGTTTTGTGTGTGTTTTGTGGTGTTTTTGGCTTGTTTTAATGTGTGTTGATGATATAAGCTCAAGTCAACAAAATAATAAAAGTCAAAGTTAGTTTATTTAGTCTTTTAAATGTTTTCTAGTTTTTTAATTATATTTTAGACTATTTTGCTCACAAACATGAGTAGTATATTTTTAGTTGACAACAAGTTTCATATGCATATATTTACACCCGACTCTGTTAAAAACTCGATTTTTGCAAAAGAATGTGAAAAGTCATATTATTTATTTTCAAATGTCTTTTGAATGCACAATTAATATAAAATCATTTAATACCACATATAAATACATCTATATTAATATATACTAGGTCAACAAAATTCAATACAAGAATCGGGTTTGGAAGAAATTATTATTTGGCTCAAAAATGCTATTTTTCACCCGAAAAGTCCATTTAAATTTCTATTTCATTTCAAAATCAATTTTTATCAAACATGGGTCTATTAATATCAGAGGACTAGATTTTAAAATGTTTAAAACACCCCTGTAAAAATTTTAGCGGACAGGTGTTCAAAATACTATTCACAAAAATCATCGATAAAATTTCTGATGCCGATTTTGATGAAAATTTCATGAATGCACACATAGCATGTATTAGGAATATAAATCACATATTTATCGCATTCTAACTCATATAACACATAAACATGTCAAATCACGTAAATCGAGGTAAAGACAAACAAATTGAGGTAAAGACAAAAACTGGGGTTTCACACGAGTACCCGTAGATTTACGACTACCAACAATCTCAATTACGGGTTGATTAGGCATTTCTAGCTTCACAATTTTTCTTCTACAATCTAGATAAGCATAATATTTATTCAACCAGTCCATACCCAGAATTATTTCAAAGTCCTTAAAAGACAAGATAATCAAATCAACAGGAAAAACTCGACCCCGAATGCACAATTCACAAGCTTTACACACAGATTCAGTGGAAATTTTAATGCCCACAAGTGAACCTACCTCAATCTTATAAGGCAACTTTTCAATTTTCAATGCAGAAGATTGAGCGCACATAAGTGTGATAAATGAGTGTGTAGCCCCAATATCAATTAAAACTGTAACTGATTTATTATTGAGAAGAAAAGTACCTTCAACAACTACCGTCGTATCAGGAAGCTTATTTGCATCTAAAGCAAATATCCGGGCCTGCCCCCGTGGTACTGGTGTTGCAGCTGGTGCCCTGGTCTGAGAATTCTGAGCTAATGTTTGACCTCTGGTGTTCTTGAATTTTAAGCAATCCTTAACCCTGTGCTGGTCACTCTCGCAACCTATACACTTGTTCAATTTCCTCTAGCAGATCTTCTCTATATGGTCTTGACGTTGACAGAAGTTGTACTACTGGTGACGTCTTGCAGCAGTGCATCCCGAATGAGCTTTGTAAGAAGAGGTAGCTAAACTACCCTGCTGAGATTGAGCTGCAACTGGACGAGGCTGCCCCTGACTCTGACTCTGAACTGGTCGTGCCTGAGTCTGTTTAGGTCATGTATAACTCTGAGTCTGTCTCGGTTGCTGACTCTGGCCAACTGAAACGGCCTACCTCTGAAATCCCTGACTCTGAGTCTGGTGTGGCCGTTTACTCGGTTGGCTCGGTTCTCCAAATAGGTCTGCCTTACGTTTCTCATATCTGGAGTCTATTTTGACAGCTGCTGCATAGGAAAGATAGTATTGAGTGGACAGATTCAAAGAGATATCAGGCCTCAACCCCATAACAAACTTCTGGATTCACTTGCTCTCTGGCTGGACTAGAGCAGGCACATAACGGGACAGTCGGGTGAAAGCAGCATCATACTAGTCAACAATCATGTTGCCCTATTTCAGATTAATCAACTCTTGCTCTCGCCTCTCGATAGCTATTTCAATAATGTACTTCTCATGGAATTCTCTAACAAACTCATCCCAAGTCCGTGGTACTGCCTTTGCTACCCATCTAGATTTCACGGTGTACCACCACTGCTCGACATCTCCCTCGAGCAAAAATTCAGCACATGCAACTCTCCTCGCATCAGTATACTCGAGGCCTGTAAGAATTTCTATACTTTGTTCAACCACTACTCAGCTAGCATATCATCTGGCTCTCCAAAGAAACTATATGGTCCACTATGAGACCACATATTTTATCTTTGCATCGATTTGCGTGTTTTGATATGTTTATGTGTTATATGAATTAGAATGTGCTAATTCTGTGATTTATATTCCTATTACATGTTAAGTGTGCATTCATGAAATTTTCATCAAAATCGGCATCATAAATTTTATCGACGATTTTTGTAAATAGTGTTTTGAACACACGTCCGCTAAAATTTTTACAGGGGTGTTTTAAACATCTTAAAAATTAGTCCTCGGATATTAAAAGACATATGTCTAATTAAAACAGATTTTGAATCAGTTTTGGAATTTTAAAGGTTTTTACACTTTCTTTTGCAAAAATCACGTTTTTAACCGAGTCGGATGAAAGTCTTTGCATAAGAAAATTGTTGTCACCCAAAAATATGCTACCTAAATTAGTCTAAGTGTCAATTGGATGTTGTGAGCAAAAATAGTCAAGAAACTAAATTAAAAGACTAAAAATACTAAATAAACTAACAAGTGTTCACTTTTGACCTTTTATTATTATTTTTGACTTGGCTTATATATGCTTAATATAACAAAACTAACTCATAAAACAAAGCTCAAACACCTTATTTTCTCACACACATGGCTGAAACATAGGATCCATTTTTGCTTGGTTTCTTGATCAAAATTTCTCTTAGATTTTGCAATACAAAGCTAATACACTTGAACCAAAGTCTGTTTTTGCTTGTTGGGCACTCATTGCACAACTTTCTTGCATCAAATAACATCAAAGGTGAGAGAAAAATTCTAGATCTCAAAATTTCATTTTTATGTTAATTCATATAATCAAATTTTTAGTCGTTGAAATGTTAAATTGTTGTTATATTATTGCTCAGTAGATGCTAAGGATTGATTATATGGGTTTATAGCAGTTTTGAACTGTGGTAGCATGTATTTTTATTTTCCGCGTATTAAAGTTGAGAATTTGACCATTTGTTGAATAATTGGAGTTGTGGTGGTTGGAATTGGTTGCTATTAGTTTTTAAAAGTTTGTTAAATACGTGGTAGTAATGTTGTAATGCCGAAATTTTGATTGCGATGTCGTGGTGAAAGTCTGGAAATTTCAGCCATGGTGCATTGAGGTTTTAGGGCTGTTAGGCTTAATTTGGATGGATTGTTGTTGGTTTCCAAGGGGACTAATATAATTGTTTGAGTGGGTGAGTGATAGAAATTGGTTTGGAGGTCATTGGATTAGTAGATTGTAAGTTATGACTTTTAGAAGTTTGGGTTGTCTTTCTTTAAATGTTGAAATAGTGACTTTAGTGGTTTGGGTGGTGTTTGAGTAGTTGAAACATGGGTTGTTGTTGGTTAGAATTGGTTTGGTTGAGTAGATTAATGCATGTTAAGTTGGATGGCCTACTTTGTCATCTAATTTAGTTGTTGAGTTCTTAATTGTTTAATTGATGATATGTTGTTGAAATGTTATTAATTGATTATTGATTATTGATGAAGCCGAAAGATAGGCAACCTACTTTGTTGTCCTCCTGAGATATGAATGATTATTATTATTGTCATGAGTCTTGGTATGTGTGTGCCACATCTCGGGCAGCGTTTGGCTGTTGGGTTGATAACGGCATGACTATCATAGGCTACCCCCAGCTCACATGGGCGGAGGTGTCATGGAGGGAGGGGCTAAAGAGCTACCTCGGGTGCATGAGTAATGGGGAGTTATAAGAAGAAATGGTTGAGTTCGTGATGGCATTTGGAGCTACACCAACTAGAGTATCCTTTATTGATTGATTATTATTATTGTTGTGCTTATGTTGTTATTGATGATTATTATGTGTTTACTATTCAAATGATGATTTCCAAGGAGTATAGTAAATACTGTTAAGAGATCTATCGAATCCTCACTAGGCTTGTTTTATATAAGCTCACTCTTAATTATTGCATGCATACAAGTGAAATTGAACAATATTACGGGTACGTGCCTCAGGAAGCTGAGAATGTGCCATATGTGGACGAGTCCTATGTGCCAGAGTCTTGTCCTTGATATCTGAGATATAGTTCGCTTTTGTTATCTTGTATATAAAACTAGTTGTTTTGTATTTACTTAGAAGTTTATGATGTATAAGATGTTGTAAAAATAATAGATTAAATGTTGCTAGCTTAGTAGTCTTGTTTTGGAACATGATTAGTTTGCTAGATTGGTTATAATCTATTTTGGAAAATGTATATTATATAGTAAATGTATGATGTTGGAATGGAGGCGTATAACTTATGGATGCAATGGTAAAAGAATGTTTAATGTATATTATGGTTGTGTTGTTTATTGTTGAATTGTTTGTGGAGTTGGTTGTATGAGTTACGGAAAGGTTGGTTTAGAGCCTCGGTATCCAAGTTATTATCGTTATACTACCGAAATTCCGTTATATCCTGACTTATCGTAGGAGGGGTCGAGTTGGGGCGTTACATTAAGTGGTATCAGAGCTTAGGCTTAGTTGTCAGCCGGGGTATTCTCGGAATGTGGGTAATGGTCTTAACATGAAAGTATGTATGAAGTGAAAGAAAAGTGAAATATGTGTTAATATGATTAAGTGATTAAGTGATTATGTGATTTAGTGACTATGTGATTATGTGATCAATTTGTTTATGTGATTGAAACTTAAGTGATTTATGTGCCTTACGTGAGTTTGTTACTTATGTACTAATAATTGTTTATAACCTGTCTATGTGCTATAACTTGTGCTAACTCTTTGATAGTAGAATGGCGGGTAGACCGAGAACAAGAGGTAGGCCGAAGGTAGATAATGAGGCACAGGATAATGTGGCACCGGGCCGAGATAGGGGTGATGACCGTATTGCTGCAGCTATGGATAGAATAACGGAAATCATGGCAAGACAGGCACAGTTATTAGCAGGGCAGGCTGCCTAGGCACAGGCTATGCAGGCACAGATGATGAATACACAGGGTGGTTACCACGGGCGAAATACGTTGAAGGAATTCTTAGGTTACTATCCACCTAGATTCCAGGGTAAGCCAGATGACAGGAAGGCAGAGGTCTAGATTAATAAGATTGAGAAGATATTCGATCCTTTAGACTATACTGATGAGAGGAAAGTTACTTTTGCAGTCTATTTGTTTGATGATGAAGCAGAGGAGTGGTGGCGCACAATGAGAGCCGGTTGGGAGGCAAAAAGTACTCCTTATGTTTGGGATACCTTGCTTAGAGCGTTTCTGGCTAAGTACGTCCCAAAAATTGCACGGGAAAAAAGAGAGGCAGAGTTCCTGTCCTTGGTTTAGGGGGATGCTACAGTGGCGCAGTATGAGGCACTTTTACCAGACTGTCCTGGTATGCATCGGAGTTTGTAGCAGATGAAGAGCACAGGACTCGGAGGTTTATGTTGGGTTTGAGGTCAGAGATTCAAGATGCAATGGTCCTGAATCAGTATGATGTATTTTCTAAGGCTTTTGATGCGGCATCCAGACTGGAAAAGAGGAAAGGGGAGCAGATTGGACCTAGTCAGCCTAGTAAGAGGCCATTCCAGCCGTAGGGTCAGCAGGGTGTGTATAGGCCTCTAGTACAGCAGGTTGTGTATAAGCCGCCAATTCAGTAGAGCTCTTTTAGACCGCAAGGTCAGCAGGGTTTCTATAGGCCCCAGTTCCAGCAGGGCTCCTTCCAGGCTTAGTCACAGTACAGGCTGGCCCAGTCTCAGGGTCAATATAGGCCTAGTGTTACGAGACCCCAGCAGCAGACTGGTACAGCTACTTATTCAGCTTCTGGTTCTTCGAGGGGCAGTGTTAGTGCTTCGTCACCGCAGTGTACTTACTGCAAACATCAGGGCCATGTGAAGGCCGACTGTAGGGTGAAAGCAGGAACGTGTTTGGGTTGTGGCAGCAATCAACACAAGGCGAGGGATTGCCCTAGATTACAGAGGACTGAGGGTCGGACAGCGACCCAGGGTTATCAGGGTCGACCTACCGCTAGTGCACCTCAGCAGCAGCGGGTTTAGGCTCGGGTCTATGCAGTGGATTTGGAAGAAATACCTAAGACAGCAGCAGTTGTAGAAGGTAATTTCCTTATACTCAATCAACTTGTTAAAGTGTTGATTGATTCTGGTGCTACGCATTCTTTCATTATGCCTACTTGTGTGCAACGTATTAACATACAACCTGAAAGATTGCCTTATGTGGTTGAGATTAGTACTTCTTTAACTGATAAGTATATGATTGGCTTAGTATGTAAAGACTGTAAAATACATGTTAAGGGTCAGGATTTTCCATCGGACCTTATTTTATTTCCTATCCGGGGTTATGATGTTATCTTAGGCATGGACTGGCTTTCTAAGTATGATGCCCAGTTAAACTATAGAACAAATGTAGTACAATTTAAGTTGCCAGATCAGCCAGTGGTTCAGGTAGCGGGGAACCGGGATGCTAAGACGAGTTTTATTATCTCATCAACTAAAGCTGTTAAGCTGGTGAGTAAATGGTGTTTGGGTTATCTAGCTTATTTGATCAACAAGCCATCTGATAAGCTAAAGTTGGAAGAAGTTCCTATTATTCGGGATGTCACTAAAATGAAAGATGAAGGACTATTTTGTTCAAAATGAAAGATAGGGATACTTAAATGTCAAAAAAAAGTAAAGATCTAGGACTATTTCAATAAATTACCCTAAAATAATTCAAAGAGAAAATATTGCCCCTCTATATTCACTCATAGCCAAGACAGGTACATTACTTGTACTATCATCTCTTTGACTACATCTTTCTCCTTAGAACCTCTAACCCATAATCCAACCATTCTCTGGAAGTTATCCACTTATACATGGGAGCTACCCATAAGTGTAACAACCAATACAAACTGTATTACTATGCATAGATTCAAGATAATCAACTTGATCATTCTAAAGGGAATGATTATTGTATAGATTCCTTATTGCATATGCATGTCCCTTCTAACCAAGTCCAAACACCCAAATCACAGAGCTATTGACCTATACAAGATCTGACCCATAGTGACTCAAAGTGTAAGAACTTGGTCTACTTAGAAGCTTGTAGGTATAGATGATTTCTTTCTTTGATAGTACGTATTTAGAGTTCACACCCACGGCGGCCCATCCAATGCATACACATGCATAAGTGAAGTAAGTTTGGAACCCAATCCATGATCAAGGAAGATCACCCTACTGTAAAGAGAACTTATTTCACAATGACTTCTACTATAGTAGAGTGTCCTGCTCTATTACTTAGTCATGGACTAAACAATTTTGTTTAACAAGTAACCATGACTTGGACCTTCAGTACATAACCACCACGTATCTAAGTCAACACTTGAAGCAAGGACCTTACATACATATATATAAGTCAACAACATAAGAGAGAAACATGCTCATAAAAGTAAGATGACATTAATTATTCATTGCAAATATTCAGATACAACGATGACAAAATGCTAGTGGTCTTTTAGGCATATCATATTTCCAACAATTTGGCCACCACGTGGCTACAAAATATTATTTATTTATTTATTTTTATAATTAAAATTATAGTCCGTCGCCAATCCGTAACAATGTTTTGGTGCTAGACCGCCCTCAATTTGGCATGGAAATGCTACGGACTACACTTGTCCATAGTCATTCCGTTATCCAAATCCATCGCCCGAGAGGTATTTCTTATAGTGATCCTAGGTTACTCCTCCTATTGCTCTCACTAGCTTGTTCACCTCACTCGGTTCTCACGAGATCACACATGAGGAGGTATTGAAATATATGTTCGTCCGTCATTGAAAAATTATCAACTCCAAATCGACCATATAAGATTCTAAGTTATTCCTCCTAATAATTTATTTTAGGACGGATCCTCATGATTCTTAGCAGAGTTTAGTTAGAAAATTGGATGTAATTGATCTTTTATATTTTAGCAGTACACTAAAGAGCATTTGTTACACTCGTTCTTAAGATTTATATTTATGTGGGTTTAGAATTTCAATTAATGCTTCAATTTAATGGCTTACTGATAGAGGATTCTTTTTTTTTTTTTTGGGATAGGGGGTCAAGAAGTTGAAATTCATAGACCTATTGTTCTAGTTCCTTCTAATGGACATTTGAGATCCAATCAAAAGGAAAGGTGTCTTTGACCAAAAATAAAAAGAAAAAAAAGAAGAATGTCACTCTTAAAATTTTTAGCTATTCAATTTGTAATTTTATTTCCAGTTCTACGAACTAAGGTAGCAATTGGTACAGTGGAATGAATTGGGACATAAATGGAATGAACTTGAAAATGAGAATAACATGCTTGATATGCTCTAGGAATGAAGATAGGAGTGAATATATTGATTTCAAACTCATGTTTGGTAGTCAGTATATAAGAGTAGTAATGAGAATGACTTGTACAATATGACATGATTGTCTTTTCATTATTATAGTATTAAAAACAAGAATAAAAATGAACATAACCTTAAACAACATAAACATAACAATTATAATAAACTATAATAATAATAATAATAATAATAATAATAATAACAATAATAATAATAATAATAATAATAATAAGTATTATTATTTATTATTAGTATTATTATTATTATTTATTATTATTATATTGTTATCATTATTTTTTATTTTTGTTTTTATTATTATTATTTTAATTTATTATTATTATTGTTGTTATTTTATTTTTATTTTTAAAATTATTATTATTTTATTATTATTACTTTATTTTTATTTTTATAATAGTGACAATTATTATTATTATTCTTATTTTTACAATAATGATAATTATTTTTATTTTATTTTTAATTTTATTTTTATTATTTAATTAGTATTATTGTTATTTTCTTTTTCTTTTTAAAATTATTATTATTATTCTTTTATTTTGACTTTTACTAATATTTTTGTTGTTATTATTTTTATTTTTTATTTTTTCTTATTTTGTATTATTATTATTATTATTATTATTATTGCAAAAGAAACTATACATAAAAGTAATGTTTTTATAGGGGTTTATTAGTAATTTTAGAAATAAGTTCATTCCCAAGTACATGGTAATGAACTAATCCATATATTTGCTCTGGAATGGCGAATCCCATGTATGGGTGAACAAGATTACTTTGGGAATGAGATTCTCAAGTTCATTTTTTCATACCAAGCATGAGAATCGAAAAGAATTAAGAATGTCATTCCATTCACAACTTCATTCTAATGTACCAATTGCTACTTAAGGGAAAATAGACGTGAGATCTAAGATGTTTGGTGTCATAGATAATTGTTTTGATCTGCATGGGAGTTGAAACACTTCAGAGATTGTAATAGCCTTAAACACTTGTTCACAATCAGTCTCTATATTGTCAGATGCTGCAAACGTTGACAGGGAATTTACTGACTTCGAGATATTTAGCATCATAAATTAAAAGTTTATATCTCCATTGGTCTTCCTTCGTGAGTTCGGAGTTCTAAGCCTAAGGTATAACAAATAGTTTTAGAGACTGAAAAGATGTACTTTAAAACTTAACAACTTGTCAATCTTCCATATAATTGTTCAAAATTATTATTTGAATTCACCGTCTTAGTCTAAATTCGCTTAGTTGCCACTAGTGGCACACCCAAATGGAAGAGTGCATCAGAGATACTATCTCAACCTTAGAAATTCCTTCATCACATAATTCTTTGAGTTGCCTCCTGATCATGTCTTCTGATTTTCCTATTTCATTAGGCTTATTTGTCTTTTCTTGATTAGTAGTATTTGTTTCCTTTATGTAATAACTTTGTCATTAATATTATTTTAATTAATTAATTACACTACTTGGTTAGCATTGTTTCTGTAACTTGGGAACCCATACATTAGACTTGTATTTCAACGGTTTCATTTTAAGTTTTTCCAAGTTAATCTAATGGTACTCAAGTTGTGGAACCGTTCTTATTTGTTTTGGTTTAATAAGGCATTTTAAATGATGATCAATTCTCTAAGCAATATATCACGCCTGCAAGTAAACTTATACCTTACTAATTATGGAGGTTGATACAAATTTCCTTGTTCTTTGTTGGATTAGCACGATCCACTCATAATCTCATGATTAACTTTATGAACTCAACGATCTATCTAATGAGGAAATATTTACAGTGCGCTTGCTCCCTATGCTCCATAAAGATAGAAAAGTAAATCTTACATGTGCAGTATCTACATGTATGTGAGTAGGTATGGGGAGGAGGAGCACTGAAGTCTTACCCATCTAATTAAGGTGTACAATCCTGGAAAATGATTGATAACAAGCAGATGTTGTAGAGCAACCAAACTACACTTTTTTTTTGTCAGGAACCAAACTAAACTAGTAAAATATAAGAAAATTCTTTGATTTGGCCATGTAGCTGTGATACAAAAGTAAGCCCCATTATTATAGTGGAGCCTATCTACATATTAGAGAGTCGGACAGCTATAGCCGAACTGAGGTGCTTTCCTAAATATAGTGGTATAAAATTGTGTAGTCAACTTTGACTGGTGCGCGTTTTCAATGCACCAATAATTATGTACTAAAATGTTTATAATTCGGCGCGTCAGTTGTGCAAATGCTCTGATGTTTTCATCAAGCAACTTTTTTAGTCAATTGTCGATTACCTACTTAAGCAGCTACTGCTAGTTAGTACAACTGTATCGGAAAATTCAAAGCGTTAAAGATTTAAAGTGATTATTTGTATTCTTCTACTGCAGGGCTTCGAAGTTCTCCTTGAACAGTCTATACAAATGAGCTAACGAGAGAGGTATATATGGCTTCTCTGATGAATCTTGTATCTTTCATGTTTCCGTAATTTCCTGGAGGCAGCTAGTTTGAGGAAGAATTTTAGGGTTTGTAATACTAGGGTTCGTTCTTTCATAATTCTCTACTTTTTGGCTTTCAATGATATTATTCAAAGAAAGAATCATAAATTGAGTTTAGTTATTTACAGACTATTTAGAACAAATAAATTTCACAAAATTTTGCAGAATTCATTTGCAAATTTAACTTTTTTATGTTTAGAAATATCATTTTAAAAAATTAAAAATTCAGGATTTATAAATCTTGAATTTGCTCAAGATTTACTCAAATCCTCACTCAAGAGGGAGAATTTACAAATCTATGTTTTTTAAGTTAGTTAATTTCTTTTGATGACAAAATTACTCTTTAGATTTTTTTTTATACTTAAGTTTAACTTTGACTCAAATATAAAGATAAAAAAATAAAATATATTTCAATCTCTCTCCCTCACCATTATTCTTTCAATAAAATACAAAGAACATAATTGACCAACAAGTTAGGGTATCAATAGTCCATGCTAGTGCTTATTAGATAGTTCAAAAGTTATTGTTTATCACTCCTAAATTTTACTAATTTCAATAGAAAAAAAGAATGATATTTGAGTAAAATATAATTTTTAATTCTAATTCTACATATATTGCAAATTATTGTTCCAAACAAGAGAATTCATTTATAAATACAAATTCTTATGGAATTTATTTATAAATCAAATGAATTCCACAGTACAAATACTTCCAAACACTATGAGTTGAATTTGATTGGTCTTTTATATGTTAGTAGTCACACTGTTACACTCATGTTCTTAAGAATAATATGGGTGTTCGATCCTCTTGCTTGAGACTCTTGCCTTGCTTCATGTCTGCAACCGAGTTGGATGTTCGAAATAAAATCCTATGACTCCAAAAGTCAGATGGCCAATGGACTGAAGATATTCAGGTGATAAAACACTTAATTCTTTCTGATTTTCAGTCTTCATATCGTGTTCAGGATCTGAAGTCCTATCAGATAATCTTCCAAAATATTCGACCTGTGGTTTCACTAGAGATTAATGCTACTTTGATTCTACCACCCTCTGTCTCAAAACTTAAATGACATACTAATCATTCGCTCGCCCGATAGAAAAATCCGGGTCGTCACCCTGCCTTTTCCTTCCCTTTCTTTGTGTAGGTCAAGCAGCCGACCTGAAAATCTAAGTCAGGTAGTCGACCGAGAAATCTAACTCGGCAGGAGTAGCCATCCGACTTCAACTGTAAGATTCCCAACCTCAACACGAATAATTTGCATGAGGGATCAAGATTTTCCCTAAATCATAAGTCATTAATATGGAAAAATAAAAGATGGAGTAGAGATTTATAAGCAAGATTAGGAAGAAAATAAGACTATTGAAAATCGGCCCCTTTGTTTTATCTGTTGATGAAGCAATTGGACCAGATGACTTATTGACACAATTAATTTTTTTTTTTGGTTGATGTAATCAGTTCTTGTATTAACACGTCAACTAAAACCGGTTGAGTCAAAATGATTATGTACATGAGAAGAAGCCAAAAGATCTAGTCTAAGAGCCAACACAACTTGGGTGGGGGGCAGTGGGGCATCGATGCATCGTTGTTAGTTGAAAGGAGCTCTTTTTATCTAATCTTTTTGCCAACTAATCTACGATTCGATTTGCATTTCTAGGAATACATGCCAAGCAGAATGACGGACTAATAGTGACAAGATATCTGACATCAGCAATGGGGCAAGACGAATTCCATTTGGCCGCAATTGAATTATCGCCTATTGCTTGAAAGAACTCCCGACAATCAGTCTCAAACGAGACAAAAGACACTAAGCAAAAGAGCAAGCATCCCGTATTGCTAGAGGCTCTGCCTGATAGGCATGCATCAGCTGCTGCGCATTTATGGTTAAGGCCAGAAATGAATGGACCCCGAATTGTCACGAAAGCGAGGATCCCACAATAGCATCGAATTTCATTGATTTTGCGGGAGTGTGTGTAGTCAGAGTACAATAAGGGAACAAAAACTGAAGGAAACTTGGCATTTTTCCAGAAGAAGACTGCAACAACTCAGTTTCTACTAAATATTTAGGCAGAATGAGCTCTTTAGAACAATACAACTCCAACTTGAACAAAATAGCAGCAACATGCCTTAAATTACATTCAAAAGAAAATTATGCCAACCTTCCACTGCAACATTATTTCAAGAAAGAAAATTTCTTGAAATAATTCCAATGAGATGACCTAAAGCCCTCATTGTTTATACCTTCACAAAGCAGGATCCACCTAGGATGCTAAATATAAAGTGACCATGCTAATTAAGCGATAAAGAGCGCTTCACAAATATGTCACTTCAATGACGAGCAGCATGGGAGAGTTAATTGCAACGACCTGCAGGGCTGAAATGATGCTTGCACCTGGAACATAGTAATCAATCGCTTCCCCATTTTCTCACTGCACTCTCCTTTGCAGAAATGTGGTTCGAGACCTCTTCATGAGGAATACTGCTAAAACTTGAATGGCTATTTGGATTTACCACTTTCATAATTCTTGACGACAAGAATGTAAGCCCATTCCTAGTTCCTCTCAAAGCAAACAACAAAGGGTTGAAGATGATAGCAAGCATCACATCACCTTTTGCAACTATCAGATACTGTAAATGAAAATACCAACAAGATAACAAGAAACAGAAAGGGGTAAACAAAAATTATATAACTAGCATCATGATATTAAAAAGTGTCAGCCGGCAGAAATAGGAGCTAGAACTGCTTACAATGGCAATAATTCCTAGAATTGTGAGACTTGTTTGCTGTGCTTCCTGCCAGAAACGCTCACCATCAGATTCACCAAACCATCTACCCCATCCAAACCATCCTCCTCTACCAGAACCACCGCCTCCACCTGATTCCTCTCTCTTTTTTATCTCTTTGTCCCATTTATCAAACTCAGTTTTCTTTCCACCAAGAGCACTTTCTAAAGCTTTCCTAGCCTGTTCCTGTAATGAAAACACAGAAGGTAAATCAATCACACAAGTAGGGAAGTAGCAAATAAAGAGGAAGAAAAGGGAAAGAGACAAACACGTTTAAAAGCAAACCCATGTACATCAACAGTATCAAAGGTTTCTGGGCTGAAATATATGTCAACTGTTTTCATATCCCCCCTACCTCTCACCCTTCCCAAACCACTTCCCTCTCGCCCATGCATTTCACATTCACCACCACATTAGCTAATGTCTATGGCAGCAATCAACTCCCTTTTGAGACTATGTTTTTGTGTCAGTGAGTAATGGAACCATTGATTTGATTTGAGCACTTGAAGCTAGTAAGAATACGAGCATTTTACCTTAATTTTCCCAAGAGATGGCAGGTGATTTTACAATGGTGCCAAAGAGCCCTTAAGCATCATATCATTCTCCCACCAAGTTCACAAATCCACCTTTATTTTTACTACTTTACGGTGCTAATTTTCTTCCACTTTAATACAAAATGTTGATAACTTGAACAATGAAGATACCATTCTTTAGACCCCAACTAAATTTAAGTGAACTCTCACTGGGTCGGCTTGGGAGTTTCTACGGCACCCGCTGAGAAGGTGCAATGGAGCAGCTTAGATTTGTATAAGAAGACTCATCTTGCCTCTATTCTCTGATTATTGTGCCTAGGAAATGGACTACAAGAGACATGCTGTACCAATGAGTATATACTCAAGAGTCAAGACCCTAACTACATTGTCAAAAGGAACATGAATTGATAGATCATTTATTCTGACAATGCTGGTATGGCAGCAAGGCTTGGCCTACGATGCTGCTGTTTACTAGATTTTGGCATGTAGAGTAGTATTGCTGCTGCTTTTTACTCGGCAACCACTGAATTTAACATCATTTTTCCAGCCTCGTAGGAACTCTTTGCAAAGACATAAAAGGAGTTGCACAACATAAGTCATGCAACTAGGAAATATCCCAAACTCCTAGCTGAATTGGATTCTCAGTTAATTAAGGACTTATCTAGAGTATAAGTAAAAAGCTACATTACATAGGTTCCAGGTGATTCTTTGATTTGATCTGTTGTTGCAGTTATTCTCCTTATTCATATGTTCAGACACATGTTCCTCTTAATGTAGGTGCTAGATGCTTTAGTTATGAGGACTTTAAGGGGAAAAAAGAGAAAGAGAAAGAGAGAGACGGAGACAGAGAGGATCTCCTTGATAGAATTTCCTAACTTATAGGTTGTTTTGGAGTTTCCATTGAAACTGTTCTTCAAGGTTTAGCACCAACATTATATGCTCTTAGGTCTTATTGAAGTTTCTAGTTTTTTGTCCAACTCATCGAGAGAAGCTTGTTCATCAAAGCATTTTCCGATGCTACAAACCAATAAACTCTCATACACTGGTTCAACTATCTAGAACAAATGCAGCATAAATAACTCATGACATGAATGTTGCATCTATGCAACAGGAGAAGGCCAACAATTCTTGAATTCATGATGAACTTTCATACAGATGAATACTATCTTATTTGCAGATTATTCAACAATAACTGATAAGTGCAAGAACATGTATAGCCAACAAAGTTGACAGCGGTCATTCTTTGAGCCAACATGGTATCTCTATAATATTGAAGGCTAGACAAGCAGATGGAAATAGTGAATTGGATTGAAGGACTCAAAAGTGTTACACTGCATACACCATTCAACAAACAATTGAGTTCATAAACAGCGTATGCACTGTGGTGAAAAAGGTTTAACCATGTTAATCGTAGTAGAATTTGAAGATAACCATCTAAAGCTTTGTCTTTGCCCGTCGGACTAGGAGAACCTCTTGGGATAAATCGATTGATTTTCAAGCAGAATTTGCCACTTGTTTGGGAAGATTCCCATCCTTGTCCACTTGCATTAAGCACCAGAGTGATGTACAAATTCCACCAGCATTTCTGCAATTGGATTCCTCCCTATACATATATATATATACACTTTCTGGGCCATCCTCGCTGAAGCATTTTATCAGAGCCTCCTATTGAATTTTATTTTCCAATCTTAGAAGATCAATATGTTTGAATGAGGAACAGTGCTTCACCTCAAATATTCACTTCTTGAGCAGGACAATCTGCCAGGTGAATTTGACAAGCTCACACAGAATAGTAACTCGGTTCTACCTTCTTTAACAGTATCAACCAAAAGGCAACGATTTAATAAATAGACATCCCTACATAGTGCCTCTAAATTTCTCCAGCTTTGGCATATTATACAATTTTAAAGTTAGCGACAAGATTTCTCTTACTTAGTTTTCCACTTTATAAAGACATATAACGGACACGTCTTCCTTTTTCTGCAGCAAACCATTCTAAACCTCTTATTTCGTCAAGTTGCCTGACATGAGGGACATTACTCTCACTTACCTAGTAAAGACAGAAAATACTATATATGCATGATCACTAAGACTTCACACAGATGTAACACCACCGTGTGCCTTCAAAAATCCAGTAATACACCCCCAAGAGCATAATTGAATTAGTTTAGAGTGCCCCATTAGATTTTTCCACAAAATCGAATTTCGGGGTCCATCTCCTTTTCTCAACAGGTTCTTGCCCTTAAAACCATCCTCAAGGACAGACCCCATGGCTAGGGACAATTGCACTCAGTGACCCTGGGTTCGTGCCTCAGCCCTCATGGGTGGGTTCAACTCGTGGCGCGTTCAATGTGGGCTCACTAGTATCTGAGCAATTCTTCCTGTTGCTCCTAAAAAAACGAAATATCGAATGAATTGACTGTAAATTATGAGATTTGAATATCTCTTTACCATGAGGCAATTTCCCAAGTTATCAACGGGCAGCATAGCACACAAAGCTCCCCTAACGCGGGAAGGGTCGAACCCATTTTAGGGTCAATTGTAATCAGTCTTACCTTACATTTACATTTTTGAAGGGACTATTACAACTCAGAACCAGTGACCTCAAGTCCCACAGTTACAACTTCACGACTTGGCATATCCAGGTTATAAACAAAAAAAACACAATGAACCAATGGAGCACTAGCAAAATCCCTTTGATAAGTCTTTGTTTTCATTTAATCATCACAAATAAAAGGATAAGATGAACTTCACAAACACTTTTTTTTTTTTCTAATGCCGAGAAACTAACCACAACAACATTGGATATGCAGCAGTGCGGTCTAACACATGTTTTGGGTCTGTCAAGAACAGACAATATTCGTGGTTGGGGCATAAATTCAAACTTGGACCTTCGGTCGCAACAACCCGACCAACCCGCCCAGTACATATTATAGCATGAATTAGTTTAAATCTAATTTCAACTAATTTAGGTGTTAATTAGCTTTCTCACTAACCCAAAACATAAAAACCATCTAATTTACAATAATTCGAGAAAAAAAAAAAAAAGAAGAAGATAATATCTGGTACCTGTTTTCTGCTATCTGAGAAGAGGCAAGAGAACCTGCCTTTGCACTTGAGACTTTGTTGGAGAGAAGCCCAAGCCGAGTTGTGGTTAACGAGTGAAGAGTGAGTGAAGGCGGTGAGTTGACTCCGAGTCGATGACGAGCTGCGCTGTTGTGGAGTTGTTGGGGGTTGTGTTGGTGCGCGCAGGCTTACAACTTGCGCCATTGGTTGTTATTATTGGGTTGGTTTAGCATTTCTACCCTTTTTATTTGGCTTCTGGCCTTGTGGTCTTAGTCTCTTTTTTCCTTTTTTTTTTTTTTTTAAGGAGAATTAAGTCATATAATATATATTAAATATTATTTATAAAAATTAATTTTATAATTTATCACATTTACATAAATTACGTGATCAATATAATAGTAATAGATTATTTAACTTATTTCATCTAATACTAGTAAATTATTTAAATAATCTTATCATAATTATATGAAATTAATAAGAAGTGATTTTTTTCCTTTTTAATTCATGTTAATTTTATTTAACTATTGAAAAATATGACTACAAGTTCCATAGTAGTCATTGCTAATAGATTGGAAAAAATAATTAGCAATGTCGAGTTTGTCAATATATTTAATCACTATAAGTAAAAGGGTCTTTGTCGCCCCATAGTCGCCTAGGTACATAGGGCGACGAGGGGGCGACCAAAATTCCATTGTTGCCTCAACCTTTGTTGCCAAATTATCCTTTGGTCGTCCCTTGGTCGCCAAACCAAAAAAAAAAAAATATATATATATATATATATATATATATATATATATATATATATTTCTTTTTTTTAACTTTCGTAGTCCCATGACCGCCAATACTCAATTTTTTGAAAAACTTTATCAATTAATTAATTTTTTATAATTAATTAATTTATTAAATAATTTGTTAATTTTTTATAAAATAATTACCTTTCTTAGCCACTTCGTCGCAAATGCTTTGTCGCCCCTTCGTAGCCAAATATATATTTTAAAATATATTAATTAAATATACATTACTTTTTATTATTTATTTATCTTTGTCGCCATTTTGTAGCCACAGTTTCGTCACTATTTCGTAGCCATACTTTTTTTATTCTTTTTAAAATTTATTAATTACATATACATATTTTTTTATTATTTATTTAATTTTGTCACCATTTCGTAGCCAAGTTTTTGTAGCTAATTTTTCGTCACCGATTCGTAGCTAACCTTTCGCCACCGATTCATAGCCAAGGTTTCGCACCATTTCGTAGCTAAACTTCCGTCACCGATTTGTAGCCAAGGCTTCGTCGCCATTTTGTAGCTTAAATTTCAATCACTGGTTCATAGCCAAGTATTGGTCACCATTTCGTAGCTAACCTTTCGTCACCGATTCGTAGCCATGCTTTCGTCGCCTGCTCGTTGCCATGTTTTTAAAAAAATATATATTTAAAAAAAATATTAATATTTACAAAAGATATTATATATATATATATATATATATATATATATATTAATATTTAAAACATCTACAAAATACAGCATAAAATTGGTTTTAGAAATCTATAAAAAGAACTAAAATCTACTAATTATTGTGCTGGTCCCAATTAGAGGTTGGCAGTTGTCTCGTAGCTGGGCGATCTCATCTTGTAGCTTCATTACGAGGCTCGTCATATCCGTCTGCACCTGTCAATGCTCCTGGAGCTCCACCTGAAAACCACACTACTGCTCCTTATTCTGGCAACACTGCTGCTTCTCAAGCTGGCGTTTAATGGTCTCCGTCGCCTGAGTGATAGTAGTATTGACATCCTGCTGCGTCAATCTAGGGAGAGTGGATGTACCGTGTGATCCCATCCCAATACGGAGCCCCTGCGAGCCGAGTCGGTAGATGCGCCCTTGTCTCAACGCACCAGCCACCTCGAAGAAGATCTCATCAAGGTCAACGGGTAGCGCCGTGGGATTGGCTTGGCTTGCTATCTCACGCTGGTGGAACATCTTATCATATCGCTCATGTAAAGAGAAATTTGAAATAGTTAAATTTTTATTACTTTAAAACACAATTAGAACACTGTAATAATACTTACCATCGTTTCAACCGCTTTTTCGTTAAAGTAATAGAGTTCATTACACACCATTTTAATGTGCGCTTTTTTGAAAATATCAATGTAGGTCACCTAGTGGCCTTCTTTCACCTCTTGCATTATTAACTCATAATTAGTATGTAATTGCTCATTATACCAAATTTGATCTATGTATAGAATTGAGTTAATGAACTTAAGCAGTACATGATTGTTACTCGATCGGGACATTTTAATGGAAGGATTGAATTGTACGGTAATCATCAACTAGATAGGTTCACTCGATTGATGAATTCATTGTCTTATAAATTATCTTGATATGTTGCTAGACGTCACTTATGACCTTTAAGGGTGTTTCGAGAATGAATGAGACATTCTCGAAACAAATCAAAGAGTTCGATTAATATTAAAGTCGTTCAATGTTTCCTTAATGCTATTTGGTGATGAACCTAGAAGGTCACACACAATAGAGTATCGTGATTTAGTTTTAATTGAACTTGTATCTTCATCTCTCAAGATTGTTAAAGAGTTAACAATAGTATTTGTACCATTAAAAGTTAATAGGGTCTAATGTGTCATTATGGGTTAAGTATAAGGACTTACGTGTAAAAGATGGAAATGTGATTTTCATAATTTAATCTAATAGTGATTGGTTAAATATTACTTAGGTCAATTATACAAAGGTTAAAAAGTTATCCTGAAAAAGTCATGGTAAAAGAAAGATTGGAATTATGTAAAATTCCACTTACTCTTTCTATATATATAATATGACCGAGTATGACCCATTTTAAAAATTGATTAATTCATCTTCACTTTTCTTTTGCAAAAGAAGACAAGGCTTATCCCATGGAGTTATCATGAATTCCATTAAGATTTTCTTTTGTATTCTTGACAAGACATAAAGATGATGAATCATATTCCATATATGTTTATATATACACGTATATGTATATCAATTAGCCATTATGCATATTGTATGCAAAAGCTAGTTGATATATGTGTATATATATCTATATGTAAGATATAGAAGAAGACACTAAGTGGAAAAATACTACATATCTTGTGTGAGAAAGAGCTAGACATTTTTTACTAAGGAAGTTAGTGGAAAAATACTACAAAGAGTTGTGAGTATTCTTAGCTCTTATTACACACATAATAGAGAGAACAAGTTTATATCTTTTTTTCAAGGAATTTGCTAGCACCATAGTTCAAAGAAGAAAGGAAAAGCTTCATCACTTGCTTGGTAAGGACTAACTTAGACTTCTACACTTGTAGAAGAGGATGTCTTACCTAGAGTGATTCCAACTACACTACAAGTAAAGGTCTACAAGAGTTATGTACTTATCTCTTGTACAAGCTTTTTTTTATGTATATTACATTTAATATCAAGTTATGGGATTGTAATATATGCTTGAAAATTTATTTTTTCATAGTTTCTTCTGCTTCGATTTATTCAAAATATGCTAGCAATCCCTATACCGATCCTTCACTTTACTACCCATCGCTCCTGAAAAATTAAAGATTGGATTATATGTTGAGACTCTGGTAGGTTAAACTATAATGACTAACACGGTGTACCGAAATTGTATTGTTAAAATAGGCAATAATGAATTGTCTGCCGATCTTGTAAGTCTTGAAATGAAAGAATTTAACGCAATCCTTGGCATGGACTAGTTAGCCCAGTTCCATGGTCATGTGATTACTTTGCAAAGAGGATAACTTTTCAATTTCCCAACAAGCCTAAGATTGTCTTTGAGGGAATAAAGTCTTTTTCACCTCAATTGATCTCTATGTTCAAAGCTCGAAAACTATTAATGAAGGGTTGTGAGGGTTTCTTGGCTTGTGTAACAAACTCTGAGTCAAATGATTTGAGATTGAAAGATATACATGTGGTAAGAGAATTCCCAATCTCCAAAGCTCTGTATTGCATGGCCCCGACTGAACTAAAGGAATTGAAGGTACAACTTTAGGAACTACTAGAGAAAGGCCAAATTCATCCAAGCGTATCACCATGGTGTGTTCCAGTGTTATTCGTTAAAAAGAAAGATGAAAGCATGCGTTTATGCATCGACTACCAGAAATTGAATAAGGTTACCGTGAAGAATAAGTATCTGTTACCGAGAATTGATGACTTATTTGATCAATTGCAAGGAACACAAGTGTTTTCCAAGATTGACCTAAGGTCTGGCTATCATCAATTAAGGTTTAAGGCAGAGGACATTCTGAAGATAGCATTCAGGACAAGATATGGGTATTACAAGTTTGTCGTGATGCCTTTCAGATTAACAAATACACCTGTGGTATTTTTGGATCTCATGAACCAAATATTCCAACCATACTTGGATCAGTTCATTGTGGTATTCATTGATGATATCCTATTATATTCAAAAAGCTTGTTAGATCATGAACATCACTTGCGGATAGTGTTGCAGACCTTGAAGAAAAAACAATTTTTCCCAAACTTTAAGAAATGCAAATTTTGGTTAACAGAAGTGACCTTCCTAGGTCATGTAATTTCCAATGGAGGAATTTCGGTAGACCCACAAAAGATAGAAGCAGTAATGACTTGGCCAAGGCTTACTTCTGTAACAGAAGTACGTAGCTTTTTGGGTATGGTAGGCTATTATCATAAGTTCGTAAAGTATTTCTCCAGCATTGCAACACCACTCACCCGATTGACAAGGAAAAGAGTCAAATTCGAATGGATACCTAATTGCGAGGATAGTTTCCAAGAGTTAAAGAATGATTAGTGAATGTGCTTGTGTTAACTATACCAACAAGTGTAGAGGGATTCACCAAATACAGTGATGTGTCACGCATAGGCTTGGGATGTGTATTGATGCAGAATAGGAGGGTGGTTGCTTATGCATCTAGACAATTGAAGCATCACGAGAAGAACTACCTAACCCATGATTTAAAACTTGTGGTCGTAGTCTTCACCCTCAAAATCTGGAGACATTATCTTCATGGTCTTACATGCAAAATTTATACTGAACACCAAAGCCTTAAATACCTTTTCACTCAAAAGGACTTAAACATGAGACAGAGGCGATGGCTAGAATTCCTAAAGGATTATGACTTCACCATCAAATATCACCTTGGAAAAGCAAATAGGGTAGCAGACACATTAAGTAGAAAACCATGTGGGAACTTGCAGCAATGATCACGAGTCAGGAATAATTAATTCGTAAGTTCGAGCGGATGTAAATTGAATTAATTCTTTATACAAGAAGAAACACCTTAACAATAATATATGTTCAATCCATCTTGCTCGAGCGAATTCGTGAAGCACAAATAAGTGACCCATTTCTAGCGGTCATCCGTGGAAAGATTGAAAACGGTCAATAATTTTATCTTTGAGTTCACGATGATAGAAACATGAGGTTTGGGGAAAGACTATGTGTTCCAAAAAAACCTGAGTTGAAGAAAGAAATACTATCAGAAGCTCATAACTCTCGTTTTTTGGTGTATCCGGTGTCACGCCCCGACCCGGACACCTGCAAAAGCTAAGGCCGGAACATGATGTTCGTAACGCTTAAAACCTGTGACTAATAGAATAACAACCTTTACATTCATTTATATTCTATAATAGTTCAAAAGTCTGCCAAGATCATCAGCCTTAAAGGGTAACCCCAACCTATTACATGTTTACACAACCTCGAATCACCTGTTCATACATAACGACTAACCAACATTCAGGTGTTTAGGTCTAAAAAAAATAGAAGTATTTAGTTACACCATAAGTTTCCAAAAGAATAAGTTCAATAAATCAAATAGTTCTTCAAGTACATCAACAAGTAAGGATCACATAAGACAGAAATCCTCGATATCACACTAAGGAGTATCTTCAACATCTTGAGGGGTCTACTACGACTCAACCTCTCCTGAAATGGTAGAAAAAAGGGTGAGCTACAACTAACTCAATGAGGGAGGAAATGGGAAGGGATTTCACAAATATTTTATCATTTCACAAACGGTTTGATAAAACATGCTATGCACATGTAGATGCACATAGGAATAAGCAACCTATAAACTTAAATATTCAATAAGAATCAAGAACAAGATATACTCATTGAAAAATGATACTCGAGTAATTGTGATCACTGGAGATGACGACTTCTGCCTCGAATCATGTAACAATAACCCCTCACCACAACCGAGGATCAAGTCCTCAAAGAAACTACACCAACTTCGCCAACAACAAAGGGTTTTGGATATTCCCCTAAAAAATAAGAATAGAACCATAGTAGTCGAGGTTATGACCGGCAAGCCCGATGCTGCCCGGTGGCTGTCGAACTCTACCAGGCCTTTAGAACGTTGCAACCTCTCTATATATAATAATAATAGTCTAACTCTCCAAGGAAAGAAACCAAGCAAGAGTGGGACTAGGAGGACAACAAAGTAGGTTGCCCCTGTGACAATAGTAATTGTCAATGGCATATGAGCTCATAGAAGAGTTAAGATGCATCAAGAATCTTATGCAACATAATCCCATATATGAAGCAATGATATCTATTATGAACCCTTTTATAATGCCATATTAACCCCCACAATATCTCATGTTAATTGAAAGCAATCATACATAGCCAACATACCATAAAGCAATGCAAATAAGGCATAAAGAATAAAATGAGTCATGGAAGTCGAATGATCAGTTGGACGAGTGACTCATCCGACCTGCTTCATCCGACATTTCCAGTGACTCATTCGACTCCTCGTCCGACTTGCCCAGCTAAAGAAAATCAACTACGAATTTTGCAAGTTCTAGCACCAACTCTTTTCATCTTCTTGCAACACTTGAGCATACATACAACTCCAATCTACTACCACTTCAATACCACAACAAAGCATGCTAAAACATCAACCAAGCAAGCAATTCCACCAACAACCAAATAGATCCCAAAATGCTCAAGAATACCAAAGGTACCATTCAAGTTCCAAAATGCTAGGTTCCTAGATCAATCTTTGCACACAAGCTAAACATCCTTCAATACATTTATGAACATCATTTAGCTTATCATACAATCAACCCAAGATCATCCAAAGCTAGATAATCAAAGCTCTAACTCAACAACACATAATAGTATACAAATCTTACATTAACTACAATACATATATACATCTAAGCAAGAATAACACCAACATACATCATATAGTCTTGGATGAAGTTGAGAAAGACTTTTGAAAGAATCCCTCACCTTAGTATTGAATGAATGAAGCAATGCAAGCAAGAACAACCTTGAAGGAAGCTAGAAAATGCAAGAAAAATGCTTGGGAATGGCTTGGATTCCTTCTTCTTATTCTTCTTCTTCTTCTTCTTCCTTCATTCTCAGTCATGTGTGAGAGAGTGTGTGTAATGTGTGCCATGTAAGTGTGTGTGTATTGTATGGTGATGGTGTGTTTTAGTTGCTAGGATATTTTGAAAGACAAACAAATGACTAAAAAGCCCTCCTAACTAAACTTTTAGTTACTAGCTTGCCACTTAGTTCTAGTATAATTAGTTTAGTTAGCTATTGCAATTCAATAAAAGTTAATTACCACCTACGATAACTAAAACTCTCAATGCACACTCTAAGACACAAATGCACGTTAAACGATGTAAATGCACATAAAACAAGGTAATGCACTTATAAACAATGTAAATGCACATAAAATGATTTAATTATGCGTTGTATGAACTAAATGCACATGAGGTCTCGTGACGGGCCTTACATCCTCTCTCCTTTAAAAGAATTGCGCCCTCGCAATTTCTTTTTTACCTTGTAAACAACTTCGGATAATGTCACTCCATTTGGTCGCGTTTATCCCAAGTTGCTTTTTCAATTCCATGGTTATTCCAAAGCACTTTCACCATGGGAATGCTCTTGTTGCGCAACTCTCAGTCTTGCTCATCCTTGATCTGTATCGGTCTTTTCTCATACGATAAATTCTCCCAAAGTTGCAACAGTTCCAGTTCTAGAATATGAGAGGGGTCGGGATTATACTTCCTCAACATCGAAACATGGAACATATTGTGAACATTGGAGAAATTTGGTGGTAGATCCAACCGATAAGCTAGGTTGTCGACTATACCCACAATTTCAAATGGCCCTACATACCTCGGACTTAGCTTCCCACATTTGGCATGTCTAATCAATCCCCTCTGAGGCAACAATTTCAAGAACACCCGATCACCAACTTTAAATTCTATGTCTCGTCTCTGCTTATCAGCATAGCTTTTTTGTCTGCTTTGGGCCGTAAGCATTCTTTTCTGGATCAATTGCACATTTTCAATTTTTTCTACCAATTTTGGCAACAACATAGGATCTACAACTTTCATCTCACCGACCTCCTCCAAATACAAAGGTGATCTATACTTTCGACCATACAAAGCCTCATATGGTGCCATACTAATAGTTACCTGAAAGCTGTTGTTATAAGCGAACTCCGCCAAAGGCAACTGCTTCTCCCAACTACCTCCGAAATCTAATACACATGCCCTCAACATGTCTTTTAATATTTGAATGGTCGTTTCGGATTGTCCGTCAGTCTAAGGGTGGTAAGATGTACTAAAGCTCAATTTCGTTCCCAAGGCTTCTTGCAATTTTTGCCAGAAACGAGATGTAAACCTTGGATCACTGTTTGACACAATACTAGTTGGCATACCATGCAATCTCACTATGTTAGTTACGTATAAATTAGCTAGCTTTTCAAGACTATCACTCTTGTTCATCGCAATGAAGTGAGCTATTTTTATCAATCTATCCACAACGACCCAAACCGCATCACATCCTCAAGGAGACCTCGATAACTCCATTACAAAATCCATTGTTATATACTCCCAATTCCATTGCGGAATATCCAAAGGTTGTAGAAGCCCTGTAGGTATTTGATGCTCCGTTTTCACTCGTTGACATGTCAAGCAGTGAGATACAAACTCTGTAATTTCCCGATTCATGTTATTCCACCAATAATATTGCTTTAAATCTTGATACATCTTTGTATCTTCTGGGTGAATGGTGTACTTAGAATTGTGGGCTTCTTCTAGTACCTTTTTCTTCAACTCTGGATCATTTGGCACACAAATCCGGTTTTTAAACTTCCATAACCTATCTTCATGCAACTTGAAATCCGGGTTGTCATTTTTTACCTTTTGAAGTTGAAGGTCTTGTTGTTGTGACTCTCGGATCTGAGATAGCAATGTAGGTTGTGCAACCAAATGAGCATTAAAAGATACTCTGTTACCTGTTAACTCAGGCCTCCATTGACTTGCTTCCTCGAGCATCCCCTACTCTTTCATCTCCAGCCTTGCCAAACTTGTCTTCTGGCTCAATGCATCTGCCACAACAATTTTCTTCCCAGGCACATAATTTATTGTACAGTTATAATCATCTAGGAGTTCCATCCATCTCCTTTGTCGCATATTCAGCTCCTTTTGGGAAAACAAATACTTTAAACTCTTATGGTCAGTGAATATCTTGAACTTACTTCCCTATAGATAATGTCTCCACTTTTTCAATGCAAAGACAATGGATGCAAGCTCTAAGTCATATGTAAGGTAGTTCACCTTATAAGGCTTTAGCTTCCGTGATACATAGGCAATGACTTGATTGTTTTGCATCAATACACATCCTAGTCCATCTTTTGAAGCATCACTATAAATGACAAACCCTTGACTTCCCTAGGGCAATGCTAAGACAGGAGCAGTTGTCAATCTTCTCTTCAATTCCTGAAAGCTGATCTCACACTTATCATCTTACACGAAACTGGTCTTCTTCTGTGTGAGTCTTGTGAGTGGCCCTATAATCTTTGAGAAGTCTTTTACAAACCTCCTGTAGTATCCCGCCAAACAGAGAAAACTACGTACCTTAGTGATATTCTCCGGTTTCTTCCATAATTGTACCACATAAATCTTCGATGGATCCACTACAATCCTTTCTTGAGAAATTACATGTCCCAAGAATGCCACTTGTTTGATCTAGAACTCACACTTACTGAACTTAGTATATAGTTGATGCTCCCGCAATTTCTGTAACACCAAATGCAAATGCCTTTCAAGCTCCTCCTCGATCTTTGAATACACCAAGATATCATCTATAAAGATCACCACAAATTGGTCCAAATAAGGCTAAAATACCCTGTGTATCAAGTCCATAAAAGTGGCAGGAGCATTTGTTAGCCAAAATGACATCACAACAAATTTATAATGCCTATACCTCGTTCTAAAATCTGACTTAGACACATTCTCCTGTTTGATACGGAGTTGATAATATCCTTGCCTCAAATCAAATTTTGAATAGACTTTTACTCCCTGAAGTTGATCAAATAACTCGTCGATCAATGGCAACAGATACTTGTTCTTGATAGTTACTTGGTTAAACCCTCTGTAATCGATGCACAATCTCAATGTTCCGTCCTTCTTCTTTACAAACAACACTGGTGCACCCAAGGAGATGAACTAGATTGTATGAATCCTTTTTCCAACAAACCTTGTAGTTGAACCTTCAACTCTTACAATTCGGTCGGAGCCATGTGATATGGAGCCTTAGAGACAGGCTGTGTACCTGGTAGTGTTTCAATCACGAACTCAATTTCTCTTTCGGGCAACAACCCTGAAAACTCATCCGAAAACACATCAATATACTCCTTGACCACTGGTACCTCTGCTAACTTGTTTTAATCTGTTGGCTTATTAGATAAGCCAAATACCAACTGCAACATTTCCTCATATACCTCACAGCTTTCATTGAGGATATCACCATATTACTCGACAAGTCACAATTCCCCTTCACTCTAATCACAGGTTATCCCGGTACCCGGAACTTCACAACATTTGTTCACTAATCCAATTGAGCATAATTCCGAGCTAACCAATTCATCCCCAAAATGATATCATACTTTTAGAAGGGAAGTACCACAAGGTCAGCCAAGAATTCTCGATCCTTTATTCGAATCTTGCAAGCTTTGCAACCAAACCTAGAAACATACTTGGTACCCATCGGAGTACTAACCTCTATATGACATGGAAATGGCTCAACTTGCAATTTTATGTGATGCACACATTGTGGAATAATGAATGAATGCGTGGCTCCGAAATCAATAAGCACCTTAACCAATTGATTTAAAATTAGGAAGGTACCTTCAACCACGACTGCATCATCTGGTAGCTCTTCTTGTTCCACAGCATAGACTCGAGCTTCAACTCTCTGTCCTGGGGCATTTCTTGTAGGCTGGTTCGGTACATCCCTATTTTGCATCTTCGGGCAGTCCTTGACTTAGTGTTGGTCACTGCCATACCTAATACACTTGCCTGCTTTTCTTTAACACTGGCCTTCCACATGCCCCATCCTGTTGCAATAACTATATATAGCATTCTAAGGAGTAGTAGTAACACTTGTTGTACCTCGGGCTAGTTGGGTGGCTAGGGCACTAGGTTGTGGTCTGGTAACAATTGGTCTTGCTTGACTCTATTCGTGACCCTGAGTTTGGTAAAGTCTCTATGGTGCTTGAGATAAGAATGGCCTTTTGTTAGGTTGACTTGGCCCTCCTCAATGTTCAAATTTCCTCTTCTCAATATGGGATGCCGAGTCCAACATCTCACCATATGAAGTAAAGTGATGTGAAGCTAGGAAATCTTGGATCTCGGGTCTTAGTCCCTACACAAATTGTTTGATCCTCCTATTCTCCGTTTGAACCAATTCGGGGATGTAATAAGATAGCTTGTTAAAACGGGTTTCATAATGTCCCACCGTCATTGCACCTTGCCTCAAGGTGAGAAACCCTTCTTCTTTCCGTTCCCAAGCTATCTCCGGAATATAATTCCCCTTGAAGGACCTGACAAAGTTGGCCCACTTGGTAGGTGTATCATTATGCTCCCAACGAAGCTTCTTCGTTCTCCACCACTGTTCTGCATCCTCTTCCAACATAAATGCCGCAAAACTCACCTTCGTCTCCCCAGTATAATCATATGCGACATATATCTTTTCAACTTTTGCAAGCCAAGCCTCCGCTTTCTCATCGTCAGGTTCACCAAGGAATCGAGGAGGTCTATAATTGAAAAAGTCCCTCAATGTTCCATCTTTGTTTCCTCCATTGTGGTTATTATTGTTGCCAGCACCCTGATTGCCACTATGGGTATTATTGCTCGTTCCCCCGACTGCTTGTTGCTCCATGACCCGACTCATCCGACCAATGGTTGTCACGCCCCAACTCGACCCCACTTACAATCAGTCAGGATGCAACAGAATTTCGGCATTATAACATTTGTAATACGAACATCAAGGCTCTAAACCAACCCTTTATAATATCATTCAACCAACCCCAAACATCAACAACAACTCCACAAATACTTCAACAACAAACAACACAACCGATTCCATATATTAAACAACCATTCAATAACCCAACCATAGATTACATGCCTCCGTTTCAACAACAACATCAACAAGTTAAACCGTATACATACATAACATAATATACTAGCTTAGCAACCTATTCAAATTCCAAAAGTAAGACAACTAAACTAGCATAACACTTTTACTATCTTTAGATCAAATTATATAATACAATCTTTAAAAGCTTGAAACTTTACAGCATAAGTTATATTACAAAATAGCATAAAACATTCCAGCTAAGCATCAAGGATATGACTCTGGCACATAAGACTCTTCAACATAAGTCACATTCTCAGCTTCCTGAGACACGCACCCATAATCTGATTCAGTAACACCTGATTGCAGCAAACGAATGAGAGTGAGCTTATATAAAATAAAGCCCATTGAAGAATTCGATCGATCTTTGAAAATGTTTACTTTACCACTTTGGAAATCATCCTATGAGCAATAACACGCATTGATCATCATTAACATCAGCAATTCATTTCAAACCACATAAATGACCATTCATTTGAGAAAAGATACTCTAGTTAGTGTAGCTCCATACGCCATCACGATCTCAACCAACTTCTTGTAACTCCCATAATACATAACCGAGATACCTCATCTAGCCCCTCACTCCATGGCATCTCCACCAAGCAAGCTGTGAGTAGTCTATAATAGTCATGTCGTTATCAACCCGACAGCCCGATGATGTTCGAGAGGTGGCACACACTATCAAGACTCATGACAATAATAATAAACATTCATATTCTGCGAAGATAACAAAGTAGGTTGTCCTTTAGAGGATCATCAATCATCAATCAGTTAACAATATTTCAATCATCATAACATTAATTAAACAACTAAGACAACCAAGTTAGATAACAAAGTAGGCTACCCAACTTAACACACGCATCAACATGCATTCGATCCCCAACCTACTCAACAACAATGCAAGAAACAACTACTCAAACACTACCAAACAACTAAAGACAACATTTAAGCATTTCAAAGAAAGACTACACAAACTTCAAAAGTTCATAACTTACAATCTCGAAATCCAATAACCTTCAAACCACTTTCTATCACTCAACCACACATGCAACTACATTAATCCCCTCGAAAACCCACCAAAAGTCATCCAAAACAAGTCCAACAACCCTTTTTGTCAATGCACCTAGGCTAAATTTTTTAGACTTTTGCTACGACATCCAAATCAAAAATTTGGCATTACAACATTACTACCCCATAATTAACAAACTTTTAGAAGCAACAATCAATCAATTCCAACCACTACAACAACTATTATTCAAGAATGAACTTAAATTCCAATTTTAATACCCAAAAAATAGAAATACATGTTACTACCTTTCAAAACTTATATAAACGCACATAAACGATCCTTGGAATCTACTGAGCAATAATATAAAGACAATTTAACATTTCATCTGATAAAAATTTAATTATATGAAAATGACATAAAATAGTATTTTGAGATCTATAATTTTTCTCTCACCTTTGATGCCAAATGATGTTAGAAAGTGTGCAATGGGTGCTCGACAAGTGAAATCAAGCTTTGAATGACTCAAATTGGCTTTGAAATGCAAACTCTATGAGAAAAATGCTTTGAAAACCTTGAAAATGTTCTTCATCTTTCTCCTCCAAGGAGCCACATTTTTTGGTGTGTTTTTGTGGTGTTTTGGCTGATATTTGAGTATATATTAAGTTAAGTAAAAAAGTCAATGCAAAAAGAATTGGTCAAAGTTGTCAAAATTTGGATATTTAATGACTAAATTCTAAATTTGCCTTTGTTCTTAATTCTAATTGAAATTTTACCTTAGTAAAATATTTAAGATGATGAAATATTTATTTACAATATATGCTTGG
The DNA here is from genome assembly GCA_037974665.1 of Ehretia macrophylla. Taxonomy (NCBI): domain Eukaryota; kingdom Viridiplantae; phylum Streptophyta; class Magnoliopsida; order Boraginales; family Ehretiaceae; genus Ehretia; species Ehretia macrophylla. The sequence goes on from CM075781.1 coordinate 53,203,158, forward strand.
TCAACAAAAATCAACGCAAGAATCGGGTTTAGCAGAAATCACTATTTTGCTAAAAAATGCTACTTGTCGGCCGAAAAGTCTATTTAAATTCCTATTCCGTTTCAGAATCAATTTTTATTAAACACGGGTCTATTAATAATAGAGGACTAGGTTTTAAGATGTTTAAAACACCCATGTCAAAATTTTAGCAGACGGGAGATCAAACACTATTCACAAAAATCGACGGTAAAATTTTCAATACAGATTTTTATGAAAATTTCATGAATGCTCACATATCATGTAATAGAAGTAATAATCACATAATTAGCATATTTTAATTCAAATAACATATAAACAGGTGAAAACACGTAATTGCAAATATAGGCAAATTCGGGGTCTCACAATGGCAGTTGTCATCATGTTGAACATTGCTACCCCCGGATTAGCCTGATCTGTATTTCCAATTGCTTGAGATTCAGTGTTCCTACGGGTGTTAGGTCCCGTCAACTATAGGTAGAAAATTGATACCACTCATGGTTATATGAGATGTAAGCATGATATGAGACATGAATATATACACTATCAACACTCCTAACACATAGATTTCACATAAACAATAAGCAACATACCATGTTAAGCACATATGGTACACACATAAGCACGTTAGTCCCTTAGTTACTCATAATCAACTAAGGCATCTACCCAGGGACCAATATTCAAAATTCGGACTACGCTAACTAAAGCTAGCTCTGATACCACCTAAAGGTGTCACGCCCCAACTCGGACACCTACAGAGGCTAAGCCGGAACATGACATTCGTAACGCTTAAAACCTGTGACTAATAAAATAACAGCCTTTATATCCATTTATATTCCATAATAGTTCAAAAGTCTGTCAAGATCATCGGCCTTAAAGGGTAACCCCAACCTGTTACATGTTTACAAGACCTTGAATCACCTGTTCATATATAATGACTAATCAACATTCAAGTGTCTAGGTCTTAAAAGAATAGAAGTATTTAGCTAAAATCATAATTGTCCAAAAGAATAAGTTCAATACATCAAATAGTTCTTCAAGTACATCAACAAGTAGGGATCACATAAGACAGAAATCTTCGATATCACACCAAAGAGTATCTCCAACATCTTGAGGGGCCTGCTCCGACTCAACCTCTCCTGAAATGGTAGAGAAAAATGTGAGCTACAACTAGCTTAATAAGGGAGAAAATGGGAAGGGTTTTCACAAATATTTTATCATTTCGCAAACGGTTTGATAAAACATGTTATGCACATGTAGATGCACATAGGAATAAGCAACCTGTAAACTTAAATATTCGATAAGAATCAAGAACAAGAACAAGACATACTCATTGAAAAAGGATACTTGAGTAACTATGATCGCTGGAGATGACAGCTTCTACCTCGAATCATGTAACAATAACCCCTCACCACAACCAAGGATCAAGTCATCAAAGAAACTACACCAACTCCCCCAACAACCGAGGGTTTCGGATATTCCCCTCGAAAATAAGAATAGGACCATAGTAGTCGAGGCTATGACCAGCAAGCCCGATGCTGCCCGGTGGCCGTCGAACTCTACTAGGCCTTTAGAAGGTTGCAACCTCGATATATATATATATCAACTCTCCAAGGAAAGAAACCAAGCGAGAGTGGGACCAGGAGGACAACAAAGTAGGTTGCCTCTATCGTAAGAGTAACTGTCAATGGCATATGAGCTCATAGAAGAGCTAAGATGCATCAAGAATCTTATGCAACACAATCCCATATATAAAATAATGATATCTATTATGAACGTTTTTATAATGCCACATTAACCCCTACAATATCTTATGATAATTGGAAGCAATCATACATAGCCAACATACCATAAAGAACTGCAAATAAGGCATAAAGAATAAAATGAGTCATGGAAGTCGGACGAGTGACTCGTCCGACCTGCTTCATCCGACATTTCCAGTGGATGTCGGAAGAGTAAAGTCGGACGAGTCACTCATCTGACTCCTCCTCCGACTTGCCTAGCTAAAGAAAATCAACTACGAACTTTGCAAGCTCTAGCACTAACTCTTTTCATCTTCTTGTAACACATGAGCACACATACAACTCCAATCTACTACCACTTCAATACCATAACAAAGCATGCTCAAACATCAACCAAGCAAGCAATTCTACCAACAACCAAATAGATCCCAAAATGCTCAAGAACACCAAAGGTACCATTCAAGTTCCAAAATGCTAGGTTCCTAGATCAATCTTTGCACACAAGCTAAACATCCTTCAACACATGTATGAACATCATTTAGCTCATCATACAATCAAATCAAGATCATCCAAAGCTAGATGATCAAAGCTCTAACTCAACAACACTTAATAGTATACAAATCTTACATTAACTCCAATACATATATACATCTAAGCAAGAGTAACACCAACATACACCATATAGTCTTGAATGAAGTTGAGAAAGACTTTTGAAAGAATTCTTCACCTTAGTATTGAATAAATAAAGCAATGCAAGCAAGAACAACCTTGAAGGAAGCTAGAAAATGTAAGAAAAATGCTTGGGAATGGCTTGAATTCCTTCATCTTCTTTTTCTTCTTCTTCTTCATTCCTTCTCAACTATGTGTAAGAGAGTGTATGTAGTGTGTGCCGTGTGAGTGTGTGTGTATTGTGTGGTGATGGTGTGCTTTAGTTGCTAGGATATTTTGCAAGACAAACAAATGACTAAAGAGCCCTCCTAATTAAACTCTTATTTACTAGCTTGCCACTTAGTTATAGAGTAATTATTTTAGTTAGCTATTGCAATTCAATAAAAGTTAATTATTACCTACAATAACTAAAACTCTCAATGCACACTCTAAGACACAAATGCATGCTAAACGATACAAATGCACATAAAACAAGGTAAATGCACTTATAAACAATGTAAATGCACATGAAATGATTTAATTATGCGTTGTATGAACTAAATGCACATGACGTCTCGTGTCGGGCCTTACATCCGGGAGGAACAAAAATGTATTGAGACATTGGATGACATTTTTGTTGGAACAATATGAAGAGAAATATAGGTGAATTTGTGGCCAAGTACTTGACTTGCCAGAAAGTCAAAGCAGAACACTAGAAGCCGTCATAATTGCTACAATCTCTAGATATCGATGAATGGAAGTGGGATAGAATTTTCATGGATTTTGCGGTAGGCTTACCAAGATCAAGAGAGAAGAATGACGTTATTTGGGTCATAGTTGATTGCCTCACCAAAGTAACCCATTTCTTGCCAGTGAAGACGAGTTGCAAGGTAGAAGAACTAGCTTAATTATATATCAATGAAGTAATGAAGCTCCATGGGATACCTAAGGAAGTGATATTTGATAGGGATCCAAAGTTCACTTCAAAGTTTTGGTTGAGTCTACAAAAAGCTTTGGGTAGTAAGCAAAAGTTGAACACAACATACCATCCCCAAATAGATGGTAAGACAGAAAGGACCATACAGACCTTGAAGGATATGTTGAGGGCTAGTGTGCTTGAAATAGGAAGCAATTGGAATAAGTATTTAGTACTTATTGAGTTTGCTTATAATAATAGCTATCAAGCCAACATTCAGGTGGCACCATATGAAGCTTTATATGTGAGAAAAAGTTGAACTCCTTTATATTGGGATTTGGGAGAAAGAAAAACTATTGAATCTGACATTTTGAAGGATGTAGAAGCTAAAGTGAAATTGATAAGAGCAAGGTTGAAGGCATCTCAGGATCGACAAAAGAGTTGAGAAAATACTCGACGAAAGGATCTTGAATTCCATGTAGGCGACCATGTGTTCTTGAAAGTTTTTCCAACTAGAGGCGTAATACGTTTTGGTATGCGCGGGAAGCTTAATCCTCATTCCATTGGGCCTTTTGAGATACTAGAAAGAATCGGTGTAGTGGTTTATAGAATTGCACTACCTCCGGCCTTGTCCGGAATACATGATGCATTCCATGTGTCCCAACTTCGGAGGTATATACGTGACCCAGATCATGTGATACCTTATGAAAAGATACAAATTCAAGAACACCTTACCTTTAAGGAAAACCCTATAGAGATTGTGGACCAAAAAGATCAAGTGTTAAGAAATAGAGTAATTCCTTATGTGAAGATCAGATGGCAAGATCAAATGCCAAGGGAAGCATTGTGGATGCCTGAAGATGAAGTGCGCCAAAAATATCCAACCCTATTCGCGAATCACGGTGAATAAGTTTCAAGGATAAAACTTTTTTTATGAGGGAAGAATGTCATGACCTGATTTTTAATCTTTAAAAATGTTAAGTGGAATATTCCATTTAGCTAAAGTTAGTCTTATTGGTGACAATAATTAACTTTTGGTCTTTAAAAATTCTTAGTGGAAATTCTATTTAGCTAAAGTAATTCTTATTGAAATTTTTAATGACGAAAATTAATATTTGTCATGTCATGACCTGACTTTTAGTCTTTAAAAATGTTAGTGAAAAATTCTATTTAGTTAAAGTAAGTCTTTTTGGTGACAAGTATTAACTTTTAGTCTTTAAAAAATTCTTAGTGGAAATTCCATTTAGCTAAAGTAAGTCTTATTGGAGACAAGAAACCTAACTTTTGATCTTTAAAAATTCTTAGTGGAGATTCCATTTAGACTAAAATAATGTCTATTAGCCTATAAAGTATTCACTAATTCTTCTACAAATAGCCAAGCCAACATGAGAGTTAGGCAGATGAGAAAATTGAGAGAATAGCTTGAGGCTTTGATTTCGTCATTTCAACCTAAGGTAAGTTCTTGTCTATAAACGTTTAATAGGAATAAATGATGCTCAAGTTTAGGAAGTTCCACTCTTATATTAGTTTGTATTTTGGTTATAGGATTTTGAAACTAAGCGAAGAAGTGTTCTATGATAAGCGAGATAAATAGGGTTTTTCCGTTATCTTGTTATTTTATCCCTTTCTCATGTAAAATTCATGCTTGAAATCGGAAATTTTTATATTTCTTTATTTACGCAGAAAATTTACATTTATTTTATCTCCCATTTACTATTGTTTAAGCTCGTTATTCTGGAAACTAATTTCTAACATTATATTATGGATGGAGTTCCCTTCCCAGTATTATATTTTTTCTTGTCATTATCCATAATTATTGTACAAATTATGGATTAATATTTGTTTCTCTGAACGTGAGTATGGATCGCTATCCTAGTTACTATTTACGTTACATCGAATATTGCCTTATCTACTGTTCTTGAATTTGGATAATATTATATTTCATTATTTGTTACCATTATTCCTTGGTCGTCATTTTTTTGACTATTGATTCTTTCTCAATTATTAGTATTGATTATTCCTTTACTATCGTGACTCTTACATTGAATAATTTTGTTATATCATTTATTGTCACTTGACTTTGTCGACTACATTATGTTCTTTTTATTCCAATCACCTGATCGATTTTTGTTGATCATGTTCACTCGTAAATTCTCCCATAGTACGATTATCCTTGAGATTATCTTTTTAAAAAACACTTTCTCCATTGGGAACTAAAGTGATATTATTTTACTCATCAAGCTTTCTATTATTTATGAATCATATAAATTGATTTACTTTGAGCTGTGTGATTAACATGACTCATATGTGTAAGTGATAACGTGAAGCTAGTGGGGCCTTATTATTAGCAACATGGGACTTATGCCCAATAAGAGTTAGCAACGCAATTCTTGTGAAATGAATGACACATCTTACATAACAACTTATCTTACTATATATTATGTTACTTCTTATTAGAGTATTAACGTTTATTTATTTGGTCATGATGTCCTGCCTATCATTTCTTCTCATCTTTTTGTTCCACGTTACACTCTTTTAAATTTTGTGTCTTTTTTTTTCGGGGAGAAATCCCTACTTACTGAGCTTTGATTCACTTATCCCTTTTTAAATCTCTCATTTTTAGATAACAATGAATAGGTGGGTGAAGTGCTTGTGAGTGGGGTAGCTTGTCTTAAGCCAAGATTATTGTGAATAAAGCTCGTGGTGACGAATTAGTGAGATATTGTGATGTTGGATTATATGCCTTCCGTGTTTGAGCAATTAAATTCCCTTAAACATGTAGCATGTCATGCTCTAAGATTTTATTGGTATTAGATTTTTTGGGCATGACATATGAGCTATATAACATACGTTTTTTCGTTCGTTAAAAGTTGGGTGAAGTTTGACTCTTCCTCGTTAGATTGTAAAATCAAGTCAAAACCGAAGTAAATCCATCTACCTACAAGTAGAAGAATGGGATCGTAAGTCTATTACAGTTGACCAGACCTAGATGATCTGGTATTCAATTTTTGACTCAACTGCGAAAACTATAATGATATCCACTATAGTAGAGGACATGGGGATAACTTCTTTATCACTCCTTTAAAATGAATATATCATACTCAAGTAGAGCATTCGTCAAAAAGGTACTTGGTGTGCTGTCTCAGGCAACCAAAAATAAAATCTATACTCCTAAAGATAAATGTAGTAGTTCGAGCAAGGATCGTTCCCACAGAGAGTATCTAGCCTAATTTTATGCTACATGAACAAGGTTGGGGGGGTTGAGTTTAACGTAAAAAAAGAAAAAGATAACTAAAAAGCAATTAAATTAAAGTGTCGAAATTAATCAAAAGAACAAACCTTGGTCTAAGTCAACATCCATCATCGGAATTTTGTAACTGATCATTGATGCAAGTATATATCAATTCAAACTTTAAATATTTTGCTTTGGAATTATTTTCTTATTTCTCCTTAATCGTAGTTAATTAGAATACACGCGACTTAATTAACCCTAACCACTAAACAACAAAAGACAAGCACTAAAGGTTTAATCTAGTAGCAGTCTTAAGAATTAGAGGGATCGAAGAATCTAAACAATACAAGCACAAGTGGTTGCATTTAATTTAGTTGAACGTTCTTCCTAAGTATTTAATAATCTCTGACGTAGCAAATCATTAAATCCTAGTCACTTCACAAGTTAGAGGGATCAAACAAGTATGAATTTGATAACTAACTTAGCAGTAGATTATAACAAATAATAAACTAGTTGGACACCCTAACAATTAAACGAAAGAATCATGTAAATAATACTGAAGAACATTCAATACTTAAAGCATAAATTGAACAATAAAAAACTAATTATATCTCACAGTTTTTTTGGATTCTGAGGCTTCAGTTTCCTTCAACCAAGAATAAGAGCTTAGCCACGTAGGGCCATAAAGAAATTTTGAAGAAGAAGAGGAGAGAGAGAGAGAAAAGGTCAAAATCTTATGATTTCTCACCTTATTTATAGTTTGTGAAGCCTACAAAATCACCAAAAATAACGGAATCCTAATTTAAATAGAATGAAAATACTAAAGATAAAGTAATATCTTAATATAACTAGGAAAGCCTTAAATTAGCTATAATACTCCTAATATAGTTAGAAAAGCTAAAATAGTTAGAATTTTCATGCACCACCTCCTCCATCATCTACTAGAAGCTTATGACTAAGGAATATTCCAGAACGTCAAACAGTGCAGGTATAACAATTTCATGTCCCATTTTGACCTTGATACAGCTAGTATCTCTCAAAACTCGAAACTTGAAAGTTGTAAATCTTCTTCTTGCCTTTCCACAACATCTTGAATCGTCTCAATCGGAGCTCAGATGAGAGAGTTATGCCCAGAAAATGAAGCAATGTCGAAACTATCTAGAATTGCGCAATTTAGCTTCGTTTTGTACTTAACGCCTCCGTTTGCATCCTAAATATCAAAATATAAAAATAATGAGTGCATTTAGGCATCAAATAAGTGTAAAAGATTAAACATTAAGGGAGAAAAATATAACATTTTGCATTCTTATCAGTACTAGCCACTTTATATACTACTTTGAAAAGTGTTAATCACTTATTTATCATAAGAAATTTGTGATTGTCAAAGTTATTAGGGTTAAATCCATTTTGTACCCCTCACCTTTATACATGGTGACACTTATTACCCTCATCTTTAAAATCTCCACTTAATAACCCTCCTGTACACTAACCATTAAAAACTTAACGGGATTGAATGTTTTGGACAAAAATATCCTTATCATCTAAACCCACACACATCCCCACATCAAACATTCACCTATCTTTTTTACACACCAAACACACACACGAACACACACACAGACCCACACATAAATACACAAACAAGATTGTATGGCTTTTTGCTGCTTTGCCTATCCAACTTGAAACTATGAGATGCAGTTGAAGAGATTAAACTGTTCCTGTTCAATTTCATACTATTAAACTTCTTCTTAACTTTGTCATCTTCTTCATCCTCCATCTCCGAAGAGAAAAAAAGGTCATCATTGATGTTCTTGACATTGATATACTTTTAGAAATGTGGTTTGGGGTGATATTTTTATTGGTTTCTTGGGTATGAGGGAATGAGACTAGATCTGAAAGATCAATAGATTTTGATCTGCCATTAACTAGTTTTATTTTTGTTTTTTGTTTTTATTTTTTTATTTTATGAAGTCTCAAATTTCTTATCTTTTTATCTTGTACTGTTCCACACCTTTAACACACTTATAGCCACATAAATATTATTCTATGGTAAAATGCTCCAACGATGATCAACCGATGAATATGATGAAGGGGTCACAATAATACTTATCAGCGTGGAAACAACAACAGGGTTGTAAGACAACCCCAATGAAACTAGACTCTCTTCTGGGTGCAGAAGTAACATAATACTGTGGTAGTGACATTACGGCAGAGTGGGAGCTTCGTCAACGGCAGCGGGGTGGGGGAGGAATTCTCATTACTTCAACTAGTACCGAATAAATCTTGGACATTTTGGCTTGATTCACTTATCCCTTTTTAAATCTCTCTCATTTTTAGATAACAATGAATAGGTGGGCGAAGTACTTGTAAGTGATAGGGTAACTTGTCTTAAGCCAAGATTGTTGTGAATAAAGCTTGTGGTGACGAATTAGTGTGATATTGTGATGTTGGATTATATGCCTTCCGTGTTTGAGCAATTAAATTCCCTTAAACATGTATCATGTCATGCTCTAAGATTTTATTGGTATTAGATTTTTTGGGCTTGACATATGAGCTATATAACATACGTTTTTTTGTTCATCAAAAGTTGGGTGAAGTTTGACTCTTCCTCATTAGATTGTAAAGTCAAGTCAAAACCGAAGTAAATCCATCTACCTACAAGTAGAAGAACGGGATCCTAAGTCTATCACAGTTGACCCGACCTAGATGATTTGGTACTCAATTTTCAACTCAACTGTGAACACTGTAATGATATCCACTATAGTAGAGCACATAGGGATAGCTTCTTTAACTCTACTTTAAAATGAATATCTCATCCTTATGTAAAGCATTCGTCAAAAAGGTACTAGCCGCTTTATATACTACTTTGAAAAGTGTTAGTCACTCATTTATCATAAGAAATTTGTGGTTATCAAAGTTATTAGGGTAATCACTTTGTACCCCTCACCTTTATACATGGTGACACTTATTGCCCCTCATCTTTAAAATCTCCACTTAACAACCCTCCCGTACACTAACCATTAAAAACTTAACGGGATTGAATGTTTTGGACAAAAATATCCTTATCATCTAAACCCACACACATCCCTACATCAAACATTCACCCATCTTTTTTACACACCAAACACACACAGAGACCCATACACGAATACACAAATAATATTGTATGGCTTTTTGCTGCTTTGCCTATCCAACTTGAAATTGTGAGATGCAATTGAAGAGATTAAACTGTTCCTGCTCAACTTCATACTATTAAACTTCTTCCTAACTTTGTCATCTTCTTCATCCTCTATCTCCGAAGAGAAAAAAAGGTCATCATTGATATTCTTGACATTGATATGATTGTATTGCTTTTTGGCCTTTTCACTTTCAAAAATATGGTTTGAGGTGATGTTTTTATTGGTTTCTTGTGTATGAGGGAATGAGACTAGATCTAAAAGATCAAATATTTTTGATCTACTGCCATTAACTAGTTTTGTTTTTGTCTTTTTTAAAATTTTTTATTTTACAAAGTCTCAAATTTCTTATCTTTCTATCTTGTACTGTTCCACACCTTCAATACACTCATAGCCACGTAAATCTTAGTCTATGGTAAAATGTTCCAACGATGATCAACCCATGAATATGATGAAGGGGTCGCAGCAATACTCATCAATGAGGAAACACCAATAGGGCTGCAAGACAACCCTCAATGAAACCAGACTCTTCTAGGTGCAGGAGCAACATAATACTATGGTGGTGCCATTACGGCAAGGTGGGGGGCTTTGTTAGTGGCAGCGGGGTGAGGGAGGAATTTTCATTATTTCAACTAGTACCGAATAAATTTTCGACATTTTGGCGCAGGTTGGAGCATGGTCGTCAGCGGCGACTTGTAGGGGTTGGGGAAGGGTTCTGCCAAGGGTAAGGGTAGGGGTGTTTTAGGATGTTTTAAGAAGGATAATTTTGTCTTTATAAATAATTACAAGGATAATTTAGTAATTAACTTTTTGTGTTTTAATAGAATTCTAATTCTGTTATAGTTGACTGAAGTCAAGGGTTATCAAGTAGAGTTTTTAAAGATGAGGAGTAATAAGTGTCAGCTTGTGTTAAGATGAGGGTTACTAAGTGGATTTAACCCAAGTTATTATTATCCTTACTTTTGCAAAAAAAATTTGTTCAAAGAAAATAGCTCTGAGAAAAAGATAATTAAATACTCAAATTCTAAAGAGAAGACCTAAAAACTTAAGAATCTCAATTAACACCTGATTTTACGAAAGTAAATGAAATAAATGAATGTAACATGCACATTATGTGTGTGTATATATATAGAGAGTGAATTATTAGACATCTAAGTTTCTTTAAAATCTAAGTAGAACATTAATCTATATCTAACTAAGCAAAATTAAAAAATTGGCCAAATAGTCAAATTCTTATATAATTTTAAAGGGGTCATTTTGTACATTCCATTAGTAACTTTCATTATTATTTTTTTGGGTGGAAATAACTTTCAATGTTAACTCGACTTTTTGAGTTAGTTTTTAATATTTGAAAATTACATTATGAATTATAAAATTACTTTAATTCACTAGAAATCAAAAATATTTTTTTTTAAATTACTCTAATATTCACTTAAAGTTTTAAATCGATTTGAGAAATAATATTACTTGCATAATCACATGATCATACACCTTTAAAACACCTGTATAGGAAACAGGTAAAATTATATTAAAAAGTTTGAGTAAACGGCGACTTATCATATTGCGTTTATCATAGCATCACTACTAACATAGTGTGTTCCGCCGATCTGTGAAGTAGAGTAGAGAGAGTAAGATGGCGGAGGATTTGGTGTTGGACACGGCGATAAGAGACTGGGTGTTGATACCCTTATCGGTGGTGATGGTACTCATCGGCGTGCTCCGTTACTTTGTCTCCAAGCTCATGCGCTCTTCTTAATTGCCCGATGCCAAAATCATCAAAGAAGGGTGAGCCCCCCTACCCTTTTTCTTTTTTCTTCATATAATTTATACCGTCTATATGTATCTATTCTAGATGCATGAATCTCCAGTTATACGCGCGGGTTTAGAGAAGGGTCGGACGCCTTTTTAAAAAAAATTCTTTTAAAAATATTATTTGCAAGCAGGTGATAATTAGGGCTAGGAATTTGAGGTCGTGTGCTAATTTGATTCCTCCTAAGTCCTTTCGTGCAAGGAAATTTTACTACAGCAACGAGGTTCGTCCTATATTTTTTTTTTAATTTTTTTTTTTAGATTCTTTAATTCTAATTACTTTATTGTTTTAATAATTTCAGCTGTTAGATTGGTTTACTTTTTATTTTTGAAGTCTTTAGCTAAAAATAAGGGAAAAGTAGAATTTTTGGATTCACGGTGATGATTATTGTATTAATGGGAATACGAATTGTAAAGCTCTATGGAAGATGATGAGTTAACAATTAAATTGTTGTTTAATGATTGTATTTTGCGTCATGATTCTACGCATAATTATTTGCATATAGGTTTAATTCAAATAGCCTTTAAGCCTCTTACATTAGGAGGATTAAATGAAAGTTTTATTGCATTTCTTAGGGATGTTAGGAACCTAGATTGGAGACAATCTTTAATGGGAATAACTCAGTCTAGTCTGGCATATGGACCAGTTTATTTTAATGTTCGTCCTAATTTACAACTTTCTTTATCTGATAGAAATATACGAGAAGCTGTTACTTTATATGTAAAAACTAAGGGATATAATTATATGCCTCATTCAGAAACTATGAGTATCTGTTATCGAATTTATTATAAGGTTCTACATACTTTGAATCCTAACTGTAAATTATAGGATGAAGCTGGAACAACAGTTATGATAGAGACTAATTTGTCTAAATCAAAAATTACTACTAGAAGAATGATTAAATGGGAAGAAATAGACTTTCCTGAAAATTGGAAATTAGAAAATGTGACTCCTAGTCAACCTAGAATTCAATCAGATTTATCTGAAGTTGTTCAGACAACTGAAGGCGATGTCTTTCTTAGATTTAAACAAGAACCTTCATTAATTAGGTCTTTTTCATCGAATCATTCTTATATATCCCCGATAGTGGAATTTCCTCAGTCATCAATAGCCTCTACTTCTTATATTAGAGAAGACCCTAATAAGGAACTAGATAGGTTTAAACCACCATCTGAAGAGGGTGAAATAGTTCAACCCGAAAAGATAGATGCGATAAGAATTTCACATAATCAAATTCCTCATGGGATTAATAAGGAGGATATTACTCCATCTGAAATGAGTTTTCACGTATGATGATGACCAAACTCACTTTTTGTACTAGAAGCTGGGAAAAAACTTATGTTAACAATGAATTTTTAAATGCTCACTGGCAACCTATTAGGGAATGGATTTCTTCATCTTTTGATAAAACCCAATGGCAGAATATTAAAAATCAATATTATGATTTTATGCGAAAATAACAAAAAATTTATAAATTTGTTCATTGGTTTATTGATAATTATATTTCTTTTGCTATTAATACTATAGAGAGAGAATGGACTGATGTTCAAGGTAACAAGGAAAAATCTATTTTCCCCCCGACTAAACCATTAATTATTGGAAAAGATGATTTTCAAATTGAATCTAAAGCTTTTCTAAAATTATTTGAAAATGGTAATGCTTCTGTTACGATACAGGATTTGAACTCTCTTGTTCAACAAGGAAATTATACTAATTGTACTCTACAAATTGTAGGAGAACGATTACTTATTTTAGAAAAAAAGGTTAATCAAATATTAGATTCCTTAAAACAGAAACCTTCAAAGGTAACACTCCAGGATACAAGAAAATTGAAATTAGGAGAAACATCTTCTTCTCAAACTAAGAAAACAGGTTTTCAACCTGCTCCAAAATTAGAAGGATTTAAGATGGATCCTGAGTTAAAAATTGATAATTTGATTAATAAAAATTTAGCTCATTTACATATTGGATTATTATCTGATCTAGGGTCGGATAGATCTACACAGATCAATTCTGATAGTTCTCAGTCAAAAGATGAATTAATTCCTCAAGATAAATCATCAATAATGAATATTTCAGATGAAGTAAATAAAATAGAAAGAGGAGAATCTAGTAAATATGCTAGTAAACCTAAGAATAATAGGTACTATTATCCTCGTCCTACCCCACAGGATATTTTATATGAGGAAGATACTACTAATTTTAGTAAAAATGCTAGTTTTGATCATCGTACTATTTATGAATGGAATATATATGGTATGACTGATAAACAAATTAAAAGAGTTGTTGAACGCATGCTTATGTATGCTCAGATTTGTAAACAAGTTGGTAATCAAGAACCAGTGATATGTGAAGCTATATTATCTGGATTGTCTAGTCAATTAAAAGGCTAGTTTGATAATTGTGTTACATTGGAAATGAGACAAGAAATTGCTCAAGCCACTAGAGAAGAAAATGGTGTTATAGTTTCTAATGCTGTTTACACAATGTGTGCTACTATTCTTGAACATTTTTGTAGTCAATTTACTACTAGTTATGATAGAACTAGGACATTATTACGTAATTTACGTTGTCCTACTCTCACATCTTTTAGATGGTATAAAGATGTTTTTCTTTCTAGAGTTTTTGAACTTCCAGAAGCTAGTGATAGTCAATGGAAGGCACAATTTGTTGATGGTTTACCTGCATCATTTGCAGAAAAAATTAGAAAAGTCTTAATTAAAGATACAAACAATAATATTGTTTACAATATGTACACTTATGGTGAATTAATAGGTGTATGTGTCAAAGAAGGATTAGATCTTTGCAATCAGATTAAATTAAACTATCAGATTAAGAAACAAGGTCTGACAGATAGACAGACATTAGGTCAATTTTGTGAACAATTTGCGATGGAACTTCCATCTACTCGTAGACTTACTAAGTCTAAAGGGCCTAAAAAGCCTAAGGAATATTATACATCTCCTAAATATAAGCGAAAAGTTAGAAAAAGAAGAGAGAGAAATGAAAGAAAGGGATATAAACGTAAGCCTAAGCCTATTCCCACGTGTTATAGATGTGGTAAAAAAGGTCATTATGCTAATAAATGTAGGCAATTCCGAAAGAAGATAAATGCTTTAGATCTTGATGATCATACTAAAGAACAATTAGCAAAATTCCTTATTGATATAGACAATTTGTCTAGTTCTAGCTCAGATAGCTCAGATAATGAATCTTCTTCTGATGAAGTTAATAATATATCTTCTAAGGAGGATTCTCCGTATGCTTGTAAAGATAATAATATTGATGATGAATATTATAAGATATTATATCAATTTGATGATTTAAAAGTCAATATGATTACTGCTGATAAGTGGTTAGATGTTTTAAAACTATTAGAAGATATTAAAGATGATTCTTTAAAATTAAAGATTTTGGAACATTATTCCAAAGAAAATTTTGTTGAAAAACCCATAGAGAAAATTTTCAGTTCAAAACAGGGTTATAATATTAAGGATGTTATTAATCAAATAAATGATAAAAAAGGGAAAAATATTCCTATCACTCATTATGAATTAAAACAGGAAGTTAATAAACTTCAAAGTCAGATCAATGATCTTGGACAATAAAATCAATTAATTAAAGAACAAATTGATATGTTTGTTCATCAGGAACCTAGTTCCTCTAATACTTTACCAAATGCTATGGTAGATTTAAATCTTCTTAATATATTGAAGGTTATTACTACGCAAAAATGGTTGGTTAGAATTAATTTACTTATTTAACCAAATCATATGATTAAAGATATGATTGCCTTGATTGATTCTGGTGCTGATCTTAATTGTATACAGGAAGGATTAATTCCAACTCAGTATTTTAAGAAAACTGCTCATTCTATTTCTTCTGCATCAGGAGAAAAATTAAGGGTTAAATATAAATTACCTCAGGCATTTATATGTTATGAAAAAGTTTGTATATCTACTAGTTTTCTTTTAATTGAAAACATGACGTGTCCTATAATTTTAGGAACTCCTTTTATAAATGAAATTATGCCAATATTAGGCATAGATAATCATGGAATAACATGAACTTATAATAAAGAACCTGTGATATTTCGTTTTATTACTGAACCTAGAGAGAAAATCTTAGGGCAGATAGCTAATTTAATGAAAGCTAAGGAATCACATTTGAATTTCTTAAAACATGAGATGAATATCAATAATATTGATAATATGTTGAAAAATCCTAAATTACAGGATAAGATTAAACATCTTACTCATGATTTTTCTTTACAGATCTGTAATGACCACCCAAATGCTTTTTGGGATAAAAAGAAGCATATTGTTTCTTTACCTTATGAAATTGATTTTAATGAGAATATGATTCCTACTAAGGCTCGTCCTTGTCAGATGAATCAGGAATATCTTGATTTATGTAAAAAAGAAATAGCTAATCTTATAGATAAGCATCTTATTAGAAAATCATACTCTCCATGGAGTTGTACTGCTTTTTATGTCAATAAACATGCAGAACAAGAAAGAGGTAATCCTAGACTTGTTATAAATTATAAACCACTTAATAAAGTGTTGAAATGGATTAGGTCTCCTATTCCTAATAAGAAAGATCTTTTGGATCGATTACATAATGCATTAATATTTTCAAAATTTGATCTTAAATCTGGATATTGGCAAATACAGATTAGTGAAAAAGACAGATATAAAACTGCTTTTGTTGTTCCCATTGGACATTATGAATGGAATGTTATGCCATTTGGATTAAAAAATGCTCCTTCTGAATTTCAGAATATTATGAATGAAATATTTATTCCTTTTAGCGATTTTATTATCGTATATATTGATGATATTTTAGTCTTTTCTAAAGACATACAACAACATTTTAAACATCTTGATATATTTAAGAAAATTGTTATACAAAATGGTCTTGTTATTTCCAAACCAAAAATGCTTTTATTCCAAACTAAGGTTAGATTTCTTGGTCATAATATTGAAAAATGAAAGATTATTCCTATTAATAGAAGTATTGAATTTGCTTCTAAATTTTCTGATCAAATTACTGATAAAACTCAATTAAAGAGATTTCTTGGTAGCTTAAATTATATTCTACCATATTATAAAAATCTTGCTACTGATACTGCTATCTTATATGATAGACTCAAAAAGAAACCAGGACCATTGACAGATGTTCATACTGAAAAAATTAAGTTAATTAAATCTAAGGTTAAAAATTTGCCTTGCTTAATGCTTGCTAATCCTACATGGAATAAAATTGTTGAAACAGATGCCTCAGAGATTGGGTTTGGAGGAATTTTAAAACAAGTCCAACCAGAAACAAAACAAGAATATCTTGTTCGATTTCATTCAAGAAAATGGAATAATAGTCAACAAAAATATGCGATTGTTGCGAAAGAAATTCTTTCGATTGTTAAATGTGTGTTAAAATTTCAAGATGATTTATATTGTCAAATTTTTTTGATAAAAACAGATTGTCAAGCAGCAAAATATATGTTCAATAAAGATTTTAAGCATGATGTTTCCAAACAAATGTTTGCGAGATGGCAAGCTAATCTTGCACCTTTTGATTTTGATATTGATTATATTAAATGGAATAATAATTCTCTTCCTGGTTTTCTTACCCGTGAATTTTTGTAAGATGATCCCCGCTAGGGGAGGATCCTCTAACCCTAATAGGGGAAGAGGAAGAGGACGTAACCTTGATTCTAATAGGGTCATTGCAGGCAAAAAATTAGTTAATTTGGGTGGGATAACTATTGATCCATCACATCCTGATTTTGATAAAATCAAAAAGGTTATTGAAGAAAGCAGTAATACTGCTCAATCATCATCTTATGCTCATGCGGTTGATCATGAAGAGTTTGATGACTCCTTTGAGATATCTCATCATGAGGAAATAATTTTACCTCTTGAAAATGCTGATAAGCAGTGGATCAATGATCCTTGGTACTTTATGGAACGATATTTAAATAATTATATGTTTCCTGTACTTTATTACAAGTCCGGGGTATATTTTGAATCAATTCTACAAGTCACAAATTCATGTGATATTGAACATTTCAAGAAGAATAATACTCTTCCAATTTATACTTATAGCAAAATCTATATTAGAAAAATTCTTTCTCCAAATGAATGGGGAATCAGTACCTTAAATGAAAGGCAATTTATTCTTGATAAAAATACTTATCATTTTAATTATTGGGATTATGTGGAAGCATTTTCCAAAGTTTTCTTATATGAAAACCCACAGTATAAACATTCTTGGTTTATAAAATTCAATCCTGAAATATTTCAGAACCGCAGATTCCCTGCATGGATCCATCAATGGTGGAAAAGTTTTGGACCCCCTATCAAAATTCTCCCTGATCCTTATAAATGACTTTTTACTGAATGGTTGACAATTTGTCCCCATATTGGAAATGATCCTGATCTTTATATTGAAGGATCAAGCTCTTTATTTTTCTTTATGGAATTTGGTCTCCCATAGATATAGAAATGGATCCCTGTCGCGGAGATAAATAAAGAAAAAATGTTTTGTTTAAAAAAGAAAATTTCTTTCAAAATTTTGGGCAAAACTCTTGAAAAATGATCCTTAGACTAAGAAACCTTATGGTCAACCCAATATCAATGAAATTTCTCAGACGATAGCACTCTATCAAGACCAAATGGAAGAAACAAAGAAAAAGACTCAAGAAAAGGAATCTCCTTTTTCTCATATTTTACGAAAAATCCAAATGAGGAAATAGATAAGTTCTCATGAAGATGTTATGGCATCATATCTGGATGAAGTCAAGGAAGATTTCTTAAGGCATTTTAAAAGTGCAGTGGACACTGATTCTACATCATAAGACACTTCGATGAAGTCTACAAATGCTTTTGCTTGTCTACCAGGAGAATCCCAAGATCCTAATGAGGATATCTCATCCGCTCAAGATGTGTTGGCAGAAGATCTGTTTGACAGCTTGAAGGATGAATTATTACGAAAAGCCAAAGATAAAGGAAAAGGAAAGATGATCTGAAGGAATCTGATGAAATTTCGGATGAGATAAAAGAAAAGCTGAACTTTGCGGGAAAGCAAAATTGCTTTTGAAAAAGCTGTCGGCTACCGACAGTTGGTGGAATGTCACTGTTGTTACTTTTAGGATAATTCCTGTTTACTTTTTATAAAGTTTTTGTCTTATAGACACGTATTGTACAGAGACCCCGGATTTCAAAGTTTTCAAATCCGGTCTGAGTTGTTTTTAATTTTCTTTTGAGTTCCGCCCAGCTGTATAAATTCAAGGCTTTTAGTTTTCGTTGGCAGAGCTCTAGAGAGCAGCCTACCACTTTTCCTTTAGTTTTTATTTTGTAAACCATTGTAAATTTTATCAATCAAATCGAAGAGAACTTCTTTCCTCAGGTATATTCTTTTTAATTTTTTTTCAATTTTGTTCTGTTATTTTCTTTCATTAGTGCCGTCTAATATGGCAGGCTAGTGGCCACACTGTCTGTAACCGCCATGGATCTCTATACATGTTATTCTATATTATGAGTGAGACACAGTTGTGGTTGGTATCG
The DNA here is from genome assembly GCA_037974665.1 of Ehretia macrophylla. Lineage (NCBI taxonomy): Eukaryota > Viridiplantae > Streptophyta > Magnoliopsida > Boraginales > Ehretiaceae > Ehretia > Ehretia macrophylla. The sequence goes on from CM075781.1 coordinate 53,222,265, forward strand.
TTGTTATGGTAAGACAATCCTCAAGGCAGGCACTTTGTCGCCATAAATCGCACTGTTGGCCCTTCTCTTTGTTTTGTGGGCTGTTTTGTGCTGACTCGGTTAACCGCTTTGCCAGAGTGAACTATGTCTGTAAATCCAGTAACTAGATCCCCATACCTGGGCCTCCTTGTGTTAAGATGAGGGTTACTAAGTGGATTTAATCCAAGTTATTATTATCCTTACTTTTGCAAAAAAATTTTGTTCAAAGAAAATAGCTCTGAGAAAAAGATAATTAAATACTCAAATTCTAAAGAAAAGACCTAAAAACTTAAGAATCTCAATTAACACCTGATTTTACGAAAGTAAATGAAATAAATGAATGTAACATGCACATCATGTGTGTGCATATATATAGAGAGTGAATTATTAGACATCTAAGTTTCTTTAAAATCTAAGTAGAACATTAATCTATATCTAACTAAGCAAAATTAAAAAATTGGCCAAATAGTAAAAATCTTATATAATTTTAAAGGGGTCATATTGTAAATTTCATTAGTAACTTTCATTATTATTTTTTGGGTGGAAATAACTTTCAATGTTAACTCGACTTTTTGAGTTAGTTTTTAATATTTGAAAATTACATTATGAATTATAAAATTACTTTAATTCACTAGAAATCAAAAATAATTTTTTTAAAATTACTCTAATATTCACTTAAAGTTTTAAATCGATTTGAGAAATAATATTACTTGCATAATCACATGATCATACACCTTTAAAACACCTGTATAGGAAACAGGTAAAACTATATTAAAAAGTTTGAGTAAACGGCGACTTATCATATTGCGTTTATCATAGCATCACTACTAACATAGTGTGTTCCGCCGATCTGTGAAGTAGAGTAGAGAGAGTGAGATGGCGGAGGATTTGGTGTTGGACACGGCGATAAGAGACTGGGTGTTGATACCCTTATCGGTGGTGATGGTACTCATCGGCGTGCTCCGTTACTTTGTCTCCAAGCTCATGCGCTCTTCTCAATTGCCCGATGCCAAAATCATCAAAGAAGGGTGAGCCCCCCCTACCCTTTTTCTTTTTTCTTCATATAATTTATACCGTCTGTATGTATCTATTCTCGATGTATGAATCTCCAGTTATAAGCGCGGGTTTAGAGAAGAGTCGGACGCCTTTTTAAAAATTTTTCTTTTAAAAATATTATTTGCAGGCAGGTGATAATTAGGGCTAGGAATTTGAGGTCGTGTGCTAATTTGATTCCTCCTAAGTCCTTTCGTGCAAGGAAATTTTACTACAGCAACGAGGTTCGTCGTATTTTTTTTTTATTTTTTTTATTTTTTTTTTTAGATTCTTTAATTCTAATTACTTTATTGTTTTAATAATTTCAGCTGTTAGATTGATTTACTTTTTATTTTTGAAGTCTTTAGTTAAAAATAAGGGAAAAGTAGAATTTTTGGCTTCACGGCGATGATTATTGTATGAATGGGAATACGAATTGCAAAGCTCTATTAATGCTAGCAGCTGTTTTCATTGTCACCGTGTGACCTCGAGGTCACAGGTTTGAGTTGTAGCCTCTTGGATTAAAACTGCATAAAGTAGATTTCAAAGTGGGCTAGACTCTTCCCCGGAGCTCACATATAGCGGGAGGTTCGTGCAAGAGTCTGCCCTTATTATACTTATACTTAATCGATGTTTTTTGGGGATTGGCAGCTATATAATCTGAATATCATTATTGTAGCCAATTTACTGAACTTTGTAGTCGTCTGTATATATGCTCAATGTTATGCTTGCTGTCGCCAAATATATATATGAAAATATAAGGATCAGCTAAGGGAAATATGAAGAATGAGAGGAAGAAGTACGACTTGAGATGGTACCCATGACTTATGTAATACCTAGTGATGTGGGAATGAAGTCTTGATATTGAATAATCTATCTTCGGTTGTGATATCAATGGATATGGATAGAATTGGAGCTTTTGTGCAAGGTATAGGATGCTGATTGTTAAGGGAACTGTAGAAAAGAGTGCACTTACACTGTAGAGCATTGCATGTGCTATGCAGAGGCTTGCATGATTTGTATTTTTGGTGAACTTTGAAAGTGACAGGCTATGACAGTTTAAATTCGACAACTGGAGAAATTTGATAATTCATAGCTAAGCAAAGGTGAGATCCCGGGGAGGAGTTTCAGGTTAGCGTATTTGGATATACTATTCGCTACTTAGTTGCTTCAGGTAATTGGAGTAAAAGATATGTTGAGCGGGAATCAGCAGATTTGAGTTGGCATTTTGTTTCTAATAGGTTATTCCAAAGATGAACCAGAAAATTTAATACCCTCTCTGTTTAAGTCTGAATATCTTAGTTTGACTTGACACGGATAATAAGAGAAGTGTTAAAAGTGAATAGGATATTTGAATAAGTGGAAATAAAGTAGGACCAGAGCATACTTTTTGGATTTTTAAACATTTAAAAGTTAATAAGCGCGAGATATGTTAGTTTTCAAAAAAAATAAGCAGGAGATATGTTGGCTAATAAGAGGTATTTATAAATATATGTTATTGTTTGTATTTAATAGTTTCAATAAGGAAAGTGAACTTTATTTTAAAACAGCCCAAAAAGAAAAGTAAGAAATTCAATTTAAAGTGGAGGTAGTACTAATTATCTTATTGCATGGGCTTCAGTTGATGAGGAACGTTCTTGTGTAATAGAAAAACAATAGAGAGACATGCTTGAGACAATTTGTTTTATGGGATATTTTATATGATCCACAAACTGAAAAAAAACACACTGCCGCCTGCTGGATTCTGGAGAAGAAATGTATGCAATCAGTGTCATATGGTGAGAGATCTAATGTAAGAGAATATAGAGAATCATGCTTGAGGCCATTCTTTTCAAAAGAGACGTTACATGAGTGAAGAGAGAGAAACATACTTCCAAGTATTGGAGTGAACATATTATAATATTCAATTGGGGTCTTCAGAATATTCATGTCCTCCATCCAGAGTTGCTTTTTTTTTTTTGCTTGGGGCATAATTCTTACGTTGGACAATCTCCAAAACATAGGGAAAATCGTGGTTAATAGATGTTTTTTGTGCAAGAATGATATGGAAACAGTGGAACATCTATTACTTAGATGTGCATGGGCTAAATGTCATTGGGAGATGGCCTTTGATTCCAAGTCCTTTGATGATGAGATTAAATCATGGAGTGGGATCAATGCATCCAACCACAAGGAACAAATGGCATGGTCCCTCTTGCTATCATTTGGACCTTTTGGACAGGGCAGAATCAGAGAGCTTTTGAACAGAAGAAATTATTTCTTTCTTCTTCAAAATATCATTGGATTCATGAACTTTGTTTTTGGATTAGAGGTTCATGTAAAGTTGATGTAGATAGCATTCAAGATTGTATAGATAACTTGAGTAGTTGATGTAAACATTCTGCAACCCCTTTGGTGCATATCAATAAGTTTCTTTACTTCTCAAAAAAAAAAATAGTTGGCATAATCACCACTAGCATGGGAACTCAGAAAATAAGTTAGATGGATCACATTATATGCTATGTATTATCACAAATAGTGGACAGCCATTATGCATTAGAACAAGCTGGTGCTTGTTAGAATCTATTTGTTACATGGTAAACTAGTCTAGGCCTCGCACTATGCTAGGTTGGGACAGAAGGTGCCTATGGTGGAGATGAGGTTATTGAGTTAGGTTTTTAGTGCCTTTCTAATTTGGGGTTGGGGGAGGGGATAGCGGGGTAGGTTGAGGTTGGGGGTTAATGGTCTAGATGAGGCCAGGAAGTCAGGAGGCAAGTTCAGATGTGAAAAATATATAAGGAGTATGTTTCATTTACATCTGGTTTTGGATGACTATCCACTGAGCCCCGAGAACTTTGAGATTGGTAAGTGGCTTTGAATTTTATCCCAGGAAATGTTGTCGTGGACTCCCAATGGGCAAATCTTCCTACCTGTATGAGATTTCAAAATGCTCATTATCATTATTAAAGAAATATTGACTTCAAGAGCAAAATCTTAGTTATAAGATGTTACAATGCCTTCATAAAAATGCTGTTAATTATCAGTTAATGAATTTCAACTGCAATAAGTTATAAGATTATTTTGGTTTTTGATATAAATTTCACAGTTTAGGCCATTTTACAAGAAGAAAACTACCTAAGTTACATATAGGTGAGAAAGATCTCAGCTGTGTTCGTCCCCATATAAAAATAACTCTATTCTAAACATTCCTTGTAGCTTTTCAACATATGTTCCAAAAGAGATGCATCTTGCCCATGATGGTTTGTGAGATTGCTTTCCTCCTGTAACTTATATGCCCTGACTGTTGATCCTGACATAAGAAAATTTCAATATTAGTTGTCAATTGCTCTAAAGGAGGAGGAGGGGGGGTTGGGCTTTGGCGTTTGGCGTTAGGGATGATGTTTACCACATAACTCTAGGAAGTAAATAACATTTATTCACTTCTCAAAAAAAAAAAAAACCTCAAGGAAGTAAATAAGAAATTCTCAAATTAAAAATATTTCTCCTCTCTTTTGCCAATGTAATGATTTCTTAATTTACATCAGGTCTTATATACTTATTAGAAATTAAGATGTTGATGTGACTTTGCAGGAAAATGGATTACTTCATGTGCCTAAGGGCCAAGCTCAAAACGCTCAGGCACAAATGTTCTCGGACCCAAACATGGCAATGGATATGATGAAGAAAAATCTTTCAATGATTATACCTCAGGTATCATCGCTTACATGTTTTATAAATTTACTTTGATAAATTGCCGAGAGCTGACTCTGACTTATCAATGATTGTATCTCTCTTGCTGATCAGACTCTTACTTTTGCATGGGTTAATTTCTTCTTCTCAGGATTTGTTGCAGGTCAGTTTATTTCCTTGGTCCCATTATTTCCTCTATGTCCATGTCAAATTTAAATCTGTAGTTTCCTGCCTATGTATCTCCATTTGTGTTTTTCCTGGGCAGCAGATGATGACATGTTAATTCATTCTCATCTCGTGTGTTTTCAGGATTATGTATTCACATAGAGACACGCTTGCGCCCACACATCCACACACCCACACTCATGAAATTAGTGAAACTTTCGTGCGTAACTGATAGGTTTTCTTATAGCAACATGTTGATCCTTAAGTTACACTATTTCTCATTGATCTTTATATCCTCATGGATACTGATACAAGTGTCTGATGATTCTTCAGCAAAGATACCTTTCCCCCTAACACAAAGGTTCAGATCAATGTTACAAAATGGTATTGATTTAAGTACTGTTGATGTCAGCTATGTTAGCAGTCGTTCATGGTACTTCTCCAACTCATGAGCAGTAAAAACTCTGTTGTGATGTAGCTCTATATCTTAAAATGTAACTGATGATTACCTATTTTGTCTATCAGGTATTTCCTTAATCTGTTTGGATTAAGGGGTTTGTTCAGTCTCATTTTGGGAGAGGAAAATGGTTAGTATGTGTTCTACTGTTTTCATATCATATCTGAAAGAGAAAATTTAGTAACTAGACCATTTTATATTTGACATTCGGGTTAATAAAGCGGATGTTATGGGATGCTAACATTATTATCTAATGCAGCTACTGATGATACACAACGGATGATGCAAATGAGTGGATTTGGCTTTGATCCAACAAAGGTACTTTATGATGTTCTTCTGTCTTTGCTTGGGATGCATTCACAATTCAGACAAACGTTTCACTTGTTTAGTTTGATACTTGTTTTATCTTGCATTTCAGACCCTGTTTTCCACATTGGACGAAATGGAATATGACTACTGGCAACGCTTTTTTCCCTCCATTGCATATACTGTTCACGTTCACCGTTCCTTATCTTGATATCCCTTTTTCCACTTTTGATGTGGAAATACCTTTTTCCCGTTTGTCTTAAATTCTCTCTCTCTTTTTATACAAAGAGAGAGAATATGTCACATAAGGTAATATTGGGGGAAGAGCTACTTAAAGATTTAAATAATCCACTGTCAAACACTACTCTATCTTTTGGAGAAGTCAAACTGGCCAATAAATATAGGGTGCACAGAGTAATATTTCATAGAATGCTGATTGAAGTAATTCTTCAATGAATCTGGGATAATTGGTGCCTCAAGGGAGGATTTCTCGTTGATAGTGATATATGTTATTCAGGTATACAAGAGTAAAAAGTCTTCCCACTGGTTTTTTCCCTTCCTTTTCTTTCCTTTTTGGTGATCGCTCCTGCAGGAGTTTGTTCTTCTTTTTCTTTTTCCCTTCTCTTTGGCTGGGAGTCAGGGGGTGTTTGGCAGTGAGGATATGGTTACATTCGCTCTTTTGAACTCTCTCTCTCCTCCTTTCTCTTTCTTTAGCATATGCACTCTTTCTCACTCACGAATCTTGCATAGGTAGGAATATCTGTTAGCCCATGTGAGCTCTACTCTAGTATTTTTTTGTATGCTGCTGCAGCTATTATTGCTGTGTGACCCTTTTCAGCCTGAGCCAATGCTTGCTGCTTGCATGGCAAGTGGTTGCATTGGAAGTGATTATGGAATGAAGCAAGATTCATGTTGATTGAGTATGGTCTCTATAATATCATTTTACACAATAAATGACCTTGAATTCCTTGCTGTGTATTTTGAACAGCCTGCCTACGTACTCTTCTTTCAATGGAATTGCACAAAGTTATAGCCTTTCATAAAGGGCTTGCATCATTCCTTCTCAGAAATGATAAATGAATAAAAAACCTCTATTTAGTGCTGAGTTGGGTGTATAATGACGACTGCTAGTTAGGTTAGCTATGTGGTCTTTCAAAATTGTTTGTAATGCATATTGATTTCTCATGGGGATATATTTTTGCTTCAAGAAAACAGATAAAACTTAGATATTTTATCTCTATTAATTTTGAAAAAAAAATGTCAGGAGCAGAATTTGTCTTAACTTCTATCTTCTTCTCGGCAGAGTTTGGGTGCTGAAAAAGACAATCTGGACATAGTTCAACACGACTGGGCTTTACCAAAGTTTGAGCAGCGAGCAGAAGCCGTGTTGAGGAAACTTGTTAGCTGAAGAAGGATAAAAGCACCCCCCAGTCACATCCTGTTTGTGACGATGCAAGCAACATTCCCAGCCTCCCTGCCGTACGTTTTGCTTGATACATATTCCACTGAAGCCGAAACTTCAAAATATGACAAGAAATGGGACAAAACTGCAGCGTTTGCAGCTGATCATAACATGAATACATTGATTCAAAGTATTTTTCCACATTTTCTGATGATTTTGAAATTAGTCGGACTCTTGATCAAATTTACAGATGTTAATTTCGGTAACCAACACTTGATATAGAACAACATATAATCTGATATTGGCCTTGTGGCTGATAAGGTGTATGAAGAGTGTTGAACAAAGAATTACTTTTGAGTGGGTGATATATTTCAAAGATGGTCTATACTTTTCGAAATTATATGGGCATCACCAGAAGCCGGACCGAAGGAAATAAATAGCAATCAGCAACCTTAGAGAATCAAAACTACTGTTTTTTGAGGGACTCGGATCCCCTCATTATTAGAACGTAATAAGGGAAATCATATGATTTTGATGGTTATGATGAAATGGTTTTAAAAGTTCAGAATCATTAGATTTTCCTCATATGAATATTATACGGTGATCTAAATTCATTTTTTTAGAGGCGTTTTAGTACATCAAAATTTCTAGGTATCTTTATGAACTTTTAGATTGTTATTATATGGAAATCTTTTTCCATTCGTGTCTAATTTGGTTTTGGATTACATGGGAATTTAGCTGGGGAAATTTGATCATTGAATTATACGGCAAAATTCGATTACTAATAAATAAATTCTTGAATGTAACGATGCATTTTCATACATGTATTAGATTAATAAAAGATAAAATTTTAGAGTAATAAAAAATGTTAAATTCGTGATTTCATAAGAGTAATTTTTTTTTTTTTTTTTTTCATAAGAATGATTTTACTTTCACTACTACTAAAGTATGTTTCCGGGTGTGTCTCTCTTTGAGTTACGAAGGCCACTTGAGGTGCATAGTTGCATAACTATCAAATGATCAAAAGCACCTCAAGTTTGAATCAAAAGCATGATTGTCTTGTATTAATAGTGATTTTAACTGACAAGACATCTGGAAAGAGGTGTGAACAGATACCAATTTGGAAGAATTTTCCACCAATTGGTACTAAAAAATTCTTAAAAGCAGACAATGAAGAATCTTTAGCAAAAAGTGGTAAATATTCATTTGAAGAGAACTGTAGGCTGTCGATAGAGACAATCAAAGATAACCATTAGAATATGGACTGAACGACTTTTTTCCCCTCTATGTACGGTTTCCTTATTTGCACAGGTCTCTGAAGTATCCAGTCGGAATTATCTGCCAAATTCTTAGTCGAAAAATGCATGTATAGACACAAGTGCTTGTGAAACCTGAGAATGAATCTTAAAACAATTAGAGGTCTACCTTGCCCCAATAGATAGCTCAGATGATAACACGAAGTGAACAATTCATGCTAGGTGTAGGTTGTCGAATTATGGAGGCATCTTTTAGGATCAGTTCTTTTGATTTATTTGATGTTACATGGTGCCAATCATAGTACCTTAGAGTTTTGACAACATGCAATTGATGATTTACTGATATAGGGAGGTGAAAACAATGTTCGTGTTAAAGTCACTAGCAACTCTATTATGATACTTATCCACAGGATGGATCTAGGAATTCTGTTCAGTGAGGGTTAAAATACATAATTTTTCAACTATATAAGTATATATATATTTTTCAATAGAGCTAATTAATTTTTTAACTAAAAAGATATAGATAGTTGATTATTTTTAAAAAAAATAACAGAGAATTTTTAAAGTTCTTCTAGACCAGCGGGGACAATGTATATCCGCCACTGCTTGTCTTTCTATAGTATCTAGTAATGTAAGGTATTTCTGTGGGTATTAAAAAAAGAAAGAAAAAGGGAGGTTTACCTCAAAATAGTTACTACTAAAAGCATTGCTAGATATCTCCCATTTTCATTATCAATTTATCACTTTCTATATGTATACTTAATTGGCATACAAAAATAACTTCATTTTTTAATTTCTCTCTTTTTTTTTTTTGGCATGCTAACTAAGGATATAAGTAGGAGGTAATCAACATGGGATGATAAAAGGATAATATCTAGCATTTCGCTACTACTAAACATCCTCTTTTGAAAAATGGAAAAAGGAAAAAAGAAAAAAGATTATTTTAAGACCTGAACTTAGTCTAATATATAAATACGCGACTGAACTTCAAAAACCTTTCACGAAATGGCTCAAATTTCTAAAAAAAAAACTATTTTACACATTGATAACTGATGGTGTTAATATCTTGCTTACATGACATATTTATTTTCTTCAAACTATTATGTGCCTTTTTTCTCCTTTCTAACTTTATGTGGCTTGTATTTTAAACAAACAAAGGAAAATAATTTTTAAATTTCTTAAATTCAACAACATAATAAATTTTAGACATTTTTAAAAGTAAAAAAAAATATCAACATATATATGCACATATACCTATGCATATAAACACTATATGTGCATTTGTATAAGAGACAAGCCTTCAGTGTTTTATATAGGTTTGTATTTATATGTGTAGGAATATATGTGCATATACATCACTGTAATATTTTAGCTATTTTGCAATGCTCCAATTGAAAAATGAAAAAATTATTCCCAAAAAAAAAAAAAATCATTGCAATAGGCATCTTATTGCAATAATTTTTAACTGTTACAAGTTTAAGTGCAATAGTCTTTTTATATCTACAAAAAAATTGTAGTAGACAATTTACAACAGGATTATATGAAACGACATCATATGCAATGATTATAGTAATTTGCAACAATATTAAATATTTTTAAATTTTGCAACAGATAAAAATGTGATAGTGTATGCTAATATCGTGTTTTTAAGCTTTAAAAAGGTCTAAAATTTATTATGTTTTTGTTGAATTTAAGATATATATATATTTTTTAATTGAATGTTTTAAAAATTGCCACATAGGAGTTGGAAAGAAAAAAGAAAATGTTAGATATGATTTAAAAGTAAAGAAAAATTTCACATAAGCAAAATACTAACATCTTTAATCAACAATGTGTAAAACAACACTTTCTTAGAAGTTTGAGCCCTTATGGAGGGTTTTGAAATTCAGGCCCTTAATTCTATGTTAAATCAAGTTTGGGCCCTAAAATACCCTTTTTTCAAGAAAAAAGTGATTTTAGGGCATGAGGTTGCTCTAGTACGCAATATAGGTCGTAGGCTTCAAAATCATTAACTAAAAGTATTACTATTTATCGTACATGGCATTTTCTTTTCTCTTTCAACTTCTACCTAGCATTTCTTTTAAATACCATATAAAAAAATCACTAATACCTTCAATTCATCAAGCACAGGAAAAATTTCAGCCCTTTTTAAAGCCAAAAAAATACCAACATATACGCACACATACATATATACATATATAAACACAAACCAAAACACACCCCTATGGGGGCATCTATATACTAAATATAAAACTATTTTTTTTGACCAGCCAATTATAAGTTATTTCTTTAAGTGTTACTTTTCTTTCTTTACTTTTAGTTACATTAAATATTAAATATGTGTTCCTAAATCTGACTAGTTTTGCTTTGTGCGTATGTGCATGCTTTTTTTCTTTTAATTTTTAAGGCGTGTTAGGTGCAATTAATGAACTTATGCATATGGTAGAACATAGGCTATGTGCAAGGCTACGTATGTAAATGCATATACACAAATGTGTGTGTATGTATGTATATGTATATATGTGTGCATACTTGATATATATATATATATATATATATATATATACCTTAAAAAGAGCTGAAATTTGTTTTGTGGCTAATGAGTTCAATATATTTAGGAATTGTTTTTATGCAGTGTTTGAAAGAAAAAGATAATGCCACCTAGAAAAAGAAAAAAAGATACAACGTAGGAGTTGAAAGAAAAAAGAAAATTTCAAATAAGATATATATATATATATACACCATTAATCGGGTGTGTGAAGTACCTATTTTTTTATAAGTTTTGAAATTTAGACCCAAAAATTTATACTAAACTAAGTCCGGGCTTAATATTATCTTTTTTTTTTCTAATAAAATAAGAAAGTGTATGATTTTAAAGGACCCAACTAACCCAAAGATAACGACCAAAAAGATTAAACTAACTCAAAGATTGATAAAAAAGAAATAATAATTCAAAGAAGTTGATCGAGGGACATCCTTAGAGCCAGAAATTTAGGACCTTTAAAATCTTTGATTGCTGAACAGTGTAGGCAACCCAAGAGCATCGGACCACACACTTTTACAGGAGCAGGTAATTTGCTAAAGTTGATTGTGAAGGAAGTAAAAGTAATCTCCATGCAGTAATAATTGAAGAACAAAACATGTTTCCTGGGGCCAGAACAATCTTTTGCTGCCTCCAAGGACATTGTAATTGAGGCTCCTCAAAAGGTGTCATGGGTGCCATCATGGACATTATGCTTTGAGGTCTTCATGGCTTCAGTGAACCGAACTGCAAAAGCGGTATCATTAACAAGTAAATTACATTTGTATTTTTTAAAAATGTATGTATTTTAAAAGTATTTTTCGAGTAAAAGATTAATGTAGCCCCATTGAATTTTTTTATATATATATGAGTATTCAATTGTCTATGTTTAGTCCCCATTAAGTAACAATTCTAAATCTGCCTCTGCTTGCAAACATCGCAACTTTGAGACATAAAGTCCATTCTTATTGATAACAATAATGAATTTAGTGAATCCTTTCTAATCGTCTAAATTTTAGATGAAATAATTAATTAATACGATATTAAAATTTAGGTACTAAAAAGTTTTAAATTCAGTTTTAGCATATTTAAAAGAAGAGTGAATGCCCCTATTAGTACTTAATGTTTTGTTATTGTATCACTTTGGTCCTTAATCTTTAAAAATAAACCTTTTAGTCCTTAAAGTTAATTTAGTGTGACAACGTTAAACCTAATAGCAAAATCCGTCTATTTTTTACGATTTTATCACGTAGCTGACACGTGGTTGTTATAATCCATCATAGTTGACAGCAAAATTGATATCTTGAAATTAAAATTTTATAACAGTCATGTGTCAATCACGTGACAAAGCCGTCAAAAAATAGATGAAATTTATTATTGGGACTAACGTTGTCTCACTAAATTAACTTTAAAAACTAAAATATTTATTTTTTAAGATGAGGGACCAAAGTGTCATAATGACAAAACAGTAAAGACTAATGGGAGAATTTTCTCTTAAAAGAATGTGTCCGGGTACATGATTGCCTATCAAGGCCCACTCCCACCTTACTTGACGGGTATATTAAAAATAATAAATAAATATAATAAATTCTTATCTCACAAGTTTAACTTTTATATGAAATAATCAATCAATGTTGCTGCGAGTACATCAGTCTGATTTTATTTTATTTTATTTTTCTCTTGTTTTTGTCAGCTACAAGAGATTTGATAATGCTAATCTTTTAATTCAAAATTCTACTCATGAACGAATGGAGCATGTGGTCAATAATAGAAAGAAAAAGTGAATAACCAGAGTTTATTTTATTTTATTTTTTCTCTTGTTTTTGTCAGCTACAAAAGATTTGATAACGCTAATCTTTTAATTCAAAATTCTACTCATGAACGAATGGACCATGTTGTCAATAATAAAAAGAAAAAGTGAATTACCAGAGCAAAAAGATATCGTGCTTGGTTTAAGAAAATGTTATCTTCTGGTCGAATTTTTATTGATCATACGTATGAGAGGTAATAGAAAGAAAGAAAAAGTGAAAAACCAGAGCAAAAAATACAAATCTAATTTTCGTATACGAGAAATGTCAAGTATTGTTCCAAGCACATTCTTGTGCAATCTTTTGCAAAAGAAATGAGAGGTAATCAATAGTGAAAGAATTTATCGAACTATATATGAGTACTTACAAAGAGAAAAAGCTAAAGAATGGAATTTTGGTCAAGATCCTGTCCCTTGATCATCTTACTATTTTTTAGGGAACATATCATGTCATTTAACATTCAACCAACTCAAATTTTTCGACCGGTATTTTCAGTCTATGCCACCTCTTGGAATCTTAACGTTAATTCTTTATACTACTACTTTTTTCTCCTTTTCCATTTACATATTGGATCGAGAACCATGCACTACAAATCAAAGCAGGAACTAAACCTAGTAATGCATAATATGAGTATGGTATCTGACGAGGGGATACCCGCCGAGTTGAAGACGTTGTAGTCGGGTTGTTTTTTGACCTGCAACGTCTGACCCGATTCACACTTGATCCATACGAATTCTTACGGTTGTGTCAGCCGTCTAGATGGGACATAAAGCAAGACACATAGCTCAGACCAATGGGGAATGACTTTATCCGCTGGGTAATAGCTTTGTCTATTAGATATACGTCGCGGGCAGCTGGTGGAGTGTCGGGCAGCATTGCGCATTAATTGCTTCCCGAATCTGAGATTAGTATAAATAGATCTCCCCTAGCATTTATGAAGGTAACACGTGCATTCATTACCCTCAACTACTATTGCCTATCTCGGACAAACTAATTACTCTCATACTTGAGGGGAAAACACAGGTCTTCACCTTGCCTTTTCTTTCTCTTTCCTTGTGCAGGTCAGATTCCCGACTTGAAACTTCAGCTCCGGCAGTCAGAAATTACTCAACCTCAACTGTTAAACTTTCATCCTTAACAGTATCAATACTATAGCTTGAATGGGAGAATTTGTGAAGCATGGAAATTTCCGGATCTCCTTTGCTTCGTTGTTTGTGTTTGTTTCTTCATTGTTCTTGGGCATGAACTATTTGTCATGTCGTCTTTGTACTTTATGTGAAGTGTTTTGAAGTGGGATGCGTTATTAATGAATGAAGTGGTATAAAATTAGGTTTTAAAAATCTCAAGTATATGGATGGGTAATACAGGACTAAAATTTAACTCTAACATCATATTAAATAACTAAGTTTTCATCCCAAAATTAATTAATATTTGGTGGAGTAACCCAAAATTTTATATGTTGGTGTTAAAATGTCTAATTTATTTATGTGAGACAATTAAATTCCCCTATATTAATATGTCATTCTTCTTCTAATTTTTTTATCATGAAACAAATGGTTGTCCTTATCCCCTATGTTTAGTATAGAAATTTCTAATACATTCTCTCGCTAGAATAGAATTTTCGGTGCTCTTAGAAATCATTTCGTCGTGCAAATTAAGCTACAATCGTTAAACTCTATCATTATATTAATTTCTACGGTTAATTAGTGCTTAATTTGATCAAAACTAAAGGTCCCTTAGTCAACTTATTCTATGACCAAAAAAAAAAAAAAAAAATCAACTTTTATTCGACGAAGAAATTTCAACCGATTGGTCCACTTTACAATCAAAGTATAATACAAAAACTAAAGTGTAGGGGACACTTAGGATCACGTCCCATCAATCATCCATGGCGTCTAACCAAACATGAGAGGCCACAAGACTCTTTTGTCCGATGTTTGACAAGCACACGTGGCATGTACCAACTAGCTCTGGCCATCATAACAACTCACACATCATTCCATCTGAGGTGGGGCCCAAAAGCCACCGCCCTACTTTAGATCAACCTTTTTTTATCTTTACAGAGTATATACACCTATGGAAGCATGGGCGGTCTCACATTAAGCCAGTAGGCTAGTAGTATCTTCAAAGTTGGACCCCAACTATCAATTTTAATTGACTAACTTGGCTTGATATATAGTAATTTGTATTTATATCTTGAGTCGAGGAAAGAATTTCTTGCAAGACTATAAGGTAAAATTACGTATAATTATTTTTTATTTTTTAAAATTTTGTATATAAAAAAAGTTTTATGTATCGAAATATTTTTTTACTGCAGTTGTAATAGATTGTCAAGTAATAATCAACTCACATGGGACTTTGTACTTTCTTGGACTTGCTCATTTGAGAGTTGAGGAAACAGTACCGATGCTTGCTAATAGTTTACATATACCTAGATGCATGTTCTACGTATCTCATGTTGATGTTCAAACTTCCAAAAATTCGAATTCAATCTGTATTGAGATCTACATAGCCAGTATCATCCCATCTCTAATTGATAATTACAATATTACTATGATATTAATATTTTTAAGACCATGGTCTATCATCATGTAAAGCCAAAAAGGGTATTTTGGACCTAGGATGGAATACCCGAAAACGATTTGTTGTAATGAAAGTTTTAAATTTAAATATATATCTTTTTATCACAAATTTTATCTAAATTTTGATTAATTTAAAATATTTATAAAACGACTATTATATTAAAAATTTATAATTTTAAAATAAATTTAATGTGATTCTCATTAAAATGAATTTCGCATAATTATATAATGAGGGGTAACTATTAAACATTATGATGATGTTATTGGACTAGTAAGCAATGGCCAATGGTGTGAGGGGGGCATGATCAGAGATTCAATGCTCATGACTCAGATCCAGCGTGGCAATTCTGACGGCAAGCAAGTGGGACCCAAGTCACGAGTGTACGACCTGGCAAGCATCTACACACGGGACCCACAAATTGCACAATTTCATAGGGGCGGTTTCTAAAGGTGCAATCAAAATTGGGATATATTGATGGATTGAAAAACGAGTAGCACACGTCAGCATTTTAATGAATTTTAATGAGTGGGGTGTTCTTGGACTTTTTTTTTGTTAGAGGTTGTTCTTGGACTTTAATAATCGATGTTTGTAATGTTGTTCTTGTCAATACATCTGGTTAAAAACATTAATGTGATACGAAAAAAAAGTAGATAACTTCAATTGAGAATAAAATAAAACAGGATTATTTAAAATAATTCAGATATATTAAGAGATACTTGTAAAAATATCTATTAGAATGTGAGAATATAATAAAGATTTAAGATAAGTAGATGAAAACACTCAAATAAAATTTCGTATACATATGTGAGTTAATAAATGAGACTACTTTTGACATGATTGAATGATACCGTCAGATGCATATACTAAACTCAACATGGTGAGAATGTGAGATGATATTGCATAGTTTGGTTTGTTTACGACTTTGACCACAATAAATTTCACATAATTTAGTTCATTTTTAACTGTAATCTTTTATGCTAAGAATACGTATCACCCAAACCTTACTTTCTAAGTCGTATCTTATGTGATCTTATGAGATAATTGTCACATAAAAGTTAGATTCACTTGTTTGAAAATATAATTGATGTTGTGACATTATCACTTAAGGGGTGAAGAATAAGGAATGTCACAAATGAGTTTATATATACCATCACTTGATCTTTAGGGCAACTTCAGTTAATAGAATTTGCGAAAATGGGATTGAGGAAATAAAAACATGTTATGATGATTGGAGAATAGGCGT